>CM019719.1:60645474-61245474 GCA_009760885.1 Achatina immaculata | reverse complement strand
ATACCACAATAACTGTTGTCTCACAATTCTCACATCACGATACCTACTGTCTCTCAGTTTTTACACGAGAATACCTAGTGTCTAATAGTACTTATACCACAGTACCTATTGTCTCACACTTGTCACATCACAGTACCTAGTGTCTCATAGTACTTATACCACAGTACCTATTGTCCCACAGTTCTCACATCACAGTATGTCTGTTTTCACATGAGAGTACCTAGTGCCTCATAGTACTTATACCACAATATCTATTGTCTCACACTTGTCACATCACAGTACCTAGTGTCTCATACTACTTATACCACAGTACCTAGTGTCTCACAGTTCTCACATCACAGACTTAGTCCCTGACAGTTCTCACATCACAATACCTAGTGTCTCACAATTCTCACATGACAGTACCTAGTGTCTCACAGCTCTCACATGTACCTAGTGTCTCACGGTTCTCACGTGACAGTACCTAGTGTCTCACAGTTCTCACATGTCAGTACCTAGTGTCTCACAGCTCTCACATGTACCTAGTATCTCACAGTTCTCACATGACAGTACCTAGTGTCTCACAGCTCTCACATGTACTTAGTATCTCACAGTTCTCACATGACAGTACCTAGTATCTCACAGTTCTCACATGACAGTACCTAGTGTCTCACAGTTCTCACATGACAATACCTAGTGTCTCACAGTTCTCACATGACAGTACCTAGTGTCTCACAGTTCTCACATGACAGTACCTAGTGTCTCACAGTTCTCACATGACAATACCTAGTGTCTCACAGTTCTCACATGACAGTACCTAGTGTCTCATGGTTCACACACCATAATACCTAGAATCTCGCAGTGCTGCTGATATCAATTCACAGATCCCCATAAACTGCTTGAACTCTTCCATGTGTATATCTCCATGTGAGAACTCTCAGCAAAGAGGAGCTCAGTAACTGCACATTATTTGACCCCACCAACATCTTGACTGGTCGCCATTCTTACACACTCTGAGCAGGATTCTGGGAAGTTTCGAATCTTCCATCTCCAGATGGTGAAAGGAAAACTAAAAGTAAATAGTGGGGGGAAAGCAGTATGCAAGTGGTGGAGGGAAGATTGTGGGCGAATGGTGGATGGAAGATTGTAGGCAAATGATGGAGTAAGACTGTAAGCGAATGATGGAGGAAGATTGTAAGCGAATGAACGGAATATTGTAAGCGGATGCCCAGAACTAACTTTCCTTTTTCAAAACCTGTGAGATTCATTGGAGAGGAATTAGGCTGTCTGTAAGTGCAAGCTATGAAGCTTACAACTTCAACGAATAGATGCATTCACATGTGGCTGACCACCTTTAGGACATTCACTTGTGGCTGACCACCTTTAGGACATTCACTTGTGGCTGACCACCTTTAGGACATTCACTTGTGGCTGACCACCTTTAGGACATTCACTTGTGGCTGACCACCTTTAAGACATTCACCTGCGACTGACCATCTTTAGGACATTCACCTGCGACTGACCATCTTTAGGACATTCACCTGTGACTGACCACCTTTAGGACATTCACCTGTGACTGACCATCTTTAGGACATTCACCTGTGGCTGACCATCTTTAGGACATTCACCTGTGGCTGACCATCTTTAGGACATTCACCTGTGGCTGACCATCTTTAGGACATTCACCTGTGGCTGACCATCTTTATTAGTGTATGTGAGAAAATCATGGCAGACAGTATCTTTGTGATCATTTGCCGTAGAAATGGTTTCCACCGGCTTGTTTGTTTGTTTGTTTGTTTGGTTGCTTGTTTGTTTGTTTGGTTGATTGTTTGTTTGTTTTTGTTCGTTTATAAAGTACCGATAAATGATTTTAAATTTTTTTTTAATTTAAGGCTGTAGCAGGTAGCTTCTAGCAAACACGTTCCTGCACACATCTGACTGTCACACAGTCTCTGCGGGCAGTTGAAAGCTGTCATAAGTCGTTGAGCAGATGTAATCAAGTCTACACGTCATCTCATAATGTGGTTTACTATTTAATAGCCGGCGCTTATTTATGATGTCTGCCAGACTCCAGCAAGACGACTCAAATATGGCAGAGCTGTGTTCATAATAAAGATTCATTCTACGTATAAGAATCGATTTGCTTCATATCACATACGCAGGGAAACAACTCTTTTGTGCGTTGCTTGTCAAATAAGCACAGATTTATGTAAGTTATCTTTCCTGACCATCTACCCTGGACAAACAGATTGACCAGTTTTTTGGCATTATGGATTTCTTTTCTTTCCTCCATGCTTCGTTCTTTGTTCTTGTTCAGATAAACATTGAGAAATAACTTTCCAACTAAGACCATTTTTTACTTCTCATTTTTCCCCTCGTCGTTTGTGGAGGGAAGAAACATAAGTAAATAAATGATTCTGTGCTAGATTCGTGCTTAGTTTGGTAAATCACCGCTAGAGATAAGATTTATAGAGCGCGACTTGCGGATACTAGAGATAAGATTTATAGAGCGTGACTTGCAGATACTAGAGATAAGACTTATAGAGCGTGACTTGCAGATACTAGAGATAAGACTTATAGAGCGTGACTTGCAGATACTAGAGATAAGACTTATAGAGCGTGACTTGCAGATACTAGAGATAAGATTTATAGAGCGTGACTTCCGAATACTAGAGATAAGACTTATAGAGCGTGACTTGCGGATACTAGAGATAAGACTTATAGAGCGTGACTTGCGGATACTAGAGATAAGATTTATAGAGCGTGACTTCCGGATACTAGAGATAAGACTTATAGAGCGTGACTTGCAGATACTAGAGATAAGACTTATAGAGCGTGACTTCCGGATACTAGAGATAAATCTTATAGAGCGTGACTTCCGGATACTAGAGATAAGATTTATAGAGCGTGACTTCCGGATACTAGAGATACGACTTATAGAGCGTGACTTGCAGATACTAGAGATAAGACTTATAGAGCGTGACTGGCAGATCTTATTCTTATATCTTATATCCTTCCTATGCCGTTATACGTCACATAGGGCTCGCAAAGTAGTTCGCTAATTTTTCCTGTCTTCAGCGAGTCTTTCAACCTCATCTTTTTATTTGGCCTGTTGTGTTCCACTTGATAGCTTGTTTTGGGATTCTCTGATCATTTCTTCTCATCAAGTGACCAACATATGTCCATCTTCTTTTCCTGATCACCCATGAGACTGGTTGTTGTTCAATCATCTGTCTTATCTCTGCATTGTTCTTGAATTCATTCCACTTGATGCCGAGTATTTTCCTTAGGCATTTGTTTTCAAAAGAGTCTAATTTCTTTTCTATTTCTTTAGTTGTTTTCCATCTTTCACATGCATAAATGAGGGTGGATATTACATTTGAATTGAATAGTCTTAACTTGGTTTTTGTGCTTATAACTTTTGAATTCTATGTTCTCAGGATTCTTAAAGATTGATGCTGCTTTTGCAATTCTGATCCTAACTTCCTTTCTAGTGTCACCATCCTGGTCTATTTAGCTGCCAAGGTATGCAAATTGATTGATTTCTTCAATATCTGTCCCTTCTATGTGTATTTTTCCATTTTGATTAAGGGGAATTTTCATTATTTTTGTTTTGTCCTTGTTAATTTCAAGTCCTATTTTGCTAGCCAGTGAAGACAGGCTATCTGTTTTTTCTAGCATGGAATTCACGTTATTACTGATAAGAGTTATGTCGTCAGCAAAATCAAGATCTTCTAGTTGGGTCCCATGTACCCAGTCAATACCTGTGTTACCTGTGCAGCATTTTTTTCATTATGACTTGTAGATACTAGAGCTAAATCTTATAGAGCGTGACATGCGGATACTAGAGTGGTTCTGTCTGCTCCTCTCCACAGATTCTGTAGTTGTTTTACTTTCTGAAGAGCGATAGATGTCCTCCTTTTAATTTCCCTCATTGTATCTCCATTATTAGTTAGTAGTGATCCAAGATATTCAAAACTCTCCACTTCTTCCAGTTTTTCCTCATTGATACATATTTCAGCTGCCTTGTTTGTTTTGTCAGTTGTCATCAATTTAGTTTTCTTCGCATTAAGATAGAGGTTTTGCTCTTCGCTGTTCTTACGGACTGACATAATTAGTTTTTCCATTCCTTTTTGTGTTGTGGACAGTAATACTGTGTCATCAGCATATCTAATCTCTGGTATTTCATAACCTCCAATTGTTATGGCATCGTAATATTCTTTGTCTACATCTTCTCTAACGTTTCTCATTATATTTTCAGTATACAAGTTAAATAAGTAGGGATACTAAAGATTTATACAGCGCGACTCGTGGGCGCTAAAGATTTATACAACGTGATTTGTGGATACTAAAGATTCATACAACGTGACTTGTGGACGCTAAAGATAAGATTTATACAACGTGGCTTGTGAATACTAAAGATTTATACAACGTGACTCGTGGACGCTAAAGATAAGATTTATACAACGTGGCGATAGGGAGGGGGGAGCTAGGAGAAAGAAAGTAGAGTAAAAAAAAAGGGGGGGGGGTGTGGAAAACTAAAGAAATTACAAAAAGCTGAAGACATTGTTAATTCTAGCTGAATGGAAGGACCCAGTCTGGAAGTTAGGACTCTCCGAGATCGTACATCAGCAGAACAAGAGCGGATTGCACTAACAGAAATGTCCTGTTTTTCTCTGTAGTTGCTAAGGCAAAATTGTTTAGCCACAGGTGTCCAGGCCCTCTTAGAAATATCACTGAGATGCTGGCGAAATCGATCTCCTAAGCATAAACCGGTCTCCCCTATATGCTTCATACCACAACTTTTGCACATAATAGCATAAAAAACATTGCGTGAAGTGCTGTTAGTGCGATCCGCTCTTGTTCTGCTGATGTACGATCTCGAAGAGTCCTAGAACAGCGCCTTATTTTCCACCCAGCTGGAATTAACAATGTCTTCAGCTTTCTGTAACTTCTTTAGTTTTCCACCCCTCCCCCCCTTTTTTTTTTACTCAACTTTCTTTCTCCTAGCTACCCCTCCCTACCACCACCCTCTTTTCTTCTCTGGCAATATATTGGTGTTTATAGGGTCTTGTCCTGTTCACCAGTTTCACATTTTCTCCCTTCAGGTGTTTATGTTCTTCATTCATTATCTCCGCTTCCCCATCCCCCTCCCGACACCTTCTCCTGTAGCGGCTATCATGTTTCTATTGCTCCCCCCCCCCCTTTAGCCACCTGTTTTCTTCCTCTCTCTCTCCATCTCTTCTTTACGATTGGTTCTATCAGCTTATCCTTTGTGTGGCCCGCGTGGTCTCTATGCATCTTCTAGTGGACACCCATTTCTCTGTTTCCTACTTCTGGAGAAGGCAATATTAAGATAAGTTCTTCATTTAGTTATTTGTTTTTTGCCTCGTTTGTGCATGTAGTCCTCGAAAAAGGCATCACGCCTAAATATCAGATGTTGTATGTTTTTCATGTGTACATTCTCATACTTTCTATTCGTTTTTTCTCACTTTACTCACTCTCTGCCACTTTGTAAAACTACACCATTCACCTCTATCTGCCTTGATACTAGAGATAAGATATAAACGTGACTTGTGAACGCTAAAGATAAGATTTATGCAACGTGATTTATGGATACTAGAGATAAGATTTATTGGTGAGTTGTGAACGCTAAAGATTTTTACACCATGACTTATGAACGCTAAAGATAAGATTTTTACAACATGACTTGTGAACGCTAAAGATAAGATTTTTACAACATGACTTGTGAACGCTAAAGATAAGATGTCTTCTTCGTCGTTCGCTTCTACCACCAAAACCGCACTGTGATCCTACTGAATTTACGCCTGTGGTCCTCGTTAGGTCCCGTGGTCTCCTGCGGGGACACGAGATCACCGAGAGGACCACAAGGGGTTCAGAGTGTCGCAGGGCTTTAGCCTGTATTCTTGGTGGGTCTCTGAAGCGGATTGCGTGATACCGTGGTTTTCGTTGCACCAGTTTAGTCTAGAGTTGGACTTTCTCACCGGAAGACCTCGACGTGTTTTTAGATACCCGTGTATCACCGCCGGGTGAGAGGTGGTTGCCCATCCAGTCCAGAGTTGGACTTTCTCACCGGAAAACTTCAACGTGATTAGGATACGCAAACATCCCCGCCGGGTGAGAGGTGGTTGCCTATCTAGACTGCCCTGGTCCAGTGTCTCCGACTTCAGCATTTTGCGGTCGTGGCCGCTACCCTTCCTAGTTGTGACCAGGATGGAGCTTTTGTCCAGGAGGACGAATCCTCGCCACTAGTGACTTCCACCCCTGGGTTGAGCCGGTTTAGGCATTATCCCAGTATGGCCGTGTTTGGGACGGGACCGACCTCTAGGGCAGAGGTACTGTGACATGCATAGCCTTCAAGATTCACCCCTGGTGTGAGCCGGTTTAGGCAAAATTCACCAGTATGGGTGTATATCAGGTGTGACCGACCTCTAGAGCGGAGGTGGCATGACATGTCTAGCCATCAAGTTCCACCCCTGGTGTGTGCCGGTTTAGGCATATTTTCCCAGTGTAGGTGTATTTCAGACTTGGCCGGCCTCTAGAGCAGAGGCGCCGTGGTATGTATAGCTCTCGTAGCGATACTACTGGACATACCGATTAAACTTCACTTTATCCTTTCCACCACCTTTTCACATCGGCAACACACAGCAACCTTTATTTCTTTTCCGCATTTTCTTCCTTGACCGGGAGCAGCTTCACTCCACGCGCGGCATTCGAAGAGTCTCGCCAGCAGTGTCTTAACCTCCGGGACAAGCCGGTTCATGCATTTCACCCGATATGACTGCACTCAGGACGTGGTCGACCTCCAGACCAGAGGTGCCGTGATTTGACTGTTTGGTTCGCTTTATCCTTTCTACCACCTTTTCCGCAGTGATGCTGCTCGGCAACCCCATTTGCACCTTTCTTCATTGGCCGGGAGGAGCACCGCTCCACGCGCGGCAGATGGGCTACCAAACGTGCCACTCATCTACCCTAAGTATCTGGTTTTCAGGCGCCAGATATTCGCCCTCGCCCCTTCTCCTGTCAGTTTAAACAGTTCTGCCACGGGAAGGCCAGGAGCTGGACTTGACTGCCAGAGGCTGTTTGAGACGCACGCCGTTGGAGTGGAGATCGTATTCTCCACCCCACCTCCGGCAATAACAGTCCTTAGAACCAAGATAAGATGTATACAACGTGACCTATGGACGCTAAAGATAAGATTTATACAACGTGACCTATGGACGCTAAAGATAAGATTTATACAACGTGACCTATGGACGCTAAAGATAAGATTTATACAACGTGACTTATGGACGCTAAAGACAAGATTTATACAACGTGACCTATGGACGCTAAAGACAAGATTTATACAACGTGACCTATGGACGCTAAAGATAAGATTTATACAACGTGACCTATGGACGCTAAAGATAAGATTTATACAACGTGACTTATGGAAGCTAAAGACAAGATTTATACAACGTGACCTATGGACTCTAAAGATAAGATTTATACAACGTGACCTATGGACGCTAGAGATAAGATTTATACAACGTGACCTATGGACGCTAAAGATAAGATTTGTACAACGTGACTTGGAAATGCTAAACCAGGGCTAGGATTGTTTTACTCCCTGAAGGTGGCACAGAACATAAACACACACTAGAACTGGATTCTCTTTGAAGGTGGCACAGAACATAAACACACACTAGAACTGGATTCTCTTTGAAGGTGGCACAGAACATAAACACACACTAGAACTGGATTCTCTTTGAAGGTGGCACAGAACATAAACACACACTAGAACTGGATTCTCTTTGAAGGTGACACAGAACACAAACACACACTAGAACTGGATTCTCTCTGAAAATGGCACAGAACACAAACACACACTAGTTTCTCAAAATTCGAATCTTTTTAACAAGCAGTTTTTTTTTTCATTACAAGTAATTCAGGTCAAATCATTTTTTAAAAAATCTCTCAGCTCCACAAACCAGTGTGGCACGCCCTGCTTTCATTACACAAACAAATGTTGTTGACCAAGTATTTCTCACGCAATCCCCCCAGCCATGAGGGTTGTTTGTTTCATGTACAGTATCAAGGTTATTCTGCTGACACACTGTGTCTGTCACATTACATACATTATTTGTACATTAGCCATGGGGGTTATTTGTTTCATGTACAGTATCAAGGTTATTCTGCTGACACACTGTGTCTGTCACATTACATACATTATTTGTACATTAGCCGTGGGGGTTATTTGTTTCATGTACAGTATCAAGGTTATTCTGCTGACACCACACTGTGTCTGTCACATTACATACATTATTTGTACATTAGCCATGGGGGTTATTTGTTTCATGTACAGTATCAAGGTTATTCTGCTGACACACTGTGTCTGTCACATTACATACATTATTTGTACATTCCGAAACATGAACATTGGTCGTGTCCATGCTGTACCTCTCACACTGTTGCGCTTATTACATGAAGTACGGTATGTGCTGTCAGTAACTTATTACTTAAAGTGGTGTGTATGAGATGACACATAGATGATAATGCATAAAGTGCGGTACTTGCTATCATTAACTTATTACATGAAGTACACGATGTGCTATCAATAACTTATTACTAATGCGTGAAGTAAGATATTTTCTATCAACTGTTTATCTTACATGAACTACGATATGCAGGGAACTGCTGTAGAGAGCGAACAACACAACTCCTTCAGATCATCAGAGGAAGTAGCCCCCCCCCCCCGCCTCAGACAAGTTTTTCGACCCTGTTAAGCTCCTGACACTCTAAGGGGGGTGGGCCTCTCTGGGTCATGACTCTCTTGTGAGTTTTTGCTTTTTTTTCTGTCCCCGAATTGAACCCGTGATCTTCCAGTTGGCACTGCGCTTCGAAGTGCATGTTAGCGATTTAGCTACAGAGGACCGATATTGGTTGTGACAAGCGAAATTATTTAAGTTCTCAATGCTACGAATCACTTATTGCATGAAGTACGGTATTTGCTATTAACAACTTATTACATGAAGTACGGTATTTGCTATCGGCAACTTATTACATGAGGTACGATACTTGCTATTAACAAATTATTACTTGAAATATGGTACTTGTTGTTAACAACTTATTACATGAAGTACGATACTTGCTATTAACAAATTATTACTTGAAATATGGTACTTGTTGTTAACAACTTATTACATGAAGTACGATATTTGCTATTAACAACTTATTACATGAAATACTTGCTATTAATAACTTTTTGATATGTTTTTATTTGTAATGTAATTTGTATACTTGTATTAAATCGAGAGTGTGGGAAGAATGAAAGATGGAGTATTGAAGGCTTGCCTGCCCAATTCTTTACCCTTTAAAAATAAAGATTATTCATTCATTCATTCAACTTATTACGTGAAATGCTGTACTTGTTATAAACAGCTTATTACATGATGTGCGGTACTTGCTATCAGCAGCTTATTACATGAAGTACGGTACTTGCTTTTAACAAGTTATTACATGAAGTACGGTATTTGCTGTTAACTTATTACATGAAGTACGATACTTGCTGTTAACAAGTTATTACATGAAGTACAGTATTTGCTGTTGATTTATTACATGAAGTACGGTACTTGCTGTTAATTTATTACATGAAGTACGGTACTTGCTGTTAATTTATTACATGAAGTACGGTACTTGCTGTTAATTTATTACATGAAGTACGGTACTTGCTGTTAATTTATTACATTAAGTACGGTACTTGCTGTTAACAATTTATTACATGAAGTACGGTATTTGCTGTTAATTTATTACATGAAGTGTGGTACTTGCTGTCAACAAACCAATTGTCTTATTTCGTTGGATAGAGAGCTTGCAGGAGTGTGGAGCCAGAAGTTTGTTTGCCAGCCAAAGAGTGGTGCCTCCACTGGACATTCCGACAAGCAGGACTCAGGGGTGCAAGGAAAGTTTTCACCAGGTAAACTCACTCACTCTTTGTTTAGATTCTGTCGTGTTAGACTGCCCAGGTAAACTCACTCTTCATTTAGATTGTGTCGTGTTAGACTGCCCAGGTAAACTCACTCTTCATTTAGATTGTGTCGTGTTAGACTGCCCAGGTAAACTCACTCTTCATTTAGATTGTGTCGTGTTAGACTGCCCAGGTAAACTCACTCTTCATTTAGATTGTGTCGTGTTAGACTGCCCAGGTAAACTCACTCTTCATTTAGATTGTGTCGTGTTAGACTGCCCAGGTAAACTCACTCTTCATTTAGATTGTGTCGTGTTAGACTGCCCAGGTAAACTCACTCTTCATTTAGATTGTGTCGTGTTAAACAGCATAGGTAAACTCACTCTTCATTTAGATTGTGTCGTGTTAAACAGCATAGGTAAACTCACTCTTCATTTAGATTGTGTCGTGTTAAACAGCATAGGTAAACTCACTCTTCATTTAGATTGTGTCATATTAAACAGCATAGGTAAACTCACTCTTCATTTAGATTGTGTCATGTTAAACAGCATAGGTAAACTCACTCTTCATTTAGATTGTGTCATGTTAAACAGCATAGGTAAACTCACTCTTCATTTAGATTGTGTCATGTTAAACTGCCCAGGTAAACTCACTCACTCTTCATTTAGATTCTGTCGTGTTAGACTGCCCAGGTAAACTCACTCACTCTTCATTTAGATTGTGTCGTGTTAAACAGCATAGGTAAACTCACTCTTCATTTAGATTGTGTCGTGTTAAACAGCATAGGTAAACTCACTCACTCTTCATTTAGATTGTGTCGTGTTAAACAGCATAGGTAAACTCACTCACTCTTCATTTAGATTGTGTCGTGTTAAACAGCATAGGTAAACTCGCTCACTCTTCATTGAGATTGTGTCGTGTTAGACTGCCCAGGTAAACTCACTCTTCATTGAGATTGTGTCGTGTTAAACTGCCCAGGTAAACTCACTCTTCATTTAGATTGTGTCGTGTTAGACTGCCCAAGTCTCTGCCGTGATGGTGTTTCCCAGAGTTACAAAGCTGTTGATTTGAGTACTTCCATTTCTAAGCAAATACTCTCATAGAAATAATGTCATCATCAGTGCTGAGATCATACAACAACATAATATTGTTCTCAGCTTAATGTTGATGTGTTTATCACTGTTTGCATGATGTGTTTATCACTGTTTATGTGATGCCACTGTAACATTATATTTTCTCTATATAACATAATGTATTTCTGTATGTAACATGATGTATTTCTGTGTGTAGCATAATGTATTCCTGTGTGTACCATGATGTGTTTCTATGTGTAACATGATGTGTTTCTGTGTGTAATATGATGTGTTTCTGTGTGTAACATGATATATTTCTGTGTGTAACATGATATATTTCTGTGTAACATGATGTATTTCTGTGTGTAACATGATGTGTTTCTGTGTGTAACATGATGTATTTCTATGTGTAACATGATGTATTTCTGTGTGTAACATGATGTATTTCTATGTGTAACATGATGTATTTCTGTGTGTAACATCTGAGTTTATTTCTCCAGTCTCAAGAAAATGCGACCAGTTAGTCTCAACCTCTACAGGTTGTATGTGGGCATTGAGAGTGCGCAGGTAAGATTGTTTGTGGTAATTTTGTGCACAGGTAAGATTGTTTGTGGGAATTTAGAGTGCACAGGTAAGATTGTATGTGAGCATTGAGAGTGTGCAGGTAAGCTTTGTGTGGGCATTGAGAGTGCACAGGTAAGCTTTGTGTGGGCATTGAGAGTGCACAGGTAAGCTTTGTGTGGGCATTGAGAGTGCACAAGTGAGATTGTTTGTGGGAATTGAGAGTGCACAGGTAAGATTGTTTGTGGGCATTGAGAGTGCACAGGTAAGATTGTATGTGAACATAGATAATTCACATGTAAGATTGTATGTGAACATAGATAATTCACAGGTAAGATTTATGTGAACATAGATAGTTCATAGTTAAGATTTATGTGAACATAGATAAATCATAGGTATCATTTTATTTCGACATATTCCAGACAGATAAGATTCTCTATGTACATAGATAGCATTCACATAAGATTGCACATGCACATAAATAACAGATAAGAAATTCACTTGCACTTAAAACCATACAGAAAAGATTTTATGTTCACATATATGGCACACAGATGAGATTGTGTGTACACATAGATGACACAGAAAAGATTGCACATGCATGCAGATGATATGGATAACATTGCACTTGCACATAGATAGTACACACATGAGATTGCACATACACATAGTGCACATATAAGATTGTGCATGCATGCAGATAGCACACAGATACTCATAAGATTGCACATAGATAGCACACATATAAAATTGCACATAGCACAGATTGTACTAATAGTGGGCAGGCAGATTAGTATGGACGTCACCTCAGGTATGTTAGTGAAGAAATGGCACCCAGGTATCAGAGAAAGTTGTATCAGAATGAAGTGACATGCAGGTGACAAGACATCCGTCTCCTTTAGTTATTGTACTGAGAATATTTCAGTAACTTGTCAGTTTCAGCTGAGTGACGGGTAACAACAGCAGGAACTGGAAATCTTGTCACAAAACATTGTAAAGAAACTTGTCACAAAACATTGTAAAGAAACTTGTCATAAAACATTGTAAAGAAACTTGTCACAAAATATTGTAAAGAAACTTGTCACAAAACATTGTAAAGAAACTTTTCACAAAACATTGTACAAAAAATCACTCTGTCCTTTTAAACTGTGTAGGTATGAAATTAATAGTACACATGTATTCATTCAAACACATGAATAAATACATTTGTACATACATATACACACATACAAAATGCGTTCATGCATGTGTAATACAAAAATAGATTAACAAAGAGAACTCTACAATAGGTAGTAGATATACAGATATTAAAATTAGTATATTAACAAAGAGAACTCATAGGTATCATTTTATTTCGACATATTCCAGACAGATAAGATTCTCTATGTACATAGATAGCATTCACATAAGATTGCACATGCACATAAATAACAGATAAGAAATTCACTTGCACTTAAAACCATACAGAAAAGATTTTATGTTCACATATATGGCACACAGATGAGATTGTGTGTACACATAGATGACACAGAAAAGATTGCACATGCATGCAGATGATATGGATAACATTGCACTTGCACATAGATAGTACACACATGAGATTGCACATGCACATAGTGCACATATAAGATTGTGCATGCATGCAGATAGCACACAGATACTCATAAGATTGCACATAGATAGCACACATATAAAATTGCACATAGCACAGATTGTACTAATAGTGGGCAGGCAGATTAGTATGGACGTCACCTCAGGTATGTTAGTGAAGAAATGGCACCCAGGTATCAGAGAAAGTTGTATCAGAATGAAGTGACATGCAGGTGACAAGACATCCGTCTCCTTTAGTTATTGTACTGAGAATATTTCAGTAACTTGTCAGTTTCAGCTGAGTGACGGGTAACAACAGCAGGAACTGGAAATCTTGTCACAAAACATTGTAAAGAAACTTGTCACAAAACATTGTAAAGAAACTTGTCACAAAACGTTGTAAAGAAACTTGTCACAAAACATTGTACAAAAAATCACTCTGTCCTTTTAAACTGTGTAGGTATGAAATTAATAGTACACATGTATTCATTCAAACACATGAATAAATACATTTGTACATACATATACACACATACAAAATGCGTTCATGCATGTGTAATACAAAAATAGATTAACAAAGAGAACTCTACAATAGGTAGTAGATATACAGATATTAAAATTAGTATATTAACAAAGGAGAACTCTACGGTAGGGAATAGATATTCAAACATTAAAATTACTAGGCTAACAAAGAGAACTCTACAGCAGGGAGTAGATATACAGATATTAAAATTTCTAGATTAACAAAGAGAACTCTACAGCAGGGAGTAGATATACAGATATTAATATTACTAGATTAACAAAGAGAACTCTACAGCAGGGAGTAGATATACAGATATTAAAATTACTAGATTAACAAAGAGAACTCTACAGCAGGGAGTAGATATACAGATATTAAAATTACTAGATTAACAAAGCGAA
The DNA here is from genome assembly GCA_009760885.1 of Achatina immaculata. Taxonomy (NCBI): domain Eukaryota; kingdom Metazoa; phylum Mollusca; class Gastropoda; order Stylommatophora; family Achatinidae; genus Lissachatina; species Lissachatina immaculata. Next base: position 61,231,380 of record CM019719.1, on the reverse strand, counting down.
CTCTACAGCAGGGAGTAGATATACAGATATTAAAATTACTAGATTAACAAAGAGAACTCTACAGCAGGGAGTAGATATACAGATATTAAAATTACTAGATTAACAAAGAGAACTCTACAGCAGGGAGTAGATATACAGATATTAAAATTACTAGATTAACAAAGAGAACTTTACAGCAGGGAGTAGATATACAGATATTAAAATTACTAGATTAACAAAGAGAACTCTACAGCAGGGAGTAGATATACAGATATTAAAATTACTAGATTAACAAAGAGAACTCTACAGCAGGGAGTAGATATCATCATCATCATCATGTGCCGTGCCGACTGGCGTTGGCTATTATGCTTCTCCAGAGTACACGATCCTTCATGCAGGCCATCAGCTCAGTTGGTGATCTCCTCTCACACCATCCTGTCAGACTGTCCAGTATCATTTGTCTTGGTCTTCCTCTTGATCTTCTTCCTTCTATTTTTCCTGTTGTTATAATATTTTCAATGCCCCCTCTTCTCATTGCATGTCCTGTGAAAGTACATTGTCTCTCTCTTATCTTTTTGACAAGGTTTTTTGTCTCTCCAGCTCTTCTCCTACATTCTTCATTAGTTATTTTTGTTGTCCAGGGGATTCGCAACATTCTTCTAATAAACCACATTTCTGCTGCTTCCAATGATTTTTGTGCAGACTTGCCTATTGTCCATGATTCACTTCCATATAACAAGATAGGTTCAATATAGCATTTTAGGACTCGTTTTCTAACATTCATTGATAAGGATGTGTTGGTCAATATGTTTCTCATTCTCTGAAATGCAGTCTTTGCTTGGCCTATTCTGTTCCTAATTTCTGGAGTAGATATACAGATATTAAAATTACTAGATTAACAAAGAGAACTCTACAGCAGGGAGTAGATATACAGATATTAAAATTACTAGATTAACAAAGCGAACTCTACAGCAGGGAGTAGATATACAGATATTAAAATTACTAGATTAACAAAGCGAACTCTACAGCAGGGAGTAGATATACAGATATTAAAATTACTAGATTAACAAAGCGAACTCTACAGCAGGGAGTAGATATACAGATATTAAAATTACTAGATTAACAAAGCGAACTCTACAGCAGGGAGTAGATATACAGATATTAAAATTACTAGATTAACAAAGCGAACTCTACAGCAGGGAGTAGATATACAGATATTAAAATTAGACCGTGCATCCGCTGGCAGAGCCAGTTCAACAGCTCAGTGTTTATTTCACCAGATTTTTTTTCTAGTTACAGATCTCTCCTGTCTTTATGTGAGCACAGATAGTTTCAACTCTCTCCTGTCTTTATGTGAGCACAGATAGTTCCAACTCTCTCCTGTCTTTATGTGAGCACAGATAGTTTCAACTCCATCCTGTCTTTATGTGAGCACAGATAGTTTCAACTCCATCCTGTCTTTATGTGAGCACAGATAGTTTCAACTCTCTCCTGTCTTTATGTGAGCACAGATAGTTTCAACTCCATCCTGTCTTTATGTGAGCACAGATAGTTTCAACTCTCTCCTGTCTTTATGTGAGCACAGATAGTTTCAACTCCATCCTGTCTTTATGTGAGCACAGATAGTTTCAACTCTCTCCTGTCTTTATGTGAGCACAGATAGTTTCAACTCCATCCTGTCTTTATGTGGGAGCAGATAGTTTCAACTCTCTCCTGTCTTTATGTGAGCACAGATAGTTTCAACTCCATCCTGTCTTTATGTGGGAGCAGATAGTTTCAACTCTCTCCTGTCTTTATGTGAGCAAAGAGCCCTGAAGCTAGCATCAGTTCATGCACACATCTTGTTGTCTGTAGAGACTGGCAAGCTGTCAGAATATCGTCTCTGGTATCGACCAAGGGCGTGCCCCAGAGGTTTTTTCATTTTACTTTTGTAAATGGCAAAATGTGGGTGGGGGAGGGGGTAGGTTGTGTGCGTGGATTGGGTAGGGAACAACGTTTCAGTTCCAGCAGTTTTGTTTAATTTTATGTAAGAATTTCTCATTAAAGATTTTCCAGTCTGATGTACACAGAGAGGAAGTGATTTGTGAAACAGACAGAGGTTATGTCATTGTTCTTGTTATGTGAGGATCTGTCTGGCTGTCTGTCTCTCTCTCTGTCTCTCTCTCTCTCTCTCTCTATCTGGCTGTTTGTCTCTGTCTGTCTGCCCAATTCTTTACCCTTTAAAAATAAAGATCATTCATTCATTCATTCATTCTCTCTGTCTGTCTGTGGAAGAGAGATATAATATTGTACCATGTGAAGTTAGTTCAGTAACTAGAGAACGACTCGGCTTCTTGGACAGTGTTATGACGCCGTACCACCGCTTCTAGCTGGCACTTCCAGCCAAAATCTTGCTTCTGTCGTGTAAGCCAGAAGCTTTTATATTTGCTGCTGATCTGTGTGTTATGATTCAGTACTGTCACGTGATAAATATTTGTGGAGGTTGCTAGAGCAGGTTTGTGGAGTCTTGTGACGCTTTGGAGTTTTTATTTCCAGATAAGAAACAGCGAGGTTTGCATGGAGTACAGTGAAGAGTGTAGTGTTAGCCTGTAGAGTGTAGTTTTAACATGTATAATGTAGTTTTAACCTGTGGAGTGTAGTATTAGCCTGTAGAGTGTAATTTTAACCTGTAGAATGTAGTTTTAACCTGTGGAGTGTAGTGTTAGCGTGTAAAGTGTAATGTTAGCCTGTAGAGTGTTGTAAAGTGTAGTGTTAACCTGTAGAGTGTAGTTTTAACCTGTAGTGTAGTTTTAACCTGTAGAGTGTAGTATTAACCTGTAGTGTGTAGTTTTAACATGTAGAATGTAATGTTAGCCTGTAGAGTGTAGTGTTAGCCTGCAGAATGGAGTATTAACCTCAAGAGTGTAGTGTTAGCCTGTAGAGTGTATTATTAACTTATAGAGTATGATGTTAGCCTTAAAGTGTGGTGTTAGCCTGTAGAATGGGGTGTTAGTATGTAGTGTGAGCCTGTAAAGTGTAGTGTTAGCCTGTAGAGCGTGGTGTTAACCTGTAGAGTATAGTGGTAATATGTAGAGTGTAGTGTTAGCCTGTAGAGTGTAGTGTTAACATGTAGAGTGTGATGTTAGCCTGTAGAGTGTAGTGTTAACATGTAGAGTGTGATGTTAGCCTGTAGAGTGTGGTGGAAACCTGTAGAGTACAGTGGTAACAAGTAGAGTGTGGTGTTATCCTGTTTCAGTTTTTTTTAATTATTTTCCTTTGTAGCTGCACACCATGTTTTAAAGTAACCAGATCAATCCCAAGTTGTGGTTGAACATATTTGTATGAAACAGATTCTGTGAGTTTCAGTTTATGTGTGTATGTTTTTGTGTCAGAGACCAGATATAGTTAGAGACAGACAAAATATAGTCATATACAGACAAGATATAGTCAGAGACAGCCAAGATATAGTCAGATACAGCCAAGATATAGTCAGAGACAGACAAGATATAGTCAGATACAGTCAAGATATAGTCAGAGACAGACAGGATATAGTTAGAGACAGACAAAATATAGTCAGATACAGACAAGATATAGTCAGAGACAGCCAAGATATAGTCAGATACAGCCAAGATATAGTCAGAGACAGACAAGATATAGTCAGAGACAGAAAAGATATAGTCAGAGACAGAAAAGATATAGTCAGTCAGACATAGAAAATATGAAACAGATTTGTCTCTTTCACCGACATCATGCGAACGATTGTGCAGTGACTGTAGTGTCGCAGTTCTTATTGTGGCACTGTGCGAAGGTAAGTAACCAAAGAAATTATAGTTGGCATCGCCATGTTAATTACCTCCCATACCTGGTTTTGCTACATTTTACACACACAAACTGCTCGTTTTATCGAATGCGTTTTATTTTGGGGGGGGGGTGTATTTATTTATTTTGCTGTGAAATGTTTTGTTTTGTTTACTGTACATAGTTTATCCTAATTTGTATATAATTTTATGTATACTTTCAGCCGGAACCAAACCTAAAGTTGATTCGTTCAGCATTTGAGGAAGCCTTAGTTGAGTTTGGACGCACAGAAGCAGGTGAGAGGTTTTCTAGAATTTAGCCTGGCAGAACTTTCTTGCTGTTTTCTACCAACTTTTGTACAGGTGTAACACTGACAGAACTTTCTTGCTGTTTTCTACCAACTTTTGTACAGGTGTAACACTGACAGAACTTTCTTGCTGTTTTCTACCAACTTTTGTACAGGTGTAACACTGACAGAACTTTCTTGCTGTTTTCTACCAACTTTTGTACAGGTGTAACACTGACAGAACTTTTCTGCTCTCAGAAACAGGCTGTCTTACTTAACGTCCCAGACACAAGGTGTCTTACTTCACATCCCAGAAACAGGCTGTCTTACTTAACGTCCCAGACACAAGCTGTCTTACTTCACATCCCAGAAACAAGCTCTCAAAGCCTGTTTTATGTTGTTCATGTTTGGTGTATCTAAATACCTGTTTTATGTTGTTCATGTTTGGTGTATCTCAAAGCCTGTTTTATATTGTTCTTGTTTGGTGTATCTCAGAGCCTGTTTTATATTGTTCTTGTTTGGTGTATCTCAGAGCCTGTTTTATATTGTTCTTGTTTGGTGTATCTCAGAGCCTGTTTTATATTGTTCTTGTTTGGTGTATCTCAGAGCCTGTTTTATATTGTTCTTGTTTGGTGTATCTCAGAGCCTGTTTTATGTTGTTCTTGTTTGGTGTATCTCAGAGCCTGTTTTATATTGTTCTTGTTTGGTGTATCTCAGAGCCTGTTTTATGTTGTTCTTGTTTGGTGTATCTCAGAGCCTGTTTTCTGTGGCTTAACTTCATTTTCTTTTTTCAATTATTTCATGAGTGAGCAATCTGATAATCAGCATTAATCATTTGATGATAAATTCACCAGGGAGTGCCCCCTGCATTAAGACTGTGCTGAAGCTGGTCATAGTTTGATGATTTACTGATATCTGTAGTCAAAGCAGGGCTGCACGTCTTTCTACTCTACTTCTTCATCTTCTTCTTTGTTCGCGTCTACCACCAAGACTGCCCCATGATGCTACTGAATTTAATCCCGTGGTCCTAGATAGGTCCCATGGTCCTCCTGTGGCACGAGATCCCCGAGAGGACCACAAAAGGTTCAGTATATCGCAGGGCTTGTGCCTGTATTCTCTGTGGGTCTCAGAAGCGGGGTTGCGTGACACTGTGGCTTTCGTTGTACCAGTTTAATCTAGAGTTGGACTTTCTCACCGGAAAACCTCGACGTGGTTAGAATACGGTACATCCCCGTCAGGTGAGAGGTGGTTGCCTATCTAGACTGCCCTGGTCCAGTGTCTCTGACTTCAGCATTTTGTGGTCGTGGCCGCTACCCTTCCTAGTTGTGACCAGAATGGAACTTTTGTCCAGGAGGACGAATCCTCGCCACTAGTGAGTTTCACCCCTGGTAGTAGTAGCAGTAGTAGTAGTAGTAGTAGTAGTAGTAGTAGTAGTAGTAGTAGTAGTAGCAGTAGTAGTAGTAGTAGTAGCTGTTGTTGTAGTAGTAGTAGTAGTAGTAGTAGTAGCAGTAGTAGTAGTAGTAGCAGTAGCAGTAGTAGTAGTAGTAGTAGCTGTTGTTGTAGTAGTAGTAGTAGTAGCTGTTGTTGTAGTAGTAGTAATAGTAGTAGCTGTTGTTGTTGTTGTTGTAGTAGTAGTAGTAGTAGTAGGCGTATTGTCCCAGTATGGGCGTGTTTAGGACGTGACCGACCTCTAGAGCGGAGGTACCTTGTCATGAGTAGTCATCAGGTTTCACCCCTGGGTTAAGCCGGTTTAGGCATATTTCACCATTTTTGGTGTATATCGGACATGGCCGGCCTCTAGAGAAGAGGTGCCATGGTATGAGTAGCTCTCGCCCCGAGACTACTGGACATACCGATTAAACTTCACTTTATCCTTTCCATCACCTGTTCGCAGCGGCGCCGCCCGGCAACCCTAGTCGCATTTTCTTCATTGGCCGGGAGGAGTTTCGCTCCACGCGCGTGAGCTGAAGAATCTCGCCAGCAGCGGATTTTAAATCAGAGTTTTCCTTCTCCTAGATAAGCTACCAAACAAGACTCTCATCTACCCGAAGCGTCAGGTTTTCAGGCGCCAGATATTCGCCTTCGCCCCTTCTCCTGTCAGTTTAAACAATTCTGCCACGAGAAGGCCAGGAGCTGAACTTGGACTGTCAGGGGCTATTTGAGACGCACGCCTTGGAGACATTTAATTGGAGTGGAGAGCGTATCCCCCACCCCACCTCCGGCTATAACGGTCCCTAGATCCTTTCTACTCTACTGATATCTGTAGTTGGAGCAGGGCTGCATGACTTTCTCCTCTACTGATATCTGTAGTTTGAGCAGGGCTGCATGGCTTTCTACTCTACTGATATCTGTAGTTTGAGCAGGGCTGCATGACTTTCTACTCTACTGATATCTGTAGTTTGAGCAGGGCTGCATGACTTTCTCCTCTACTGATATCTGTAGTTTGAGCAGGGCTGCATGACTTTCTACTCTACTGATATCTGTAGTTTGAGCAGGGCTGCATGGCTTTCTCCTCTACTGATATCTGTAGTTTGAGCAGGGCTGCATGACTTTCTACTCTACTGATATCTGTAGTTGGAGCAGGGCTGCATGACTTTCTCCTCTACTGATATTTGTAGTTGGAGCAAGGCTGCAGGTCTTTCTCCTCTACTGATATTTGTAGTTGGAGCAGGGTTGCAGGTCTTTCTCCTCTACTGATATTTGTAGTTGGAGCAGGGTTGCAGGTTTTTCTCCTCTACTGATATTTGTAGTTGGAGCAGGGTTGCAGGTCTTTCTACTCTACTGATATTTGTAGTTGGAGCAGGGTTGCAGGTCTTTCTCCTCTACTGATATTTGTAGTTGAAACTAGAGTTGGACTTTCTCACCGGAAAACCTCAACGTGATTAGAATACGGTACATCCCCATCAGGTGAGAGGTGGTTGCCTATCTAGACTGCACTGGTCCAGTGTCTCCGACCTCAGCATTTTGTGGTCGTGGCCGCTACCCTTCCTAGTTGTGACCAGAACGGAGCTGTTGCCCAGGAGGATGAATCCTCGCCACTAGTGAGTTTCACCCCTGGTAGTAGTAGCAGTAGTAGTAGTAGTAGTAGTAGCAGTAGTAGTAGTAGTAGTAGTAGTAGCAGTAGTAGTAGTAGTAGTAGTAGTAGTAGCAGTAGCAGTAGTAGTAGTAGTAGTAGTAGTAGTAGTAGCAGTAGCAGTAGTAGTAGTAGTAGTAGTAACAGTAGCTGTTGTTGTAGTAGTAGTAGTAGTCGGAGTAGCAGTAGTAGTAGTAATAGTAGTAGCTGTTGTTGTTGTTGTTGTTGTTGTTGTTGTAGTAGTAGTAGGCGTATTATCCCAGTATGGGCGTGTTTAGGACGTGACCGACCTCTAGAGCGGAGGTACCTTGTCATGAGTAGTCATCAGGTTTCACCCCTGGGTTAAGCCGGTTTAGGCATATTTCACCATTTTTGGTGTATATCGGACATGGCCGGCCTCTAGAGAAGAGGTGCCGTGGTATGAGTAGCTCTCGCCCCGAGACTACTGGACATACCGATTAAACTTCACTTTATCCTTTCCATCACCTGTTCGCAGCGGCGCCGCCCAGCAACCCTAGTCGCATTTTCTTCATTGGCTGGGAGGAGTTTCGCTGAACGCGCGTGAGCTGAAGAATCTCGCCAGCAGCGGATTTTAAATCAGAGTTTTCCTTCTCCTAGATAAGCTACCAAACAAGACTCTCATCTACCCGAAGCGTCAGGTTTTCAGGCGCCAGATATTCGCCTTCGCCCCTTCTCCTGTCAGTTTAAACAATTCTGCCACGAGAAGGCCAGGAGCTGAACTTGGACTGTCAGGGGCTATTTGAGACGCACGCCTTGGAGACATTTAATTGGAGTGGAGAGCGTATCCCCCACCCCACCTCCGGCTATAACAGTCCCTAGATCCTTTCTACTCTACTGATATCTGTAGTTGGAGCAGGGCTGCATGACTTTCTCCTCTACTGATATCTGTAGTTTGAGCAGGGCTGCATGGCTTTCTACTCTACTGATATCTGTAGTTGGAGCAAGGCTGAAGGCAGATATGCCAGGTCAAAGGGCATAGACCTGACAGTCTGGCTGTAAACTGTGACACAGCTCTAGCAGTGAACGAAGAACTTCCTATCATGATCTAGTTTCTTCTGTAGAACTTATTTTTCCACACAACTTCTGTAAGATATTCCAAAATGAACTCTTTTCCCACAGATTTGTACATGTTTTCCATCCCTTGATTTTTAGAAAGCTCAGAAGTACACTCTGGCATTTTTATGTTAGCAACTGTTTGGATATTTATGTTAGCAACTGTTTGGATATTTATGTTAGCAACTGTTTGGATATTTATATTAGGAACTGTTTGGATATTTATGTTAGCTACTGTTTGGATATTTATGTCTTTGTGAGTATGTTTGTGTGTGTGTTTGTGTGTTGTGGGGAAAGGTGCAGACTAATTTCTGAGAAGTCAAGATTATTGTGATATTTTCTTCAGACTTGTGGCTCAACTACGCTGAAATGGAGAGGGTCATTGCCAAGGATTCTGCAAGGTCAGGGAACATCCAGCAGAGAGCTCTGACTGGCCTTGACCCACATTTGAAAGAAACCTTCATCAGAAAACAGGTCATGCTTGGCCTTGGAAGCTGAACTTGCTCAATACATTCATCAGTTTAATGACACTCATGTTTATGCATTCATTAATTTATTGCCCTTTTTATTATCTTAATGTAATGTCAGACTGAATAAACTTACAAACTTGACTGCATTAAAAGACAAATGATTTCAGAGACTGCAGTTACTGGCATGTCAAATTTTTTTTTCTTTTTAAACTTTTGGATCGCAAATTAATTTACATAATTGATTAAAATCTGGCCATTTGGGCAGTTTGACCACCAATGAGAAAAGAGTATGTTGAAATCATTGACTGTAATCTTTTTTGGGTTTTCTCGAAATTTTAGAAGAAATTATCAATAAAATTGATGTTTCCTCAAAGAGTTCTTCTTTTTAATTTATTATAACTATTACAAATAAAAATCCCAACATTTCTATTGAGTTTTCCTTACTTCATGGAAGACCGATTCTGTGAGACGAAATTTTATTTCTTTTGTGAAGAGTTCAGATAAAATATTGAAATCGAATACTGAAAAACTCAGTTTATACAATGTGGCAGTAACTAAAGTTTTACAGAAATATACCGTAACACTACACGCTGTCAGATTATAATTTATATCCCAACGCATATTCATATTGTATGACAAAATCTTCAAGCACTGGACTTAGTTCACCATACGCTCTAATGTATGTACATTTAATAATACACACAAACGGGTGCCGTACACAGTATACAACAACTATAAAGTCACCAGATCTTGTTGCTATCTTGTTGTAACTGTCATCAACAAAATTATTATCATAAACTTAACAAGGTGTGGGCTTTCTGGAACGATAAATGCTGACTGTTTTTCAAGAATGGTGACAGCAGATACTTTGTTTCACATCACAAACAGCATTCACAAGACTTCCAAAAACAAATGACATATTCAGCAAACAGATGTTGATTATGATATCAGAACTTCATCCACAAGGTCAAATCTCCCGGATTCTTGGTTTTGTAAGTGTGATTGACAGTTGTGGTATTACTTGGTTAAAAAAAAAAAAAACAGTTTAGGTCTAAATATAACTCACTATAACGTTGTTATGAGTCCAGATACCATAAGTTTTCAAGAGTGGCCGTGGTAAGTTGTTTAATATAAAACTGCTAGAGTAAAGACAAAAAACAACATAAACATGTAACCAGATAACAAAACACATATAAATGAGTGAAATGAATGACGTAGCTTCTACACTCAGCCTTCACAATTTCAGATCAGCAATTCTGACTCAAAAAGGTAAGGGAACACCCAACAAGAGGATGGATAGATCTGCACAGACTTAAGTTATACAGGTAGCATATAAACAAAAGGAAACATTTTAAAAAAGAAGAAAAGGATTTGTTTGAATCAAGTATAAGAAATGTAATGATCATAGAAACAAAAATTATGTACAGAACTAATACACACATCATTAGTAAAACATGAACTAATTACATCAAGTTAATGTTGATAAATATGAGCAAACTAATGTTGAATCTGATGTTGATAAATAAATGTTGAATCCAAGCTGGAATTGCTTCGTTCTGAAATCTGTGTCAGTGTGACATGCACACATACACAAACAAGGAGCACGCTAGGTCACACACACACAATTTTGTAGCTGGCAAATGTTTTAATTAATGATTAAATCAGACCAGTTTGTGATAATCCATATAAAATATAATATTTTACAATTTGACTGATTATATCATCCATATTTTCTGCTCATAATTACTGACAGCCTGTTTAATCCTGGTAAGAGAAAACATCTGGTGTGAGTTTTCCCAACTTTCCTGTGTGGAAAATTGTAGTCGGATCTGCTTTCAAGTCATTTCAAGTAGTCGGATCTGCTTTCAAGTCATGTCAAGTAGTCGGATCTGCTTTCAAGTCATGTCCAGTAGTCGGATCTGCTTTCAAGTCATGTCCAGTAGTCGGATCTGCTTTCAAGTCATGTCAAGTAGTCGGATCTGCTTTCAAGTCATGTCCAGTAGTCGGATCTGCTTTCAAGTCATGTCCAGTAGTCAGATCTGCTTTCAAGTCATGTCCAGTAGTTGGATCTGCTTTCAAGTCATGTCCAGAGAAATATGACAAGATCAAAGTGACTTGAACGGAGTTACAAAATGACTAACATATATAATAAACTTGTGTAGCTTTCATATCAAATCAATGATCAAGTCTTACATATACAAACTTAGACATGAGATATATTTATCTAAATACTTCCACACACATAATTAGGGCTAAAATAAGCAACACACACTGACCACAAGAAAGAGCTAACAGAGAAAGTACTGACGGTAAGAAGACAGATAAAAGGTAAAAAGATAAATAAGATCTGATCTACTCAGAGTTAGCTTAAAAATCCTGACTATCAGTTTGTGATCTTTGGATTATGTTTTTATGCAGCATTTGCTAGAACAAAAATAAAGCAAAAATAGAAGATTACAAAATGAAACGATCTCTCTGGCTGCTTTATTATTTCACTGGCTGAATTAGTTTTGGTTGATTGGTTGACTGAGTGACTGGTTGGCTTGGCTGGCTGGTTGGTTGACTCAGTGACACTGGTTGGGTTTGCTGGTTAACTGAGTGACTGGTTGGCTTGGCTGGCTGGCTGGTTGGTTGGTTGGTTGACAGAGTGACACTGATTGGCTGATTGACTGACAGAATGACATGCTCCTGTTCCTGTAAACACAAGCTCCTTACGGCCAGTGCCAAGTTCAGAATCTCAAAACTTGGCCTTGAAGATGGAAAAGGGAGTTCAGAATCTCAAAACTTGGCCTTGAAGATGGAAAAGGGAGTTCAGGATCTCAAAACTTGGCCTTGAAGATGGAAAAGGGAGTTCAGGATCTCAAAACTTGGTCTTGGAGATGGAAAAGGGAGTTCAGGATCTCAAAACTTGGCCTTGAAGATGGAAACAAGAGTGTGCAGTTTTGTCTTACTTCCTGGAGTATACTCAAAAGTAAAATTTTGTGAGGTCCATCACCCAGAGAAGCATGTAGATCCCTACTCTACTAGCCAGCTCAAGTTACAACAAGTATAATAACTTTTGTTAGCCGAGGTCAGTCTTGTACCCGTAACCAGTCATCACCTTTAGGCACTTCGTTTGGATTGCAAATCGACTTTATTGTATCCTCCGCCTAAGCCATCCAGGATCTGCCTCGTTTGAAGCATTCTCCCTTTATCAACTCCGACTCCTTATGGAGTTGCTGATGCATGCGCTGGTATCACTGGCATACGGTCTTGGCCTGATCACCCTGTCCAGTGCACAGCTGAACAGACCAAAGTGTGGTCTTGGGTTGCACCAGGGATACTCTGGTGGGGGCCGTGCGCTTTCTGCTTGATTTGCTGAGTGTAAGGTCTAAACAGGTAACCTCAGGTAAAGGCATGCATCAGGGTTGCCGGTATGAAGGACATCCTCTGGGAGATGTATAAACTGTAATCAGGGACAAACAAGAAGAAGAAAGTCATATTCATAAAGACTACACAAACAAGAAGAAGAAAGTCATATTGATAAAAATTGGACAAACAAGAAAGATAAAGGTCATATCTATAAAGACTGGACAAACAATAAGATGAAAGTCACATCAATAAAGATTGACAAGGAAGGAATGAATCTCCAGTACTGGAAGACAAGACATGCAAAGAAGCACACAGACAATTGATGAAATGATATTTAAACATTGTACCAAAGTCAAGAGTGTAAATCAGAATTTAAAGATTTTATTGAATCTGACAGTCTCAAAAGATTGTCAGAATTCAAGAATTTGATATTTGTGTCGAAACTGAAGGTTTCAAGGGACACAACCATAAAAATGTTTTAGAGTAAATCCATTTCTTCTCATTTACGTGCTGTTAATTTTGTTCTCTAGCAGAGAAAGGCTTAAGTTACCAGAACTTGAAAATTGTCCGATGAACATTTCATTATAAACTGGTCTCCTTAACTTGAACACATAAGAGACATAGGTCATGAAGGTCTCAGAATACTTGTAAATGTGAAATACACATCATGAAGGTCCTAAAATGCACATATATACGAGATCTAGTTTATGAAGATCTCATCTGTTTTTAACATAGTAAGCAGCCATTGGAGACCTTGTTTTGTGTCAGATGTTGGTACAAGCTCTGTGAAGTTTTTAAACTATAATCAATAATATGATGTATATGCCATCATGACATTTATTTTAAAAGTTTAAATAAATGTTCAGAAACAAAATCATTATCAGCACGAACAGAAGCACTCATCCGTGACGGGGTATGGAATCTTTATCCATTTACACTTCAAATCAAACTTTCTCCGTCTTTGCTTCCAGGTCACGCTGTTCCAGTTCTCTGTGTCATTGCCATCAACTTCATCTTGTTTCTTACGGTCAGCGCTGCCGCCCTGCTCTTTAACATCTGCTTCATTGTTTATTTTGTCTTGATCTGCACCTCTGGAAGTGCCAGTGTGTGCCAATTTAGTTTTTCTGTTGATGCCTCGCTCATTTTCTAATCTCTGACTGCTGGCAACTTTTATCAGTTCTTGCAGGTCTGGCTGTAAATTGTCTCTCTTAGTTCTCTCTTTCTTTTCTATACTAATTGGCGTTGTCAGCTGTTGGCCATTGTGCTCCTCTTGAAGACGTTTTGAAAAATACTGACTGGTATTAATGGACCTCAACTTCTTTTTACCGCGACGATGATTTCTGTTCAAACTTCGGAGTTTTTTCATACCAGGCAGTTGGAATCTGTTGAAGTTGTTCATGGCCTTGTTGTTTCGGCACTGCCAGCGCAGGATCTTGAGCTGTTTGGGGTTGGCAGGGACACAGTGCATGCCCGGTGGCCAAGAGCATGGTGGAAATTTGGGAGTTTTGGAGGCCGACTCTGAAGTCAGTTTAAATAGGGGAGTATCCTTCAACGAACACATTCCTCTCCTCACCCACCGTGGCCAGTACAGCAAACCCAGGTCCTCCCATCTGTAGTAAATAGGGCAGGATGCTTTCTGCACCAGCCAAAATTTCACTACGTCTAAAATTCCGTTGGTCAAATCACTGTTATTGTTGGTACCGCTGCCACTAACATCGTAACCACCAACATCTCCACTGCCATTTTCATTGCTGTACTTAGCCAAAATGGCATGTTCTAGACTGGTTAAATTTGCACTTTCAAGATGTTCAAACAAGGAAGTGTCCAGCTTTTCTTTCACGTGTGTTTCCATGAGGTCATCCGGCACATCTGCAGACATCCAGAAAGAATCAAAGTCGCTCCCAAGTTGCCGGAATAATTTCTTTGGCTGGGAGGAGGAGAGAGAAGACAAAAATATAATAAACATTTTCAAACAGTTCATATAGCAATGTTTATGATAAACAGTTAAACATGACACTTATTCAGGAGCAAACAGATAAACACAACAGATATCGAAGTACAGATAAAAATGACAAATACCCAAGGACACGCAGTTAAACATGACATTTACCCAAGGACAAACAGATAAACATGGCACCAAGGACAGAAAAGATAAACAAGATATTCAAGGACAAACAGATAAAAATAACAATTACCCAAGGACAAATACAAACATTACATCCAAGGACAATCAGATAAACATGGCACTCAAAGACAAAAAGAAGGAAATGAAACTCCCAAGGACAAATAGATGAATATGACAAACATCAATTTGGATCACAACCAGTGACAGATTAAACACCAGCAAGGCCCCTAAACTAAACTTACAGGCCCCCCTGAATCCTCCAACCTAAACTATCCATCACTTCTTGTTGTGGTCTCTACTGTATGACCTTGTACAACACAGACCAAAGCAACTGATACATTAGTTCCTTATTGGTAGCAATAATTGTTATAAATGATTGTCACATGAAACGATAATCTATATCTGCACAGTTCCCCCACACACACACACACAAATAAACAGACACCTTGACTTATCCCCACCACTGATCATACTTCATAATAAATATGAAACTAAAACTAAACAAAAGAATAAATATAAAGCCTGAATAAGGCACTACAGGCCCCAGATGTGTGAGAAAAGTGTCTTGTACAAACAAAGAAATAGGTTTGAAATCTACTGAGACAAAATGTCAAGTAACTCAAGTGAGAAAATAAATGAGAAAGCTTACATAAGTACAGAAACAGCAGATAAGAACTTGCACAGAAATAAAGCAAAAACCAAAAATGAACAGTCGATAATATCCTGATGAACATTTACTCAAATATGTGCAGACCTACATAATCCGAACTGGCTATGATCACCAAGAGATAAACTATGGACTGAAGCTAAGAGGCATCACTAGGAGATAAACTATGGAATGAAGCTAAGAGGCATCACTAGGAGATAAACTATGGACTGAAGCTAAGAGCCATTACTAGGAGATAAACTATGAGATAAACTAGGTGATAAACTATGGAATGAAGCTAAGAAGAATTACTAGGAGATAAACTGTGAGATAAACTAGGAGATAAACTATGGAATGAAGCTAAGAAGAATTACTAGGAGATAAACTGTGAGATAAACTAGGAGATAAACTATGGACTGAAGCTATGACACATCACTATGAGATAAACTAGGAGATAAACTATGGACTGAAGTTAAGAGGCATTACTAGGAGATAAACTATGGACTGAAGCTATGACACATCACTATGAGATAAACTAGGAGATAAACTATGGACTGAAGTTAAGAGGCATTACTAGGAGATAAACTACTGACTGAAGCTATGACATATCTTATCTTATATCCTTCCCGTGCCGTTAAACGTCACATAGGGCTCATAAAGTAGTTCGCCAATTTTTTCTGTCTTCGGCGAGTCTTTCAACCTCATCAAAGGATTTTATGCCAGTTAAATTGGCCTCTCTTAATAATGTCCTCTTCAGAGTTTCACGCGGTCTGCCCCTTTTTCTTTGGCCTGTTGTGTTCCACTTGATAGCTTGTTCTGGGATTCTCTGATCATTTCTTCTCATCAAGTGACCAACATATGTCCATCTCCTTTTCCTGATCACCCGTGAGACTGGTTGTTGTTCAGTCATCTGTCTTATCTCTGCATTGTTCTTGAATTCATTCCACTTGATGCCGAGTATTTTCCTTAGGCATTTGTTTTCAAAAGAGTCTAATTTCTTTTCTATTTCTTTAGTTGTTTTCCAGCTTTCGCATGCATAAATGAGGGTGGATATTACATTTGAATTGAATAGTCTTAACTTGGTTTTTGTGCTTATAACTTTTGAATTCCATATGTTCTCAAGATTCTTGAAGATTGATGCTGCTTTTGCACTTTTGATCCTAACTTCCTTTCTAGTGTCACCATTCTGGTCTATGTAGCTGCCAAGGTATGCAAACTGATTGACTTCTTCAATATCTGTCCCTTCTATGTGTATTTTTCCATTTTGATTGATGGGAATTTTCATTATTTTTGTTTTGTCCTTGTTAATTTCAAGTCCTATTTTGCTAGCAAGTGAAGACAGGCTATCTGTTTTTTCTTGCATGGAATTCACATTATTACTGATAAGAGTTATGTCATCAGCAAAATCAAGATCTTCTAGTTGGGTCCCATGTACCCAGTCAATACCTGTGTTACCTGTGCAGCATTTTTTCATTATGAAGTCTATTGTAATCCCAAAAAGTAAAGGAGACAGTATACATCCTTGTTTCACGCCTGTTTCAATCTGGAACCATTCACTCATCCCTTCTTCTGTCCTGACTGCACAAACATATCCATTGTATAAGTCCTTAATGATGTTGACAATTTTAGATGGTATTCCATATAGACATAAAATTCTCCATAATGAATCTCTGTGTATGCTATCAAATGCCTTTTTAAAGTCTATGAAGTTAAGTATTAATGGTTTCTGCTTTTCAATATGTTCTTCAAGTATTATTCTTAGAGTAAAGATCTGGTCGAGACAGCTTCTCCCTTTTCTAAATCCTGCTTGACACATCACTATGAGATAAACTATGGACTGAAGCTATGACACATCACTAGGAGATAAACTATGGACTGAAGCTAAGAGGCATCACTAGGAGATAAACTATGAGATAAACTAGGAGATAAACTATGGACTACCATTAACTACACAGCCCCACAATTATCTTAACCAGTACTTGAAGAAGGAGGAGGAGACGGAGAAGTCCTTGACAATCCAGCACTCAGACAGCCATGAAAGTGCTCAGACAGCCATGAAAGTGCTCAGACAGCCATGAAAGCACTCGACAGCCATGAAAGCGCTCATACAGCGATGCATGTCAGCAAAGATGATCACTGAGATTTCTTTCTTACATAAATCTACAAAATGAATAGAAACTGTTACTCAGGACCAACTGTAAAGACAAAGATGAGTAGTTATATAAATTCATGTCAACATTTAATGACTCTTGTTGGGTACAGTAAGTTTTGGATGAGAATTTTAAATGAAGTGTAAGCTCATTTATCTACTTATCCACAAGCCGTTACATCATATCGTTATATTGTATATATCCTTATCCATAAGTCGTTATAAGTATCAGGTTGCCTTCACACGGAACTAAATTACTGATCATTACATGGGGCAGGTCTCGGGGGGTCATGACCTGCAGATTTATAATGTTGATGTTCTACATTTGTCTTACTTTTAGGTGACGTTTCCGTGGGGTGAACTTTTTGATGTTTTCAACATTGATCACATTGGGAGGCAGTGTAAAGAGACGATCACCTTGTCCATTGGGCCTGTCTTTCGAAAGAGTCTGTGGATAAAGACATGAGCTGTATTAGACATTCTGAAATTACTATACTTCCACAGAAACTGTATCAAACATGAGTGGAAACTATATCAAACATGGGTGGAAACTGTATCAAACATAAGTGGAAACTGCACTACACATCCAGAGAAGCATCTGTAACACATTTTTACTGATATTACTTGTGTTCTTCCTTAACAAAAATGTTTTATATCTAGACACCAATTATGTTTACCTTGACACTTGTGCTGTTTACCTTGATGCGTGTGCTGTTTACCTTGATGCTAGCGCTGTTTACCTTGACGCTTGTGCTGTTTACCTTGACCCTTGTGCTGTTTACCTTGACCCTTGTGCTGTTTAACTTGATACTTGTGCTGTTTAACTTGACGCTAGCGCTGTTTACCTTGATGCTAGCACTGTTTACCTTGATGCTAGCGCTGTTTACCTTGACACTTGTGCTGTTTACTTTGACGCTAGCGCTGTTTACCTTGACACTTGTGCTGTTTAACTTGACGCTAGCGCTGTTTACCTTGACGCTAGCACTGTTTACCTTGACACTTGCACTGTTTAACTTGACGCTAGCACTGTTTACCTTGACACTTGTGCTGTTTACCTTGACGCTAGCACTGTTTACCTTGATACTTGTGCTGTTTACCTTGACGCTAGCGCTTTTTACCTTTACGCTAGCACTGTTTACCTTGACACTTGTGCTGTTTACCTTGACGCTAGCGCTGTTTACCTTGATGCTAGCACTGTTTACCTTGACACTTGTGCTGTTTACCTTGACGCTAGCGTTGTTTACCTCGACGCTAGCGCTGTTTACCTTGACGCTAGTGGCATTTATTATGCATAGAGTTTGCATTATGATTGAAAAAAAACAGTTCTTATTTAACAATTCAATACTCACATTAATAGACTGTAGTTTAACCACTAAAACTAAATGATTATGTACAAGTTTTAGAGTGATTATGTACAAGTTTTAGAGTGATTATGTACACGTTTTAGAGTGATTATGTACACGTTTTAGAGTGATTATGTACAAGTTTTACAGTGATTATGTTCAAGTTTTAGGGTTATTATGTACAAGTTTTAGAGTGATTATGTACACGTTTTAGAGTGATTATGTACAAGTTTTACATCTGTCACTTGGAATCCTCTTACCTCGATAAATCCTGGAAGCTGGAAGCTGCCAAGGACACCGTGTATCACGTGCATGCCGAGCAGGAAGGCAGACATGGACAGAGACATGAAAGGCATTGCCTGGGGATGTACTTAAGATATTAGGCCTGGTATTAAATGTTCTCACATGACAGCTTATTACAAGGTGATGGACCCAGTGTAATGTATGTTAGGTGTGTGCTATAATTTGTAGAATGTTATGTTAGATGTGTGTTATAATTTGTAGAATGTTATGTTAGATGTGTGTTATAATTTGTAGAATGTTATGTTAGATGTGTGTTATAATTTATAGAATGTTATATTAGATGTGTGTTATAATTTGTAGAATGTTATGTTAGATGTGTGTTATAATTTGTAGAATGTTATGTTAGATGTGTGTTATAATTTATAGAATGTTATGTTAGATGTGTGTTATAATTTGTAGAATGTTATGTTAGATGTGTGTTATAATTTGTAGAATGTTATGTTAGATGTGTGTTATAACTTGTAGAATGTTATGTTAGATGTGTGTTATAACCTGTAAAATGTTATGTTAGATGTGTGGTATAACTTGTAGAATGTTATGTTAGATGTGTGTTATAACCTGTAAAATGTTATGTTAGACGTGTGGTATAACTTGTACAGTAGAATGTTATGTTAGATGTGTATTATAACCTGTAAAATGTTATATTAGACGTGTGGTATAACTTGTACAGTAGAATGTTATGTTAGATGTGTGTTATAACCTGTAAAATGTTATGTTAGATGTGTGGTATAACGTGTACAGTAGAATGTTATGTTAGATGTGTATTATAACCTGTAAAATGTTATGTTAGATGTGTGGTATAACTTGTAGAATGTTATGTTAGATGTATGTTATAACTTGTAATGAAACAGATGGATGTATGGGACAGTTTTACAGAAAAGATAGAAAGAGTGAGGAAAGTGGGCAGAAACAAGAATGGCAGAAAGTAAGATGAGCACGTATAAATGAAGACCACACAACAACCCAATATTTCGGCAAAAGCCTTTTTCATGGATCACATACAAAAACAACACAACAGATAAAAATACGAAGACTGTATGGAAAATATGTAGTCTTAGCCGTAGTTTAAATATATAAATATTGTACCTACAAATTATCCACATACAAGTGATTTTTTTAAATCGTAGATTTCAGATTTCATTTTGGGAGGGGGTGAAACACAACCAGCGACCTGAAGATGGCATGTTCATGTTACTTTCACATCTAGCGAACTATAGCTGACCAAGACCCTATCCACTTCGCCGGTGGGACACCCAGTAACTGGCCTAGCCCAACTAAAGGAGCAGGAATCGCTTTAATATCCATGAGGGGTGGAGTCTGCTAAAGAAGTACTGCTCATCTCCTCATAGTCTCCATGGTGGTGGAGTCTGCTAAAGAAGTACTGCTCCTCTGCTCATAGTCTCCATGGTGGTGGAGTCTGCTAAAGAAGTACTGCTCATCCCCTGCCTTTTAGCTGCATTCTGGGACTGAAAAAAATAGCCACCGTAACCCGCTCCCAATCCGACACGATGCTGTGGCCCAGCATCTTCACTGCATCGGCTGCAAAGAACAGCTCCTGGTTGCTGGGAGACAGAAGAAGGGATCACCCATGAATTAGTTTAGATCAGTCAGTTTAAAGTTGACTTACTTTTCCTTTAAATAACTTTGGAAAGGGGGGGGCGGCCTGGTCTTTTCGTCTTTTCTTCAACCCCCCTTCCCCCCCCCCCCCCCCCCAATCCTCCAAACGTTTCTCGCTAGTATCACTCAACCAAGCTCTGCCTCATTTTGTTTACATTACTTTCCCCGCATGAACTTCCTGTCCTACTTTGCTGGGGGAGCTCTGATGTCTGGTATCTGTCACTCCCCCATCAAGCTCCTAATTTATCCTGTCGGAGGAAGTGTTACAAACCCTGGTCTCAGATCTGATCCGGACACTTAATTGACGTCACTCATCTCTTATACTGGCTCTAAGCTCCCGTAACCTGGATATCCTACCCCAGCGCGGGCCATCACCTGGCCTAAGGATCCAGAATGTTTTGAGGATGGTGTCCTAATTTGGGGGATTTTATTTCAGGTTGCCTGATACAAGAAATTATATCTGGAAAGAAAGAAAGAAAGAAAGAAAGAAAGAAAGAAAGAAAGAAAACAGCAAATACAGTTTAGACAAGTAGATAACAAAAACAGACGTGTAATATTGACAGGAATAGGGATAGATTAATAAACCTCAGTTTGTTTTCGACACCAGAAGTAAAAAAAAAAAAGGCCAGGGACCGGTCATCTCAAGGATGCGCAACTCTGAGTAAAGCCGGTATGGAATGAGCCAGTATATAAAGGAGATGCGAGAAAATTGTAATCGATTGGGATTTTGTACGGGAGGGTGCCAATGGATCGGAGGAGGTCATGTTCTCGTTTAAGCACGAATGAAAATGTTATTCGTCCATGGATATGTGTGTATGTGTGTTTGGTTTAGTTATGGTTTACATCCTGTGATGTCGACGCATGCAAGCTGTGCCTGTCGATTCCTCCGATCCATCCCGACCCGTCCAGGAATGATGGATAGATGAATCATATATTAATGATCATAGTTTCTGTTGACATATTATCTCTTTTCTGTGTAATATTTGAAATTTGTGTTAAATATACATTGGGGATTTTATATGCATATACTTTTGTGATTACTGAAATTTACATGTATAAGTATATGTTATATTTTCTTGGCAAATGTCCTCTTCTGTTATAAGTAGAGAAATAATCATTAAGGACATATTCCGTAATTTATATATGGGACATAGTCCGTAATTTATATATGGGACATAGTTCGTAATTTATATCTGGGACATAGTCCGCAATTTATATCTGGGACATAGTTCGTAATTTATATCTGGGACATAGTCCGTAATTTATATCTGGGACATAGTCCGTAATTTATATCTGGGACATAGTTCGTAATTTATATCTGGGACATAGTCCGTAATTTATATCTGGGACATAGTTCGTAATTTATATATGGAACAAAACTGCCTTAGTCACACCAAACCCAGTTGTTTATATACAAACTGTTATGAGTGATTTGTGGTCATTCCATTTTTTTTACTTGTATTTTGAGAATAAGTCACAGAAGTTAAGAAAGTGGATTAAGATTATTTATCTTATCGTCCGTATCATAAACTGATGATCCTTGATTTTTAAAAAAATCGTTATTTGTGTTTTCTTTCTTTATTGTAATGTTTGGACCTGTAGGAGTGAGTGAGAAATAGGTTAGAATGAAGGCCTGACCACAGGCCAGACTTAAGGTTATGATGTATAAACTAGGAAAAAAGTAGGAACAGCTTTATTACTTAACCACTACAAAGTTGTGACTTAATATGGTTAATTACCCGTATATGAACATCCAAACATCCAATCACCTGTACCCTAAAATTAATAACATAAAACAAAAAATAGAAAAAAAAATTTTTTTAATATTCCTACAGATGAATGGACCGTAAGCGTGGGATCTATTTATCTCTATATCTGTCTGACTATATAAATGCATAAGTATTTGTCTGTCTATGTGTTTGTTTGCTTTTATGTACAAACATCTCAATACATTTTTCTGTAATGTGCGTCTACAGTTAAAAAGTTCAGCTAGAAGGGATAAAAGAGAATACATAGACAATATGGTGAGAAAAGCAGAGAAGGTAACAAAAACAGGAGACAGCAAAACTTGATATAAAAGAGGCTAATAGGTACTACTGCATCCAAAGAAAGACTAATCCTTAGCAAAACTGGAACCTTATTAACGTCAAGTAGAGACTAAAAGCAAAGATAGGCCGAACACTTCCAAGAATTACTTAATCTACTACATCCAAAAGAACTGACAGACCTTGGAACTGATTTACCATTCCCATAACTAAATGTAAACCTAGACGAAATTACATTGCATGAAATTGAAACAGCAGTGAATCTAATGGCTAACAACAAAGCTGCAGGTGAAGATGAAATAACAGTCGAAATGCTAAAAGCTATCAATATAGACAACATGAAACAACTACAGAGAATGTTCAATATAGTTTGGAAAGAAGAAAAAGTCCCTTCTAAATGAAAAAAGTAATCATTGTTAAAATACCGAAAAAAAGGCAACCTCAGTGGCTCCAATAACTGGAGGGGAGTAACTTTACTATCAGTTGTGTCAAAGGTGTTTTGCAAAGTTATTCTGAATAGAATTCAAGATATAGTGGATGCTGCAATGAGAGAAGAACAGGCAGGATCTCGAAAATGGAGAAGCTGTCTCGGCCAGATCTTTACTCTCAGAATAATACTTGAAGAACATATTGAAAAACAAAGATCATTAATACTGAACTTCATAGACTTTAAAAAGGCATTTGATAGCATACACAGAGAATCATCATGGAGGATTTTAAGACTATATGGAATACCATCTAAGACTGTCAACATCATTAGTGACCTTTACAACGGATATGTTTGTGCAGTCAATACAGACGAAGGAATGAGTGAATGGTTCCAGATTGAAACAGGCGTGAAAAAGGATGTATATTACCTCCATTGCTTTTTGGAATTGCCATAGACTTCATAATGAAAAAATGTTGCAAAAGTAAAACGGGAATTGATTGGGTACGTGAGACCCAACTGGAAAATCTTGATTTTGCAGATGACATAACTCTTATCAGCAACAATATGAAATCAATGCAAGTAAAAACAGATGCCCTGTCTTCAATTGCTAGTAAAATAGGACTTGAAATTAACAAGAATAAAACAAAAATAATGAAGGTTCTCATTACCGACGAAGGTCAATTATACGTAGAAGGAACAGTTGTTGAAGAAGTAAACCATTTTGCATATCTCAGCAGCTACATAGACCACAATGGTGACAACAGAAAAGAAGCTAGAATTCGAATTGCCAAAGCAGCACTGAACTTCAAGAATCTTGAGAATAAATGGCATTCAGAAGTTCTTGTCTATATACACCTGTGTTTGTTCCTTGTTTTTGTTCTTGTCTATATACACCTGTGTTTGTTCCTTGTATTTGTTCGAATGACTGACAACTCACTACCAAAAATAGCACTAAGATGGACACCACAGGGGAGCAGAAGTAAGGGTAGACCAAAAGAGACATGGAGAAGAACAACAGAAAGGATGTTGAGCAATAGAGGGCTCACCTGGGCAAGAGCAGAAAAAAAGGCGAAAGACAGGCATTTGTGGAAAACCCTTGCAGAAGCCCCATGTGCCCTGGGCACTTAAGGTTCAGAGAGAGAGAGAGAGAGAGAAGTTATAAGCACAAAAACCAAGATAAGATTATTCAATTCAAATGTAGTATCCACCTTCATTTATGCATGTGAAAGCTGGAAAACACCTAAAGAAACAGACAAGAAATTAGACTCTTTCTAAAACAAATGCCTAAGGAAAATACTCGGTATAAAGTGGAATGAATTCAAGAACAACGCAGAGATCAGACAAATGAGAAAACAACAACCTGTCTCATAGCTGATCAGAAAAAGAAGATGGACATATGTCGGTCATGTGATGAGAAGAAACAATCAGATAATCCCCAAACAAGCTAGCAAATGGAACGCAACAGGCCGAAGAAAAATAGGTCGACCAGGTGAAAATCTAAAGAGGACATTGTTAAAAGAAGCCAATTCAGTGGGCAGAACATCCCATGATGAGATTGAAAAACTCGCCGAAGACAGGACATCTTGGCGAACTACCATGCGGGCCCTATGTGACGTTTAACAGCACGGGAAGGATGTAAGGTGTAAGATGACGTCTATAGTCAACCACTGCTCTCTCTCTCTCTCTCTCTCTCTCTCTCTCTAACTGTTTTCCTAGATATAATTTTGTGTTTAGTCTTATATATATATACACACACACACTTGTGATTGTTCTTGTCTATATACACCTGTGTTTGTTCCTTGCTTTTGTTCTTGTCTATATACACCTGTGTTTGTTCCTTGTCTTTGTTCTTGTCTATATACACCTGTGTTTGTTCCTTGTATTTGTTCTTGTCTATATACACCTGTGTTTGTTCCTTGTTTTTGTTCTTGTCTATATACACCTGTGTTTGTTCCTTGTATTTGTTCTTGTCTATATACACCTGCGTTTGTTCCTTGTCTTTGTTCTTGTCTATACACACCTGTGTTTGTTCCTTGTCTTTGTTCTTGTCTATATATACCTGTGTTTGTTCCTTGTCTTTGTTCTTGTCTATATATGCATGTGTTTGTTCCTTGTCTTTGTTCTTGTCTATACATACTTCTGTGTCTGTTCTATCATGATTGTCGCCGTAGTATCTATTAAAATACGAAGGTCTGCTTGTTCTGGAATGTTCTTGGAACCCGACACTGACGTATGTTCTCCTCACGGACCTGCCTCGGCACGTATCCTGCCACAATTCGTCCATTTTTACTGAAAGAACCAGTTTGTGCCACGAACTAGAGAAAGACATGGATTGTGAAAGATGAGATTTTGTTGGTTGATTTTTGTAGAGTGAACGATTTTATTCATCTTCCCATTATAAAGCTGCCTTGTTGTCTGAGGCAGGCGAGTTCTTCTTTGCACATATTCGCGTGTTTTGCCCTTAAATATGTATGAGATTGTTGGCAGATTTTATGAGATGAGAATAAAGCTACAAGAAGGGGAAGCTACAAGAAGGGGAAGAACTTAAAATTTTATGCGGTGTTCTTACATTTTATTATCTCTTAAAGAAAAAATAAATTAACCTTATCATAAAAATCAGGTAAACACGTTTTCTCCGACAATACCGGCTACCCTGTATGTTCTGTTCACATCCCGAGACAAGATTTCCGCTTGATATCTGGTTGTCTCCCCTCGTGGCGATAACTTAAAACTGGTTGTCTCCCCTCGTGGCGATAACTTATCACCAGGATATCGTTGGCTGAGTATTGAGAGAAGATAAAGAGATTTCCCAGCTTCCATTCACAGAGTGGCGTGGTAGTTCTTCTTCGTCGTTGTTCGCTCAGACGCTGAGGCCAGTCTCTCTCACAACAAGCGGCGGCAGTTCGTCTCTGGTTGTCGGCATCACCACAGAGCTTCTCTTGTAAGGGGCTGGGCTCTTCTCCAGGTCCTCTGCCTGAGCGGATTGTGTAGCTGGCAAGTCTGGAGGATGTGATGTAGGCTTCTTGGTAGTGACGGATTAATCACCATCCAGGGCCCTAGGCTAAACTTAGTAAGGCCCCTCCATCCATCTCCTGATACACACCTGTAAGGGCCCTCCATCCATCTCTTGATATACAGCTGTAAAGGCCATCCATCCATCTCCTGATACACACCTGTAAGGGCCCTCCATCCATCTCTTGATATACAGCTGTATGGGCTCTCCATCCATCTCCTGATACACAGCTATAAGGACCCTCCATCCATCTCTTGATATACAGCTGTATGGGCTCTCCATCCATCTCCTGATACACAGCTATAAGGACCCTCCATCCATCTCTTGATATACAGCTGTATGGGCTCTCCATCCATCTCCTGATACACAGCAGCAAAGGCCATCCATCCATGATACACAGCTGTAAGGGCCCTCCATCCATCTCCTGATATACAGCTGTATGGGCTCTCCATCTATCTCCTGATATACAGCTGTAAGAGCCCTCCATCCATCTCTTGAAATACAGCTGTAAAGGCCATCCATCCATCTCCTGATACACAGCAGCAAAGGCCATCCATCCATGATACACAGCTATAAGGGCCCTCCATCCATCTCTTGATATACAGCTGTATGGGCTCTCCATCCATCTCCTGATATACAACTGTAAGGGCCCTCCATCCATCTCCTGATATACGTCCTGACTTTCCTCTAGTTTTGATCTCTACTATTAGACTTTGTATTACATAAAGCAAACACAAAGTGATACATCACTGTCTATTGTATGACATAACAAAGTAAAGTTCTAAATAATTTAACATGGGAGGTAATGTTTATCTTTCCGCTGGGCCCCCTGCCCTTTCGACCCCCTAGACTTAATTTGTTCAGTCTATGAGCTAAAGTCTGCTACTGCTCCTTGAGTATTAACTTTTGTACAAATCTCCGTCCCTTGAGTATTAACTTTTGTACAAATCTCCGTCCCTTGAGTACTAACTTTTGTACAAATCTCCGTCCCTTGAGTATTAACTTTTGTACAAATCTCCGTCCCTTGAGTACTAACTTTTGTACAAATCTCCGTCCCTTGAGTACTAACTTTTGTACAAATCTCCGTCCCTTGAGTACTAACTTTTGTACAAATCTCCGTTTCTTGAGTTGCCTAAACGTTTGTTGAATAAAACAGCCTCTCATGTGGTAGAGAATGTTGAGATGTGGCTGGTGTGGTAGAGAATGTTGAGATGGGGCTGGTGTAGTAGAGAATGTTGAGATGGGGCTGGTGTGGTAGAGAATGTTGTGATGGGGCTGGTGTGGTAAAGAATGTTATGATGGAGCTGATGTGGTAGAGAATGTTGAGATGGAGGTGATGGAGTTTACGTAACGTATTTGATGGTTTGAATGTAACTGGACATGTTCCAGGGTGAAAATTCTGTGATGGGGTTAAACTTAAACATTGTACAATATGTCCTTTATCTCGGTATTCTAGAACCAACCCCCCCCCCCCCATCCCCCCATCCCCGAGGTATCTGGTGATGTCCTTCGTGTGAGAGAGATGACAACGAAGAAGAAGATCACGACCATTTTCGCAGTTCGCTATCACAAAGTACAATTTGTTCTATATCACAAAGTAGAATTTGTTCTATATCACAAAGTAGAATTTGTTCTATATCACAAAGTAGTAGAATTTGTTCTATATCACAAAGTAGAATTTGTTCTATATCACAAAGTAGAATTTATTCTATATCACAAAGTAGAATTTATTCTATATCACAAAGTAGAATTTGTTCTATATCACAAAGTAGAATTTATTCTATATCACAAAGTAGAATTTATTCTATATTACAAAGTAGAATTTTTTTCTATATCACAAAGTAGAATTTGTTCTATATCACAAAGTAGAATTTATTCTACATCACATAGTAGAATTTATTCTGTATCACAAAGTAGATTTTATTCTACATCACAAACCATAATTTATTCTATATCACAAAGTGGAATTTATTGTATATCACAAAGTAGAAGTTACTCTATATAAAAAACCAGAATTTATTCTATGTCACAAACCAGAATTTATTCTATATCATAAAGAGGAATTTATTTTATATCACAAAGTAGAATGTATTCTGTATCACAAAGTAGAATTTATTCTGTATCACAAAGTAGAATTTATTATGTATCACAAAGTACAATTTATTCTACATCACAAAGAAGAATTTATCTTTGGGACACTTGGACAAGGCCATATTTGTGAATGTTCTAGATTTTAGAGCGATTGTTCCATGAAAATACCCAATATTGGGGTTGTGAATGAGAGAGATACCGTGTAAAAAAAAGTGTTATTATTTCAAAGTAAAAATATGTAAGACTATAAAGATTCAACATAAAAAAAGAAAAATGTTACAGAATGCACAAGCTGGGATAGTGCATTCATTCATTCATTTGCATGTCCCTTGTGGAACTTTGCGTCCCAAACAGCACTCCTGTAGGCCTCTCGGTTGTGAGCAAGATGGCCTGCTGCTGATGCTTCCATTTCCAGATCGTCAACGATGTCTTGCAGCCATCTTCGCCTTGGTCTTCCTCTCTTTCTTTTTCCCATTATGTACCCTTCCAAGACAGTTCTCTCTATATTATTATGATGTTTAATGTGTCCAAAATATTTAAGGTTTCTTTGTTTAATCCTCTTTACTAGCCAGCATTCTTCACTATTAAGTTCTTGTAGTATGGATATATTTGTTCCTTTTTTGTGTCCATGATATTTGAAGAACTCTTCTGTAGCTTTTACATTCAAAGGCATTTATGTGTTTCTCAGCTGTTTTGTTAAGTGTCCAGGTCTTAAGGCATATGTTGCTGTGGGAAAGATGCATGCCCTTAAAAATCTTACTTTTGTAGTTCTGTCTGTTCCTCTCCACAGATTCTGTAGTTGTTTTACTTTCTGAAGAGCGATAGATGTCCTCCATTTAATTTCCCTCATTGTATCTCCATTATTAGTTAGCAGTGATCCAAGATATTCAAAGCTCTCCACATCTTCCAGTTTTTCCTCATTGATACATATATCAGCTGCCTTGTTTGTTTTGTCAGTTGTCATCAATTTAGTTTTCTTCACGTTAAGATAGAGGTTTTGCTCTTCGCTGTTCTTACGGACTGACATAATTAGTTTTTCCATTCCTTTTTGTGTTGTCACTGCTACCGTAAGACTTCAAAAATGTTGTCTTTTTATTCAAGCCATTCACGAAGTCATCTCTCACTTCATATTCACCAAAACGTCGTTGTGCAGACACGCCACGGTCAAAGTTCTATTTCTGTCGCTGTGTGTACCTACACACACACACGCACGCACGCACACACCGCGATCAAAGTTCGACTTCTGTCGCTGTACACACTCAGACACACCACAAAGTTCTGCTTCTGTCGCTGTACAAACACAGACACACCACAAACTTCTACTTCTTTCGCTGTACAAACACAGACACACCACGATCAAAGCTCTACTTCTAAATTTATGCATCATTAATATATTTTCAAAATTCTTTCTTTTCACTTTTCTTATGCCCAGACTTACATACTCTCTCTCTCTCTCTCTCTCTCTCTCTCTCTCTCTCTCTCTCTCTCTCTCTCTCTCTCTGAACCTTAAGGGCACATGGGGCTTCCGCAAGGGTTTTCCACAAATGCCTGTCCTTCGCCTTTTTTTCTGCTCTTGCCCAGGTGAGCCCTCTATTGCTCAACATCCTTTCTGTTGTTCTTCTCCATGTCTCTTTTGGTCTACCCTTACTTCTGTTCCCCTGTGGTGTCCATCTTAGTGCTATTTTTGGTAGTGAGTTGTCAGTCATTCGGAGCACATGTCCCAACCATCGCCAGCGTCTTTCCTCAATAATTGTTGTCAGTGGTTTCATCTGCATTTCTGCTAATAAGATGTTATTTCTTATGGTGTTTGGCCAAAATATTTTTCTAATTCTTCGTAAACATTTAGTCTGGAGAGAATTCAACTTGTTTTCTATGGTTTTGGTGATTTTCCAGCATTCACTTCCATAGAGTAGTACACTTAGAACATTACTCTTAAATATCCTGATTTTCATATTTATGCTTAGTTTTTTTTTTATTTCCATATAGTCTGCAGCATTGCAAAAGCCTGGTTTGCTCTAGTAAGTCTACTGTTGATGTCCTCTGTGCTGTCTCCATTTTCTACTACTCTACTGCCAAGGTATACAAATTCGTTGACCTCCTCCACTAACTTGTTATCTACTCTCAGTACATTTGTTGTTCACATTTTGCTTCATTAACTTTGTCTTTCCTACGTTGATCTTTAGTCCTATGTTGTTTGCATTCTGAGTTAGCTTGTTTACTTTATCTTGCATATCTTTGTGACTGCTTGATAACAGACAAATGTCGTCCGCAAAGTCAAGGTCCTCCAGCACTGTGTCAAGGCTCCATTGTAATCCTCTGCGTTTGTCTGATGTTGCCTCCTTCATTAACCAGTCTACTGCCAAGATAAATAATGTTGGTGATAGTACACATCCCTGTTTCACTCCTGTTTGTACCCTAAAGCTGCTGGAGGTATGTTCTCCACAGATAACTTTGCACTGAAAACCCTCGTATAGGGCTTTGATTACATTAACTATTTTATGGGGGAGGCCATGCCATCTTAGGATTTTCCACAGTGCATCTCTGTTGACACTGTCAAAGGCTTTCTCAAAATCTATGAATAATGCATATGTTGTGCTATGCCACTCATTTGCCTGTTCTAATATTTGTCTAAGTACAAATATGTGGTCTATGCATGATCTTCATTTCCTAAATCCTGCCTGCTCTTTCCGAAGTTTTTCCTCAAGTGTTGGTACAATTCTGTTGATGATTATTCTGCAAAATACTTTACTGGTGAGTGGCAGTAGGGTAATGCCTCTCCAGTTCCCGCAATCTCTGAGGTCACCCTTCTTTGGTAGTTTTACTATAAGCCCAGTTTTCCACTCCTCTGGGGCTTTTTCTAGATCTCAAATTTGTTGTAATATCCGGCAAAGTTGTTTTGGTGTTTATGTTTCTTCTGCTTTCAACATCTCAGCAGTCACTTCATCTTCACCTGGTGCCCGTCTGATTTTAGCTTCTTTATCGCCTCCTTTACTTCATTTATTGTTATTGGTCCTGTATTGATGTTTAGTTCCGTTTTTGCTTCAGGTATGTCTATTGTTTGTGCTGCTTGTGTTCTGTTTAGTAGGGTGTTAAAGTGTTCCCTCCATCTTTCAATTTTTTCTCTTTCTCCACTGACCAGTTGTCCATTTTGTGTCCTTACTGCACTTTCAAATCTTGTGTTGAAGTTACCTGTTATCTGCTTTGTGATTTTATATATGGTTTTCATGTCATTTGTATATGCTGCTTTCTCTGCTGTTTCTGATAAGTTGTCATAATACTGACGTTTATCTTGACGGCATGATTCCTTCACTTCTTTGTCTTTTTGTGCATAATTACTTAAAACTCGTTCTTTAAGCCGTTGTGATTTGGTGTTCAGTAATTTTTTCTTGATTTCTTTTCTTTGCTCTATCTTTTCCCATGTGGTCTCGCTTATCCATTCCTCTTTTCTCCTTTTCTGATATCCCAGCACCTCTTTTGCTGTTTCCTGTAGTGTTTTATTGAACTCTAATATGGACATTTCTGCTTCGTCTTGTAGGACACTGAAGCGGTTCTTAATTACTATTGAGAATTCATTTCTTGTTTGCTGGTCTATCAATTTTCTTGTATCAAAATGTATCTTTCTGTGTTCTCCGATTTTGGCTTTCCTTAATTTTAGTTTTATTTTTGCTACCAGAAGGTTGTGATCACTTCCTACATCTGCTCCTTTCCTCGCTCGCACATCTTGTAGTGACCGTTTCCACTTGTTGTTTATTAGTATGTGATCGATTTGGTTTTCTGTGGTTTTATCTGGTGACCTCCAAGTCACCTTATGGATGTTTTTGTGTTGGAAAATTGTCCCTCCGATGGTCATCATGTTTTCTTCACAGAAACTGCACAGTCTTTCTCCATTTTCATTTATTTCTCTGATTCCTTCTCTTCCCATGATTCTTCTTCTGTCTTCATTTCCTTCACCTACTTTTGCATTGAAGTCGCCCAAGATGAGTAGCATATCATGCTTGGGTATTGTTTCTACTGTTGCTTGGAGGCTGTTGTAAAAATCTTCTTTTAATTCCTCTTCAGCTGCTTCTGTTGGTGCATAACAAACTATAATAGACAGCTTCGTGAATCTTGAGTTGACTTACATACTACACAACACAAAATCAATTTCAATGTAATGTTTTAAAACCTTACTGTATATTGTATTCCCCTCCTCCCCCAACTTTTTTCCCCTGTCTGCCCTCTCCTTCCTTTCCCCTTCAAAAAACCCCCAGACCCTTAAAATCTGCGAAGTTTAAGACCAGCCGCATTTCCTAATTATAGACTAAAATATGCACGTGTGAGAGCATTAGCCAACCAGACATAGACAAATAATAGAGGCTTTATTTGGGACACAGGCCAGTCAATACTAGTAGTACAAAACTATTATTAGAAGCAACAAAGGTGTTTTCCCAAAACTGACCTGATTTTAGGCCGCGGGGAAACAACTTTTGACCAAATACTCTTTCACTCAGTTCGTAATCACTTCAAACTTCCAATTATTTTTCTAAAACGAAATCAGCAACATACCGGAAGCTCTTAATTTCTGTAAGGTCGGTGGTGGAGCTAAACATGGGAAGTCTGATACGAAGACGACTTGTATGTGAAGCTGTGCACAAAACAGGAGACGTTTTCGTATTCAGATGATACAGAATAAAATAACAAGAAGAGCAGGGACAAACAGAAAAGAAAGAAGGAAAGAAAGAAAGTTCTTAGTAAATAAAAGCTTGTTATTGTAATTTTATTAAACGCAAACTTCGCCATCTCTGTCTCTTCCACTCTCACAACCTCTTCTATTTTCCGCTACCTCCTTCCCCTCTTTTTTCCGGCATGAATACACGTATCTCTACTACGTGATGCAACACCTGGAAATGCCCAATGAAGCCATAAATAAACTGCAGGAAATGGCGAAAGTTGACCTGCATAACAAGGCCCTGGTGAACTAAAGGGAAACACGTGCAACACGAGATCTACGTGTAAGCCTCGGTGGATGTGACATGTGATGTCAGTGTGGCTCGATACAGCGGGTGGCCAGACTAACGAGAGTGTCAACGGGGGCTTTGTTCTCGTGCCCTGGCAGGATCCATCGCGTGTTCCTGATCACGTAGAAACCATTACAAGTTCAGTCTCTCGCTGTTTCCTGCACCCATCTGCAAGTATCAAAAAGAACTCTCTACAGATGAATATGGAGACAATACATTTTCTATTCTTTGGACGTTGATAAGACAAGTTTACACAGCTTGCCAATCACTGAAAAACTGAAAGGGTGGGGGGGGGGGGGGGGGTAGAGGAGGGGTCTGACACGAGACAAATATTCTAATGGTTAAATGACATGCACATGACATTATTTTATATTTTAAAATGTATTTTGACTGAATTTATAGGTTTTATAAATAGTCCTAGTGCTTCAACTATTGTTATATAAATACGCATCTATTGTTCCTGTTATCCCTACACGGTGGTATTAATCCTAGCTAAGAGATCACGATAAGCTTGATTGTTCCTGTTATCGCCTACGCGGTAGTATTAATCCTAGCTACAGAGATCACGATAAACTTGATCGTTTATTTATGTATCGGCCCAACAGGCACCCGAGGATATTATTTTTAAAAAAACAAGTAGAAGGTTATTGTCCTGATAATAAAAACATGTAGAAGTCTAAAAACAGACATAAGGTTATGCTAACAATAAAAACATGTAAAATTCATAAAAACAGATACAAGATTAATGATCTGGCCTAGAAAGTTCATAAAGTATCACTGAACTTTACAGGGATATTATTTTGTTCTTTTTTATTCTTTCTCCTCATTTTAGCCGACACAAAACTAAAAACTACCTTTCTAGATCGCTATCTCTGAACTCCACTCTCCTCTGTAACACCCCCCCCCCCCCCCCTCAATCGTAGCTGAGCATGTGTAGTCTAAGGCCCGACCGACCAATTAGACGCCTTCTCCAGGTCACGCTACTTAGCACGATGTCATGTCAGATAGCCTCGCCGGGTAGGTCCGGGCGAAAGATCAAAAGACATCAGAATGCCTTTAATACACCCCGTTGAGGTAGTTTGTCGTACCCATTCCAGGGAATGTTACAGCACGTCAGCTGATTTGAAATACAAATGACCGGACAAAATGGAGAAAGTGTAGCAATAACGAATGAAAATGATTTACTAGTAAAGAAAGAAAGTAAAGAAAGAAATATGGCGCATTCGAGGAAAAATAAACACGTGGAGAGACGCTACGTGGGAAACAGCATGAAAACAAGCGCGTGAGAAGTTTCCCTAGAGTGCGTACATGCAAGTTCGCATGCACAGACAAGGAGCACCTCCACCTCGCCTTGCAGACGCTAGGAATGTTTCTTTCTCTCGTCTCCTGGGCATGCATTCCGCCACGCACGCGTATTATGTGAGCAAATAAAGCGACTCATTCTCCGGCCTGGGCTGCTAAATGCCTTCTGTTTTACACGTCAGTCTCGTACCAGGCGGCACCGTCGTTACGGGAGACAAGAAAGATACATATGAGATTATAAGTGCGTACAATGATGTATGTGAGATTATAAGTGCGTACAATGATGTATGTGAGATTATAAGTGCGTACAATGATGTATGTGAGATTATAAGTGCGTACAATGATGTATGTGAGATTGCAAGTGCGTACAATGATGTATGTGAGATTACAAGTGCGTACAATGATGTATGTGAGATTACAAGTGCGTACAATGATGTATGTGAGATTACAAGTGTGTAAGATGATGTATGTGAGATTACAAGTGCGTACAATGATGTATGTGAGATTACAAGTGCGTACAATGATGTATGTGAGATTACAAGTGCGTACAATTATGTATGTGAGATTACAAGTGCGT
This sequence comes from Achatina immaculata, assembly GCA_009760885.1. Lineage (NCBI taxonomy): Eukaryota > Metazoa > Mollusca > Gastropoda > Stylommatophora > Achatinidae > Lissachatina > Lissachatina immaculata. The sequence goes on along the minus strand of CM019719.1, from coordinate 61,196,732 downwards.
ACAATGATGTATGTGAGATTACAAATGCGTAAGATGATGTATGTGAGATTACAAGAATGTAACCAAATACAAGAGAAAACATTACAAGAAATAAACTCACTTCATTTCAGTTTGTGAACTCGATACAAAGGCAGCAAAATGCTACTTTTTCGTTAGAGAAACGCAGCAAAATGCTACTTTTTCGTTAGAGAAACGCAGCAAAATGCTATTTTTTCGTTAGAGATTTTCTTTCTATTCTCCACCAGGCTGTTCACGAAAGTACACAAGCAAATACAGCATCACTGAAAGAAATGTGTTGTCATATCTTTCCAAAGCTTCGGTCTTCGTGTTGTTATTATTGTGCCATATCCAGAAAGAAGGTTGGCTTTATCTCCAGTTCTCCTGCTCCCTTGCCTTGATGGCGCACTCAGCCGGGCTGTGTCCTGTCCACTCTCATGTTATCTTCCCATCTACTTCTCTGTCTACCTCTCGCTTTTTCCTTCCATCTTTCCTTCTAGTATGACCTTCATATATCTTTTTATATGCCCAAAATAGTTTGTTTTCTTGATCATTAGTTCTTGGAGAAGTTCACGTTACACTTGCAGCTGTTCTAAAACTTGTGCATTTTGTTAATTTTTTTCTCCATGTGCCACAATTTCTGTAGATCCACATTTCTGCCGCATTAATCTTTCTGTCCTACATTCATGATTATGATGTGTTTAATCTATCTCTGCAGTTCTGTCCCTTAGACAAAATATAGTTTCTATGTGGGATTTTCAGGGTTTAGCTTCTCTAGTAGCAGTGTCTTAAATCTCCTTAGATGGAGCAGCTCTGGATGATGTGGTCACAGTTTAAGGTGCCTGGAAACTTAAGGTCCTAACTGCCAAATGTGGATACAGTTTGAGATGCCTAGAAACATGTATTAAGGTCCTAACTGCCAAATGTGGATACAGTTTCGGAGCCGACTGTGCTCTTTTCTAAGACGGAAAATGACGATTTGTTCGTTTATGTTTCCATGTGATAGTTTTCGTGTGATAGTTTTTATGTGATAGTCTTCATGTGATTGTTTTCATGTGATAGTCTTCGTGTGATTGTTTATGGTCTTTTGGAGGTCTTTATTTTGTTGTTCGGCTGTTTTATTATCAACAGATTTAATATCGTTTTTTTTTCTTACAAACTTGCTGATGAAGCTGGCATGTGTTAAGACTTCACCTCGAAAACGCATTTATGGGTTTTTCGTATGAAAATATGCAGTTGTTTTAAAGCATGTACTCGCTACTTCGTGGCAAAATATGAAATATGATGAGACTCAGACAGGTGCTGTCAGTTGTCTGAATGTTAAGTTGTGAAGTCACCTGCACTCTCATGCTCCTTGGGTTTGTAGATTTTAAAATCTGTGTATCTTGACAGACTGTCAGAAAACTAACAAAAGTCTGTTGTCCTGTGACAGAAAACTTCACTGCCATCTGTTGTCCTATGACAGCTAACTCACTGCCATCTGTCACTGCCATCTGTTGTCCTATGACAACTAAATCACTGCCATCTGTCACTGCCATCTGTTGTCCTATGACAGCTAACTCACTGCCATCTGTTATCATATGACAGCTAAATCACTGCCATCTGTTGTCCTATGACAGCTAAATCACTGCCATGTTGTCCTATGACAGCTAACTCACTGCCATCTGTTATCATATGACAGCAAACTTCACTGCCATCTGTTGTCCTATGACAGCTAAATCACTGCCATCTGTTGTCCTATGACAGCTAACTCACTGCCATCTGTTATCATATGACAGCAAACTTCACTGCCATCTGTTGTCCTATGACAGCTAAATCACTGCCATCTGTTGTCCTATGACGGCTAAATCACTGCCATGAGAGTGCCTCGTGTGAGTCAAGTCTCCGGGTGTAAATCCTGACAGCAGAACCTACTAAGACAGCCTGTGTCTGAAAACTTTCCTGTCCATCTTCTGGAAGTCTTGGACTACAAAACAGAATCGGCAGTGCTGCTAGATCTTGTACAACTACGCATACCAATGCTCAGAGTGATATTCAGACACTCTTAACTAAAACGTAAATGAGCACATTTCTAACTCAAACAGCTTCTTTCTATCGACACTCCTCATCAGAGTTTATTCTGGCAGAGTATGGAAATTAATTTCGAAGTGAAAGAGTTAGATCTTGAAACCTGTTTACTATGTACCGTAGAAATGAGATGAGATTTAGCACAACACGGCTGAAACAACACTGCATGCCAAAACAACGCATCTATCAGCTGTGCAGAACAAATAAAACTTGTTTTGTATGAAAACAAGGAAAAATCCGACGCGGAAACGACAAATCTCCAGAAGCTCAAGTACAACATTGTATTTCTAACCATTTTTTTTTCTGCCAGTAAACAATTGCTCGTATCTGTTAAAGACATTCCCCATTCGTTCATGTCTTCACGTTTTGATTACATCCAGCCATTCCAGCTACACTGATTCTCGTATCATATGTTTGGGTGGCCACGAAAACAATTTCTACAGCGTTTCTGGCGAGTGACTTTTTGTAAACTCAAATTTCTAACTCATTCCCCGAGATAAAAATCTTTGTGTCACGCACTATCGTACGTTCCCATTTTTCACTTCTCAAAACTTCAGGGCGTAAGCAGGCAAGAATGGTTTTACATGTCTAACTGACAACTTGAAGACAACATATGCTGACAGCAGCAGTGTTGGCCAAACAAAAACTAATTTCCCCCAAAGCCCAGGCGTCTGAAACCAGCTCTAGTGTCTCAAAAACTTCTTATCTCGGCACGCCAAAATCAATAAACAAAATGGAAGCAAGAGTCAGTGAATGCAGGCGCCCAGTTGTAGGCGCTGACGAAATCCGAGCGAAACGTTGGCTTAAGATGACGAAACTCTAAAGCAAAAACTCAATACTGCCCAACGAGTTTGTTGAAAGTTCGATACGTGCTCCATGAAAGGTGAAAAAAAAAATTGTGTGTACATAAAACTTTGGCAAAGAACAGAGAAGACGTTGTCTTTATTGTGGCCTAGTTATTGTTTGAAGATATGGACCGAAACAGAAAATAGCAATGCATAGAAACAAAACGTCAGTGCTCATATAATCAGCTGACAGTCACGCATGAGTGAAAGCTGCGCCGAACTGGTGTACGGTGGAACTATCCACAAGAGATAAAGAGTTACATGGACTAATGGTGATGCAGCTAAATGGAATAACGGTGAAAGTTACACAGAATAACAGTGAGAGTTACACGGAATAACGGTGAGAGTTACACGGAATAAAGGTGAGAGTTACATAGAATAACGGTGAGAGTTACACGGAATAACGGTGAGAGTTACATGGAATAACGGTGAGAGTTACACGGAATAACAGTGAGAGTTACATAGAATAACGGTGAGAGTTACACGGAATAACGGTGAGAGTTACACGGAATAACGGTGAGAGTTACACGGAATAACGGTGAGAGTTACATAGAATAACGGTGAGAGTTACACGGAATAACGGTGAGAGTTACATAGAATAACGGTGAGAGTTACATGGAATAACGTTGAGAGTTACATAGAATAACGGTGAGAGTTACACGGAATAACGGTGAGAGTTACACGGAATAACAGTGAGAGTTACATAGAATAACGGTGAGAGTTACATGGAATAACAGTGAGCCTTACATAGAATAACGGTGAGAGTTACACGGAATAACGGTGAGAGTTACACGGAATAACAGTGAGAGTTACATAGAATAACGGTGAGAGTTACACGGAATAACAGTGAGAGTTACATAGAATAACGGTGAGAGTTACACATAATAATGGTGAGAGTTACATAGAATAATGGTGAGAGTAACATAGAATAATGGTGAGTTACACAGAATAATGGTGAGAGTTACATAGAATAATGGTGAGAGTTACACAGAATAATAGTGAGAGTTACATAGAATAATGGTGAGAGTTACATAGAATAATGGTGAGAGTAACATAGAATAATGGTGAGAGTTACATAGAGTAATGGTGAGAGTAACATAGAATAATGGTGAGTTACACAGAATAATGGTGAGAGTTACATATAATAATGGTGAGATTTACACAGAATAATAGTGAGAGTTACATAGAATAATGGTGAGAGTAACATAGAATAATGGTGAGTTACACAGAATAATGGTGAGAGTTACATATAATAATGGTGAAAGTTACATAGAATAATAGTGAGAGTTACATATAATAATGGTGAGAGTTACACAGAATAATGGTGAGGGTTACGTGAGAGATGAAAAAAGCAGGTACAGCAACGGACAGACAGGCGGACGAGTCAAACGAATTATATTCACTACTTAAACAAAATAAACAGCACTCACTAAATTTCTCCCACACACACAATTCGCGGAGAATTTCCAAACGAGTGTATGACTCCAAAATATGCGTCCCACTCACAAAATACACTCATCACCACTCACATAAAATGTGAACCAAACACTGCACACTCCACATCCAGCCCCAGCTTAAGGTCAACACTACAGGTGCACATCAGACCAGACCGGCTGTGAAATGATTGACACATGCAGCTATGACAGTACAATCCCACGTGTAAAACGCATACCTCTCAATATTGGCGTGGGTGTACACAAACACACACACACACACACAGATCACGCCAAACAAACCTCTCAGGTAACTAAACTGTGAACTCTTCGTTTGGTTCACACAAAAAATTGTTCCTTTAGTGTGTGTACCTCAGACTTTTAAGAAGAGCGACAAAGGAAAAATAAACCCGCTGTATCTAACGTTCCCATTCCAGCCAGCATTTTTTAAAAGCATGAGCAACAAATTATATCCTCCTCTTACGAAAAGTACTCCAGGAAAATGTCTGACGTTAAGTATATCCCGGACAAAAACTTGAATGAGCGGAACAGGAAGTATGCATCAAATGTCAGATCGTGTTTGCCAAAAACCGACAAAAAATTTTCATGGTCATGAAAACATCTTCAGAAATTGGCTGTTTTCAGTGCAGGTAATGGCAGAAAAATGGCGAGGACAAACAAAAAAACAGCCTAAGAATTCTATGAATGAGGACGCAAGTTTTTTTGCAGTAACTTTTTAAAACATTCGTTTCCAAACTGATATACGGTAACACAACATTCTGTTAATCAGCAACACACGTTCATGTATTTATCAGGAACATAACATTCTGTTTATCAGGGACATAACATTCTGTTTATCAGAAACACAGCCTTCTGTTTACCACAATATGACATTCTATTTATCAGGGACGCAACATTCTATTTACCAAGGACACAACATTCTATTTACCAGGGACACAACATTCTATTTATCAGGAATACAACATTTTGTTTGTGATCATTTACCAATATTTTTTTTCTTCCGGTAAAAATGCTGAATCAAAATGGCGATGGCTGACCTCTCTCAGTCTTCCTCCAGTCTGTCTCGATCTTGTCCGGCATATTTCAATTTTGCCTTGCCTGTTTGAATTTTGCTTGTCTGTCTCATTCTTGCCCCTGTCTATCCGAATTTTGCTTGTCTGTCTCATTCTTGCCCCTGTCTATATGAATCTTACTTGTCTGTCTCATTCTTGCCCCTGTCTGTCCGAATTTTGCTTGTCTGTTTCATTCTTGCTCATGTCTATCCGAATTTTGCTTGTTTGTCTCAGTCTTGCCCCGTCTATCCGAATATTTGCTTGTCTGTCTCATTCTTGCCCCTGTCTATATGAATCTTGCTTGTATGTCTCATTCTTGCCTATGTCTATCCGAATTTTGCTCGTCTGTCTCATTCTTGCTCATGTCTATCCAAATTTTTATTGTCTGTCTCATTCTTGCCCATGTCTATATGAATTTTGCTCATCTGTCTCATTCGCGCTCCGTCCATCTGAATCTTGCTCGTCTGTCTCATTCTTGCCCAGTAAATCTGAATCTTGCTTGTCTGTTTCATTCTTGCCCCGTCTGTCTGAATATTGCTTATCTATTTCATTCTTGTTTGAATCTTGCTTGTCTGTCTTATTCTTGTCCTGTCTGTCTGAATCTTGCTTATCTGTTTCATTCTTGCCCTTTTCTGTCTGAATCTTGCCGGCCTGTCTCATATATATGCCTGGCCTGTCTCAGATATGCCCAACCTCTCTCATTACTGCCTTACTTATCTCATTATTATTTAACCTATTCCACTCTTGTTCGATCTATCTCAATCTTGTCCTAATTTTTGCTCCTTCTGTCTATTTTGTTGCCTTGTTTTTCTCATTCCTACCTAGCCTGTCCCAAAGTTGCCCTTCCTATCTCATTCTTACCTAGCCTGTCCTAAAGTTGACTTTCCTATCTCATTCTCGCCTAGCCTGTCCCAAAGTTGCCCTTCCTATCTCATGCTTACCTACCCTGTGCCAAAGCTGCCCTTCCTATCTCATGCTTACCTACCCTGTGCCACAGTTGCCCTTCCTATCTCATGCTTACCTACCCTGTGCCAAAGTTGCCCTTCCTATCTCATGCTTACCTACCCTGTGCCAAAGCTGCCCTTCCTATCTCATGCTTACCTACCCCGTGCCAAAGTTGCCCTTCCTATCTCATTCTTACAGAACTACTCCATCAATGACCTGACTGTTAGAACAAGTCGACAGTAAACTGTCACGTGACATGAAGACCATGAATATGATGTGGAACATCCCAGGTCTGGACAGCAGCTTGGTCAGCTGTAATGAGGTCAAATTTGTCCTCTTGGAGAATCCTAAGCAACAGCAAACCCTACCTCTGGGTTTGAGTGCTTAATTTTTTTTTTTAGTCCTGAAATAAGAATTACCAAGGCCCAGTATCTCCTGGAACAATGTAAGGCCCAGTATCTCCTGGAACAATGTAAGGCCCAGTATCTCCTGGAACAATGTAAGGCCCAGTATCTCCTGGAACAATGTAAGGCCCAGTATCTCCTGGAACAATGTAAGGCCCAGTATCTCCTGGAACAATGTAAGGCCCAGTATCTCCTGGAACAATGTAAGGCCTAGTATCTCCTGGAACAATGTAAGGCCTAGTATCTCCTGGAACAATGTAAGGCCCAGTATCTCCTGGAACAATGGTCTGTACATTCATAAAGCCTCGAGCTAGAATGTTTTGTTACTGAAACTATCACAGACTTCTTGTAACGTGTGTAGTAACATTACACGAAAAACATGGAGAAAATACCTGGAAAAAATACATGACGGAATATAACTTAATGAAATATCTCATACATGTCTCCCATCTTCAAGTTAATGGCTTTAGTTTAACTGTACGAAAGTTATTGTTATGGTGTACTACTGTTTACATGACTCATATAGAAATGTTGAATATCATGATAAGAAACAAAACTATTCTTCCTAGTTTTGTGAATTTCGTGCCAAGATTTGCTTTAAATGTGTACAATCTGGAAGTGGCTGATGTCAGTATACTTCAGAATTCACGAGATCCATTTTGAGGCTGTCGGGGCTCCAAACTCCAAACAAAAGTTTAAATACCACCATACCATTGCCTTAGATGGTGTTGTTCTAACTGCTGTTCTAACTGTATACTGTCAGATACTGAATGTTGATACAGTCATACAGAGAATTTTGATACAGTCACTTAGAGAATGTTTATACAGTCAGATGTAGAATGCTGATACACTAGCTGAGGATTTCTTGGTGAGTCTTTGAAGAGAGAGCTAATAGCTCGCGACATAATCTCGCCCACAGACGCTAGGAGGACTTTGTTTCAGGGTCATGGAGTTGATGTTCTACTCTGGTGATATTTTTAGCCGGAATTATCTCTACGGACTGTTATCCTGGGGTCACAAGGAACAAGTGTATTGTTCTTGTCAAGGTTAATGTACTATTTGTGATTTGTTCTTGTCAAGGCGAATGTATTAATTGTGTGTTGTTCTTGTCAAAGTGAATGTATTATTTGTGATTTGTTCTTGTCAAAGTGAATGTATTATTTGTGATTTGCTCTTGCCAAGGTGAATGTATTATTTGTGATTTATTCTTGCCAAGGTGAATGTATTATTTGTGATTTATTCTTGTCAAGGTGATTGTATTATTTGTGATTTATTCTTGTCAAGGTGAATGTATTATTTGTGTACTGTTCTTGTCAAGGTGAATGTATTATTTGTGATTTGTTCTTATCAAGGTGAATGTATTATTTGTGAATTTATTCTTGTCAAGGTGAATGTATTATTTGTGTACTGTTCTTGTCAAGGTGACTGTATTATTTGTGATTTATTCTTCTCAAGGTGAATGTATTATTTGTGATTTGTTCTTGTCAAGGTGAATGTATTATTTGTGATTTATTCTTGTCAAAGTGAATGTATTATTTGTGATTTATTCTTGTCAAGGTGAATGCATTATTTGTGATTTATTCTTGTCAAGGTGAATGTATTATTTGTGATTTATTCTTGTCAAGGTGAATGTATTATTTGTGATTTATTCTTGTCAAGGTGAATGTATTATTTGTGATTTATTATTGTCAATGTGAATGTATTATTTGTGATTTATTCTTGTCAAGGTGAATGAACCAACAATCTTTATTGCGTAAGGGTAAAGAGCTGGGCACGCAGGGCCGTCTGACATTCTGCCCTTCATCGCTCACATTTCAATCTTATCACACATTCGATTCAGTTCAAGTATACAAGCTACACAACCAACTATCTACGAATGTAAAATGATACTGTTACATTCACAAACATAAGATAACGAACTCCACAGCAGGTAACTAATATAACGCGCATACACACACCGGTTCCCACACACACACAAATATATTTTCAATGCAATTCTTGTTATATCACATTCTTTAACATTTATTAAGATAATTTCTAAATAAGCCACCCTCGTACTGAACTATGTTGTTTTCTAACAAAACCTGACAGCGGGCGGTGACACACATTCAATCATGCTATATTACACGCATTATGCAGAAAGTGGCTTTCAGTGTTATAGTGTTTATTATGCTTGTATTATGCGGTCGTTGAGACTGTTCTGTTGCTGTCTTCTGCTGTTTTGTCTGCATCTGCAAATGCTGAACAACTTCTATACTGACGGCAAAGTCTGCATGGAACAATTAACTGCACTTAAGCAGAATAAATGTGCGAAACAAGACTGTAAGCTTGAGAGAGTTATGTTAACAAATCTCCTCACATCTCGGCTGTGTCATCTGAGACAGCTTTACATTCACACAGAAGACAATCACTGCTAGCGTTACAACAGCTTACTATAACAGCAATCAACATTTTTGGCTGTTTCAACTTGATCCCAAAGAAAATTCGCTTGCCTGTGAATGTTTTCTCGAAGTTCAAAACTTAACTCACAAAGTTTCCTGACACTCTCTCTAGGACAAAACTTCCACGATGTCAGACCAGTTTCCCTTTTTTCTGGCTGGTATACGGGACAGATATCTCATTCCTGTGGCCCTGTGTGAAATTGGAGAAGTCTCGAAAACTTGTCACCTGGGAAAAGTACACGCTCTCTGGAGTACACGTTAGATCTAGTATAACTGATGAATTTTTTAAAAATCTCCCTTGTGTGCTAGCCGTGAGGATTTTAGATTATAGAAAAACTAGTTCAGTCTACCGTGACTTTCTAGTACAAGGGTTTCTGATGAGGGTTCGTTACTGGGAGATGGAGCGATATGTGAACTAGCACTTTACAGGGTCGTAACATTATGTTAATGTGCGTGTCTGATTTAAACCGTGTTTACAAGATTTACGAGTATGTATGTAGTACTTGGTGTAACTGCTACATCATAAGTAGTAAAGTAGCCGTATAACCAGTGGACCAGTACGAACAAGCGGTAGCATGAACGAGTAGGCGGAGATTACAACGTAGAGGAAGGGCCAGGCTGCGAGTCCAAACGTTTGCATCTTCTTAAGGAGTTGTCGAAGACTGACTTACAGGAGTCATTGATGGTTGACTCACAGGAGTTGTCGAGGGCTGACTTACAGGAGTCATTGATGGTTGACTCACAGGAGTTGTCGAGGGCTGACGTACAGGAGTCACTGATGGCTGACTCACAGGAGTTGTCGAGGGCTGACTTACAGGAGTCATTGATGGTTGACTCACAGGAGTTGTCGAGGGCTGACGTACAGGAGTCACTGATGGCTGACTCACAGGAGTTGTCGAGGGCTGACTTATAAGAGTCGATGAGGATTGACTTACAGAGTATTTGAGGGTTGACTTACAGGAATCGTAGAGAGTTGACTTACAGGGGTCGATGAGGGTTGACACAGAGTAGATGAGGATTGATTTACAGAGTATTTGAGGATTGACTTACAGGAGTCGTAGAGAGTTGACTTACAGGAGTCGATGAAGGTTGACTTACAGAGTAGCTGAATGCTGACTTAGGAGTCGTCGAGGGCTGACTTGCAGAAGTAGCTGAGGGTTGACTTACAGAAGTCGTCGAGGGCTGATTTACATACGTTGTCCAGGGTTGGCTGCCTTTTCTTACTTTCACAAAACAGAAAATGTAGAATAAATTAATTATGCGATGTCGAAATAAACTGACCAATCAGATGTAGACTTTTGAACTCCACGTCGTTTTGGCAGAATATATTTTTCTGTCAAACATTCGCAAACAAAAAGGTAATGCTTACATTTTTTTAAAGTACGCGTGTCTCATGGGCGCTAAGTTTGTGCTAGAGATTTGGTGCTAATGCTGCCAGCTGTTGTTTCAATATAATTCGTCGTGTACAATGCCACAAGAGCCTACAGAAAATATTACATACAGTAATCAAAACAAATCAGCAGGAATGACTCATCCTTAATAAGCTAACTGACACAATGGGAATATCAACCCACGTAATTCAATGTTTAACCGCATCGAACTATCTTGAGACAACTGCACACGCTCAAGTACTTGGGTACGCTAATAAAATAGGAGCCAAAAACACTTCTAACGTCAAGAATGGAATATGTCAAGCTAAAAAAAAACAGCTTTCAGACAAACAAGAAATATCTTACGTAGTTCATCTCTGTAACCAAATATCAGAAATACTCTTAATTCTAAAACACTGAGTCCATCCTGCAAGAAGTTAGTCAGGGAAACTGAAAAGGTCAATGCAAAGATCACTGGATGCAACACAGATGATGTTTCGTAGAATAATGTTCTAGGCTGGTCAGCTAAGATCACAAACAGAGAATTCAGGAAATCTCTAACAAATGCAAATGACGAAAATAATCTAATTTAAATACATAATGAAACAGTAACCAACATTTGTTGGATATATTAAAAATAAGGGGAGGACTTGAAAGCATCATAACAGCAGGAAAGCTAACTGGGGGAAAAAGCAGAGGAAAGCCATGAGATAATATAAAGGACAAAATGACGGGACAGTATGATAAAAAAAAGTCATTAACTGCGCTAATGAAAACATGAAGCAGAAAAGTCTGATAGTCAGGGCCTGCCGATAGAGCACATGATGATGACGGTGATGTATCCCTTGATTTTTGATCCAGAGAATGTTTTAAACCATCGCACGTAAAATACTACAGACTACCTACTGACCAACAACATAAGCAAATCATCATCATCATCATGTGCCGTGCCGACTAGCGTTGGCTATTATGCTTCTCCAGAGTACCCGATCCTTCATGCAGGCCATCAGTTCAGTTGGTGATCTCTTCTCACACCATCCCGTCAGACTGTCCAGCATCATTTCTCTTGGTCTTCCTCTTGATCTTCTTCCTTCTATTTTTCCTGTTGTTATAATATTTTCAGTGCCCCCTCTTCTCATTGCATGTACATTGTCTCTCTCTTATCTTTTTGACAAGGTTTTTTGTCTCTCCAGCTCTTCTCCTACATTCTTCATTAGTTATTTTTGCTGTCCGGGGGATTCACAACATTCTTCTAATAAATCACATTTCTGCTGCTTCCGATAATTTTTGTGCAGACTTGCCTATTGTCCATGATTCACTGCCATATAATAAGATAGGTTCAATATAGCATTTTAGGACTTGTTTTCTAACATTCATTGATAAGGATGTGTTAGCTAATATGTTTCTCATTCTCTGAAATGCAGTCTTTGCTTAAGACTGCAATATAATAAGCAAATGCATACTGTAATTAATAGCGTCTACGCATCTTGGCATTAGGAGAGGCATCTTAAGGAGTCGTAGAGAGTTGACTTACAGGAGTCGATGAAGGTTGACTTACAGAGTAGCTGAATGCTGACTTAGGAGTCGTCGAGGGCTGACTTGCAGAAGTAGCTGAGGGTTGACTTACAGAAGTCGTCGAGGGCTGATTTACATACGTTGTCCAGGGTTGGCTGCCTTTTCTTACTTTCACAAAACAGAAAATGTAGAATAAATTAATTATGCGATGTCGAAATAAACTGACCAATCAGATGTAGACTTTTGAACTCCACGTCGTTTTGGCAGAATATATTTTTCTGTCAAACATTCGCAAACAAAAAGGTAATGCTTACATTTTTTTAAAGTACGCGTGTCTCATGGGCGCTAAGTTTGTGCTAGAGATTTGGTGCTAATGCTGCCAGCTGTTGTTTCAATATAATTCGTCGTGTACAATGCCACAAGAGCCTACAGAAAATATTACATACAGTAATCAAAACAAATCAGCAGGAATGACTCATCCTTAATAAGCTAACTGACACAATGGGAATATCAACCCACGTAATTCAATGTTTAACCGCATCGAACTATCTTGAGACAACTGCACACGCTCAAGTACTTGGGTACGCTAATAAAATAGGAGCCAAAAACACTTCTAACGTCAAGAATGGAATATGTCAAGCTAAAAAAAAACAGCTTTCAGACAAACAAGAAATATCTTACGTAGTTCATCTCTGTAACCAAATATCAGAAATACTCTTAATTCTAAAACACTGAGTCCATCCTGCAAGAAGTTAGTCAGGGAAACTGAAAAGGTCAATGCAAAGATCACTGGATGCAACACAGATGATGTTTCGTAGAATAATGTTCTAGGCTGGTCAGCTAAGATCACAAACAGAGAATTCAGGAAATCTCTAACAAATGCAAATGACGAAAATAATCTAATTTAAATACATAATGAAACAGTAACCAACATTTGTTGGATATATTAAAAATAAGGGGAGGACTTGAAAGCATCATAACAGCAGGAAAGCTAACTGGGGGAAAAAGCAGAGGAAAGCCATGAGATAATATAAAGGACAAAATGACGGGACAGTATGATAAAAAAAAGTCATTAACTGCGCTAATGAAAACATGAAGCAGAAAAGTCTGATAGTCAGGGCCTGCCGATAGAGCACATGATGATGACGGTGATGTATCCCTTGATTTTTGATCCAGAGAATGTTTTAAACCATCGCACGTAAAATACTACAGACTACCTACTGACCAACAACATAAGCAAATCATCATCATCATCATGTGCCGTGCCGACTAGCGTTGGCTATTATGCTTCTCCAGAGTACCCGATCCTTCATGCAGGCCATCAGTTCAGTTGGTGATCTCTTCTCACACCATCCCGTCAGACTGTCCAGCATCATTTCTCTTGGTCTTCCTCTTGATCTTCTTCCTTCTATTTTTCCTGTTGTTATAATATTTTCAGTGCCCCCTCTTCTCATTGCATGTACATTGTCTCTCTCTTATCTTTTTGACAAGGTTTTTTGTCTCTCCAGCTCTTCTCCTACATTCTTCATTAGTTATTTTTGCTGTCCGGGGGATTCACAACATTCTTCTAATAAATCACATTTCTGCTGCTTCCGATAATTTTTGTGCAGACTTGCCTATTGTCCATGATTCACTGCCATATAATAAGATAGGTTCAATATAGCATTTTAGGACTTGTTTTCTAACATTCATTGATAAGGATGTGTTAGCTAATATGTTTCTCATTCTCTGAAATGCAGTCTTTGCTTAAGACTGCAATATAATAAGCAAATGCATACTGTAATTAATAGCGTCTACGCATCTTGGCATTAGGAGAGGCATCTTAAGGAACTAAACAAATATTTCATTTTTCTCTGTAACGAACATTTTCTTTTTTAGACAGAAAAAAAATTTCATATTTTTCTTTCAGTTTCCAAAAAGACACTGTAAACTTTCTAAAGTTAAAATAAAATAACAGTGATGTAACTATAAATGTCCGTTTAAAAATTAGACCTTTTTATTTAGCAAATCATAAATAGTCAAGTCTGCCACTCAGGATGTAGAAATAGTCAAGTCAGCCACTGAGGATGTAGAAATAGTCAAGTCAGCCACTCAGGATGTAGAAATAGTCAAGTCAGCCACTCAGGAAGTAGAAATAGTCAAGTCAGTCACTGTGGATGTATAAATAGTCAAGTCAGCCACTCAGGATGTAGAAATAGTCAAGTCAGTCACTGTGGATGTAGAAATAGTCAAGTCATCCACTCGGGATGTAGAAATAGTCAAGTCAGTCACTCAGGAAGTAGAAATAGTCAAGTCAGTCACTGTGGATGTATAAATAGTCAAGTCAGCCACTCAGGATGTAGAAATAGTCAAGTCAGTCACTGTGGATGTAGAAATAGTCAAGTCATCCACTCGGGATGTAGAAATAGTCAAGTCAGCCACTCAGGAAGTAGAAATAGTCAAGTCAGTCACTGTGGATGTATAAATAGTCAAGTCAGCCACTCAGGATGTAGAAATAGTCAAGTCAGTCACTGTGGATGTAGAAATAGTCAAGTCATCCACTCGGGATGTAGAAATAGTCAAGTCAGCCACTCAGGAAGTAGAAATAGTCAAGTCAGTCACTGTGGATGTAGAAATAGTCAAGTCATCCACTCGGGATGTAGAAATAGTCAAGCCAGCCACTCAGAATGTAAAAATAGTCAAGTTAGCCACTGAGGATGTAAAAATAGTCAAGCCAGCCACTCAGAATGTAAAAATAGTCAAGTTAGCCACTGAGGATGTAAAAATAGTCAAATCAGCCACTGAGCATGTAGAAATAGTCGAGCTAGCCACTCAGGATGTAGAAATAGTCAAATCAGCCACTGAGCATGTAGAAATAGTCGAGCTAGCCACTCAGGATGTAGAAATAGTCGAGCTAGCCACTCAGGATGTAGAAATAGTCCAATCAGCCACTGAGGACGTATAAATAGTCGAGCAAGCCTGAAACCAGCTTGGACCATATTGACTTCTTCTATTTTCTTTCAAAGTCTACCCATTATGATTTTTAACAGAATTTTACTGGCATGACTAATCAGGGCAACAGTTCTGTAGTTTGTGCATAATTTCAAGTTACCCTTTTTTGGCAGTGGTATGAATACAGTTCTTTTCCATTCTTTTGGCCAAATACCTGAATGCCATATCTTTTTACATAGTGCATGATAGATTGTTGCACATTCCTTTCCTCCTGCTTTAATAAGTTCGGCTATAATTCTTTAATAAGTTCACATCCTGGTGATTTACCATTTTTCAGATTCTTTATTGGCCATAAAACTTCTTCTATTGTCGGTTCGGGTTCTTTCTCCTCCAATAATAATTCACACTGTTGATTTCTGCTTTCACAGTCGGTTGTTTCATACATTCCTCTGCAATATTCCTTCCATTGGTACTTACTGGAATACATTTAAAACCTTGTCCAAAAGAACGTTTTGAATGTAAAACACACTGGCTCAGTATACACCAACATAATACTCCTCAATATGCAACAAAATAATACAACTCTCCCTGTATATACAACAAAATACTACTCTCCATCGTTATACACTAAAGATATAACAGACTCTCCTCAACATACGAGTACAACAGGAAAACACAATTTTCCCTCATTATACAACAAAATAATACATATCTCCCTCAAGATACACTTGCACAACAAAATAGTACATCTCTCCCCCAGTATACAACAAAAACAGACCTCCCTCGATATACAACAGCCACGAGAACAGTCGCTCGACCTACTAATCCGGTGGTACCGGGTTCAAGTCCCAGCTGTGGTACACACCTAAAGGACCCTGGGGTCCACTCTGCCGCTAAAAATGGGTACCAGAGAAATCTGGGAAAGTAAATACGGCCAGGGATGATACTGACCACATCACACTTTCATGTGCCGAAGGTCATGGAATATACGGGCCTAACACCGTATCCCCAATATGCCTTAATGGCATGAAAACGGGAATTTTACCCTTTTTTTTATCTTTACCATGAAAACAGTGATCTGTACAAATGTCAAATTTTGTGATTGGGCGGTTAAATTCAACAAATGAATGTATCACAATGAGAGTGAACGTTAACCTCAAACATTCACATTACACCCTCATCCAAAGAACATAACAAAACATGAAATTACGGAAATGCAGTATACAACTGTTGTAAGAGTTTTACATAAGTGTTGTAAGAGTTTGAAATCTTATTTTACAAATGGTAAGTCTGGTATCTGAAAGAACAAATGTATTTTCATGCAGAAGAATTGAAATAGTGAGAAACATTTTTTTACGTAGTTCATTTAGATGAGTTTTAACTTTACTAAGTAATGTAACTCCAAATGAGACTTAACTTTATTAAGTAATTTAACTTTGAATGAGACTTTTAACTTTACTAAGTAATGTAACTCCAAATGAGACTTTTAACTTTATTAAGTAATTTAACTTTGAATGAGACTTTTAACTTTATTAAGTAATTTAACTCTGAATGAGACTTTTAACTTTATTAAGTAATTTAACTTTGAATGAGACTTTTAACTTTACTAAGTAATGTAACTCCAAATGAGACTTTTAACTTTATTAAGTAATTTAACTTTGAATGAGACTTTTAACCTTATTAAGTAATTTAACTCTGAATGAGACTTTTAACTTTATTAAGTAATTTAACTTTGAATGAGACTTTTAACTTTACTAAGTAATTTAACTCTGAATGAGACTTTTAACTTTATTAAGTAATTTAACTTTGAATGAGACTTTTAACTTTACTAAGTAATGTAACTCTGAATGAGACTTTTAACTTTATTAAGTAATTTAACTTTGAATGAGACTTTTAACTTTACTAAGTAATTTAACTCTGAATGAGACTTTTAACTTTAATTTAACTTTGAATGAGACTTTTAACTTTATTAAGTAATGTAACTCTGAATGAGACTTTTAACTTTATTAAGTAATTTAACTTTGAATGAGACTTTTAACTTTACTAAGTAATTTAACTCTGAATGAGACTTTTAGCTTTATTAAGTAATTTAACTTTGAATGAGACTTTTAACTTTACTAAGTAATTTAACTCTGAATGAGACTTTTAACTTTATTAAGTAATTTAACTTTGAATGAGACTTTTAACTTTACTAAGTAATGTAACTCTGGATGAGACTTTTAACTTTATTAAGTAATTTAACTTTGAATGAGACTTTTAACTTTACTAAGTAATTTAACTCTGAATGATACTTTTAACTTTACTAAGTAATTTAACTCTGAATGATACTTTTAAATGACCCAATTTAACGCCGAGTTATACCGTGGAGGTGATAACCGGACTACCAGGAAAGACATCCCGTCCTGGAGACGCTATCAGGTGCTGATATTCCCGCAAACCTCTGTTATCAGCAGAAACATCCATAAACTTACACTACATCAGCCGTGACAAGTGCTGAGTGTCATATGTCAAACTTCTGACAAACATGTTCACATCTCGCAAGAAACGTGAGGGAAGGGAGATAACTAGGGGCGTACCCCCAGGACTAGAAAGATTTATCACCTGATTAGTACAACTAAAGGTGAAAATGTCAGGTTTACTGCACGCGCGCTATCAAACTATTTCCAGCAGTCACCTGTAACTATCTTCCAACTCACCTTATAAAAGTGTCATCAGTTGTGGAGTTAGAGCAAAATCCTGGTAATCACGCACAAGTGATCTCAATAAATGCCTTACTTCATTAGCGCTGTACTACAACAAGTCAAAACTAGCAAGCAAAAACATTCAAATCGCAAATTTTCCAGACCTTAAATACAAAATATTTGCCGTGACCTTTGCCCTTTGCGTAAAATTAGAATCCAAAACGTTAGGAGACACAACAAAGCTGAGTTTAACCTTATCACGGGAATCTCTCTTATCCTTCACTTAAGA
The DNA here is from genome assembly GCA_009760885.1 of Achatina immaculata. Classification (NCBI taxonomy): domain Eukaryota; kingdom Metazoa; phylum Mollusca; class Gastropoda; order Stylommatophora; family Achatinidae; genus Lissachatina; species Lissachatina immaculata. The sequence continues at coordinate 61,178,741 of CM019719.1, read as the reverse complement.
ATCTCTCTTATCCTTCACTTTCTGCGACAGAAGCGGAAGCAGGGACCACACACTGCCGTAAACATGAAGAGGCTGCCAGTTACATAGTCCGTTAAATTAACCTCACAGATCCGCACAGACCGGGGGATCCTACTCAAAAATAGGTATTTATAAATTAAAAACGGGCCTGCTTGTTCGCTAGAGGCAGTCCCTGGAGTGAGCTGACAGGTTTTCCTGGTGTTAGCTGCAGGTCTCCCGGCAGAGTTGAGTTCACTAATAATTACACTGATAACACTTCACACACACTTTGGAGCTGCTGTCCCTCACGTGAGACTGGCGGCCCTCTCTGGCGTGGACTTGCGTCACTGGCCCCGAGCTGTGTACGGGCCACCGTCTCCGGCGGGTACAGAGAAACAAGTCAGACATTCTTGCTAAGTAAACAAGGAGATTGAAAGACTGGTAGATAAACATGGTTCCAGACTGTCTCTAGGGCAAGTTTCACTCTAAAACAGCTCTACATAACTTTTCTCTTTCTCCTAGAAGTAAGCAACATAATGTTCTGTGTTCCCTCTCGCAACCCCTACCATCTCTTGCAGTAAAACAGTGTACGTTTCTACAATGTAGAATATACGATCTATGTTTCTACAATGTGGAATACACGATCTATGTTTCTACAATGTGGAATACACGATCTATGTTTCTACGATGTAGAATATACAATCTATGTTTCTACAATGTAGAATATACAATCTATGTTTCTACAATGTATGTTTCTCACTGTTCAAGCAATTTGTTTTAAAAATACAGCCTTGTCCCAGGAATCCTCGTTTTTAAATGCTCATTTCCATAATTTTGACACAAATTAGACGCGATATTAGCGCTGTTTTCACTTCATAGAGTAACTTTTCTTTCTAAACTAACTGAATGTGTTCTCTGCCATTTTTTTCTCAAATTTCGTGCTGTTTACTCATCTACAAAAATGGCACCTATCAACAAAGAAGTTTCATACATCAGCATAAACTTTCTGTTTGGAAACATTTATTTCTCGATAATTCAATAAAAACCGTTTGTTTGTGTGTGAAACTGTGAACCACTGCCAGAATAATAAGATTTTGAACAGAAAGAAAAGAAAGATCTTTTTAACGAAAAAAATGTGACATTCTTAGCACAGATCTGTTTGCTACGTACACTCTTTCACAAATGTGCAGTAATTTGGAGTTCTTTTGAAGAATGTGGACCTACCGTAGCTTTGATCACTGGCCAATATTTATTTACTAAAACTTTAGTGCGAACACAAAAAAGTAGCACGGGCTGTCAGGTAAACCACACAATCCTACCTGTCCGGACGGCAGTGTCGGCCACGGCGCCTGGGCAGAAGTTGGCTGAGTTACCTCTCTCGTGTCCGCCACTGAACTCATGGCTCCGCGCTGCTGGCGTCTCCTCCTCTGCTTATGACTCCGTACAACGAGAAACCCTTCACAAATTGGAACTCGTTTCCACTTTTCTCCGATTCCGAAAGTTGATACAGTGCGTCATCCCGCGAAGGAACAAACACTTCCTTTGGGTCTACCCTAGCGCCTGCTACATCTGTGAGACGTCTGGCGGTCTCTCGGCTCCCGGCTTGGGCACGTGTGCCGCTAGCGTCGGTGCCTGCTTGCTTGGTTCGGGCCGCCAGAACACAAGCCTTGCTGTCGTCTACCGGAAACTGAGCTCGTCCTGTTTTGGAGAGCGCTGAAGAGAGATCCTGGACAGACATCAGACAGCTCGTGACGGCCACTGAGAGATTGTTCACTTCCGAATGAATAACCCGCGCAGTATATGGCAAGGAAAGCGAGGGCTGGTTGAGACAGCGTGGGCTTGTCTGACTGTGAAACAAGAGAACCTCTACTGTAGCTCAGCTGCTCCTGATGACGCTACAAGATGCGGAGAGTTCGGCAAGGGGGAAAAAATCGCACAATATTTACGCTGTTAGGTCTCATCAAACTTGAAATCATATAAAACTAGACTCCTTCTTCGTGACGGACATAAAAATCGATTCTATAATAGATTGTAAATGACTCTCCTATTATATGCCAGGCTATTTTACATACATTATAATTAAGCTTACTATATTTAGATATTAATTAAACAAGTTATTTCAACCTTTTCTCATGCGCGTAGATTATATCCGTGTTTACATTTCGCCGTCAGAGAGAGCTGGTAATTGTTTGGACTTGTAAACTGCTCACACATTGCGCAAAATGTGCTCATTATCCGAGGAATTTACAGACATTTTTTGCATTCTGTGTTTGTTTTTAACGGAGAATGGCAGGAGTTGTACATCCTCCAGCGGAGTAGGGAGTGAGGAGGGGAGAAACTGGGAATTTTTGTTTTGTTTTGTTGTGAGAAATTGGCATTTATGTATTGTGCAATAAGCCAGGCATAACGTCTGTAAGTGGGGCGCTGAAATAGCTTCTTTAAGTAGGGCGCTGAAATAACTTCTTTATGTAGGGCGCTGAAATAATTAAGTAGGGCGCTAAAATAATTTCTTTAAGTAGGGCGATAAAATAACTTCTTTAAGTAAGGCGCTAAAATAACTTCTTTAAGTAAGGCGCTAAAATAACTTCTTTAAGTAGGGCGCTAAAATAACTTCTTTAAGTAAGGCGCTAAAATAACTTCTTTAAGTAAGGCGCTAAAATAACTTCTTTAAGTAAGGCGCTAAAATAACTTCTTTAAGTAGGACGCTGCACGCACTGTTTTACTTTGGAAAAATAAGACTACATAAATACGTAAACGATAGAAAGTAGAAAAACGTATGAATTTGTAAAGTCTTCTTCTTCTTCTGAATGCTGTACACTAGAGCTCTTCGCTGTTCTATCCAGAGATTAGCATGTTTAAGATACACAGATCACAGTAATCACTATTTATGACAGTAATCATAATTAAGACAGTTATAAATGACAATGATAATCGTATATGACATAACCATGATGGATGACAATTGCTGAAATAGGTGAGTACGGCGGAGTGTTTATCTAACTTCCCAGATACTGGAGTGTGCTGTATAAGATGGATCGATGCACTCCTACATAGCTGCACTGAAATCTTCCCACACCAGTAGAGCAACTACACTGGTCTAAACCAAGATCACCAAACTTCTTTATTACAGGCCATTACCAGGGAGCACATTGAGGAGGTGGGCTAGCGTACTGACCTACTCTGACGTCTGGGCAAGACCCATATAACGTGGATCTGTTGTTATAAAAGTGTCCAGGTCAGAGAATCTGGTACTGGAAGTGTGTACCCAGGTGTACTCATTTTTCTTAAGATAAACACAGATGTTGGTGTGCTGACGTTGGTGTGCTGATGTTGGTGTGCTGATGTTGGTGTGCTGATGTTGGTGTGCTGATGTTGGTGTGCTGATGTTGGTGTGCTGATGTTTAGTGCTGCTTCTGTTCTGTATGTTAATGTGATGTTTGTGTGGTGATGTTGGTGTGGTGATGTTTAGTGCTGCTTCTGTTCTGTAATGTTAATGTGATGTTGGTGTGGTGATGTTTAATGCTGCTTCTGTTCTGTATGTTAATGTGATGTTGGTGTGGTGATGTTGGTGTGGTGATGTTTAGTGCTTCTGTTCTTTATGTTAATGTGATGTTGGTGTGGTGATGTTTAGTGCTGCTTCTGTTCTGTATGTTAATGTGATGTTGGTGTGGTGATGTTGTTGTGGTGACGTTTACTCTGCTTCTGCTCTTTATGCTAATGTGATGTTGGTGTGATGGTGGTGATGATGATGTTGATAAGGAGAAAAATTTGCCTGCGGGATTAAAATATGGTTTAACCTGTGGGTGAGTGGTTAACTTGGATCTCTGTAGAATCTTATCATTTAGACCTGAGATGAGAATAGACAACTAGAACTTATCAGTTGATTTTATCATTTAGACCTCAGATAAGAGTAGACAACTAGAACTTATCAGTTGATTTTATCATTTAGACCTGAGATAAGAGTAGACAACTAGACCTTATCAGTTGATTTTATCATTTAGACCTGAGATAAGAGTAGACAACTAGAACTTATCAGTTGATTTTATCATTTAGACCTGAGATAAGAGTAGACAACTAGAACTTATCAGTTGATTTTATCATTTAGACCTGAGATGAGAGTAGACAGCTAGAACTTATCAGTTGATTTTATCATTTAGACCTGAGATGAGAGTAGACAACTAGAACTTATCAGTTGATTTTATCATTTAGACCTGAGATGAGAGTAGACAACTAGAACTTATCAATTGATTTTATCATTTAGACCTGAGATGAAAGTAGACAACTAGAACTAATCAGTTGATTTTATCATTTAGACCTGAAATGAGAGTAGACAACTAGAACTTATCAGTTGATTTTATCATTTAGACCTGAGATGAGAGTAGACAACTAGAGCTAATCAGTTGATTTTATCATTTAGACCTGAGATGAGAACAGACAACCAGAGCTAATCAGTTGATTTTATCATTTAGACCTGAGATGAGAACAGACAACTAGAACTAATCAGCTGATTTTATCATTTAGACCTGAGATGAGAGTAGACAACTAGAACTTATCAGTTGATTTTATCATTTAGACCTGAAATGAGAATAGACAACTAGAACTTATCAGTTGATTTTATCATTTAGACCTGAGATGAGAACAGACAACTAGAACTTATCAGTTGATTTTATCATTTAGACCTGAGATGAGAATAGACAACTAGAACTAATCAGTTGGTTTTATCGTTTAGACCTGAGATGAGAGTAGACAAGTAGAACTTATCAGTGGATTTTATCATTTAGAACTGAGATGAGAGTAGACAACTAGAACTTATCAATTGATTTTATAATTTAGACCTGAGATGAGAATAGACAACTAGAACTTATCAGTTGATTTTATCATTTAGACCTGAGATGAGAATAGACAACTAGAACTAATCAGTTGATTTTATCATTTAGACCTGAGATGAGAATAGACAACTAGAACTAATCAGTTGATTTTATAATTTAGACCTGAGATGAGAACAGACAACTAGAACTAATCAGTTGATTTTATAATTTAGACCTGAGATGAGAATAGACAACTAGAACTAATCAGCTGATTTTATCATTTAGACCTGAGATGAGAATAGACAACTAGAACTAATCAGTTGATTTAGACCTGAGATGAGAATAGACAACTAGAACTAATCAGTTGATTTTGTTATTTTGCACGGTGTAGCACATGATGTAGTTTCCAACAGACGCAGCTGTTGTTTATAAGACAGAGACGTGCTGGAGCAGAAGAAGAAGAAGACTTTTAGATGTGAAAAATGTTTTAGAGTTCAACAATTTGAGGTTGTTATAATCTCTCTCTGAACCTTAAGTGCCCAGGGCACATGGGGCTTCTGCAAGGGTCCTCCACAAATGCCTGCCATTCGCCTTTTTTTCTGCTCTTGCCCAGGTGAGCCCTCTATTGCTCAACATCCTTTCTGTTGTTCTTCTCCATGTCTCTTTTGGTCTACCCTTATTTCTGTTCCCCTGTGGTGTCCATCTTAGTGCTATTTTTGGTAGTGAGTTGTTATAATAATAATAATAATTATTATTATTATTATTATTATTATTACAATGAGCAATAACAACAGCCATATTTAGTATTTGTGTTGATTTCATAATACTTTTGAGAATGAAAAGACAGGACATCGTTTTATCTTTTTTCCAAAAAATCCACCTAAGCTTAAGCTTATACCCACCTTGAACGATTCTTTACACCACAGCCTAAGCTTACAATCGCCTTTATCTTTCCTTACATCACAGCCTAAGCTTACAATCGCCTTTATCTTTCCTTACATCACAGCCTAAGCTTACAATCGCCTTTATCTTTCCTTACATCACTGCCTAAGCTTACAATCGCCTTTATCTTTCCTTACATCACAGCCTAAGCTTACAATCGCCTTTATCTTTCCTTACATCACAGTCTAAGCTTACAATCGCCTTTATCTTTCCTTACATCACAGCCTAAGCTTACAATCGCCTTTATCTTTCCTTACATCACAGCCTAAGCTTACAATCGCCTTTATCTTTCCTTACATCACAGCCTAAGCTTACAATCGCCTTTATCTTTCCTTACATCACAGCCTAAGCTTACAATCGCCTTTATCTTTCCTTACATCACAGCCTAAGCTTACAATCGCCTTTATCTTTCCTTACATCACAATCATCTGACTTACATCTGAAAACATTAGAGAAATATAAACTCGGAAGTTTTTTATCTCACAAAAGAAAACTGTCCACAATGTTCTCATATTGTCCACTGTTTAATTAATACCAGCAGTAACCGTCTCATCACCATTTTACTAAATTGTTTGCTGTATAATTAATACCAGCAGTAACCGTCTCATCATCATCTTACTAAATTGTCCACCTTATAATTAATACCAGCAGTAACCGTCTCATCACCATCTTACTAAATTATCCACCTTATAATTAATACCAGCAGTAACCGTCTCATCATCATCTTACTAAATTGTCCACCTTATAATTAATATCAGCAGTAACCGTCTCATCACCATCTTACTAAATTGTCCACCTTATAATTAATACCAGCAGTAACCGTCTCATCATCATCTTACTAAATTGTTCACTGTATAATTAATACCAGCAGTAACCGTCTCATCATCATTTTACTAAATTGTCCACTGTATAATTAATACCAGCAGTAACCGTCTCATCACCATCTTACTAAAAGGGTATATTGTATGAATCCTGTCTTTAGATTTACAGTCATTTGATGAAGTTTAAGACCACCTATTGTTGTTTTTTTTTAAAAATGAGATTTCAGTGGAATTCCGTCATATTTTCCCCGTATTGCTCCACTAAGTGTCTATGTTATATCATATTACATTAGCAGCTAATTATAGTGTAGGGGCAAGCGTTCGGGCGTCAGTCCGCTTCTGGTTTCCATGTTGAGGGGTTGTGTAGTTAAAAATGGGCAGAAAACATCTTCAAGTGCAAGTCACACTGGCAGCAATAGTGACTTTGTGTCATGAAGGATAGTCAAAGGACAGCAACAGTGACTTTGTGTCATAAAGGATAGTCAGAGGACAGCAACAGTGACTTTGTATCATGAAGGATAGTCAGAGGACAGCAACAATGACTTTGTGTCATGAAGGATAGTCAGAGGACAGCAACAGTGACTTTGTGTCATGAGGGATAGTCAGAGGACAGCAACAGTGACTTTGTGTCATGAAGGATAGTCAGAGGACAGCAACAGTGACTTTGTGTCATGAAGGATAGTCAGAGGACAGCAACAGTGACTTTGTGTCATGAAGGATAGTCAGAGGACAGCAACAGTGACTTTGTGTCATGAAGGATACTCTGAACGTGAAATAAGCAGAAAAGTGAATGTTAGCAAGGCTGCTGCTCATATGCGATCAGGAAATATCGAGATACTGAGGATTTCAGCGACGAATGGAGAAGTGGATGTCCCAGGAAAACAATCCCACGTGACGACAACACCACGAGGCGAACTGTTCTGTGTTCTTCGAGGAGTTCGTGCTTGAAAATCAGGTTCCTTCTACAATCAGAAGGGACAGATATTAATATGAGCACTGTTTCCTAACATCTCAGCAGAGAATTTCAAATCGTACAAACCTGCACACACACACACACACAAACTAGACTAACTCCATTAATGAAAAAGAAAAGACGTGAGTTTGCTTAGCGACATCAATCATGGACCGCTGAGAATTGGAGTCAACTTCTTTTCTCTGATGAATCAACTCTACGGCAATTTGTCTCACGTGCATCACATGTTCGACGACCAAAAGGTAAAAATATTTCATGTGAGACATCCTCAAAGTCAGATGACATAGTTGGGGGGGGGGGGGGGGTCGGGATGTCAAAATCCGGTTCTGCGTCACTAGACTTTTTGGGGGAAAGAACTAAAATGACTGGCCCTCGTTATGTGGAAATGTTAAAAGACAATATGGCAGCTCATACAAGTATGTCAGTGCACAGATGCTCAGTTTTCATGCATGAAGGCGCCATGCCTTAGATCCAAGGCTGTGAAGGACTGCCTGATGAGGAACAAAATTACTGTGCCTGGCTGGTCGGGTCCCAACCTCAACCCCATAGAAAATGTGGGGATTCTTTTAAAGCATAAATTTGCAGAAAAACAGCCATCAAATTCCCAAGTTTTGATTGAAGCAATCAAGTACGATTGGTGCACTGACTACTTGGAATCCCTAACTGACAGAATGTCGCATCGGTGGCCTGCAGAGTGCTCTACCGGTGGCCATTTGTTGAAAAGTGTAAATATCTCATCATTATGTTACTAAATTGTTCACTGTATAATTAATACCAGCAGTAACCGTCGCATCATCATATTACTAAATTGTCCACCTTATAATTAATACCAGCAGTAACCGCCTCATCATCGTCTTACTAAATTGTCCGCCGTATAATTAATATCAGCAGTAACTATCTCATCATTATGTTACTAAATTGTTCACTGTATAATTAATACCAGCAGTAACTATCTCATCATTATGTTACTAAATTGTTCACTGTATAATTAATACCAGCAGTAACTATCTCATCATTATGTTACTAAATTGTTCACTGTATAATTAATACCAGCAGTAACTATCTCATCATTATGTTACTAAATTGTTCACTGTATAATTAATACCAGCAGTAACTATCTCATCATTATGTTACTAAATTGTTCACTGTATAATTAATACCAGCAGTAACTATCTCATCATTATGTTACTAAATTGTTCACTGTATAATTAATACCAGCAGTAACTATCTCATCATTATGTTACTAAATTGTTCACTGTATAATTAATACCAGCAGTAACTATCTCATCATTATGTTACTAAATTGTTCACTGTATAATTAATACCAGCAGTAACTATCTCATCATTATGTTACTAAATTGTTCACTGTATAATTAATACCAGCAGTAACTATCTCATCATTATGTTACTAAATTGTCCGCCGTATAATTAATATCAGCAGTAACCGTCTCATCACCATCTTACTAAAAGGGTATATTGTATGGATCCTGTCTTTAGATTTACAGTCATTTGATGAAGTTTAAGACCACCTGTTGTTGTTTTTTTTAAATGAGATTTCAGTGGAATTCCGTCATATTTTCCCTGTATTGCTCCACTAAGTGTCTATGTTATATCATATTACATTAGCAGCTAATTATAGTGTAGGGGCAAGCGTTCGGGCGTCAGTCCGCTTCTGGTTTCCATGTTGAGGGGTTGTGTAGTTAAAAATGGGCAGAAAACATCTTCAAGTGCAAGTCACACTGGCAGCAATAGTGACTTTGGGTCATGAAGGATAGTCAGAGGACAGCAACAGTGACTTTGTGTCATAAAGGATAGTCAGAGGACAGCAACAGTGACTTTGTATCATGAAGGATAGTCAGAGGACAGCAACAATGACTTTGTGTCATGAAGGATAGTCAGAGGACAGCAACAGTGACTTTGTGTCATGAGGGATAGTCAGAGGACAGCAACAGTGACTTTGTGTCATGAAGGATAGTCAGAGGACAGCAACAGTGACTTTGTGTCATGAAGGATAGTCAGAGGACAGCAATAGTGACTTTGTGTCATGAAGGATAGTCAGAGGACAGCAACAGTGACTTTGTGTCATGAAGGATACTCTGAACGTGAAATAAGCAGAAAAGTGAATGTTAGCAAGGCTGCTGCTCATATGCGATCAGGAAATATCGAGATACTGAGGATTTCAGCGACGAATGGAGAAGTGGATGTCCAAGGAAAACAATCCCACGTGACGACAACACCACGAGGCGAACTGTTCTGTGTTCTTCGAGGAGTTCGTGCATGAAAATCAGGTTCCTTCTACAATCAGAAGGGACAGATATTAATATGAGCACTGTTTCCTAACATCTCAGCAGAGAATTTCAAATCGTACAAACCTGCACACACACACACACACACACACACACACAAACTAGACTAACTCCATTAACGAAAAAGAAAAGACGTGAGTTTGCTTAGCGACATCAATCATGGACCGCTGAGAATTGGAGTCAACTTCTTTTCTCTGATGAATCAACTCTACGGCAATTTGTCTCACGTGCATCACATGTTCGACGACCAAAAGGTAAAAATATTTCATGTGAGACATCCTCAAAGTCAGATGACATAGTTGGGGGGGGGGGGGGGGTCGGGATGTCAAAATCCGGTTCTGCGTCATTAGACTTTTTGGGGGAAAGAACTAAAATGACTGGCCCTCGTTATGTGGAAATGTTAAAAGACAATATGGCAGCTCATACAAGTATGTCAGTGCACAGATGCTCAGTTTTCATGCATGAAGGCGCCATGCCTTAGATCCAAGGCTGTGAAGGACTGCCTGATGAGGAACAAAATTACTGTGCCTGGCTGGTCGGGTCCCAACCTCAACCCCATAGAAAATGTGGGGATTCTTTTAAAGCATAAATTTGCAGAAAAACAGCCATCAAATTCCCAAGTTTTGATTGAAGCAATCAAGTACGATTGGTGCACTGACTACTTGGAATCCCTAACTGACAGAATGTCGCATCGGTGGCCTGCAGAGTGCTCTACCGGTGGCCATTTGTTGAAAAGTGTAAATATTCATCCGCGGTGTCATTTTTTTTTTCAGATATCTGCAAAACTGGATTACTTGTTTCGGTACAACCGCGAAATTTCAACTATGACACCTGGTCTTAAACTTTTGCAAATGGCGGTATATACCAGATCAGCAGCTATACGGCAAAGGCAGCCTGGAATCAACTGTTCTCTATGGCGGCACCAGAACTTCTTGATCGCATGTACACCATTTATAAGGTCTAGCAGGGAGATAACTGAATAAATATTTGAAACTTTTCTGACAAAAAAATAATCTCCCTTTTCAAGATATGTTTAACGGTGACACAAATCACAGTGAATCTGTCCGTCTGTCTGTCTGTCTGTGTCTATGTCTGTCTGTCTGTCTGTCTGTCTGTCTGTCTGTCTGTCTGTCTGTCTGTCTGTCTCCATATGATTGACCACCGTCTCAGCTGGAATCGTCATGTAGACAATCTAACCAAACTCATTGCACAAAAAGTTTACCAATTTGCCAAAATTAAACAATTTCTTGACACAGTCAGTCAGTCAGTTGCATGTCCCTTGCGGGACTTTGCCTCTCTAACAGCTCTCCTGTAGGCCTCTCGGTTGTGAGCAAGATGCCCTGCTGCTAATGCTTCCATTTCCAGATTATCAACTATGTATTGCATCCATCTTTGCCTTGGTCTTTCTCTCTTTCTTTTTCCCATTATGTACCCTTCTAAGACGATCTTCTCTAGATTATCATGACGTTTAATGTGTCCAAAATATTTAAGTTTTCTCTGTTTAATCCTCTTTACTAGCCAGCCTTCTTCAATATTAAGTTCTTGTAGTATGGATATATTTTTTTTTTTCTGTGTCCATGATATTTGAAGAACTCTTATATAGCATTTACATTCAAAGGCATTTATGTGTTTCTCAGCTGTTTTGTTAAGTGTCCACGTCTCACAGGCATATGTTGCAATGGGAAAGATGCATGGCCTTAAAAATCTTATTTTTGTAGTTCTGTCTGTTCCTCTCCACAGATTCTTTAGTTGTTTTACTTTCTGAAGAGCGATAGATGTCCTCCTTTTAATTTCCCTCATTGTATCTCCATTATTAGTTAGCTGTGATCCAAGATATTCAAAACTCTCCACTTCTTTCAGTTTTTCCTCATTGATACATATTTCAGCTGCCTTGTTTGTTTTGTCATTTGTCATCAATTTAGTTTTCTTAACACAGACACTAGAAAAATATACTACATATTACAAATACAAACACACCTGGACTACTGTTCCACAATCTGGGGTGGTTGTTCCATGTCAAACATGAAAAGACTTCTCACACTTCAAAAACGAGCAGTAAAGCTTATAAACAACAAACATGTAGCACGTATTACAAATAAGGGCAAACATCTTGACATTCAAGAAGAGATTTCTATTCAACAAGGCCAAGTTAATTCATAAAATTGTATCACACAATGCCCCACCCTATTTGTGGTCATTGTTCAAATCCAACCCAAAACAATCAATGCTTAGGCAGTTGTATTCTTCCAAAACCAGGTGTGAAATGTTAAAAAAAAAAGCTTCTATTACTCATCTGCCCACCTTTGGAACGCTTTGCCAACTCATGTAAAACTTATAAGTAATATTCATCTTTATAACTTCAAACATTATCTGTTTGAGGTGGACTATAAGCCTCTCCAACATGTATTTGTATTTGTGCATAATTTATATACATGTATGAATAAATGTAGGTGTGTATATATGTGTGCATATACATATGTGTGCATGTATGTATGTGTCTACATACATACTGGTATGTTTTTACATATGTGTGTATGTGCACATGTCTTTATGTGTACAGACATACATATGTGTATATGCACATGTCTTTATGTGTACATACAATAAAAACATGTACATACATACATATATATGTATGTATGTACATGTCTTTATGTTTATATATATACATATGTGTATATGCACATGTCCTTATGTGTACATATGTGAATGTATGTATGTATATGTACATGTATGGATGTGTTTCACTATATCTTTGAGTCTATTCAAAATGACCTTGCAAAATACTTTTGACACAACTGATATTGAGGTTACTTCTCTCCAGTTGTTACAGTCCCTAAGGTAGCCCTTTTTTGGTATTTTAACAATGATTCCTTTCTTCCAATTAGAAGGGACCTTTTCTTCTTTCCAAATCTTGTTAAACATTCTCTGTTGTTGTCTCATGCTGTCACTATTGATAGTTTTTAACATTTCGGGTGTTATTTCATCTTCACCTGCAGCTTTGTTGTTAGCCATTAAATTCACTGCTGTTTCAATTTCATGCAATTTAATTTCATCTAGGTTGACATTTAGTTGTGGGGCTGGTAAGTCAGTTTCAAGGTTTAACAATTCTTTTGGGTGTGGTCGATTGAGTATTTCTTGGAAGTGTTCAGCCCATCTTTGCTTTTGGTCTTTATTTGATGTTAATAGTGTTTCAGTTTTGCTAAGGATTGATCTTTCTTTAGATGTAATAGTACCTGTTAGCCTCTTTTGTATGTTATACAAAGTTTTGCTGTCTCCTGTTTTTGCCGTTTTTTCTGCCTCTTTTGCCATATTGTCTATGTATTCTCTTTTATCCCTTCTAGCTGAATTTTTTACTTTCTTGTCTATTTCTTTGTATTTTGCTTTTGCCAAATCTCTTTCATGATCTGTTTTTGCATTCAACATGTCTAATTTGACTGCTCGTCTTTCATGTATATACTTCCATGTTTTATCTGATATCCATGCTTTTCTATTTGGTTTTTCCAGTCCAGCACTTACTTTTGCTGCTGTGATTATGGCTGCACTGTAAGAATTCCATAATTCATCTATACCTATCTCCTCAACTTCACTGGGTGTTTTGGAATGATTGGCAAGTTCCTGGTTGAAATTAATGTTAGTATTTTCTTCTTGTAGGCTGTGGCTGTTTATCTTTCTGTGTACTGATTTCTTGTGTTGATTTTTCAATTTTAGTTTTATTTTCCCTATGCACAGGTTGTGATCACTGTTGACATCTGCACTCCTATAAGCCCTTACATCCATGAGAGATGTTCTGTATTGCTTTCTAATACAAAAATGGTCTACTGCAATGAGAGAGGAACAAGCAGGATTTCAAAAAGGGAGAAGCTGTCTCGACCAGATCTTTACTCTAAGAATAATACTTGAAGAACATATTAAAAAGCAGAAACCATTAATACTGAACTTAATAGATTTTAAAAAGGCAGTTGATAGCATACACAGAGATTCATTATGGAGAATTTTATGTCTATATGGAATACCATCTAAAATTGTCAACATCATTAAGGACTTCTACAATGGATATGTTTGTGCAGTCAAGACAGAAGAAGGAATGAGTGAATGGTTCCAGATTGAAGCAGGCGTGAAACAAGGATGTATACTGTCTCCTTTACTTTTTGGGATTACAATAGACTTCATAATGAAAAAATGCTGCACAGGTAACACAGGTATTGACTGGGTACATGGGACCCAACTAGGAGATCTTGATTTTGCTGATGACATAACTCTTATCAGTAATAATGTGAATTCCATGCAAGAAAAAACAGATAGCCTGTCTTCACTTGCTAGCAAAATAGGACTTGAAATTAACAAGGACAAAGCAAAAATAATGAAAATTCCTCTCAATCAAAATGGAAAAATACACATAGAAGGGACAGATGTTGAAGAAGTCAATCAATTTGCATACCTTGGCAGCTACATAGACCAGGATGGTGACACTAGAAAGGAAGTTAGGATCAGAATTGCAAAAGCAGTATCAATCTTCAAGAATCTTGAGAACATATGGAATTCAAAAGTTATAAGCACAAATACCAAGTTAAGACTTCAATTCAAATGTAATATCCACCCTCATTTATGCATGTGAAAGCTGGAAAACAACTAAAGAAATAGAAAAGAAATTAGACTCTTTTGAAAACAAATGCCTAAGGAAAATACTCGGCATCAAGTGGAATGAATTCAAGAACAATGCAGAGATAAGACAGATGACTGAACAACAACCAGTTTCATGGGTGATCAGGAAAAGAAGATGGACATATGTTGGCCACTTGATGAGAAGAAATGATCAGAGAATCCCAAAACAAGCTATCAAGTGGAACACAACAAGCCGAAGAAAAAGAGGCAGACCGCGTGAAACTCTGAAGAGGACATTATTAAGAGAGGCCAAATTAACAGGTATAAAATCCTTTGATGAGGTTGCAAGACTCGCCGAAGACAGGAAAAATTGGCGAACTACTTTGCGAGCCCTATGTGACGTTTAACGGCACTGGAAGGATATAAGATAAGATGGATGTGTTTATATATGAATGTGTATATGTGTGTATGAATATATACATCTGTATGAAATGCACAGGTGTATGCACTATCAAAGCCTAAATAAGTTTAATCTAAAGTATGACTCAATTGTTGTGTCACTGATGTTCCAAAAATTTGTTAGTTTACAATAAATATGAGAATTTAATTACGTTTATTTCACATAACGCAGAATGTGTTGTGTATGGACAGAAAGGGTTTATTGGTTATTAACTTATTCATTTTTTTTTGCATTTTCGTGCATATTATGTTCAGTAACAAATGCTGAATGGCTGCGACTGAATGAAAGTTGTATGATGAAAGGTAGAATGGTATACGATAATCTCGTTTCTGACTCCCTCAACCTAACATTGTAGGATGTCGAATTTTCTTTGTTATCTCTCTTTGATCAGTAGTTTTTCCCCTGGCCCCGTGTCCTGGCCGCGCGAAGCAGCGTGGCCTCCAGTCACTTTAGCCCATTCGAAGCTTTGGACCCAGCATTCTCCCTACGTGACGGGGCCCACAGGCAGAACACCACGTCTGGATAAGATTAATGTCATTCCAGCGAGAGGTGCGTTGTGCTGTAGTTCTCGGCTTGTCTGCCCTACTTTCCTACCTGAGCCCAGTTCTTCAGCTTCCGTAGTCTTTGGCTGTCCTCAGCCATCCTACAAGGCAGCAGGGTTTGAGTTGTGCCTGGCTTGGGTGGCCCCAGCTCTCTCACTACGACAAAGTAACAACACACGAGAGAGAAAAAAAAGGCTCCACTCACTTCATAACCGAGCAGAAAATCTGATTCGTGCAGTACAGACTGCACATCAGCACAAACAACTCAAAATTCTACTCCTCAAATATAGTTATTTTTTAACAAAGTTAAGTTTGTTCGGTTCTAAGGACTGTAACAGCCGGAGGTGGGGTGGAGGATAAGCTCTCCATCCCAATTAAATGTCTCCAAGGCGTAAAATCACCAAAACAAGTTGAATTCTTTCCAGACTAAATGTTCAAGAAGAATTAGAAAAATATTTTGGCCAAACACCGTAAGAAACAACATCTTGTTGACAGAAATGCAGATGAAGACACTGACAACAATTATTGAGGAAAGACGCTGGCGATGGTTGGGACATGTGCTCCGAATGACTGACAACTCACTACCAAAAATAGCACTAAGATGGACACCACAGGGGAGCAGAAGTAAGGGTAGACCAAAAGAGACATGGAGAAGAACAACAGAAAGGATGTTGAACAATAGAGGGCTCACCAGGGGAAGAGCGGAAAAAAGGCAAAGGACAGGCATTTGTGGAAAACCCTTGCGGAAGCCCCATGTGCCCTGGGCACTTATGGTTCAGAGAGAGAGAGAGAGAGTCTCAAGCCAGTTTCATCATCATCATCATCATCAGGTGCCGTGCCGACTGGCGTTGGCTATTATGCTTCTCCAGAGTACCCGATCCTTCATGCAGGCCATCAGTTCAGTTGGTGATCTCCTCTCACACCATCCCGTCAGACTGTCCAGTATCATTTCTCTTGGTCTTCCTCTTGATCTTCTTCCTTCTATTTTTCCTGTTGTTATAATATTTTCAATGCCCCCTCTTCTCATTGCATGTCCTATGAAAGTACATTGTCTCTCTCTTATCTTTCTGACAAGGTTTTTTGTCTCTCCAGCTCTTCTCATACATTCTTCATTAGTTATTTTTGGTGTCCAGGGGATTCGCAACATTCTTCTAATAAACCACATTTCTGCTGCTTCCAATGATTTTTGTGCAGACTTGCCTATTGTCCATGATTCACTTCCATATAACAAGATAGGTTCAATATAGCATTTTAGGACTCGTTTTCTAACATTCATTGATAAGGATGTGTTAACTAATATGTTTCTCATTCTCTGAAATGCAGTCTTTGCTTGGCCTATTCTGTTCCTAATTTCTGTTTTGCATTTCCCATCTGAAGTTATTACTGCTCCAAGGTATTTGAATTTCTGCACCTGCTTTAGAATGGTTCCGTTTAATTGAATACTGCATGCTGGTGGATTCTGTTTCTTAGATATAACCATAGTCTCTGTCTTTTTGATGTTCAAAGTAAGGCCTTTCTGTTCACTTTCTTTGGCGACTTTATCCAAGAGATTTTGCAGGTCTTGTTGGTTCTCCGCTATCAGTACTGTGTCGTCAGCATACCGAAGGTTGTTAATATTGTATCCTCCAATTTTTATGCCTGGTTCTGTGATGATTGTTCTTAGAATATTCTCGCTGTACAGAGAAAAAAGGTCTGGAGATAGTACACATCCTTGTCGCACCCCTTGTTTTATAGGTTGGTATTTTCCAATTCCATTTTCAACTCGAACTGCTGCTTCTTGCTGCCAGTATAGATGTTTTACAATCCTCAAGTCTTTGCCGTCTATATTGATGTCTTCAAGCATTTTAATAATTTCACTATGTTTCACCTTGTCAAATGCCTTGGTGTAATCAATGAAGCATAAGTAGAGATCTTTCTGTACTTCTAAAGCTCTTTCTGTTAGTGTTCGTAAAGCATAAATGGCATTGTGTGTTCCCTTTCCTTCAACAAATCCAAACTGTTCATCTGCTATTTCCATTTTTATCTTTTTCCTTGTTCTTCTCATAATTATTCTCAAAAGTAGCTTCGTTATGTGACTTGAGAGGCAGTTTACTTTGTCATAAATTGCATTATTAATAGCCACATGAACCACGTGACCATAGACGGGCAGAAAGAGGTCAAAATACAGCCCCGTTCTCCTTGTCTAGCGTGTGGTCATAGTTCGAATCTTACATTTAACATCAGTCACCGTTGCCTGGCTAGAACCAGGTAAAGTGTAGCTTCTAAGGAGAGCAGAGCCGAAAGGTTTCCTGTATTGACCAGATGTACTTTAAGAAAATAAAATTACATGAAAACTGTGCGATACAGCCGTCAACAATCATGGCGGTAAAACTATTTAAGAAAAGAAACTAGGAACAGCTTACAAAGAAACAGATATAAAGAAGGTGTAGATACAAAGAAACAGATATAAAGAAGGTGTAGATACAAAGAAACAGACATAAAGAAGGTGTAGATACAAAGAAACAGATATAAGGAATCTGTAGATACAAAGAAACAGACATAAAGAAGGTGTACATATGAAGAAACAAATATAAAAGAAGGTGTAGATACAACGAAATAGATATAAAGGTGTAGACACAAAGAAACAGACATAAAGATGGTGTACATATGAAGAAACAGATACAAAAGAAGGTGTAGATACAACGAAACAGATATAAAGAAGGTGCAGATACAAAGAAACATATATAAAGAAGATATAGATACAAAGAAACATATATAAAGAAGGTGTAGATACAAAGAAACGGAGATAAAGGAAAAGGAGATAAAGGAGGTGTAGATACAAAGAAAAGGAGATAAAGGAGATGTAGATACAAAGAAAAGGAGATAAAGGAGGTGTAGATACAAAGAAACAGAGATAAAGGAGGTGTAAATACAAAGAAACGGAGATAAAGGAGGTGTAGATACAAAGAAACGGAGATAAAAGAGGTATGGATACATGAAATGAAAAATAATTCTAGAAAGTTCTATCCGTCTCCGCTGGTGTAACTTCTCCAAGATAAGCATTTCTGGACACAAAAAGGGTTTTTAAAAAACGGCCATGTTTGCTTTGGTTAAAACGGACAGAAATCTGAGAGACAATATTTATGTACAAAACTTCAGAAAAATAAGTTAAACAAGAAAAGATGAGAAACTTTCCGAATATTCTGTTGCGTGGATTGGTCAATCCTGCAGCGTTATTGTAAATGCAGGGAAATAACTTCACGTAAATTTCACTCAAATTCTACTAGTTTGTTCCCTTTGGAGTTCTACATTTCAGGAACAGATTTTTCCACCTGTTGGTCCGTTTCTTTTTTTATAATCTAATTTGCATATTAAATAATTTTATCGGCTCCGGTGAAGGTGGTACCAGGGGAGTGAACTTTTCTTGTATGTTCTGTCCAAAAGTTCTGTTTTTCAGTTCTGAGAATATTTGTTCTCTCAGATCTGAGAACATGGCAGCAGGTGGAGAAACTCACAAACGTGGAGAAAGAGAGAGAGAGAGAGAAAGAGAGAGAGAGAGAGAGAGAGAGAGTTTTAACAGGAAGTTTTCCAGTCAACTTACTTATTTACTTTCTCTCGTTATCAGTATTTGATGTACCAAAAAAACCAGAAGAGTAGCATTAAATTAGAACTGGCGTTTTAATGGCTGTGTACTGTTTATTTTTGGCTTTAACTTGTCAGTTTTCCTTGTCTGTAGCATCTGAAGAAGTTGTTTTGCCGAAACATTGGCCGTCTTCGTTGTCTTTCATGGCTTCTTTTGTCTGTCCCTTTTCTACCTTATACCTGACCACCTAGATCCTGTGAACATGCATCAGGATTCTAAGTCAGGATTGTAAGTCAGGATTCTAAGTCTGTTAGGATTCTAAGTCTAAGTCAGGATTCTAAGTCTGTTAGGATTCTAAGTCTAAGTCAGGATTCTAAGTCAGGATTCTAAGTCAGGAGTGTAAGTTAAGTTTCACAAATTACTGACACTTAGACATGTAGTGTAGGTTATGCGTGTAACAGAATAACACGTGACACTGTTTTATGCGTCAGACAAAGAGAAGAGAATGGCATGTCTGAATACCAATAATTGTTAACATCTTAGGAGAGTTCAACATGACATATACACAGTTGTGTCATCAAAATGACACATACACCATTGTGTCATCAAAATGACATATACGCCATTGTGTCCTCTAAATGACATATATACCATTGTGTCATGAAAATGACATATACACCATTGTGGCATCAAAATGACATATACACCATTGTGTCATCAAAAAGGCATATACGCTATCGTGTGCTATATTTTAATAATGTTATTCCAAAGAAACTGATCTCATCGTCTGTATTTAGAACACAGACCTGGGCCAATATCGTCGCAACCTGAAGTAAAAAAAAAAAAGGTTCGTGATTTAAATGACCTTGTACATATTGTTGCGTATGTGAAAGGAGGTCATAACCTGGCCCTGTTAAGGAATCAAGTGAACTTTCCAAGTACTGGCATGTACGAAAGTAGATTCTTGCTGAGTCTGACTAGAACTGGTTGGATACAGGGAAATGCCCGGATCACAAGACACCTGCTTGTTGACATACAGGCACATGCCCGGATCACAAGACACCTGCTTGTTGACATACAGGCACATGCCCGGATCACAAGACACCTGCTTGTTGACATACAGGCACATGCCCGGATCACAAGACACCTGCTTGTTGACATACATGCATATGCCCGGATCACAAGACACCTGCTTGTTGACATACATGCTTATATAAAACCGTCAGAGTTCAGTTGAACAGAAAATTATGTTAACTAACATCTGAGTAGAAAGAAAATTTTGCCATTGGACACTCCAGCAGAAAGAAAACTATGTCAGCTGACATCTGAAAGAAAAGAAAATTGTTTACTAACAGATAAGAAGATAGAAAACTTTCATTTCCTTCGCGTGGTTTTCAGCAACTGAAGGCAACAGTTCTTGTCTTTTCCATTTTGTCCTTTTCAATATTTTTCTACCATATATCGCAACCGTATACATTTATTACATTTGTTACGTTAAACAAGTATATATATATATATATATATATATATATATACTGTTCAAAAAAGAAACGCAGCAAATACGATGTTGCGATTTAAACTGGAGTTTGCTGATCAGACAAGGGCAAATTGCCTGAAACATTCACTTCAACATCATTTTCACGCGCTGACCTGAATTGTACTCAGCAGATGATTCATGGGCACAGAAAAGCGACACTAGTCAAAACAGCATTTTTGACAATAACTCATGACAGGTTCACAAGAATCCCGTGAAACTTACTGAACACAAAACTCACTGACCATGTTATTGAATGCCTATAAAAGACTAACCCTCCTCGAATCTATTCATTTGAAAATTCAATACGCAAGTGTGGCTCATCTCACTACAGAACAACGACTCATCATCATTGGACGTTTACAGACTGGACATTCACAAAGTGTAGTGGCCAGACAATTTAATGTGGTTAGAAGCACCATTAGTCGCCTTTAGAGATGATTTCAAGAAACTGGCTCAGTTGCAGACCGGCCGCGCAGTGGAGGACCCATAGTCACAACTCCTGCCGAAGACTGCTTCATATGGCAGCGTCACCTCAGGAATCGATTTGCATCTACGTCCTCAACCGTCCAGTAAATGACAGCAGCTAGTCGAATTTCAGATCAAACGGTCAAGAACCGGCTGCGCGACGCTGGTCTTTGGGCTAGAAGACCCTACAGAGGTCATGTTCTTACGGACCGGCATCGCCAGAACCGACTTCAGTGGGAGAACCAGCATCGTCAATGGACCGTTGCGAATGATTGGAGAAGGTTTTGGTTTAGTGATGAGTCATTCTTTCTGCTCCAGTGACAAAATAGATGGAGAAGAGTTTACCGCAGAGTCCAAGAGCGCTACGCCCAGAACTGCGTGGATGAGGCATCTCCACATGGTGGTGGAGATGTACTGGTGTGGAGGACGATCAATTTCGTGGGAAGAAGTGACCTGGTGCAAAATGAAGGACACCTGAATGCCCAACGATACGTCACTGAAATTCTACGTCCTCACGTCCTTCCACTTCTGGCTGGACCAGGGTCGATTTTTAAGCAGGATAACGCTCGATCTCATGTAGCACAACTCACCACCCAGTTCATCGCTGACAACAATGTCCAGACCATTCCGTGACCATCCATGTCATCAGACATAAACCCAATAGAATACTTATGGGATGAACTCAACAGACAAGTCCGCAAGCGAGACGTGGCGCCAACCAATCTCCGACAGTTGTTTCTTTCACTGCGGGAAGAATGGGCAGCCATCCCACAACAACAGATCCAACGGCTAATCGGATCCATGTCAAGGAGATGTCGTTTGTTTTCTGATACAGGCCAGAGGAGGCCATACACCTTACTGAAACGGAGGCCTCAGTCGCAAAGAATAAAAGTCCAAACAAATTTAATGAACATCATTTCATTGTTAAAGTCTTACAGTTTCGTCATGCAAAGATTGAAACATTAATTCCGTAAAATAAAATGTTGATACAAGTTTGACATTTGGTGTCCATTACGACTACAGTAGTGTTGCGTTTCTTTTGTTTTTGAACAGTATACGTAGAATTTAGTTATACACTATTCTATTCTGTTCTGTCTATTATACCTGCTTATTTCGTATGTCTGGCGTTTCAGACCTACATTTCATTAGTATTATATCTTAGTATGTCTGACTTCTCAGACCTACATTTCATTAGTATTATATCTTAGTATGTCTGACTTCTCAGACCTACATTTCATTAGTATTATATCTTAGTATGTCTGACTTCTCAGACCTACATTTCATTAGTATTATATCTTAGTATGCCCGACTTCTCAGACCTACATTTCATTAGTATTATATCTTAGTATGCCTGACTTCTCAGACCTACATTTCATTAGTGTTATATCTTAGTGACTCTGAGCTCAAACTTCACTGTACTTTGACTCCATAGTATTAACCAGTGTATCAACGACAGGCAGTTAAGATTTCTCTCTTTCAAACAGTCGAGGTCCATCTCTTTCGTCGTTGCTTCGTTGTCGGCTTTAGTGCCACGTATATTTTATTTCCAGATTTATATATATATAAAAAGAATTAAATTTGTATGTGTGATATGTAGTATATCTTTCTTGAGCCTTTGTCGGTAAAATGTTTAATTTTGGCTAGCTGGTAAACTTTCTGTGCAATGAAGTTTGTTAGGTTATGTACGTGAGAATTCCAAGTTAAATTCTGATCAATGATGAGTCCTAGCGTTTTATGTTCATGAACATTTTCTATTGCCTTAGTCCCAGCACAAAGCTGTAATGAAGTTTTTGTTGCATTCTGCAGTTTCTGTCTTGTAGTGATGAGCATGGTTTTTTTTTTTTTTTTGTTGGTGTTTATCAACATATCATTTTTATTACTCCATTTAATCAAACTGTTTATATCATTCTGCAGCGTTATCTGTAGGTTATTGATGTCATAGTCACTATTGTAAACAGTGCAGTCGTCAGCAAAAAAATCACATGAAAAGTGCTTTAAATGTAGTGGTAAGTCGTTAATATAGGTAGCAAAGAGAAGAGGACCAAGAATGGAGCCTTGAGGAATACCGGTATCAACCATAGAAGAGTCAGATATTTTGTTTCTAAAGCAAACTACTTGTTTTTTTTCTACCTGAGAGAAAAGATATAATAAATTTTGTTAGGTCAAACCCACCAGACTCCGAGTACTATTCCATAATCTGGGATGGATGCTCAGTCTCGAACACAAAAAGGCTCCACTCACTTCACAAACGAGCATTAAATCTGATTTGTGACAAACACCCAGTACAGACTGTAGATCAGCACAAACAACTAAAAATTCTAGGCTCAATTATAGAGTCATTTTTAACAAAGTTAAGTTTGTTCACATAATTCTGTCGCACAGTGCACTCTTTACTTGTGGTCACTGTTTACGTATAACACTAAACATAGCCAGCGTTTAAAAAACTGTCTTCTTCCTAAACCCAGGATTGATCTGTACAAGAAAAGCCTAGCATACTCTGCAGTACAGCTCTGGAACACCCTCCCCTACCTTTTAAAATCCACTAGTAATACTTCATCCTTTAACTCAAACCTGTTTCATTATTTACTTGCTTGTAATTATATGCCTCCATAGAATAACCAGCACTCTCTCAACCCATGACTCGCAAGCCATCAAATACTAAAATGAAAAGTAATTTGTTAGATATTGTTAGAAATTATTTTAATGTTTGTTAAAAAACATATGTTATAAGATATGTACTGACAATGTATTTTGATTATTTATATGCCTGTGTGTGCGCGTGTATGTGTGTGTGAGTGCTATTTTATTAGGTTAATTACTTCTTCTCTTTTACTTTGAATGCAATAGTTTAATCTTACATTCTTTTGATGTTTTTTTCCCTAATGTAATTTATATACTTGTAATAACTCGAGTGTGTGGGAAGAATGAAAGATGGAGTGATGAAGGCAGAATGTAAGACGGGCCTGCGTGCCCAATTCTTTACCCTTTAAAAATAAAGATTATTCATTCATTCATTCTTCAACGTACGCACGCTGGCGATGATGCGCCTTTTGCCTGGGTACCTCCGACTTCAACACCTTTCCTTGCTAGGGCAGACTGTGGTCTTGCTCGGACTGCCATGAAGACAGTGTGGCTGGCCTGGCCAAAACTTTGTTTTCCAGCCTCTGGTGGCTGTACTTAAGCCCCTTCTCCATGTCAGATCCAGCGTGCAACACTGACTGGCCAGACAGCTTTGAGACAGTTCCACAGAGACTACTTTGAGGAATCCGATGAATGCCTCAGTGATATCCATTCCCCGCCACCTATAGTCTACTGGCTCTGTTTTGTTTACCTCATTCTAATAGCCATTGTTGTAAAGACCCATAGGCTTGTCACGTCCTGGATTCATTGGTTTCTGACCAGACTTTCCTCATCCCCGCCAGAGATCTCCATGTCCCCATCCGTCCACCAACCTGACATTACATTTTGCAAAAATAGCAATTACAATTAGTGCTGATTGCTAGAGGTTTCTGGGCTACAGAAGTAGGTCAGAGTTTTTAAACAAACATATATATGTTCCATGTCTCACAAAGACTATGTTAAGATAAGTGTGTTCTTAACACAGTTGTTCCCAGGGGTTGGTGGGTGTCTGTTGGTGTCTGCTTACTATACGCTTACAAACTCTCCCAGGTATGAACAATCACTGGGTGGCAACGCAAGAAGCAGCTGTGTAGATTATGATGGCTTTATTTGGTGCAACTGGTGACATAATATCGTTGACGATGAGTGGAAAACAGTGGCAGTGACAATTCTAAATAACACGACATGACGTTACTCAGCAAGACAACATATCATTTTTATTACTCCATTTAATCAAACTGTTTAAATCATTCTGCAGCGTTATCTGTAGGTTATTGATGTCATAGTCACTATTGTAAACAGTGCAGTCGTCAGCAAAAAAATCACATGAAAAGTGCTTTAAATGTAGTGGTAAGTCGTTAATATAGGTAGCAAAGAGAAGAGGATCAAGAATGGAGCCTTGAGGAATACCGGTATCAACCATAGAAGAGCCAGATATTTTGTTTCTAAAGCAAACTACTTGGTTTTTTTCTACCTGAAAGAAAAGATGTAATAAATTTTGTTAGGTCAAACCCACCAGACTCCGACTACTATTCCATAATCTGGGATGGATGCTCAGTCTCAAACACAAAAAGGCTCCACTCACTTCACATACTAGCATTAAATCTGATTTGTGACAAACACCCAATACAGACTGTAGATCAGCACAAACAACTAAAAATTCTAGGCTCAATTATAGAGTCATTTTTAACAAAGTTAAGTTTGTTCACAGAATTCTGTCGCACAGTGCTCTCTTTACTTGTGGTTACTGTTTACGTATAACACTAAACATAGCCAGCGTTTAAAAAACTGTCTTCTTCCTAAACCCAGGATTGATCTGTACAAGAAAAGCCTAGCATACTCTGCAGTACAGCTCTGGAACACCCTCCCCTACCTTTTAAAATCCACTAGTAATACTTCATCCTTTAACTCAAACCTGTTTCATTATTTACTTGCTTGTAATTATATGCCTCCATAGAATAACCAGCACTCTCTCAACCCATGACTCGCAAGCCATCAAATACTAAAATGAAAAGTAATTTGTTAGATATTGTTAGAAATTATTTTAATGTTTGTTAAAAAACATATGTTAGAAGATATGTATTGACAATGTATTTTGATTATTTATATGCCTGTGTGTGCGCGTGTATGTGTGTGAGTGCTATTTTATTAGGTTAATTACTTCTTCTCTTTTACTTTGAATGCAATAGTTTAATCTTACATTCTTTTGATGTTTTTTTCCCTAATGTAATTTATATACTTGTAATAACTCGAGTGTGTGGGAAGAATGAAAGATGGAGTGATGAAGGCAGAATGTAAGACGGGCCTGCGTGCCCAATTCTTTACCCTTTAAAAAATAAAGATTATTCATTCTTTCATTCATTCATTCATTCTTCAACGAAAGCACGCTGGCGATGATGCGCCTTTTGCCTGGGTACCTCCGACTTCAGCAGCTTTCCTTGCTAGGGCAGACTGTGGTCTTGCTCGGACTTCCATGAAGACAGTGATGTAGGCTGGGCTGGCCAAAACTTTGTTTTCCAGCCTCTGATGGCTGTACTTAGGCCCCTTCTCCATGTCAGATCCAGCATGCAACGCTGGCTGGCCAGACAGCTTTGAGACAGTTCCACAGAGACTACTTTGGGATGAGGAATCCGATGAGTGCCTCAGTGATATCCATTCCCCGCCACCTGTAGTCTACTGGCTCTGTTTTGTTTACCTCATTCTGATAGCCATTGTTGTAAAGACCCATAAGCTTGTCACATCCTGGATTCATTGGTTTCTGACCAGACTTTCCTCATCCCCGCCAGAGATCTCCATGTCCCCATCTGTCCACCAACCTGACATTACATTTTACAAAAATAGTAATTACAATTAGTGCTGATTGCTAGAGGTTTCTGGGCTACAGAAGTAGGTCAGAGTTTTTAAACAAACATATATATGTTCCATGTCTCACAAAGACTATGTTAAGATAAGTATGTTCTTAACACAGTTGTTCCCAGGGGTTGGTGGGTGTCTGTTTGTGTCTGCTTACTATACGCTTACAAACTCTCCCAGGTATGAACAATCACTGGGTGGCAACGCAAGAAGCAGCTGTGTAGATTATGATGGCTTTATTTGGTGCAACTGGTGACATAATATCGTTGACGATGAGTGGAAAACAGTGGCAGTGACAATTAAGACACAGACTAAGTCCCTACACTACAAAAACTACGTCCTACTCTGACAAAACTAAGTCTCAGACTACTCCACAGAAAGCCTAACTTGCCACTCTAGATCATCGGACCAGTCTCTACTTCCACGGGCTCCGTGGTGAACACGTGATCTACAAGCAACTGACTTAAGGGGGTATGATATACACGCAACACATTCTGTGGGACATAACTTTGGTTTTATCCAACATTTAGATTCCAAAATGACTTGCCTAATTTTCTGTATTTAAAAATCCCATATACTATTATAACGTGTATCTGAAGTGTTCTATGTTTGTTGTGTGTTTATAAAGTGTTCTATGTTTGTTATGTGTATATAAAATGTTCTATGTTTGTTATGTGTATCTGAAGTGTTCTGTGTTTGTTATATGTATCTGAAGTATTCTATGTTTGTTATGTGTATCTGAAGTATTCTATGTTTGTTACGTGTATCTGAAGTGTTCTACGTTTGTTATGTGTATCTGAAGTATTCCATGTTTGTTACGTGTAACTGAATTGTTCTATGTTTGTTACGTATATCTGAAGTGTGCTGTCATAGGACAGTCAGGTTAAAGGTAGAGAATTAGGAACTAGCGAGGAACTAAATAACAAAACGTTGATGTTGGGGATCAATAAAAGTTCATGATTAGAGGATGTCAGAGATGTTGCTGGTCAATAAAAGCCTGTGATTTGAGGATGTCAGGGATGTTGCTGTTCAATAAATGTTCATGATTAGAGAATGTCAGAGATGTTGCTAGTCAATAAAAGTTCATGATTAGAGGATATCAGGGATGTTGGGAAGATAGGGATGGTGTATGAGACACCCGCTTAGTCGTCAAGCAAGGTCAGAGCTTTGAGAATGTCAGAAGTCAAGGAATGGCCAAACATGGGCTTTATTACTTATCTTTAAATTTTCAAAACTACCGTACTACAATGAGCAAAATCTTGCCTTTAAATGTCATTAATCTTGATAAAGATGAAGTGATGCTGTAATCTCACCAGGACCATCCATCCGTCCACATCAGAGAAACTCCCAGAACCGACGAAATGTGGCGAAAACGAGAACCATGTGGTGCAAAACACGAGTGACGAAACATCGGAGCCTGTGGTAGTGACTGTGCCGTGAAATAATGAGAAACTCTTCTCTCTTTGTCTTCCTCTCTCTCTCCTTCTTTCTCTCCCTCTTCCTCTCTCTCTCTCTCTCTCTCTCTCTCTCTCTCTCACTTCCTCTTTGTGAACGGCCATTTCGAAACGAATTGGTTGTACGTCGTGGGCAGAGCATGACCGTTCACTTGATGCGGGGGTGGAAAACCTATATAAGGGGAAAAAAAACTTGCGGGAAGGTCACACTGAGCATAGCCAGCGGCAAATAGCAGTGAAAGTTCGATCCCGTCTCTGCTGTTTGATATGGAAATACATAGCCCCAGCAGCCCTAATATTATATTATATATATATATATATATATATATATATATATATTATATATATATATATATTATATATATATATATATATATATATATATATTGGTGATTCATGATAATTACTGTTCTCTGAATGGTATGGGTGATGCCATCATGCTGTTAATTTCATGTGAACTTCATGAAGCTGAAAGGAGAGCAGAAAACCAGAGGATAGGGCAGGGAGGTGATTTCGTCTCCTCTGGTTAGCCCTGCCGACCTCACAATGTTGATTCAATGTGTACTGTGGATTGATTATATGATGTGTCGTAATCATACTGTGCTGTTGGATTATCGCCACTTTCGTCGCACGTGAAGATTTCGCTGATTCTGTTGAATCTTGTCATATTTGGATGGGCACACCTAGGTTCATCATATGTTATTCAGAGCGTTGGCACAAAGTAAAAATATGTTATTCAGAATCTGGGTTGGCGGTCATGGGGGTCGCGAGATCTTGGCCACGAAGTACGGTAGTACATGCCAAGGGAATGCATGAAACAGCTGGGTTGATCTTTTTCTTCCCAATCTGTCCATAAAATGTAGATTTAGCGCCAGCTAAGTTTACATCTCCCTTTCTCTCTCTTTGTCTCTCTCTCTCTCTCATACACACACACGTCTCGGGTCATTATACAGGGGCACCTTAACTCCCTCACCCCTCCCTTAGAAAAAATAGCCTCACTCTCTCAAACGGGCAAAAAAATCTACCTGCAAGCTCCTACAGGTGAAATAGGTACAGTGATATAGGTACAGTGATACATGTACAGTGATACAGGTACAGTTATATAGGTACAGGTGATACAGGTACAGGTGATACAGGTACCGTGATACAGGTACAGGTGATACAGGTACAGTGATACAGGTACAGTGATAGAGGTACAGGTGATACAGGTACAGGTGATACAGGTACAGGTGATACAGGTACAGTGACACAGGTACAGGTGATACAGGTACAGTTATACAGGTACAGTTATACAGGTACAAGTGATACAGGTACAGGTGATAAAGGTACAGGTGATACAGGTACAGTGATACAGGTACAGTGATACAGGTACATGTGACTGACAATCCACGTCCGTACCGTCACACATTCAGTTTGGTGCTGCAACTGACGCTAAAATCCCACTCTGTCGCAGCTGGCACAGTCGACGTTCATATCACATGTTGAGTGGCACAGTCGACGTTCATATCACTTGTTGAGTAGCACAGTCGACTTTCACATCACATGTTGAGCGGTACAGTCTACGTTCATATCACATGTTGAGTGACACAGTCGACGTTCATATCACATGTTGAGTGGCACAGTCGACGTTCATATCACTTGTTGAGTAGCACAGTCGACGTTCACATCACATGTTGAGCGATACAGTCTACGTTCATATCACATGTTGAATGGCACAGGCTACGTTCAAATTATATGTTTACCCTAGTGGCACAGTTGACAATCATATCAAATGTTTACCCTGGTGTCACAGTTGACAATCATATCATATGATTACCCTTGTGGCACAGTCGACGCTTAGAACTAATCTTAAGATTTTCACTTCTACAGAATCTAGGTTCTAGACAAGTCATCGAATAAAACCCTTGGAGAAAAACAAATTGACTCTAAGATCGCTCCACTACTGTATCTGAATTGTTCCTCTTCCCTTTCCCAATATATTGTTGTTGCTGCTGCTGTTGTTTTTGTTGTTGTTGCTGCTGCTGTTGTTTCAAGACTTGTCGCAAAAACTGCGTATTTGATAGCATGCCCAGAACCATCACTTAATCGAGAGAAAAGAAGATGAGAAAAGAAGATGAGAACAGAGAAAAAAGAAGATGAGAACAGAGAGAAAAGAAAATGAGAAAAGAGAAAATAAAATGAAAACAGAGAGAAAAGAATATGAGAACAGAGAGAAAAGAAGAGAGAGAAGATAAGAACAGAGAGAAAAGAAGATGAGAACAGAGAGAAAAGAAGATGAGAAAAGAGAGAAAAAAGATGAGAACAGAGAGAAAAGAAGATGAGAAAAGAGAAAATAAAATGAAAACAGAGAGAAAAGAATATGAGAACAGAGAGAAAAGAAGACGAGAAAAGAGAAAAAAGATAAGGACAGAGAAAAGAAGATGAGAACAGAGAGAAAAATATGAGAACTGAGAGAAAAGAAGATGAGAACAGAGAGAAAAGAAGATGAGAAAAGAGAGAAAAAAGATGAGAACAAAGAGAAAAAAGATGAGAACAGAGAGAAAAGAAGATGAGAACAGATAAAAAGAAGATGAGAACAGAGAGAAAAGAAGATGAGAAAAGAGAGAAAAAATATGAGAACGGAGAGAAAAGAAGATGAGAACAGAGAGAAAAGAAGATGAGAAAAGAGAGAAAAAAGATGAGAACGGAGAGAAAAGAAGATGAGGACAGAGAGAAAAGAAGATGAGAACGACTCCTTTAAACTCAAGCCCACACCTGACAATCAACCTAAATTTTGTTCTGATCAAAGACAACGAACAATTCCTTCCATAGAAAGTCTCTTTTGTGCGAAGTGCATCTTCTGTTTCCATAAAACCTTAATTAGTCTTTAGTTTTCTGTCTTCATGAAACCTGATTTTGCCTTTAGTTTTCTGTCTTCATGAAACCTGATTTTGCCTTTAGTTTTCTGTCTTCATGAAACCTGATTTTGCCTTTAGTTTTCTGTTTTCATAAAACCTGATTTTGTCTTTAGTTTTCTGTCTTCATAAAACCTGATTTTGTCTTTAGTTTTCTGTTTTCATAAAACCTGATTTTGTCTTTAGTTTTCTGTCTTCATAAAACCTGATTTTGTCTTTAGTTTTCTGTCTTCATAAAACCTGATTTTGTCTTTAGTTTTCTGTCTTCATAAAACCTGATGTTCACTTCTCTAAGCCTGATATGTTTCTTCCTCCATCCTTCTCACAGAAAACATAAAGCAGATACCCCCCCCCCCCCGCCCCCACGCTCTGCATGTTCGAGTAATCAATCCCAAGTTCTGCATTCTCACAAGCAAGGGTCAAAGTGACCTATCTATTCCCTTTTCCATTCTTTTTAAACTAACGTGAGTGGAGCAGTGAGATAAAATGAGGACATTCCGCTGGCCTGCGTTAGATCCTGGTTAAAGTTATTTATTTCCCACTCAGTTACCGAACCCATTATTTTAACTCCTAGCTTCCGTTATTTGAACTCTTAGCCTCCGTTATTTTAGCTCTTATCCTCTGTTATTTTAACTATTAGCCTCAGTTATTTTAGCTCTTATCCTCTGTTATTTTAGCTCTTATCCTCTGTTATTTTAACTATTGGCCTCAGTTATTTTAACTCTTATCATCTGTTATTTTAACTATTAGCCTCAGTTATTTTACCTCTTATCCTCTGTTATTTTAACTATTAGCCTCAGTTATTTTAGCTCTTATCCTCTGTTATTTTAGTTATTAGCCTCAGTTATTTTACCTCTTATCCTCTGTTATTTTAACTATTAGCCTCAGTTATTTTAGCTCTTATCCTCTGTTATTTTAACTATTAGCCTCAGTTATTTTAACTCTTAGCTACCTACCGTCATGTTTAAACGACTCTTCGCTCCTATAAATGAGAAGAGGGGGCATGGAAAATATTATAACAACAGGAAAAATAGAAGGAAGAAGATCAAGAGGAAGACCAAGAGAAATGATACTGGACAGTCTGACGGGATGGTGTGAGAGGAGATCACCAACTGAACTGATGGCCTGCATGAAGGATCGGGTACTCTGGAGAAGCATAATAGCCATAATAGTCGGCACGGCACCTGATGATGATGATGATGTTGATGATGATGATGATGATCCTATAAATGCTAAAAAAAAATTGCATCATTTCCCTATAAAACATGACGTTCGTAATGAATGGTAAAAGAAATGATCATATGTTGTAAGTGTTATTCAGTATTTTAAAAGTTAATCTTACATTCTTCTTCTTCTTCCAATCAATTTTAAACGCCCAGTTACACCCATTAATCGTACTCGAATACCAGCTTCGGCACCCAGGGATGTTATTCGAATACCAGACTGTGATATCAGAGAATCGATGCTCAAGAAACTGTCCCCTCCAGAAACCCGGACATATTTAGCCGAGTCAACTTCTCGCGCAACAAAATCAGTCCACGAAACATGATAGTCTCATGATAAACATTTTATCTTCCAGCTGGATATATTTTCCAGGTAGTAATTAAGAGAGCAGACGAAAGAAAACTGAAGCTAATTTTGAGAACAACTTTTACACAAGTTATCCCCCTTGCGGCTGTAGGTGGCGCCTGGACTCGTCCCTGTCTACGTTGAAGAAATATGCCAAGACAATATGTCAAAAAACCTTTCTTGGAGTTGGATGTAGCAAACAGCACAAGACGTATCCCCGTGTCCTTATCTATGGAGTAGGCAACAACAACAAAAAACCCCGATATTATGGCGCTGTCGTAGACAAGAATTTCCCTTCCTCTCCCAAAAAAAAATGGCGACGCCAATCTTTTTCTCTTCTAGCAACAAGACACCCCCAGCGGACGAACTTCTCCCAGCAGAACTCTGGTTTTGTGTGTCTAACGTGGCTTATTTTTTTGAAGTAACTTCCAAAGTTTCGTTGTTATTTTTCTTGTAATCAATTATTATTTACCCGCAGATTGAGACTTCTGTATTTTCTTGGGAATTCTCCGCAGTTGTCTGAATCCTGCCTCGGATCTGCCATCTTTTTTTTTACTCTGGAGGTAGAGAATGCAGACGAAGTTTTCCCAGATTTGTATCGGCAAACAGCGCCGGTGGATATTTTGAGATCGCCACTGGCGCGGTTTTGTCTGTGACTGGAGCACTATTAGCCTCGTTTTGGGGGTGCTAGACGCCACTGCAGACGTCTGGGCGACTCTTGGGGTCGGGGCTCTTGGTTCGGCCCCAGGGACGATTATTATGTGCGAGCAGGAAAGGTAAGAGAGTCTAGAATTACAAGCCAGGTAGATGAATTCGCTTCATTCGCCGAGAAAAGAATGGAAAGGGAATTGTATCTGTGTAAATACCTGCAGGAAGTAGCTTGTTATTGTAAACATTCTGCTCAGGTTGTAGTCGGTGGTTGAGTTGTTTATGCTGAAGTTATACTCGGTGGTTGCTCTGTTTGTACGTAAATTGTAGTCAGTGGTTGCTCTGTTTGTACGTAAATTGTAGTCAGTGGTTGCACTGTTTGTACGTAAGTTGTAGTCAGTGGTTGCGCTGTTTGTACGTAAGTTGTAGTCAGTGGTTGCACTGTTTGTACGTAAGTTGTAGTCAGTGGTTGCGCCGTTTGTACGTAAGTTGTAGTCAGTGGTTGCTCTGTTTGTACGTAAGTTGTAGTCAGTGGTTGCGCCGTTTGTACGTAAGTTGTAGTTAGTGGTTGCACTGTTTGTACGTAAGTTGTAGTCAGTGGTTGCGCTGTTTGTACGTAAGCTGTGGTCAGTGATTGCGCTGTTTGTACTCTGGAGAAGCATAATAGCCATAATAGTCGGCACGGCACCTGATGATGATGATGATGATGATGTTGATGATGATGATCCTATAAATGCTAAAAAAAAATTGCATCATTTCCCTATAAAACATGACGTTCGTAATGAATGGTAAAAGAAATGATCATATGTTGTAAGTGTTATTCAGTATTTTAAAAGTTAATCTTACATTCTTCTTCTTCTTCTTCCAATCAATTTTAAACGCCCAGTTACACCCATTAATCGTACTCGAATACCAGCTTCGGCACCCAGGGATGTTATTCGAATACCAGACTGTGATATCAGAGAATCGATGCTCAAGAAACTGTCCCCTCCAGAAACCCGGACATAATTAGCCGAGTCAACTTCTCGCGCAACAAAATCAGTCCACGAAACATGATAGTCTCATGATAAACATTTTATCTTCCAGCTGGATATATTTTCCAGGTAGTAATTAAGAGAGCAGACGAAAGAAAACTGAAGCTAATTTTGAGAACAACTTTTACACAAGTTATCCCCCTTGCGGCTGTAGGTGGCGCCTGGACTCGTCCCTGTCTACGTTGAAGAAATATGCCAAGACAATATGTCAAAAAACCTTTCTTGGAGTTGGATGTAGCAAACAGCACAAGACGTATCCCCGTGTCCTTATCTATGGAGTAGGCAACAACAACAACAAAAAACCCCGATATTATGGCGCTGTCGTAGACAAGAATTTCCCTTCCTCTCCCAAAAAAAAATGGCGACGCCAATCTTTTTTCTCTTCTAGCAACAAGACACCCCCAGCGGACGAACTTCTCCCAGCAGAACTCTGGTTTTTGTGTGTCTAACGTGGCTTATTTTTTTGAAGTAACTTCCAAAGTTTCGTTGTTATTTTTCTTGTAATCAATTATTATTTACCCGCAGATTGAGACTTCTGTATTTTCTTGGGAATTCTCCGCAGTTGTCTGAATCCTGCCTCGGATCTGCCATCTTTTTTTTTACTCTGGAGGTAGAGAATGCAGACGAAGTTTTCCCAGATTTGTATCGGCAAACAGCGCCGGTGGATATTTTGAGATCGCCACTGGCGCGGTTTTGTCTGTGACTGGAGCACTATTAGCCTCGTTTTGGGGGTGCTAGACGCCACTGCAGACGTCTGGGCGACTCTTGGGGTCGGGGCTCTTGGTTCGGCCCCAGGGACGATTATTATGTGCGAGCAGGAAAGGTAAGAGAGTCTAGAATTACAAGCCAGGTAGATGAATTCGCTTCATTCGCCGAGAAAAGAATGGAAAGGGAATTGTATCTGTGTAAATACCTGCAGGAAGTAGCTTGTTATTGTAAACATTCGTCTCAGGTTGTAGTCGGTGGTTGAGTTGTTTATGCTGAAGTTATACTCGGTGGTTGCTCTGTTTGTACGTAAATTGTAGTCAGTGGTTGCTCTGTTTGTACGTAAATTGTAGTCAGTGGTTGCACTGTTTGTACGTAAGTTGTAGTCAGTGGTTGCGCTGTTTGTACGTAAGTTGTAGTTAGTGGTTGCACTGTTTGTACGTAAGTTGTAGTCAGTGGTTGCGCCGTTTGTACGTAAGTTGTAGTCAGTGGTTGCTCTGTTTGTACGTAAGTTGTAGTCAGTGGTTGCGCCGTTTGTACGTAAGTTGTAGTTAGTGGTTGCACTGTTTGTACGTAAGTTGTAGTCAGTGGTTGCGCTGTTTGTACGTAAGCTGTGGTCAGTGATTGCGCTGTTTGTACGTAAGCTGTGGTCAGTGATTGCGCTGTTTGTACGTAAGCTGTGGTCAGTGATTGCGCTGTTTGTACGTAAGCTGTGGTCAGTGGTTGCGCTGTTTGTACGTAAGCTATGGTTAGTTGTTTGCGCTGTTTGTACCTAAGCTGTAGTCAGTGGTTGCGCTGTTTGCAATGATTTTATAGTCGGTGGTTGCACTGTTTGTATGTAAGATGTAGTCAGTTGTTGCGCTGTTTGTTGTGAATTTATAGCTGGTTGGTGTGCTGTTTATGCTGAAGTTGTGGTCGGTGGTTGCATTGTTTATTGTGAATTTGTGGCGCACTAGTGCTCTGTTTTTACTGTAGTCAGTGGCTGCGCTGTTTGTCTATGGCCCATGATTGTGTTGTTTGTCTATGGCTCATGATTGCGCTGTTTGTCTATGACTCATGATTGCACTGTTTGTCTATGGCTCATGATTGCGCTGTTTGTCTATGGCTCATGATTGCGCTGTTTGTCTATGGCCCATGATTGCGCTGTTTGTCTATGGCCCATGATTGCGCTGTTTGTCTATGGCCCATGATTGCGCTGTTTGTCTATGGCCCATGATTGCGCTGTTTGTCTATGGCCCATGATTGCGCTGTTTGTCTATGGCCCATGATTGCGCTGTTTGTCTGGCCCATGATTGCGCTGTTTGTCTATGGCCCATGATTGCGCTGTTTCTATGGCCCATGATTGCGCTGTTTGTCTATGGCCCATGATTGCGCTGTTTGTCTATGGCCCATGATTGCGCTGTTTGTCTATGGCCCATGATTGCGCTGTTTGTCTATGGCCCATGATTGCGCTGTTTGTCTATGGCCCATGATTGCGCTGTTTGTCTATGGCCCATGATTGCGCTGTTTGTCTATGGCCCATGATTGCGCTGTTTGTCTATGGCCCATGATTGCGCTGTTTGTCTATGGCCCATGATTGCGCTGTTTGTCTATGGCCCATGATTGCGCTGTTTGTCTATGGCCCATGATTGCGCTGTTTGTCTATGGCCCATGATTGCACTGTTTGTATATGGCTCATGATTGCGCTGTTTGTCTATGGCTCATGATTGCGCTGTTTGTCTATGGCCCATGATTGCGCTGTTTGTCTATGGCTCATGATTGCGCTGTTTGTCTATGGCCCATGATTGCGCTGTTTGTCTATGGCCCTGATTGCGCTGTTTGTCTATGGCCCATGATTGCGCTGTTTGTCTATGGCTCATGATTGCGCTGTTTGTCTATGGCCCATGATTGCGCTGTTTGTCTATGGCCCATGATTGCGCTGTTTGTCTATGGCCCATGATTGCGCTGTTTGTCTATGGCCCATGATTGCGCTGTTTGTCTATGGCCCATGATTGCGCTGTTTGTCTATGGCCCATGATTGCGCTGTTTGTCTATGGCTCATGATTGCGCTGTTTGTCTATGGCCCATGATTGCGCTGTTTGTCTATGGCCCATGATTGCGCTGTTTGTCTATGGCCCATGATTGCGCTGTTTGTCTATGGCCCATGATTGCGCTGTTTGTCTATGGCCCATGATTGCGCTGTTTGTCTATGGCCCATGATTGCGCTGTTTGTCTATGGCCCATGATTGCGCTGTTTGTGCTGAAGTTGATGTTGCTGTAGGATAAATAATTCTTGAAAATGGTCGGGCTACTGACAGTTCTTGAACATGACGAACGAACTCCTTTTCTTCTGGGCTGATTTTAAAATAAAACACAAAGAAAAAAGTTGTTTCCAGCAACTGTCAGGTTGTTTCAATACCTGCCAGGTTGTTTCGATACCTGTCAAGGTTATTTCAATACCTGCCAGTTTGTTCCAATACCTGTCAAGTTGTTTCAGTACCTGCAAGGTTGTTTCAGTACTTGTCAGGTTGTTTCATTACCTGCTAGGTTGTTTCAATACCTGTCAGGTTGTTCCAGTACCTGTCAGATTGTTCCAATACCTGCCATTTTTTTTTCAATACCTGTCAGGTTGTTTCAATACCTGCAGAAGTAGATTTTGGAAGACTGATTTTAAAATTTTGACGAGAAGGGAAAAGAATTGTTCCTACAGTGATAGAGAATAAAATAAAGAAAAAGAAATCGACAATTTATTTAATTAATCATCATCATGTGCAGTTCATATTGTAACAGTGTTGCCGATTTATGGCTCTTAAGTTTTGAGATATTAACTTCTCTTCCTGAATACATTAAGCTACCCATTACCTTTGCTCTCTGTCGTCTTTTGTCTCTTATACCTTTTCTGCTGCTGTTTTCATGTCTCATTCCATGCATCACAGAAAATACTTGCATTTTTTCATCAACTAAAGTGGTTTCTTGTGGTGGCATCTGATGGATTCTAAACGTTCTGACCTCCACAATCTTTTAGCTTATAGATGCTAAATTGTATACGGTAGAAAGGGAGGATGTGTTTTTGTCATTTGTTACATAATACACATTTTCTCTATTTCCCAAGTCAATTTATAGACAACAATTTAGACTGATTTGAGACATAACAGATTTTCTCTGGAAAGTGAAAATAGTACAGTGTGAAGAATTAAACGGTGTATGTAAGATTAACCACGAAAAATAGCAGGTAAAACACTGGAAAGTGAGAATAGTACAGTGTGAAGAATTAGACGGTGTATGTAAGATTAACCACGAAAAATAGCAGGTAAAACACTGGAAAGTGAGAATAGTACAGTGTGAAGAATTAGACGGTGTATGTAAGATTAACCACGAAAAATGGCAGGTAAAATGTTGTAGACGCGAGAGAAAGAAGTAGAGAAGTGTTGCGACTTAAACCTCGGACTCCACTAGCTGCCTTGCCTGAAGAATTATCACTCGGAAAAACTTTGTTTTGTCAGTCTTCTGTCTCACTGATCTGCGTGATTTAGAGGTGTTGCAAAACCTGTTTATTGATATTTGATATAATCATATGCCATAATTCCTGAAATTGCATCATCATATCTTGTTGTTATTGTTATGGCCTCTATTTTGACTTCATTTTTGGCGAACTAACAGCCTCCATTTTATCCCCAAGCTGGCGAATCACAGCTTCCACTCTGACCCAGACACTGGTGAAATACAGCCAGCACACTCGCCGAAACTTGACGAACCACAGCTTCCACTCTGGCCCAGACACTGGTGAAATACAGCCAGCACACTCGCCGAAACTTGACGAACCACAGCTTCCACTGATCTAAAACCTACCAAATCTCAACCTGCACTTGGGCCCAACCTCCTCTATGATCCCAAATCTGACAAGACTCAGCTCCATTGTGGCCCTACACCTAGAGAACTGCAACCTCCACTCTGATCTCAAACTTGACTGGCTACAACCTCCACTCTGATCTCAAACTTGACTGGCTACAACCTCCACTCTGATCTCAAACTTGACTGGCCTCAGCCTATATACTCTTCCTCGCGACTTTCTTAGAAGAGTCTCAGTGGTGCAGTTTTCTTTGTGACTTTCTTAGAAGAATCTCACTAGTGTAATCTTCCTCGTGACTTTCTGAGAAGAGTCTCACTAGTACAGTCTTCTTCGTGACTTTCTTAGAAGAATCTCACTAGTGTAATCTTCTTCGTGACTTTCTTAGAAGAGTCTCACTAGTGCAGTCTTCTTCGTGACTTTCTTAGAAGAATCTCACTAGTGTAATCTTCTTCGCGACTTTCTGAGAAGAGTCTCACTAGTGCAGTCTTCTTTGCGACTTTCTTAGAAGAATCTCACTAGTGTAATCTTCTTCGTGACTTTCTTAGAAGAGTCTCACTAGTGCAGTCTTCTTCGTGACTTTCTTAGAAGAGTCTCACTAGTCTAATCTTCCTCGTGACTTTCTGAGAAGAGTCTCACTAGTGTAATCTTCTTCGCGACTTTCTGAGAAGAGTCTCACTAGTGCAGTCTTCTTCGCGACCTTCTTAGAAGAATCTCACTAGTCTAATCTTATTCGTGACTTTCTGAGAAGAGTCTCACTAGTGCAGCTTCCTAGTGACTTTCTGAGAATAGAATGCACCCACTGGGAGGACATTATCCCATTTTCGTGTATATGCAAGGATAAAAATTATGACAGCAACCTATCATAAGTATCCTGTTATCAATAACACTGTCATATGTAATATCAACCATCATTTATCATCATAAACATCATCTACTACCAGCATCATCGTATACCATCACCAGTATCACCATCTAACATTACCAACATCATCATTAATATCCAATACTGGATTGAACAACAAGTACTTGGTGTTACTACTTTCTGATAAAAACAAAATCTCTGCACCATCAAGCATCCACAGTTTCAATCTCCTCTGCTCACAGTACCACACAAAACACCAGACCAGACATAAGACAAAAAGCCAGACAAAACACCAGACCACACATCACAAAAAACACCAGACCATACACCACACAAAACACCATACCAGACACCACACAAAACACCATACCAGACACCACACAAAACACCAGACCAGACACAGGACGAAAAGCCAGACAAAACACCAGAGACAAAGTACGGAAAACAAAGAACAAACAATTTTCTACAACAATGAATGAGGTAGTTTAATGTCAGCCAGGAAACAGCTGTGTAAGTCAGCGTAGCAAAACAAACAAACAAACAGCTGTATATGAGATATGTACAGTGGAATAATCATCAAAAATTCATCTATGAAAGATCTTTAAATCATAAAAAATTCTTCCTTTCATTATATTTGCCAGTTTACATGTAGCGGTTATAATGTATACCTTAAATTTTTCACTCACATATGCGCACACATCAGCTGACATAAAAATCTAATGTACTTCTCATACCACGGTCTACTTCCATTTAGAAGCAGGTAAATGTTTTTACAGATTTGTCAAGAAGACACTGACATATGTCAAGACGACGTCTCTGAGATGCTGGTTCTACCAATGTAAGTTTGGTATAACAGACATCAGCACAATGTACTACATGTTGTGTTGCAAGTTGTAGTATCTACAGCACAATGTAGTACATGCTGTGCTGGAAGTTTTAGTATCTACAGTATAATGTATAACACAGGAGGTGAAAGAAGTAATAGGATACACCCAGACCACCAGAAGGGGATTTGGTCATGGTGAAATCAAATGGTGGTCAAAGGCCTCCCGTAAGTAAAGAAGGAATATGATCATCAGCGAAGAAAGGAATTCAGAGGATGATAAGCGGGTCCAGAAGGCAGTCCAACAGGCACAGCAAGGTCAGTGGACAACATGGGAGGAAGTCCTGCAGAGATCACTAACATGGGAGGAAGTCCTGCAGAGATCACTAACATGGGAGGAAGTCCTGCAGAGATCACTAACATGGAATGACATTTGGAAAATGGCACCCTTGGGACTCAGATTCATCGTCAGAGCTCCAACCTATACAAATGGGGTGTATCATAAGATACAAAGTGCCCTCTCTGCAACGAAAGGCCAACATTGGAACGTGTCCTGTCAGCATGTAGAGTGTCTTTAGGTCAAGGACGGTACACCTGGCGGCACAACAGAGTGTTGCAGGAACTAGTAGCCATTGTAGACAGGGCAAATGATAAAGCAAATAACAGCAAAGAGTTGAGGTCCCACCTAAGTACTTCATAGGCGCTGGAACGATATCGAATATTGAAATCAGTGACATTCCCTTACCATCACTGCTAGATAGTGGAAATGACTGGGATGTGATAGCGGACCTACCAGGAAGAAGAGAATACCCGACTGCCATCAAGAATACAGGAATGCGACCGGACATTGTAGTGTACTCTATAGAAAAACAGGAACTAATAATGATCGAGCTTACGGTTCCATATGAAACTAGAATAGAGGAACAGCATTTATTCAAATGTGAGAAGTACAATGATCTGGTCAAGCAACTGAGGCAGGGGGCAGGAGTCAGGGCAAAAGTGATAGCTGTAGAAGTGGGAGCAAGGGGATTCGTAGCAACATCAGCATATGACCTATGTAAGCAACTGGGCATAAAGGGTCAAGCAAGAGCAAGGGCATTGAAAAGCCTTTCAGAAACAGCAGAAAAGGCTTCATGCTGGCTGTGGAGTATGTGAAAAAGCATTGAGAACATAAATGTCGTTTGCCACAACCAATACCAGTCCTCTGTGGCTAAATCGCTAAAGACGCACCTCGACGTGCAGTGCCAACTCAATCCCGGGACGAAAAAAGCAACAACTCACAAGACCTCTGGGAGTCATGACCCAGAGGGGCCCACCCCCCTTAGAGTGTCAGGAGTTTAATAAGGCCGAAACACTTGTCTGGGGGGGGGGGGGGGGTACTTCCTCTGATGATCTGAAGAAGTTGTGTTGTTGTCTCTACAGTAGAGAGTTTCCTGCATACATGTTGTGTTGCAAGCTGTAGTATCTACAGCACAATGTAATACATGTTGTGTTGGAAGTTGTAGTATCTACAGCACATTGTAGTATATGTTGTGTTGCAAGCTGTAGTATCTACAGCACAATGTAGTATATGTTGTGTTGCAAGCTGTAGTATCTACAGCACAATGTAGTACATGTTATGTTGGAAGTTGTAGTATCTACAGCACAGTGTAGTACATGTTGTGTTGGAAGTTGTAGTATCTACAGCATATTGTAGTACATGTTGTGTTGGAAGTTGTAGTATCTACAGCACAGTGTAGTACATGTTGTGTTGGAAGTTGTAGTATCTACAGCACAATGTAGTACATGTTGTGTTGGAAGTTGTAGTATCTACAGCACAATGTAGTACATGTTTGTTGGAAGTTGTAGTATCTACAGCACAATGTAGTACATGTTGTGTTGGAAGTTGTAGTATCTACAGCACAATGTAGTACATGTTGTGTTGGAAGTTGTAGTATCTACAGCACAATGTAGTA
This sequence comes from Achatina immaculata, assembly GCA_009760885.1. Lineage (NCBI taxonomy): Eukaryota > Metazoa > Mollusca > Gastropoda > Stylommatophora > Achatinidae > Lissachatina > Lissachatina immaculata. The sequence continues at coordinate 61,136,478 of CM019719.1, read as the reverse complement.
CATGTTGTGTTGGAAGTTGTAGTATCTACAGCACAATGTAGTACATGTTGTGTTGGAAGTTGTAGTATCTACAGCACAATGTAGTACATGTTGTGTTGCAAGCTGTAGTATCTATCTCCAGTAATAAAGCTGGTACATATAATAAATCCTAACTTCCAATTTTTTAAAATCTTAGTTTATTTTCTGCAACAGAGATTTTTCTTTTGTCTTCATCATCATAGAGATCAGTCGATGGAAACCTGACTTCTACAAATCAGTCGATGGAAACATGACTTCTACAGTTGTGAAAAATGACTTCAATTGAAACTGGTAATAGTTATAAGATTTTTTTTGAAACAAAAAATCTGTCTTTAGCTGATAAACAGACACTTTCTCCTGCTACTTCAGTGTCTATGTCTATGTCAAACAGTGCTAGACTAAACAAGGAAATGTACTTGTCTATCTGTACGTAACATAGTGCAAATTTATCATGACAAAATAAAAATGTCTATCTGCATGTCAGACAGCAAAAGGGTAACTTAATAAAATCAAAGAAATTCAAATCCACACTTACACCCAATGTATGTGTCATCATGACCTCGTCAGTTTTACAACAATACCAGAGACCACAACTAGTTCAGTTTAAACATTCTGACATCTTTTGTTTCATGACAACACTCATTGAGTTTAAACATTCAGACATCTTTTGTTTCATGACAAGACTCATTGAGTTTAAACATTCACTCATCTTTTGTTTCATGACAAGACTCATTGAGTTTAAACATTCACTCATCTTTTGTTTCATGACAAGACTCATTGAGTTTAAACATTCACTCATCTTTTGTTTCATGACAAGACTCATTGAGTTTAAACATTCACTCATCTTTTGTTTCATGACAAGACTCATTGAGTTTAAACATTCACTCATCTTTTGTTTCATGACAAGACTCACTGAGTTTAAACATTCAGACATCTTTTGTTTCATGACAAGACTCATTGAGTTTAAACATTCAGACATCTTTTGTTTCATGACAAGACTCATTGAGTTTAAACATTCACTCGTCTTTTGTTTCATGACAAGACTCATTGAGTTTAAACATTCACACATCTTTTGTTTCATGAGATGAAATCTGAGGAAAGAAACTTCTTTCTGTGTTTTGTGCTCGTCTCAACGCTTCATCGGTTACTCGTGTTGGTATGTTCTATTTTTTGTTGTCTCTGATTATGGACAATTCATGGAACTGAACCTTCTGTGATGTCTATTTTGTGGACACTTGCTTACATCTGCCTGTGCTATATAGTCATTTTTTTACCTGCCCTGTAGGCACAGATTTCTACCTTGTGGTGAATGGAGTACACTGATAGGGGGCCCCAAAGTGCTGACTGGGGTACACAGATAGGGTCCCCAAAGTGCTGACTGGTATACACTAATAGGGGCCCCAAAGTGCTGATTGGAGTACACTGATAGGGTGCCCCAAAGTGCTGACTGGAGTACACAGATAGGGGGCCTCAAAGTGCTGACTGATATACACTGATAGGGGCCCCAAAGTGCTGATTGGAGTACACTGATAGGGGGCCCCAAAGACATAACCATCTGGATGACAGAACTATTAACTAGACTGCTTGTCGTCCTGTTAGACACTACCTGGTTGGTACCAATCATTACATCTGATATCACTACTAGAAACATCATCAGAGCCATGGTACCAATCATTACATCTGATATCACTACCAGAGACAATTTCAGAGCACTAATCACTAAAGGAGCACTGATTCATGAAACAAAAATCTAAGCCTCTGGTTTTGGACTCACACTCACTACCTTTTGCTCAGTAGAGAAACTCTTTACGTACCCAAACCCAGAATGAGGTTAATTACAAATGTGAGATCAGTCATGTCCTAGCATGTTGCTGTCATTCAACTTTCAGATTCAGGAAAAAAAAGGACACATCTTAACTTATCTAGATCCTAGATAACTAGCTGAGATCCCAGGAGACAAAACTATATCCTGACTAACTAATCTCTGGACCTCGTCTAACTAATCTCTGGACCTTAAACAACTTACTTGGGACCTTAGCTAAATAATCTCTGAACCTTAACTTGTTCTGGACCTTAGCTACAAAAATTTCTGAACCTTAGCTAACTAATCTCTGAACCTTAGCTAACTAATCTCTGAACCTTTGCTACAAAAATCTCTGGACCTTAGCTAACTAATCTTTGGACCTTAGACAACTTATTTTGGGACCTTAGCTAATGAATCTCTGAACCTTAGCTAACTAATCTCTGGACCTTAGATAACTAATCTCTGGACCCTAAGCTAACTAATCTGTAGATCTTAGCTTACTAATTTCTAGACCTTAGCTGACTATTCTCTTGACCTTAACTAACTATTCTCTGGACCTTAGCTAACTCATCTCTAGACTAACTAATCCACCCAAGCTAGATCACAGAATTCTCATAGCTATCTTCAACAACAAAAATGTCCAAAAACAGTCATTTCTAAACCTCAGACACACATTCTCCAGGTCACGGGTTACATCTAAATCTCACACAATTTCCAGGTCTTTCACAAACATAATAAATGACATAAACATTTCATTGTCTAAAATGAAGGCATGTCAATATGGACGTAGCAGTCCAGAAATGTTCTCAATAGCAAAACGATTTTGCTCTAAGCCAGGTCATCAGGAGTATCACAGTCTTGCGTTTCAAGCAAACAAAAAAAAAGGACAATGGACTGGACAAACAAATGCAAAACAAAAATGAAAAAAGTGCACGGATATAATTAGTTTGGATGGCCTGGCAGAAGCAGAGATGTGTGCTGGATGTTAATGTTCTGGTCACCCAGACCTAATGTTTACTCTTGCTGGCACGAGCACGTGCATTCGGTGATGATTGGGTACTGAACTGGTATCCACTTGCAGGAGCTCCTCTCCTTGAAATCTCCGCAGTGCCAACGAAGGAAGGTCTTGCTGGTAGAAGCGTTGGGCTTGCACATCATGCCCTCGGGTATTGAGCACGAGTACTTGCTGGTGCATGTGCCCTCCCTGATCCACTGGGGCCAGAAGCGAATGCCCAAGTACTTCCATGAATGTTTCACCGGGCAAAACGTCAAACTCCAAACAAATTTCTGAAGTTTCCTGCGCTCTTTCTTGCTAACATCAAGTTTTATTTTTTTGCCATCTTGCAGGCGGGCTGTCTTTAACAGACTAAGAAAACCGGGTCTTGAGCCTTTGGGCCGATCATTGATGAATTGAATGAGTGGTTTCTTGTTGGGTTTCTGCCGTGGATCCCGAATAGACATGTACTCCTTGTCGTAGGCCTGGCCTAGCTGCTCAAGGAGAACCTTCACGTTGATATCGTTGGGTCTTGGGTCATAAATTTCGCTTTTATTTTCCACAAGATCCTCTATTGGGAGATGATCCGAAGGTGAAGGCCGTCGACTACCTTTGGAAAGAAAGGCAGCCTCTTCTGACGACTGGCCATCTGTCTGTAGCAGATGAAAGTAAAGATCTGGTGCCTGCGTTTCTGTGGGGATGCAGGTCATGCACTTAAAGGCAAGGACGATAAGAAGTGTCACAAGTTCCATGGCTACGTCCAGAGAGCACTATCTCTGAAACACAGAACATTTACAAATTATCATCTGAATACACAGTTAATCCACACTGGCAATACAAAACAAATTATGTGGATTTAAACTGTACTGACTAAAACAATTTTTTGAAGTACATGATTTAGATGGAGTGTGTTTCCTCACTCTGTATTCTAGCCACCTCCCTCTGTATTCTGGCCACCTCCCTGTGTATTCTGGCCACCTCCCTGTGTATTCTGGCCACCTCCCACTGCATTCTGGCCACCTCCCTCTGTATTCTGGCCACCTCCCTGTGTATTCTGGCCACCTCCCTCTGTATTCTGGCCACCTCCCTCTGTATTCTGGCCACCTCCCTCTGTATTCTGGCCACCTCCCTGTGTATTCTGGCCACCTCCCTGTGTATACTAGCCACCTCCCTCTGTAATCTGGCCACCTCCCTCTGTATTCTGACCACCTCCCTCTGTATTCTGGCCACATCCCTCTGTATTCTGGCCACCTCACTCTGTATTCTGGCCACCTCCCTGTGTATTCTAGCCACCTCCCTGTGTATTCTAGCCACCTCCCTGTGTATACTAGCCACCTCCCTGTGTATACTAGCCACCTCCCTCTGTATTCTGACCACCTCCCTCTGTATTCTGGCCACCTCACTCTGTATTCTGGCCACCTCCCTGTGTATTCTAGCCACCTCCCTGTGTATTCTGGCCACATCCCTCTGTATTCTGGCCACCTCCCTGTGTATTCTGGCCACCTCACTCTGTATTCTGGCAACCTCCCTCTGTATTCTGGCCACCTCCCTCTGTATTCTGGCCACATCCCTCTGTATTCTGGGCACATCCCTCTGTATTCTGGCCACCTCACTCTGTATTCTGGCCACCTCCCTCTGTATTCTGACCACCTCCCTCTGTATTCTGGCCACCTCTATTCTGGCCACCTCCCTGCGTATTCTAGCCACCTCCCTGTGTATACTAGCCACTTCCCTCTGTAATCTGGCCACATCCCTGTGTATACTAGCCACCTTCCTCTGTATTCTAGCCACCTCCCTCTGTAATCTGGCCACCTCCCTGTGTATACTAGCCACCTCCCTGTGTATACTAGCCACCTCACTCTGTATTCTAGCCACCTCCCTTGTATATACTTAGCAAAAGTGCCGGTCCATGAGCTTCTGTAGAGGGCAAAGATTCAGATAAGTGCAGCCTTACAGTGAGTGACAGTCAGGGACCGACACGTCACCCCTTGTATCATGGCTGGCGAAATGACAGCTGGTCAAGACCCTATTCTACCTCCCAGTGGTGTCGGTGAAAACAGAAAGTAGTCTAACTGTGAATAAGATCCTGTGGGAAGGCAAGGAAAAATTTGACAGAGAGAGAGACACACACAGAGAGTCAGAGAGAGATAGAGACAGAGAGAGACAGAGAGAGATAGAGACAGAGACAGAGTGAGACAGAGAGAGATAGAGATAGAGACAGAGAGAGATAGAGACAGAGTGAGATAGAGAGAGATAGAGACAGAGATAGAGAGAGAGATAGAGACAGAGATAGAGACAGAGACAGGGATAGAGACAGAGATAGAGACAGAGAGAGATAGAGAGAGAGATAGAGACAGAGAGTGAGATAGAGACAGAGATAGAGACAGAGATAGAGACAGGGATAGAGACAGAGATAGAGACAGAGACAGGGATAGAGACAGAGATAGAGACAGAGAGTGAGATAGAGAGAGAGATAGAGACAGAGACAGGGATAGAGACAGAGATAGAGACAGAGAGAGATAGAGACAGAGTGAGATAGAGAGAGAGATAGAGACAGAGACATGGATAGAGACAGAGATAGAGACAGAGAGAGATAGAGACAGAGATAGAGACAGAGACAGGGATAGAGCCGCAGAGAGAGAGAGAGAGAGTTAGAGAATGAATGAATAATCTTTATTTTTAAAGGGTAAAGAATTGGGCACGCAGGCCCGTCTGACATTCTGCCCTTTATCATACATCTTTCAGAGAGAGAGAGAGACAGAGACATAGAGAGATATAGAGAGAGACAGATTTTATATATATATATATATAGAGAGAGAGAGAGAGAGAGAGATACCGCCATTTCACCAAATATCTTCCGTAAATGTTGCCCGCCCTAAAGGCCAGTTTCTTTTCAACTGTCACTCTGTAGTGTTTTTTCCCTCATTTATCAAAAGGCCCCACGTGGCACCAAATGCCTCTAATGCTCTAACACTATATTTTTAGAGACACAAAACTAGAAACCGCTATTTTCAGTTTTCTCACACGAACAAACGTGAATGTTTTCATGATTCGGTGCAAGGGAAGTAACTGCTACTTTCAAACATTACTGTACAAGGGAAACAACCGCTCTTATAAAACCTGCAATCGGGAGGCAGGGAAGAGAGAGAAAGAGAGCGACGAGAGACTGAAAATGTTTGGTATACTTTGTGCCTTGTAAGCACAGAACTGTACTGAGTAATCCGCTCTCTGACATCGCGTCGTCAATGACAAACCTCTTACCAGAACATCACCTACAGAAGTTAGCAAGAAGTCCACACAGAAGGGCGGCCACTCTTATAAAGTCTGACAGAACAATGGTCTTCTGTAACTCAGTGAATTCAGAAATTTTCCTGAAGGACCTACCAGCCCAGTCGAAGCCTATTTTGTGAGTTAAAGCCACGAGAAACAGCCTGCAGCGTGTTAAAGAAAATGAGAAAGTCAGGTCATAAAGCTCTCAAGAGTAGAACAAGTGCTCAAGAAATACAAGATTTCCAGTGATGGTTGCTAACAACGGATCTTCAGTTTTCTCTTTTCTGTCTTGGCCTGGTCAAGTAGCTATCTGTCCTTGTCTTAACATCTGTTCCCCGTCTATGTAGCTCCTATCACCTTAGTCAAGTAGCTATCTGTCCTTGTCTTGACATCTGTTCCCCGTCTATGTAGCTCCTATCACCTTAGTCAAGTAGCTATCTGTCCTTGTCTTGACATCTGTTCCCCGTCTATGTAGCTCCTATCACCTTAGTCAAGTAGCTATCTGTCCTTGTCTTGACATCTGTTCCCCGTCTATGTAGCTCCTATCACCTTAGTCAAGTAGCTATCTGTCCTTGTCTTGACATCTGTTCCCCGTCTATGTAGCTCCTATCACCTTAGTCAAGTAGCTATCTGTCCTTGTCTTGACATCTGTTCCCCGTCTATGTAGCTCCTATCACCTTAGTCGAGTAGCTATCTGTCATTGTCTTGACATCTGTTCCCCGTCTATGTAGCTCCTATCACCTTAGTCAAGTAGCTATCTGTCCTTGTCTTGACATCTGTTCCCCGTCTATGTAGCTCCTATCACCTTAGTCAAGTAGCTATCTGTCCTTGTCTTGACATCTGTTCCCCGTCTATGTAGCTCCTATCACCTTAGTCAAGTAGCTATCTGTCCTTGTCTTGACATCTGTTCCCCGTCTATGTAGCTCCTATCACCTTAGCAAGTAGCTATCTGTCCTTGTCTTGACATCTGTTCCCCGTCTATGTAGCTCCTATCACCTTAGTCAAGTAGCTATCTGTCCTTGTCTTGACATCTGTTCCCCGTCTATGTAGCTCCTATCACCTTAGTCAAGTAGCTATCTGTCCTTGTCTTGACATCTGTTCCCCGTCTATGTAGCTCCTATCACCTTAGCAAGTAGCTATCTGTCCTTGTCTTGACATCTGTTCCCCGTCTATGTAGCTCCTATCACCTTAGTCAAGTAGTATCTGTCCTTGTCTTGACATCTGTTCCCCGTCTATGTAGCTCCTATCACCTTAGTCAAGTAGCTATCTGTCCTTGTCTTGACATCTGTTCCCCGTCTATGTAGCTCCTATCACCTTAGTCAAGTAGCTATCTGTCCTTGTCTTGACATCTGTTCCCCGTCTATGTAGCTCCTATCACCTTAGTCAAGTAGCTATCTGTCCTTGTCTTGACATCTGTTCCCCGTCTATGTAGCTCCTATCACCTTAGTCAAGTAGCTTCCTTGTCTTGACATTTGTCCCGTCTTTGTAGCTCCCATCATGTTTCTTTTCCTTCAAAATTCCCTTTCCCTTCTCTTAAAGATGTTATTCAGTATAAGAGTAAGCTGCTGACCACAAGACAATCTCGAGAGCCTTTGCTACTTCTGTTATCAGCCTTTGCTACTTCTGCTATCAGCTATGTAGCTCCTATCACCTTAGTCAAGTAGCTATCTGTCCTTGTCTTGACATCTGTTCCCCGTCTATGTAGCTCCTATCACCTTAGTCAAGTAGCTATCTGTCCTTGTCTTGACATCTGTTCCCCGTCTATGTAGCTCCTATCACCTTAGTCAAGTAGCTATCTGTCCCCTACATCTGTTTTCAGCATTTGCTACTTTTGTTATCAGCCTTTGTTACTTCTGTTATCAGCCTTTGCTACTTCTGTTATCAGCCTTTGCTACATCCATTTTCATCCTTTACTACTTCTGTTATCAGCCTTTGCTACATCTGTTTTCATCCTTTACTACTTCTGTTATCAGCCTTTGCTACTTCTGTTATGCTAAAAATGTTTCTGTTCTGAAAACGCTGGATGTGCGGCGGACTGAAGTGAAGTGAACAAGTCCTGACACAGTTTAGCCTGGACTGAAGCGAAGTGAACAAGTCCTGACACAGTTCAGCCTGGACTGAAGTGAAGTGAAGAAGTCCTGACCCAGTTCAGCCTGGACTGAAGTGAACAAGTCCTGACCCAGTTCAGCCTGGACTGAAGTGAAGTGAACAAGTCCTGACACAGTTCAGTCTGGACTGAAGTGAAGTGAACAAGTCCTGACACAGTTCAGCCTGGACTGAAGTGAAGTGAACAAGTCCTGACACAGTTCAGCCTGGACTGAAGCGAAGTGAACATGTCCTGACACAGTTCAGCCTGGACTGAAGCGAAGTGAACAAGTCCTGACCCAGTTCAGCCTGGACTGAAGTGAACAAATCATGACCCAGTTCAGCCTGGACTGAAGTGAAGTGAACATGTCCTGACACAGTTCAGCCTGGACTGAAGTGAACATGTCCTGACACAGTTCAGTCTGGACTGAAGTGAACATGTCCTGACACGGTTCAGCCTGGACTGAAGCGAAGTGAACATGTCCTGACCCAGTTCAGCCTGGACTGAAGCGAAGTGAACATGTCCTGACACAGTTCAGCCTGGACTGAAGCGAAGTGGACAAGTCCTGACATAGTTCAGCCTGGACTGAAGTGAAGTGAACATGTCCTGACACAGTTCAGCCTGGACTGAAGTGAACATGTCCTGACACAGTTCAGCCTGGACTGAAGAAAACATGTCCTGACACAGTTCAGCCTGGACTGAAGTGAACATGTCCTGACACAGTTTATCCTGGACTGAAGCGAAGACAACAAGTCCTGACACAGTTCAGCCTGGACTGAAGTGAACATGTCCTGACCAGTTCAGTCTGGACTGAAGTGAACATGTCCTGACACGGTTCAGCCTGGACTGAAGCGAAGTGAACATGTCCTGACCCAGTTCAGCCTGGACTGAAGCGAAGTGAACATGTCCTGACACAGTTCAGCCTGGACTGAAGCGAAGTGGACAAGTCCTGACATAGTTCAGCCTGGACTGAAGTGAAGTGAACATGTCCTGACACAGTTCAGCCTGGACTGAAGTGAACATGTCCTGACACAGTTCAGCCTGGACTGAAGAAAACATGTCCTGACACAGTTCAGCCTGGACTGAAGTGAACATGTCCTGACACAGTTCAGCCTGGACTGAAGCGAAGTGAGCATGTCCTGACCCAGTTCAGCCTGGACTGAAGTGAACAAATCATGACCCAGTTCAGCCTGGACTGAAGTGAAGTGAAGATGCCCTGACACAGTTCAGCCTGGACTGAAGCGAAGTGAACAAGTCCTGACACAGTTCAGCCTGGACTGAAGTGAAGTGAACAAGTCCTGACACAGTTCAGCCTGGACTGAAGTGAAGTGAATAAGTCCTGACACAGTTCAGCCTGGACTGAAGCGAAGTGAACAAGTCCTGACACAGTTCAGCCTGGACTGAAGCGAAGTGAACAAGTCCTGACATAGTTCAGCCTGGACTGAAGTGAACAAGTCCTGACATAGTTCAGCCTGGACTGAAGTGAACATGTCCTGACACAGTTTATCCTGGACTGAAGCGAAGACAACAAGTCCTGACACAGTTCAGCCTGGACTGAAGTGAACATGTCCTGACACAGTTCAGTCTGGACTGAAGTGAACAAGTCCTGACACAGTTTAGCCTGGACTGAAGTGAACATGTCCTGACACAGTTTAGCCTGGACTGAAGTGAACAAGTCCTGACACAGTTCAGCCTAGACTGAAGTGAACATGTCCTGACACAATTCAGCCTGGACTGAAGTGAATCTTGACTTGAATAAAATGTTCGTCACAACGAAGAACTCGCCAGCTAAATATGGCTACCGGAAACGTTTCTTCCGCCACAAAATTCAGTTTTCCCTGCTGTAAGGATCGTAGTTATTTCCTCGACCTCTGACATGGAATACGTGAATTGGTAAGCCACAGGAAGCAACGAAAGATGAGATTACCTCAATGAACTGGATAACAGGTGAGTTGATAATGATAAATCATTTCTGAAGTCAGTGCTAATGTCTGTCGTTTATTCTGCTCACGATATAAACATCTCCTAAACTATCTGCTATATCAGCACATTCATGCAGGTCGAGGGCGAGCCCAGAAAGTATACATATCGAAGCCAAAAGGTATAACTGTCGAAGTCAAAAGGTATATATCTCATTCATTCATTCATCGAGCGAGGAGCGACCAGGTAGATGCGTTCACAAACACTAAACTCATTCATAAACAGGAAGGCTTGGGTACGAGAATGGAAACAAGATTATCAAGTCCTGGCACACCAGCTCAAAAGTTCCAATTTGTAACATTCACTTCTGGTGATCCAAGTGTTATCGCTAACATCAGAAACTTGAGATAAAGAAGCAATTTTTTTTTTCAGATAACAAAATCGTTGATTCATTTGGTTAGCACAGCAGAAAAAGGTCTATAAATAGTTCATATCGTTGTATATCGTGACAGAGTTTAAGTGCGCGATTTTCTGATGGTTCGTGGTGCCCAGCTTGTCTTCTTTTGTAGAAAGCAATTTATCTAAACTTAATGATGAGATCTGCAGGATTTACAGAAGTTACAGAGGCGACTAGGTTAAGTAAAGTTTTCATCTGGTTCAAGATGCTGTTCAAGTATATATAGCAGTTTATACAACATTCAAAAGCTGCACTCTTTACAACACTCAAAAAATGTGTATACTAAAAAACTGCAGTATACACTTTACAACAGACTATACAGCACTAAAAAAAAACTGTAGTATACACTTTACAACAGACTATACAGCACTCAAAAACTGCAGTATACAGGTCATCATCATCATCATCGCCTTTCACTCCCTTAAGAGCATCTTATCATATATCTTATATCCTTCCCTTGCCGTTAAACGTCACGCAGGGCTCGCAAAGTAGTTCGCCAATTTTTCTTGTCTTCGGCGAGTCTTTCAACCTCATCAAGGGACTTTATGGCTGTTAATTTGGCCTCTCTTAACAATGACCTCTTCAGAGTTTCACACGGTCTGCCTCTTTTTCTTTGGCCTGTTGTGTTCCACTTGATAGCTTAGTTCTGGGATTCTCTGATCATTTCTTCTCATCAAGTGACCAACATATGTCCATCTCCTTTTCATGATCACCCATGAAACTGGTTGTTGTTCAGTCATCTGTCTTATCTCTGCATTGTTCTTGAATTGAAAGCATAGGCCACGGATAAAGGCTCTCCAGTCATCCCTGTTCTTGGAATTATTCTCTGCTTCCTTCCATGTGCATCCCTTGTCTCTGAGCACTGTCATAATTTCTCTTCTCCAAGTAAGTCTAGGTCTTCCTCGTTTTCTATTTCCTTGAGGATTCCATGTCAGTGCCTGTCTTGCTATGTTGTATAACAGTATACGCTCTACAACAGACTATACACGGTGGGGGGGGGGGGGGGGGAGCAACATATTTGTTTTTAAAAGACATGAAAAACTGTTCGAAATGAAAACCGTGATCTCCAACGTCTACCGCCACCCACTTAACAAAAGGAATAAGTGGCTCCCACTGGGATTTCATTTTTTGATATGTAGAAAACATGACTGCTGGAAGTAGACCAGGTCGATGTGACACAGAAAACTTAGACGCAACGTAACCCTGGTGACCATACTATCTCCACAAGTTTAGCTCTACTAAGTTTCTGAATAAAATATCGTGAACGTTTGTCTCCAAAGCTGGATTTATAACAAGCAAATATAAAATAAGAAAAGCTAATCAGAAACACATAATCTGCGATATTAGTTATCTGGTACACAAGCTTGTGCGATCCCTACCAAAAAGGTTATTGTGATAACATGCAAGAATATGAGCACTCTAAAATGTTCTTTCGTATGCGTGCGTGAGTGAGTCTAATTCTTTCCTCTCTCTCGGGTCGAAAAATACTTTGTCCACGTTTTTCGAGGTATAATCTTACAACCCTGTGTTCTGTTACTTTACGTGTGTATGTGTTCTGTTACTTTAAGTGTGTATGTGTTTTGTTACTTTAAGTGTGTATGTGTTCTGTTACTTTAAGTGTGTATGTGTTCTGTTACTTTACGTGTGTATGTGTTCTGTTACTTTACGTGTGTATGTGTTCTGTTACTTTACATGTGTATGTGTTCTGTTACTTTAAGTGTGTATGTGTTCTGTTACTTTAAGTGTGTATGTGTTCTGTTACTTTACGTGTGTATGTGTTACTTTACGTGTGTATGTGTTCTGTTACTTTACGTGTGTATGTGTTCTGTTACTTTACGTGTGTATGTGTTCTGTTACTTTAAGTGTGTATGTGTTCTGTTACTTTACGTGTGTATGTGTTCTGTTACTTTACGTGTGTATGTGTTCTGTTACTTTACGATTGTATGTGTTCTGTTACTTTATGTGTGTATGTGTTCTGTTATTTTACGTGTGTATGTGTTCTGTTACTTTACGACTGTATGTGTTCTGTTACTTTACCTGTGTATATGTTCTGTTACCTTACGTGTACATGTGTTCTGTTACTTTACGTGTGTGTGTGTTCTGTTACTTTACCTGTGTATGTGTTCTGTTACTTTACGTGTATATGTGTTCTGTTACTTTACGTGTATATGTGTTCTGTTACTTTACGTGTGTATGTGTTCTGTTACTTTACGTGTATATGTGTTCTGTTACTTTACGTGTGTATATGTTCTGTTACTTCAGGCGTGTATGTGTTATTTTACAAGTGTAAGTGTTCACATTTTCCTACAAACCTATGGACTGCACTCTCTATGTCTGCAGCCAATGGCGGTAAACAAACAAGATCACGCCAGTTGCTCGCCAACGCCTTAAACGTTGGTGTTAAGGCGGGACCTCACATTTATTTAAATGTTTTGAATGTCCTTTTTCTTATGTTTTTTTTTTTTTGCCATATACGGGAATTTACGAAATGTGGATATTTCACAGCTGTAAACTAGTGAGAGGAAGTGAAGTGCCACAAGTGTTAGTTGCTAACTGTGTGAGACCATGATACTCAGAAGTGTGACTTGACAGTCGTGACAGTATCATCTCATGACTTGACAGTCGTGACAGTATCATCTCATGACTTGACAGTCGTGATAGTATCATCTCATGACTTGACAGTCGTGATAGTATCATCTCATGACTTAACAGTCGTGACAGTATCATCTCATAGCTTGACAGTCGTGATAGTATCATCTCATGACTTGACAGTCGTGATAGTATCATCTCATGACTTGACAGTCGCGATAGTATCATCTCATGACTTGAGAATCATGATAAAAGTATCATCTCAGGATTTGTGAGAGATGAGATAAATGACGCCTGCGGTAAAACAAAGAAGCTAGACACGGATTTACGGGACAGTTTTATAAAAAGAAAGAGCTAAGAAAGCGGACAGGAACAAAAATGGCAGAAAATAAGCCGAACGACCTACAACAATCCAATATTTCGCTAAAAGCCTTATTCAAGAATTGCATAAAAAAGCAACACAACAGATTAAAAACACCAAAAATATGAAAAATTCAACACTTAACCTTTTTCGGTGAAACTGGGGGAAAGAAAAACAAAAACAAAACAAAAAACAAAAAAAAAAACGTGTACCTCCCAACGTTTGGCACGCGTGCCGTAAGTTCGCCACACCTGCCGTAGATCAATATGTCATTTCTTGCAATTCATGATGTGACTTTGCATCGTAGGCACTTTATCAAAACATTCAGTCGCCTCTGGTTATATTTAATCGCCTCCGGTTATATCCACTCACCATGACTCCACCACCACGAGTCAAAAGTTAAATTTTACCTCTCTGGCCTGGCAGTATTCCACATGATGATGATGGGACCAGAGTTTGTCCAGCTGTGGATTCATTGGCCATTCCCCCCTTACACTACCATCTGTTTCTCCCCAGCACTACCATCTGTCTTTCCCCAGTACTACCATCTGTCTCTCCCCAGTATTGTCTCTCCCCAGCACTACCATATATCTCTCCCAAGCATTACCATATATCTCTCCCCAGCACAAACATCTGTCTCCCCAGCACTACCATCTGTCTCTCCCCAGCACTACCATCTGTCTATCCCCAGCATTACCATCTGTCTCTCCCCAGCACTACCACATGTCTCTCCCCAGCACTACCATCTGTCTCTCCCCAGCACTACCATCTGTCTCTCCCCAGCACTACCATCTGTCTCTCCCCAGCACTACCATCTGTCTCTCCCCAGCACTACCATCTGTCTCTCCCCAGCACTACCATCTGTCTCTCCCCAGTACTACCATCTGTCTCTCCCCAGCACTACCATATATCTCTCCCCAGCACTACCATCTGTCTCTCCCCAGCATTACCATCTGTCTCCCCCCAGCATTACCATATGTCTCTCCCCAGCACTACCATATATCTCTCCCCAGCATTACCATATATCTCTCCCCAGCACTACCATATATCTCTCCCCAGCATTACCATATATCTCTCCCCAGCACTACCATATATCTCCTCAGCATTACCAAATATCTCTTCCCAGCACTACATATATCTCCTCAGCATTACCAAATATCTCTCCCCAGCACTACCATATATCTCTCCCCAGCACTACCATATATCTCTCCCCAGCACTACCATATATCTCTCCCCAGCACTACCATATATCTCTCCCCAGCACTACCATATATCTCTCCCCAGCACTACCATATATCTCTCCCCAGCACTACCATATATCTCTCCCCAGCACTACCATATATCTCTCCTCAGCATTACCAAATATCTCTCCCCAGCACTACCATATATCTCTCCTCAGCATTACCAAATATCTCTCCCCAGCACTACCATATATCTCTCCTCAGCATTACCATATATCTCTCCCCAGCACTACCATATATCTCTCTCCAGCATTACCAAATATCTCTCCCCAGCACTACCATGTCTCCTAGCACTACCATATGTCTCTCTACAGCACTACCATGTCTCCTAGCTCTACTCTATGTCTCTCACCAGCACTACCATCTGTCTCCTACCACTACCATGTTTCCTAGCACTACCATATGTGTCCTAGCACTACCATATGTCTCCTGGCACTAACATATGTCTCTCACCAGCACTACCATAAGTCTCTCCCCAGTACTACCATGTCTCCTAGCCTTACCATCTGTCTCTCCCCAGCACTACCATATGTTTCTCCTCAGCACCACCATCTGTCTCTCCCTAGCACTACCATATGTTTCTCCCCAGCACTACCATATGTTTCTCCCCAGCACTACCATCTGTCTCTCCCCAGTACTACCATATATCTCTCCCAAGCACTACCATATGTCTCTCCCCAGCACTACCATATATCTCTCCCCAGCACTACCACATGTCTCTCCCCAGCACTACCACATATCTCTCCCCAGCACTACCACATGTCTCTCCCCAGCACTACCATATATCTCTCCCCAGCACTATCATATATCTCTCCCCAGCACTACCACATGTCTCTCCCCAGCACTACCATATATCTCTCCCCAGCACTAACATATGTCTCTCCCCAGCACTACCATATATCTCCCCAGCACTACCATATATCTCTCCCCAGCACTATCATATATCTCTCCCCAGCACTATCATATATCTCTCCCCAGCACTACCATATATCTCTCCCCAGCACTACCATATATCTCTCCCCAGCACTACCATATATCTCTCCCCAGCACTACTATCTGTCTCCTAGCACTACCATCTGCCCTCCCCCCAGCATTACCATCTGTCTCCCCCCCCCCCCAGCATTACCATCTATCACCCCAGTACTACCATCTGTTCCAAGTACTACCATCTGTTCCTTTGAGTACTACCATCTCTCCCCCTTTACACTACCATTTGTTCCAAGTACTACCATCTGTTCCAAACACTACCATCTGTTCCAAGTACTACCATCTGTTCCAAGTATTACCATCTGTTCCCCTTTACACTATCATCTGTTCCAAGTACTACCATCTGGTCCAAGTACTACCATCTGGTCCAAGTACTACCATCTGTTCCCCTTTACACTATCATCTGTTCCAAGCACTACCATCTGTTCCAAGTACTACCATCTGTTCCAAGTACTACCATCTGTTCCCATTCACACTATCATCTGTTCCAAGTACTACCATCTGTTCCCCTTTACACTATCATCTGTTCCAAGTACTACCATCTGGTCCAAGTACTACCATCTGTCCCCCTTTACACTATCATCTGTTCCAAGCACTACTATCTGTTCCAAGTATTACCATCTGTTCCCCAGCACTACCATCTGTTCCTCAGTACTACCATCTTCCCCTAGCACTACCATCTTCCCCCAGCACTACCATCTGTTCCCCAGAACTACCTTCTGTCCCCAGCACTGTCATATGTTCTCCCAGAACTACCTTCTGTTCCCAGCACTATCATATGTTCTCCCAGAACTACCTTCTGTTCCCAGCACTGTCATATGTTCTCCCAGCACTACCATCTGTTCCCAGCACTACCATCTGTTCCCAGCACTATCATATGTTCTCCCAGAACTACCTTCTGTTCCCAGCACTATCATATGTTATCCCAGAACTACCTTCTGTTCCCAGCACTATCATATGTTACCCCAGAACTACCTTCTGTTCCCAGCACTATCATAAGTTATCCCAGAACTACCTTCTGTTCCCAGCACTGTCATATGTTCTCCCAGAACTACCTTCTGTTCCCAGCATTGTCATATGTTCTCCCAGCGCTACCTTCTGTTCCCAGCACTGTCATATGTTCTCCCAGAACTACCTTCTGTTCCCAGCACTGTCATATGTTCTCCCAGTGCTACCATCTGTTCCCAGCACTGTCATATGTTCTCCCAGTGCTACCATCTGTTCCCAGCACTGTCATATGTTCTCCCAGTGCTACCATCTGTTCCCAGTACTGTCATATGTTCTCCCAGAACTACCTTCTGTTCCCAGCACTGTCATATGTTCTCCCAGTGCTACCATCTGTTCCCAGCACTGTCATATGTTCTCTCAGAACTACCTTCTGTTCCTAGCACTGTCATATGTTCTCCCAGTGCTACCATCTGTTCACAGCACTGTCATATGTTCGTGAATGATTAATCAAGACAGCACTTTCAGCTGATTATTTTTATATAATGAGGGTAAGATTATTTTTTTTTAATTTTTAGTTTGCTGACATTTTGCAAACGAAACACTTCAAGTTTTAATCAGGAGACGTTTATATCTTCCAAAGGCAGAGCTGGAAAAATAAATCTCGTCATTTATAGAAAGATCCAGACATTTATAGAAAGATCAACAGACATTTATAGAAAGATCCGCAGACATGTATAGAAAGATCCAGACATTTATAAAAAGATCCCGACATTTATAGAAAGATCCGCAGACATTTATTGAAAGATCCACAGGCATTTATAGAAAGATCCACAGACATTTATAGAAAGATCCAGACATCTATAGAAAGATCGAGACATCTATAGAAAGATCGAGACATTTATAGAAAGATCGAGACATTTATAGAAAGATACGCAGACATTTATAGAAAGAGCCAGACATTTATAGAAAGATCCAGACATTTATAGAAAGATTCACAGACACGTATAAACTACGCGGAGATCCCACGTCAAACTGGGAAGGTTTACCACTGAGCTATATTTAGCTTATCGTCACGAAATCAGACATGAGCTTTTTTTTTCTTTTGTACGCAAAACCAAACTTAACTGGTGAGACGTTTTACTGTAGGTTTTAAAGCAGGAACTAATATCTACCAACGTTTCCAGTTGTGAAGTGGTTTCTCTACAGGCGCTCAAAGACGAGGCTGAAAGTCCAGAAATCGATTCCTTCAAAGATATCGGGTATAAACTGGCGCCGCCAGCTTCACTGACATGATCGACCGATATCCACCTGCGGAAGAATCTGACCTGGCATCTAGCGATAACTTTTTTTTTTTTAACATGTGACCTCAAATAGAATAGAAGATAAAAATAGCGATGGCCTTTCAGGTGGAATTTAGAGAATTAAATAATAGAACAGGCTCGCTTTATAGGGAGAGAAAGAAGGGTGAAATGATGACAATTAAACGTGTTTGACATGCAGAGAGAGATTTCTTCTTCATCTCTCTGGAACTGCAAGCATGATGTTCTTTGAGGCTGACGCGGTGAAGATGTTGAAGCACATTATGTTTAGTATGTTTTAGACTTTGGGGTTAGTTTATTTAGTGTGCGATAGACTTTGTTAGTGTTCAATGTGTTTTAGACTTCGAGGTTTAGTTTATTTAGTGTGCGATATGTTTTAGACTTTGAGGTTAATTTATTTAGTGTGCGATATGTTTCAGACAGGGAAATCAGTTTAGAAATATAAATCGCTAACTAAATATTTGTGTATACAAATTCTACATATACGCAGCCATTATATTCACAGGTAAAAAGCCAGCGCTGACAGAGGGCGCTTTGTGCACGGCTCAAGTGAGAGTGTCAAGTCAACGAAATAAAGAAAAAGCGAAGATGTTTTAAAAAATACGGGGGGGGGGGGGGTTGAGATGTGGAACACAGTCTATCTTGTTCACGGACATTAATAAGTCCAGTCTATTTTGTTCACGGACAGTCCAGTTTATCTTGTTCACGGACATTAATAAATCCAGTCTATGTTGTTCACGGACAGTCCAGTCTATCTTGTTCACGGACATTAATAAGTCCAGTCTATATTGTTCACGGACAGTCCAGTCTATCTTGTTCATGGACAGTTCAGTCTATGTTGTTCATGGACAGTCCAGTCTATGTTGTTCATGGACAGTTCAGTCTATGTTGTTCACGGACAGTCCAGTCTATGTTGTTCATGGACAGTTCAGTCTATCTTGTTCATGGACAGTCCAGTCTATGTTGTTCATGGACAGTTCAGTCTATCTTGTTCACGGACAGTCCAGTCTATGTTGTTCATGGACAGTTCAGTCTATGTTGTTCATGGACATTAATAAGTTCAGTCTATGTTGTTCACGGACATTAATAAGTCTAGTCTATGTTGTTCACGGACATTAATAAGTCTAGTCTATGTTGTTCACGGACATTAATAAGTCTAGTCCCGTTCATGGCGGCATTAGACTGTGACTGAAAATACATTTTAAAATAAAAAATTCCACAACATTGCCCGTTTTTATCTCATCAAACGGTTATTAACCAACAATGTGGGTCAAGACCCAAGGCCCCCTCCTTCTCCATTCCCCAATTTTAAAGACAAAAATGTTTCTCGAGGGAAAGGGGGTGCAGTCTCTGACACTCTGAAGAATGTTTTGTTTCGCTCTCCGCAACAATTTCCTGCTTTGTTGTGTATACGTCCGCATTTATCGTTATTTCAAACAAACCAATATTCGCTGATAAACTGAAGAGTTTTGCTACAGGTTTTAGAAGTATAGCAAAGGTATATTCACAAACTCACCTGTCAAATTAGTTTGAAATCCATCACAGAATGAGAGCACATCAACCTGGACAAACAAAGTGAACACTGATCATCTTTTGTCAAATGTCACAAATGCTTCCCGGACAAACACGCGGCGCTCTAGTCAATCTCTTAATGCAAATAACAACGGTCTCAGGTGGCTGGGTAGCTGGAGCTGTTGGTGTGGAGTGTTGAAGACCTTGTTGAAGTCCAGCTGATTTTTGGTCTGTGAAGACGAAGTTAGGCAAAGACTGGCCTAATATACCGCTCACTCCGTGCGCGTCCAGCGAACCACGTGATCAGCGCTTGATTTACGCGTCCAAAACACTTCGCTCCCGCCCAGTCACACGTGAAAATAACACCAGGCACCTGTATGTGGGGAATCTTAACTCCAGAACTTTGATTTGATCTGCCCTGAGCTTTACTTACACTTACTTTAATTGGTGGTGTTTTACCTGTCTAGTCAGTCCCTAGCTAACACGCCTAGTGGTTTGTACACATCAATTAAGCCACCACTCGCTGCCCTGGTATCTAAATTTGTTTATTTACATCCAGATCGTGCGAGATAGAACCTCGATCTGGCGTGTCTAGTGCCGAGCCTCAAATCAGTTCCCGATTCCTTGTGTTTGTTTACGGGGATTGTTTTTATGCTGTGGGCGGCTGGCGATGGCGTCGCGGTGTATGCCGATAAAAAGACGCGAAATTGTTGAGCAGTTCCAAAACTTGGAGTGTACTGACCGGACGAGGAGCGCTGTCATCGTCGGCCGTCAGATGGCACGGTAAAGTATGCAGTATATCTTTTATGATTTGGAAAAATGAACTCCAGAACCGGCAATGTCTAGACTTGGGTTGAGTTTATAATCAGTAAAGTAATGCTTGAGGTAGATGAAGGTCGACAGCGCTGAGCGTCGCTGTAGCCATGAATGAGTTCCGATCTGGTGGCCAAGTTTTACAGGCACGCGTCTAACAGGCGACCAGGTGAGCTGTGTGGAGATAGTTCGGCGTCCTTTACTAGTGCTTGCTACACTTTGTCTGGGCCATTGTGAGAGAGGGGTTGAGGTGGGGGGGGGGCCAAAGGTTGGCTCAGGTGAGCCCTTATAACGGGTAGACTTTTGGTCGTTTGTCAGTCAAGCTAGTCCCCTCTCTCCCTCAACTCTGTAACCCCCACAACCACCCCGCCCCTCCGTTCTCGGCAATCAAAGTTCAGTCTATGTTGTTCACGGACATTAATAAGTCTAGTCTATGTTGTTCACGGACATTAATAAGTCTAGTCTATGTTGTTCACGGACATTAATAAGTCTAGTCCCGTTCATGACAGCATTAGACTGTGACTGAAAATACATTTTTAAATAAAAAATTCCACAACATTGCCCGTTTTTATCTCAACAAACGGTTATTAACCAACAATGTGGGTCAAGACCCAAGGCCCCCTCCTTCTCCATTCCCCAATTTTAAAGACAAAAATGTTTCTCGAGGGAAAGGGGGTGCAGTCTCTGACACTCTGAAGAATGTTTTGTTTCGCTCTCCGCAACAATTTCCTGCTTTGTTGTGTATACGTCCGCATTAATCGTTATTTCAAACAAACCAATATTCGCTGATAAACTGAAGAGTTTTGCTACAGGTTTTAGAAGTATAGCAAAGGTATATTCACAAACTCACCTGTCAAATTAGTTTGAAATCCATCACAGAATGAGAGCACATCAACCTGGACAAACAAAGTGAACACTGATCATCTTTTGTCAAATGTCACAAATGCTTCCCGGACAAACACGCGGCGCTCTAGTCAATCTCTTAATGCAAATAACAACGGTCTCAGGTGGCTGGGTAGCTGGAGCTGTTGGTGTGGAGTGTTGAAGACCTTGTTGAAGTCCAGCTGATTTTTGGTCTGTGAAGACGAAGTTAGGCAAAGACTGGCCTAATATACCGCTCACTCCGTGCGCGTCCAGCGAACCACGTGATCAGCGCTTGATTTACGCGTCCAAAACACTTCGCTCCCACCCAGTCACACGTGAAAATAACACCAGGCACCTGTATGTGGGGAATCTTAACTCCAGAACTTTGATTTGATCTGCCCTGAGCTTTACTTACACTTACTTTAATTGGTGGTGTTTTACCTGTCTAGTCAGTCCCTAGCTAACACGCCTAGTGGTTTGTACACATCAATTAAGCCACCACTCGCTGCCCTGGTATCTAAATTTGTTTATTTACATCCAGATCGTGCGAGATAGAACCTCGATCTGGCGTGTCTAGTGCCGAGCCTCAAATCAGTTCCCGATTCCTTGTGTTTGTTTACGGGGATTGTTTTTATGCTGTGGGCGGCTGGCGATGGCGTCGCGGTGTATGCCGATAAAAAGACGCGAAATTGTTGAGCAGTTCCAAAACTTGGAGTGTACTGACCGGACGAGGAGCGCTGTCATCGTCGGCCGTCAGATGGCACGGTAAAGTATGCAGTATATCTTTTATGATTTGGAAAAATGAACTCCAGAACCGGCAATGTCTAGACTTGGGTTGAGTTTATAATCAGTAAAGTAATGCTTGAGGTAGATGAAGGTCGACAGCGCTGAGCGTCGCTGTAGCCATGAATGAGTTCCGATCTGGTGGCCAAGTTTTACAGGCACGCGTCTAACAGGCGACCAGGTGAGCTGTGTGGAGATAGTTCGGCGTCCTTTACTAGTGCTTGCTACACTTTGTCTGGGCCATTGTGAGAGAGGGGTTGGGGTGGGGGGGCCAAAGGTTGGCTCAGGTGAGCCCTTATAACGGGTAGACTTTTGGTCGTTTGTCAGTCAAGCTAGTCCCCTCTCTCCCTCAACTCTGTAACCCCCACAACCACCCCGCCCCTCCGTTCTCGGCAATCAAAGTTGGCGCGGTAGCGGGAGAGTCAGACAGGCCCCAGTACTAGCCTGCCTGACGCCTGCCTGACGCCTGCCAGACGTTATTATTACGTAAACTTCAATAGCTCCCCTCGCTTCAGTTTTCTCTAGCAGGTTTCGTGAATTAGTCGTGGCTTTACGTTACACCCAGCACATAAAACTTCTTCTCAGTAGGTACAAGGCTTTTCTTGTGTGTGTCTGAGAGAGAGAGAAGTAAATTCATAAACTTTTCAAAGTTTGCGTGAACAAACATTCAGAACGTATAGGCTGGTAAACTACAGTTACAAGAACATATAGGCTGGTGAATTACAGTTATAAGAACATATAGGCTGGTAAACTACAGTTACAAGAACATATGGGCTTGTAAAATACAGTTATAAGAACGTATAGGCTGGTAAACTACAGTTACAAGAACATATAGGCTGGTAAACTACAAGTACAAGAACATATAGGCTGGTAAACTACAGTTACAAGAACATATAGGCTGGTAAACTACAGTTACAAGAACGTATAGGCTAGTAAACTACAGTTACAAGAACATATAGGCTGGTAAACTACAGTTACAAGAACATATAGGCTGGTAAACTACAAGTACAAGAACATATAGGCTGGTAAACTACAGTTACAAGAACATATAGGCTGGTAAACTACAGTTACAAGAATGTATAGGCTGGTAAACTACAAGTACAAGAACATATAGGCTAGTAAACTACAGTTACAAGAATGTAGAGGCTGGTAAACTACAGTTACAAGAACGTATAGGCTAGTAAACTACAGTTACAAGAACATATAGGCTGGTAAACTACAGTTACAAGAACATATAGGCTGGTAAACTACAGTTACAAGAACATATAGGCTGGTAAACTACAGTTACAAGAATGTATAGGCTGGTAAACTACAGTTACAAGAATGTATAGGCTGGTAAACTACAGTTACAAGAACATATAGGCTGGTAAACTACAGTTACAAGAATGTATAGGCTGGTAAACTACAGTTACAGGAATGTATAAACTGAGCTATATAGATGCTATACTCGTGTGCCAGAACTTCCAACTCTTTTTTGACTGCGATCCTAACTCAGCAATGGTACGTGAACGACGAGCCTAAATCAGCAGTGGCACGTGACTGACGCCAGTAAATCAGCAAAGGTGTGTGGCTGACCCCCCTAAATCAGCAGCTGTACGTGAATGACCACCCTAACTCAACAATGGTACGTGACTGACGTCCCTAACTCAGCAGTTGTAAGTGACTGACGCTCAGTGCGTGGCTGACCGCCCCCCCCCCCAAAATCATCAGTGGTAAGTGACTGACGACCCTAACTCAGCTTTGGTGCGTGACTGATAACCCTAAATCAGCAGTGGTACGTGACATTATGACTATAAATCAGCAGTGGTACGTGACTGATGACCCTAAATCAGCAGTGGTGCGTGTCTGACGACCATAACTCAGCAGTGGTGCGTGTCTGATGACCCTAAATCAGCAGTGGTACGTGACTGATGACCCTAAATCAGCAGTGGTGCGTGTCTGACGACCATAACTCAGCAGTGGTGCGTGACCGATTACCCTAAATCAGTCGTGGTATCTGACTGACGACCCTAAATCAGTCGTGGTATCTGACTGACGACCCTAAATCAGTCGTGGTATCTGACTGACGGACATAAATCAGTCGTGGTATCTGACTGACGGACCTAACTCCTCAGTGATAATTGACTCGCGACAGATGATAATAGATTTTTTTTTCAAATTATTGAACTTCAGTAAATTTGGAATATTATGTCAGTATTTTAGCATCTACCATAAAATGACAAGGGGAAAAAATCTAATATAATATCACTTGTTAAATAATGAAACATTTCTCACGATATTGTGAATGTAATCAAAGATTTAAGAATGTAATCAAAACATTAAGAATGTAATCAAAGCATTAAGAATGTAATCAAAGCATTAAGAATGTAATCAAAGCATTAAGAATGTAATCAAAACATTAAGAATGTAATCAAAACATTAAGAATGTAATCAAAGCATTAAGAATGTAATCAAAACATTAAGAATGTAATCAAAACATTAAGAAAGGTGACTTTTTAGGAACATTTCAGTGAATAGTAAGGAATGTCTTGTTACTGTTATTTTAATTTTTTTTTTTTTTGAAAAAGTAAAATAGTCAAGTTTCAATAAAGTCCGGTCATCTTATGGAACTTTTCTTATTTCTTCTACGTTTATTTTTTTTCCCCATTTTTCTTAAAAATTTCTCGCGATCCTACCTCAGACCCCATGCGGTCCCCTTCAGGCCCTATCTCAGACTCTATGCAACCCTACCTCAGACTCTATGCAACCCTACCTCAGACTCTATGCAACCCTACCAGAGACTCTATGCAACCCTACCTCAGACTCTATGCAACCCTACCAGAGACTCTATGCAACCCTACCTCAGATTTTATGCAACCCTACCTCAGACTCTATGCAACCCTACCTCAGACCTGTCATATGATGAGACTTAACCTAACCTGGCTTCGGGCGAGTCCTGTTTTGTTTTTTCTCCTTCCTCATGTCCTTATAATGCTGAGGAAGAAAGTATGGGCAGAAAACTGTGGGTACGCAGTAAGAGCTCCTGCTGATGATGGAGTTCATGTCAAGATGGCTGTTCATATGAAAATGAAAGACCCTAGAAACAATTCAGCGCTCTCACCTTTCTTCTGTCTCGCTTGTTATCAAACATGCGCTCTGACCAAACGCTCAGAAAACGTTTAAAGGAGATGATGATGATGATGATGATGATGATGGTGATGATGACAGGACGACGATGAGAAGAGATGACAAGATGATGATGGCAAGATAAGATGACGGGACGAAGATGACAGGATGATGACAAGAGAAGATGACAAGAGAAGATGACAGAATGATGATGACAAGAGAAGATGACAAGATAAGATGACAGGGCGAAGATAACAAGATAAGATGACAAGATGATGATGACAAGATAAGATGACAGAGCGAAGATAACAAGATAAAATGACAGGGCGAAGATGACAAGAGAAGATGACAGAATGATGATGACAAGAGAATATGATAGAATGGTGATGACAAGAGAAGATGACAGGACGAAGATGATAAGTTAAGATAACAGGGCGAAGATGACAAGAGAAGATGACAGAATTATGATGACAAGAGAATATGACAGAATGATGATGGCAAGAAAAGATGACAGGACGAAGATGACAAGACAAGATGACAGGATGATGATAACAAGATAAGATGACAAGATGATGTTGACAAGATAAGATGACAGAGTGAAGATGACAAGATAAAATGACAGGGCGAAGATGACAAGAGAAGATGACAGAATGATGATGTCAAGAGAATATGACAGAATGATGATGACAAGAGAAGATGACAGGACGAAGATGATAAGTTAAGATGACAGGGCGAAGATGACAAGATAAGATGACAGAATGATGATTGCAAGAGAATATGACAGAATGATGATGGCAAGAGAAGATGACAGGACGAAGATGACAAGACAAGATGACAGGATGATGATAAGACAAGACAAGATGACAGGATGATGATGACAAGAGAAGATGACGGTATGAAGATGACAAGAGACTATGACAGGAGAATATGACAGGATGATGATGACAAGAGAAAATGACAGGACAAAGATAACAGGACGAAAATGATAAGAGAAGATGACTGGTCGAAGATGACAAGAGAAAATGACAGGACGAAGATGATGATAAGAGAAGATGATAGGATGATGATGACAAGAGAAGATGACAGGACCAAGATACAAGAGAAGATGATAGGACGAAGACGACAAGAGAAAATGACAGGATGTTGATGACAAGAGAAGATGACAGGATGATGATGAAAAAAGATGACAAGAGAAGATGACAGGACAACGATGACAAGATAATATGACAGGATGATGATGACAAGAGAGGATGACACAATGAAGATGACTAGAGAAGATGACAGCACGAAGAATGACAAGAGAAGATGACGGGATGAAGATAACAAAAGAAGATGACAGAACGAAGATGACAAGATAATATAACAGGATGATGACAAGACAAGATGACAGAATGAAGCTGACAAGAGAAGATGACAGGACGAAAATGACAAGAGAAGATGATCGGTCGAAGAACTCTTACCATACAA
Source organism: Achatina immaculata (assembly GCA_009760885.1). Lineage (NCBI taxonomy): Eukaryota > Metazoa > Mollusca > Gastropoda > Stylommatophora > Achatinidae > Lissachatina > Lissachatina immaculata. The sequence goes on along the minus strand of CM019719.1, from coordinate 61,109,940 downwards.
ATAATTACTCTGCGATTTTCCAAACTTTAATAAAATGTTAATCTTTGGCTCCCTCTCCAAACAAAACAAATGAAACAACGAACTGTATTTTCTAATAAAGAAGAAATGGAAACTCGTCTCCAACTTCGTCTCTGAACTTTCACTTCATTTATTCTCCCAAAAAACCCATCCAAATTTTAATTCCTCACACAGCGCCAAAATAATAATTTTATTCTTGCAGCCGCTACCGCGAAAAATCTGGCATAGTTATCTACACCGGTCCTGTCTGTCTTTTATTACAGGCCAGTCAGGATAACCACAAACCAAATAACTAATTAGTGTAGATCTGTCTTGCCCAGCCTATCAGCTCCGCCAGTCATTTTCACTGGTAGAACAGGAAAACTCAACGAATTCCATGAATTCCGAAACCGCTAGAGTTGTCAACAATTACACAATTAACGTTAGCACCTAACATTTTGGCGTAAATTCATAGCATACTCTACAGTTTAACGATGGAAATAAATTCCCAAATCTGATAAAATGCGCATTTCGATTTCGCTATGTTTAAGATTACAGAATCGATTACTTGACAAAGATTATTTCTCATTCGCCATGTCTGGGATAGCTCTCAAATAGGGCTGTTATTGTGTTTTGTGGGGGCTGTAAGTGTCCAATTCAAGGGCTTTAAGATAGACAAGAGGCAGGGTAGCTTTAAGACAGACAAGAGGCAGGGTAGCTTTAAGACAGACAAGAGGCAGGGTAACTTTAAGACAGACAAAAGGTAGGGTAGCTTTAAGAAGGACAAGAGGCAACGTAGCTTTAAGACAGACAAGAGGCAGGGTAGCTTTAAGACAGACAAGAGGCAGGGTAGCTTTGAAGACAGACAAGAGGCAGGGTAGCTTTAAGACAGACAAGAGGCATGATAGCTTTAAGACAGACAAGAGGCATGATAGCTTTGAAGACAGACAAGAGGCAGGGTAGCTTTGAAGACAGACAAGAGGCATGATAGCTTTGAAGACAGACAAGAGGCATGATAGCTTTGAAGACAGACAAGAGGCAGGGTAGCTAAGCAAGCCGACGCCTGCGAAGCTCTCATGTCTCGATATACGCCCACGCTACCATGGAACGGCGCGACGGATCTGGCTTTCAAGTTAGGCCATGACAAGTAAACGACGTGTTGTATGAGGTTATGACAGGTAAACGACGTGTTGTATGAGGTTATGACAGGTAAACGACGTGTTGTATGAGGTTATGACAGGTAAACAACTTATCTCTTATAATAAAATCTCCACTCATCTCTGTTATAATAACATTGTTACATGAGTTAAATAAAAATAGAAGAGTTACATGAACACAAGTGAGTCAATGTTCCCTATTATCTCGCGAGATAAGTCTTTTTTTAAACTCTCACTTGCTTTCCCCTAAGAGGAAAGCGTGGTTTTATATTAGCAAGAACATTGGAGAAGGATGATCGCCAACGCTATCCGGCACCACATGTAACGAGTTATTTTCTCCAAGCACTGATAGCTTTGTGCACATTTATTCTGGTGCAGCTCGCTTTTCAGGTTCCATAAAACAGTGTGTTTGTTGCTTGTTTCTCCTAGGACGTTGGTAGTTGATCTTGAATCTTCTCTTTTCGCATTAAAAAAAAAAAAGTGAACGATCGATTCGGCTGTCCCTTCGCTCTGGATAACTTGACCTTTTGTCTGTCTGATAAACTTGTTCAGGGCGCAGAGTCTGTCGTGCCGCTAGATCCGGGAAAGTGTTGGCCGCTAGTCAGAATAATGGTCAAGATATGTCAATACAGGTCAACTGCCAAACATGGACAGGGCAGCGAAGTGGATAAAGTTTGTCGCAGGCCGTCGCCGAGCCGTCTAACATCCTGACACACTTGATTAAAATCTAGACGGCCATTCTCTGTTTTCTGTTGACGGCCATAAGAGCAATGGTATGTGACTGCAGAAACATAGCAGTCACAGGTGATCAAATTAGTCAGAGTTTTGATATCTGCCATCGTTTATCATATTCCTATTCTGCTATTCCATCTAAAATTGTCAACATCGTTAAGGACTTATACAATGGATATGTTTGTGCGGTCAAGACAGAAGAAGGGATGAGTGAATGGTTTCAGATTGAAACAGGTGTGAAACAAGGATGTATACTGTCTCCTTTACTTTCTGGGATTACAATAGATTTCATAATGAAAAAATGCTGCACAGGTAACACAGGTATTGACTGGGTACATGGGACCCAACTAGAAGATCTTGATTTTGCTGATGACATAACTCTTATCAGTAATAATGTGAATTCCATGCAAGAAAAAACAGATAGCCTGTCTTCACTGGCTAGCAAAATAGGACTTGAAATTAACAAGGACAAAACAAAAATAATGAAAATTCCCATCAATCAAAATGGAAAAATACACATAGAAGGGACAGATATTGAAGAAGTCAATCAATTTGCATACCTTGGCAGCTACATAGACCAGGATGGTGACACTAGAAAGGAAGTCAGGATCAGAATTGCAAAAGCAGCATCAATCTTCAAGAATCTTGAGAACATATGGCATTCAAAAGTTATAAGCACAAAAACTAAGTTAAGACTATTCAATTCAAATGTAATATCCACCTTCATTTATGCATGCGAAAGCTGGAAAACAACTAAAGAAATGGAAAAGAAATTAGACTCTTTTGAAAACAAATGCCTAAGGAAAATACTCGGCATCAAGTGGAATGAATTCAAGAACAATGCAGAGATAAGACAGATGACTGAACAACAACCAGTCTCACGGGTGATCAGGAAAAGGAGATGGACATATGTTGGTCACTTGATGAGAAGAAATGATCAGAGAATCCCAAAACAATCTATCAAGCGGAACACAACAGGCTGAAGAAAAAGAGGCAGACCGCGTGAAACTCTGAAGAGGACATTATTAAGAGAGGCCAAATTAACAGGCATAAAATCCTTTGATGAGGTTGAAAGACTCGCCGAAGACAAGAAAAATTGGCGAACTACTTTGCGAGCCCTATGTGACGTTTAACGGCACGGAAAGGATATAAGATAAGATATTCTGCAAGGAAATTTCTACCGTAAAAGGTCATTAAATTTGACTTTTGAAGGTTGCGAGCACAGTTTCAGCTCTGACGTTTGAAAGTTGTAGCGGATTCACGTGATGTTACGTTCCTGTTGTATTAATGTGATGTTACGTTCCTGTTGTATTAATGTGATGTTACGTTCCTGTTGTATTAATGTGATGTTATGTCCCTGTTGTATTAATGTGATGTTACGTTCCTGTTGTATTAATGTGATGTTACGTTCCTGTTGTATTAATGTGATGTTCTGCTGTGTTTATATGATGTTCCTTTCTGTTGTCTTCATGTGACGTTCTGTTCTATTCATGTGATGTTCTGTTGCATTCATGTGATGCTCTCTTGTATTCGTGTGATTTCTGTTGTATTCATGTGATGCTCTGTTGTATTCCTGTGATGTTCTGTGTATTCCTGTGATGTTCTGTTGTATTCATGTGATGTTCTGTTGCATTAATGTAATGCTTTGTTCTGTTGTTTTCATGTGATGTTCCTTTCCACTGTATTGATGTGAGTTCTGTGTGTTCATGTGATGTTCTGTTGTATTGATGTGATATTCTGTTGTATTCATGTGATGTTCTGTTGTATTGATGTGATATTCTGCTGTATTCATGTGATGTTCTGTTGTATTGATGTGATATTCTGCTGTACTCATGTGATGTTCTGTTGTACTGATGTGATATTCTGCTGTATTCATGTGATGTTCTGCTGTATTCATGTGATATTCTGCTGTATTCATGTGATATTCTGCTGTATTCATGTGATGTTATGTTGTATTGATGTGATATTCTGCTGTATTCATGTGATATTCTGTTGTATTGATGTGATATTCTGCTGTATTCATGTGATGTTCTGCTGTATTCATGTGATATTCTACTGTATTCATGTGAACTTCTTTTACATTAGTCCAGATAACTGTGGACTCAAAATAGTTGGGTTTTTTTTTGCAAAGTGATGATGATGATGATGATATTCTTTATTTCCTATTATGTAGCAAAATAGGACTTGAAATTAACAAGGACAAAACAAAAATAATGAAAATTCCCATCAATCAAAATGGAAAAATACACATAGAAGGGACAGATATTGAAGAAGTCAATCAATTTGCATACCTTGGCAGCTACATAGACCAGGATGGTGACACTAGAAAGGAAGTCAGGATCAGAATTGCAAAAGCAGCATCAATCTTCAAGAATCTTGAGAACATATGGCATTCAAAAGTTATAAGCACAAAAACTAAGTTAAGACTATTCAATTCAAATGTAATATCCACCTTCATTTATGCATGCGAAAGCTGGAAAACAACTAAAGAAATGGAAAAGAAATTAGACTCTTTTGAAAACAAATGCCTAAGGAAAATACTCGGCATCAAGTGGAATGAATTCAAGAACAATGCAGAGATAAGACAGATGACTGAACAACAACCAGTCTCACGGGTGATCAGGAAAAGGAGATGGACATATGTTGGTCACTTGATGAGAAGAAATGATCAGAGAATCCCAAAACAATCTATCAAGCGGAACACAACAGGCTGAAGAAAAAGAGGCAGACCGCGTGAAACTCTGAAGAGGACATTATTAAGAGAGGCCAAATTAACAGGCATAAAATCCTTTGATGAGGTTGAAAGACTCGCCGAAGACAAGAAAAATTGGCGAACTACTTTGCGAGCCCTATGTGACGTTTAACGGCACGGAAAGGATATAAGATAAGATATTCTGCAAGGAAATTTCTACCGTAAAAGGTCATTAAATTTGACTTTTGAAGGTTGCGAGCACAGTTTCAGCTCTGACGTTTGAAAGTTGTAGCGGATTCACGTGATGTTACGTTCCTGTTGTATTAATGTGATGTTACGTTCCTGTTGTATTAATGTGATGTTACGTTCCTGTTGTATTAATGTGATGTTATGTCCCTGTTGTATTAATGTGATGTTACGTTCCTGTTGTATTAATGTGATGTTACGTTCCTGTTGTATTAATGTGATGTTCTGCTGTGTTTATATGATGTTCCTTTCTGTTGTCTTCATGTGACGTTCTGTTCTATTCATGTGATGTTCTGTTGCATTCATGTGATGCTCTCTTGTATTCGTGTGATTTCTGTTGTATTCATGTGATGCTCTGTTGTATTCCTGTGATGTTCTGTGTATTCCTGTGATGTTCTGTTGTATTCATGTGATGTTCTGTTGCATTTATGTAATGCTTTGTTCTGTTGTTTTCATGTGATGTTCCTTTCCACTGTATTGATGTGAGTTCTGTGTGTTCATGTGATGTTCCTTTCTGTTGTCTTCATGTGACGTTCTGTTCTATTCATGTGATGTTCTGTTGTATTGATGTGATATTCTGCTGTATTCATGTGATTTCTGTTGTATTGATGTGATATTCTGCTGTACTCATGTGATGTTCTGTTGTACTGATGTGATATTCTGCTGTATTCATGTGATGTTCTGCTGTATTCATGTGATATTCTGCTGTATTCATGTGATATTCTGCTGTATTCATGTGATGTTATGTTGTATTGATGTGATATTCTGCTGTATTCATGTGATATTCTGTTGTATTGATGTGATATTCTGCTGTATTCATGTGATGTTCTGCTGTATTCATGTGATATTCTACTGTATTCATGTGAACTTCTTTTACATTAGTCCAGATAACTGTGGACTCAGAATAGTTGGGTTTTTTTTTTGCAAAGTGATGATGATGATGATGATATTCTTTATTTCCTATTATGTACACAACATGTCATACTTCCTAGAAGATTCCACCACCGACAATAACAAGGTGATGGGCTGTTTTAGCACTGGCCGCCGTCTGGTAGGACACGCTGTTTTAGTACAATGAGGTCAACTTAAAGACACGAAATATTTTGAGGCTGTCCAGTATTTTGATGAGCGTGTCTTATTGTTTCCTGTCCACTACTTTGTCTTATTGTTACCTGTCAACTACTTTGTCTTATTGTTTCCTGTCCACTACTTTGTCTTATTGTTTCCTGTCCACTACTTTGTCTTATTGTTTCCTGTCCACTACTTTGTCTTATTGTTTCCTGTCCACTACTTTGTCTTATTGTTTCCTGTCCACTACTTTATCTTATTGTTTCCTGTCCACTACTTTGTCTTATTGTTTCCTGTCCACTACTTTGTCTTATTGTTTCCTGTCCACTACTTTGTCTTATTGTTTCCTGTCCACTACTTTATCTTATTGTTTCCTGTCCCTACTTTGTCTTATTGTTTCCTGTCCACTACTTTGTCTTATTGTTTCCTGTCCACTACTTTGTCTTATTGTTTCCTGTCCACTACTTTATCTTATTGTTTCCTGTCCACTACTTTGTCTTATTGTTTCCTGTCCACTACTTTGTCTTATTGTTTCCTGTCCACTACTTTATCTTATTGTTTCCTGTCCACTACTTTGTCTTATTGTTTCCTGTCCACTACTTTGTCTTATTGTTTCCTGTCCACTACTTTATCTTATTGTTTCCTGTCCACTACTTTATCTTATTGTTTCCTGTCCACTACTTTGTCTTATTGTTTCCTGTCCACTACTTTGTCTTATTGTTTCCTGTCCACTACTTTGTCTTATTGTTTCCTGTCCACTACTTTATCTTATTGTTTCCTGTCCACTACTTTATCTTATTGTTTCCTGTCCACTACTTTATCTTATTGTTTCCTGTCCACTACTTTATCTTATTGTTTCCTGTCCACTACTTTATCTTATTGTTTCCTGTCCACTACTTTGTCTTATTGTTTCCTGTCCACTACTTTGTCTTATTGTTTCCTGTCCACTACTTAATGCCGTCAGGACATGGCAGGTTGGATATGGCCGTCCATTTCTGTAGGTGGAGGCTGCTGTTGAAGTGTCCGGCTGGTCCAGTTTGTTTAGGTCTCTCCAGCCCCTAGAGGCAGACTGGCACGCGCCGAATGTAAACAGAACTGGGCCGTCACTTGTTGCCACAGTCTCATTGTCCATGACTCCAGGGGAGAGCACACCAGGGTTACTGTTGGCATGGTTACAGTTAGCGTGACAAGATGTTGGAGCTCTCCTTCCCGGTGATGACAGTAACGAACCAGCGCGTCTTGCCTGAACTGACACCTAACTTAAGTTAAAGGTCACGTGGTTCAGGCATATAGTGGGTATAATGCTACGATGCGTATTTTCACTGACGTGTCTGCTTACTACAGGTGTCTCTCATCCTCCACCTCCAGGCGATAATAGAAAAGGTAGTTTATTCCTAATTATGGAAGACGGAGTAGTATAGTCGATACTGAGCTGTCTCATCATGTACAAGTTGGCTGAAAACTCCCCTCTATTCATCAGTTATAAAAATTGTTACCTGGTACATTAGTATCAAGTTTCATTGAAAATGGACATCTAAGAGTAGGGCGATGCGCACTTGATTGCATCGTACAGAGTTATCAGTGTGTGTGAAGAGAAAATAAATAAATCGATTCAAAAGTTCAAAATCAGATTCTGGTGCCTTCGCATTCAAGACAGTCCCCATTTATGCTCCGCTGCATGCTGCAGCATTCATCTAAGAGTGTTTGCTGATAGTCCCCATCAAATGTTGATTCTTTAACAAGCTGCAGAATTAGTAAATCAATAGAATTGGTCCACGATCTTCCCCTGTTGAGGGTATTAGTAAATCAGTAGAATTAGTCCACGACCTTCCCCTGTTGAGAGCATTAGTAAATCAGTAGAATTAGTCTACGATCTTCCCCTGTTGAGAGCATTAGTAAATTAGTAGAATTAGTCTACGATCTTCCCCTGTTGAGAGCATTAGTAAATCAGTAGAATTAGTCTACGATCTTCCCCTGTTGAGAGCATTAGTAAATCAGTAGAATTAGTCTACGATCTTCCCCTGTTGAGAGCATTAGTAAATCAGTAGAATTAGTCTACGATCTTCCCGTAAATCAGTAGAATTAGTCTACGATCTTCCCCTGTTGAGAGCATTAGTAAATCAGTAGAATTAGTCCACGACCTTCCCCTGTTGATGGTATTAGTAAATCAGTAGAATTAGTCTACGATCTTCCCCTGTTGAGAGCATTAGTAAATCAGTAGAATTAGTCTACGATCTTCCCCTGTTGAGAGCATTAGTAAATCAGTAGAATTAGTCTACGATCTTCCCGTAAATCAATTAGTCTACGATCTTCCCGTAAATCAGTAGAATTAGTCCACGATCTTCCCCGGTTGAGAGCATTAGTAAATCAGTAGAATTAGTCTACGATCTTCCCCTGTTGAGAGCATAAGTAAATCAGTAGAATTAGTCCACGATCTTCCCGTAAATCAGTAGAATTAGTCCACGACCTTCCCCTGTTGAGACCATTAATAAATCAATAAAATTAGTCCACGACCTTCCCCTGTAGAGAGCATTAGTAAATCAGTAGAATTAGTCCACGACCTTCCCCTGATGAGATAATTAGTAAATCAGTAGAAGTAGTGCACGACCTTCCCCTGATGAGAGAATTAGCAAATCAGTAGAAGTAGTGCACGACCTTCCCCTGATGAGAGAATTAGCAAATCAGTAGAAGTAGTGCACGACCTTCCCCTGATGAGAGAATTAGCAAATCAGTAGAAGTAGTGCACGACCTTCCCCTGATGAGAGAATTAGCAAATCAGTAGAAGTAGTGCAGGACCTTCCCCTGATGAGAGAATTAGCAAATCAGTAGAAGTAGTGCACGACCTTCCCCTGATGAGAGAATTAGCAAATCAGTAGAAGTAGTGCACGACCTTCCCCTGATGAGAGAATTAGCAATCAGTAGAAGTAGTGCACGACCTTCCCCTGATGAGAGAATTAGTAAATCAGTAGAAGTAGTGCACGACCTTCCCCTGATGAGAGAATTAGTAAATCAGTAGAAGTAGTGCACGACCTTCCCCTGATGAGAGAATTAGTAAATCAGTAGAAGTAGTGCACGACCTTCCCCTGATGAGAGAATTAGTAAATCAGTAGAAGTAGTGCACGACCTTCCCCTGATGAGAGAATTAGTAAATCAGTAGAAGTAGTGCACGACCTTCCCCTGATGAGAGAATTAGTAAATCAGTAGAAGTAGTGCACGACCTTCCCCTGTTGAGACCATTAATAAATCAATAAAATTAGTCCACGACCTTCCCCTGTAGAGAGAATTAGCAAATCAGTAGAAGTAGTGCACGACCTTCCCCTGATGAGAGAATTAGTAAATCAGTAGAAGTAGTGCACGACCTTCCCCTGATGAGAGAATTAGTAAATCAGTAGAAGTAGTGCACGACCTTCCCCTGATGAGAGCATAAAAACAAAAGAGGAATTTTATTCCTCCTCCCCCTTCGCGACAACACACAACACAGACACAAGAACTGATAACTAAGATCAGTTTCTATACATTTTGACACGGTCAAGTCACATGTTTTCTCTGGCTTCCTGCGCTTAGCATCCCCCACCCCCTAAGATTATGAGGTAACCTTTCTGGGTTTAGCATTTTATTGTTGCTCACAGATAGTAGATGGCATAACTTTCTGAGTTTAGCATTTTCTTGTTGCCTTCAGATACAAAGAGAAGATAATGGGAACTTTTAAAAATATTTATGCATAACTTCCTTGTTCCACATGTGCATATGTCACAATGACTTTTTGGTTAACTTTTTGTCAGTGTACACATTTTCTTCCTCTGCGTTCAGGTTTATGTGTCTAGCCATCTGCGCCATTTCCTCTAGGAACCTTGTCGTCAGAAGCTGTTCCAGTGCAAGTGTTAGGCTGTCTTAGTGCTGAGTACAGGTCTGTGGGGTGTTTTCTGGAATCTGCAGGATGTTTTCTGGAATCTGCAGGATGTTTTCTGGAATCTGCTGGATGTGTTCTGGAATCTGGAGCCGGTGTTGGCTTGTGTGGAGCGGAGTTTAAGCGATCTTCGCTTTGTACAGATTGGCCTGTAGTCTCCGGTGTCCTGGTTCGAACCTTAAATCTGTGCTCTGTTACAATTTGTTTAGTTTTAGAATAGTGCCTTTTGAGGTATCTGCAATTTGTTCTATGTTTCCATGCACCTTTTGTTCTATGTTTCCATGCACTTTTTTATCCTGTCTCCGTGCACGTTTTGTTTTATGTTACCATGCACATTTTGTTCTATGTCTCCATGCACATTTTGTTCTATTCTCCATGCAGTTTTGTTCTATGTCTCTATGCACTTTTGTTCTGTGTCTATATGCATTTTTTTTTCTGTCTCCATGCACTTTTTTTCTGTATCTCCTTGCACATTTTGATCTGTTTCCATGCACTTTTTGTTCTATGTTTCCATGTATTGTTGTGCCTGGCGAGCACAGATTTGTTTATTCGTAACAAATAAAAACTAAGATTTCAGTAAGTTTCTACGTTTCAGCTTTACATTACTTAGATTGTTTTGTTTCCATTTCATAGAATTTTCATTCCTTGTTTTTATTTGGTCCCACTAAAACTGAGTCAGAAATACAACAGACAAAATGGTTCCGACAGGAATTTAAATAAAGCGTTTATTCTACTTTATTTTATTTTCCGAGATCTCATGCTAAATATAGATGCATTTTAAAAAGCTGCTTGCTCGTTACAGAACTGGTTCTGAATGACTGACCATGTCTGGTTTTGCATAAGTAATGGAATGCGAGGTTCATTTGTTTGTTTGTTTTTGTTTTTGTTTTGTGCTCTGCTAGGAAAATAGTCGGAGTTCATGACGAGTTTAATTTGTGTAGCTCTGGCCAGATAATCCTGTTCATGACGAGTTTAATTTGTGTAGCTCTGGCCAGATAATCCTGTTCATGACGAGTTTACTTTGTGTAGCTCTGGCCAGATAATCCTGTCCATGACGAGTTTACTTTGTATAGCTCTAGCCAGATAATCCTGTTCATGACGAGTTTACTTTGTATAGCTCTAGCCAGATAATCCTGTTCATGACGAGTTTACTTTGTATAGCTCTAGCCAGATAATCCTGTCCATGACGAGTTTAATTTGTGTAGCTCTGGCCAGATAATCCTGTTCATGACGAGTTTACTTTGTGTAGCTCTGGCCAGATAATCCTGTCCATGACGAGTTTACTTTGTGTAGCTCTGGCCAGATAATCCTGTCCATGACGAGTTTACTTTGTGTAACTCTGGCCTGGTAATCCTACTCAGGAAGAGTTTACTTTGTGTAGCTCTCGCCAGATAATCTTGCCCAAGAAGAGTTTACTTTGTGAAACTCTGGCCAGGTAATCCTGTTCACGACGAGTTTACTTTGTATAGCTCTGGCCAGGTAATCCGGTCCATGAATAGTTTACTTTGTGGAGTTCTAATGGTGTTATCGAGTTTACGACGAGTTTATAGTGTGTAATTCTGATGAAATAATTTAAACTAAAATGAGTTTATTGTTTGCTGTTTAAAGAAAACAGAAAATGACTTTGTTATTATATGTTAGAAGCCTACTCGAGTGAAAAAATGTGGTCAGGACGAGAATCTGTGCAATAGACTTCCAGAACGTTATATAATCGGACATTTGATGAAATATGCAATGTACATTCTGGCATAACTAGAAGACACGATGAAGATCAGCACTTAAGTTTAGTTTTAGTGAAGACGAAATGGCCACGTGGGAAGCTAGTACACACATTTCTGGAGTGCTCTGTCTGTCTCTCTTCTCTCTCTCTCTCTCTCTCGTTCTGGTGCCAGATGGCGTAATGTTTCCTCATTTCTAAAGTTACAACTGCCTCTCACTGTCGAGGCGGGTCTTAGTAATTACAGACCTGTCGCCAGGCAACCTAGACGCATTATTTACCGGGCATCCGTGAGACAAAAACCTGCAGGTAGCAGACATGTGTCAGTCAGTATCAGTCTGTCGTCTGCGGCCTCATTTCATCGTCGCTAAAAAGCTGTCTCATGGAGCGAGCCACTAGTGCCCACAGCCAGCGGAGGGCCCGTCGCCTGCTCGCAGCTGGACCACGGAAAAGCAATTCAGCCTAGACTAGACCAGAGCTTTCGGCTCCACCGGCGATCTCATGAATATCAAATTAGACCAATTTTGTCCTCGTCTATCATGTATTGAGCTCCTAAAGCGTGGAAAATTGTGGCTAGACGACCGACAACCGGGCAAGTAGAAAAGATGGAGCGCAACCAAAGAGAAGATAATGGGCACTTTTTTTTTAATTTGTGGGAGACGGTTTCAGAACAAACAAAAAAGTTGGTTTCAGAAAGTTGTATGGAAGATACTCTCTATTTGTGTGAAAGTTCTTCTAGACTCTCTCTCTCTCTCTCAAACATCGATAATGTGATATAAAGTTTAGATATAGAGTGAGGGACAGATATTGTGAAATAAAGTTTAGATATAAAGTGAGGGACAGATATTGTGAAATAAAGTTTAGATATAGAGTGAGGGATAGATATTGTGAAATAAAGTTTAGATATAGAGTGAGGGATAGATATTGTGAAATAAAGTTTAGATATAGAGTGAGGGACAGATATTGTGGTAAGCAGTTTAGATACAGAGTGAGGGACAGATATTGTGAAATAAAGTTTAGATATAAAGTGAGGGACAGATATTGTGAAATAAAGTTTAGATATAGAGTGAGGGACAGATATTGTGAAATAAAGTTTAGATATAGAGTGAGGGACAGATATTGTGATATAAAGTTTAGGTGTAGAGTGAGGGACAGATATTGTGATATAAAGTTTAGGTGTAGAGTGAGGGACAGATATTGTGATATAAAGTTTAGGTGTAGAGTGAGGGACAGATATTGTGATATAAAGTTTAGGTGTAGGGTGAGGGACAGATATTGTGATATAAAGTTTAGGTGTAGGGTGAGGGACAGATATTGTGATATAAAGTTTAGGTGTAAGTTTCTGGAGAATGAAAGGATGCATGTACAATCTGGGACCAGGCTTACACACATAATGAACAAATGGCGATAGATTCGACGTTTAGCAAAAACTGAAACTGACTAAACCAGCTTCTCTGGCCTGAACTCCCTAGTTCCTCTTCACAGTGCAGTAAAACGTCAGCTTCTCAAAACAAAGACGTTCTTGCTGCAATGTGAGTCACACCAGCTTAGGACCTACGCTCAGCGAATTAAAATGCCATGTAACCGACTACCTGTGATTTGGTCGATCTGGATTACCTGGAATTTGAAAGTTTCTGATCAAATTCTGAATCATGGAAAGTACAGAATAGCATCGCTTTCGTGGCACAGGCGATAAATCACAGGATGTTGGTCAGTTATTTTTATATCTTGAACTTCTTACTTTGCTTACATGTATGTAATGTTTGTGCTTGTATGTGCAATACCTGCTGTAATAAAGATGTTTACTGTGGGAAATCATGGCCAGTCTAACGCAAAAATCACCAAATGAGCTGATGGAAATTATCAGGGAAAGAGATCTGTGAAGAAGTGTGACCGTCGACGCCTACCGGCATGGCACCTGATGATGATGACGACTATGGGTACTTTTACGACTAAATGTCTGCCTTTTCTGCAGCAGTTAAAACTCAGCGTCTCGCTTCATTGAACACGGGCGCCGAATCTGTGACTTTTTGATGAGAAATAGAAAGGAGTTGAGGTGGGGGGGGGGGGGGGGTGGAAGCTGAGATGAGGGTTGTTTACTCATATCATCAACATCATCATCATCATGTGACCTTCACAAGACAGGCGAAAAAATAATAACGGACTGTATAACTATGAATGAGATCATGTCTTTTTGTGAGACTGGGAACTTTAGCTTTGTGCAGTGAAAGTCGTGACAGACATGAAACATAGACATGAAAACACTGACATGAAACACAGGCATGTAGCACAGACATGAAAACACTGACATGAAACACAGGCATGTAGCACAGACATGAAAACACTGACATGAAAACACTGGCATGAAACACAGGCATGTAGCACAGACATGAAAACACGGACATGAAAACACAGACACGAAACACAGACATGAAAACACTGACATGAAAACACTGACATGAAACACAGACATGAAAACACAGGCATGAAAACACTGACATGAAAACACAGACATGAAAACACGGACATGAAAACACGGACATGAAAACACAGACATGAAAACACGGGCATGAAAACACTGACATGAAAACACAGACATGAAAACACTGACATGAAAACACAGACATGAAAACACGGACATGAAAACACAGACATGAAAACACAGACATGAAAACACGGGCATGAAAACACAGACATGAAAACACGGGCATGAAAACACAGACATGAAAACACGGGCATGAAAACACAGACATGAAAACACGGGCATGAAAACACAGACATGAAAACACTGACATGAAAACACAGACATGAAAACACGGACATGAAAACACGGACATGAAAACACTGACATGAAAACACGGACATGAAAACACAGACATGAAAACACAGACATGAAAACACAGACATGAAAACACGGACATGAAAACACAGACACGAAACACAGACATGAAAACACAGACATGAAACACAGGCATGAAAACACAGACATTAAACACAGACATGAAAACACGGGCATGAAAACACAGACACGAAACACAGACATGAAACAGACATGAAAACACCGACATGAAACAGACACGAAACACAGATATGAAAACATAGACATGAAAACACAGACATGAAACACAGACATGAAGACGCAGACATGAAAACGGCAGAAATTTGGGATTCAGTTTTTTATCTGATTTCTCCGATCAGCTCCTCCACCTTGGGATGCCTTGCTCCTGTTGCAAGGCTGGAGTAAGTCACGGACCTCTCTGGAGCAGCACCACGAGGAAGTGTCTGGGGCAGCACCACGAGGAAGTGTCTGGAGCAGCACCACGAGGAAGTGTCTGGGGCAGCACCACGAGGAAGTGTCTGGGGCAGCACCACGAGGAAGTGTCTGGGGCAAGAGTTTACTTTGTGAAACTCTGGCCAGATAATCCTGTTCACGACGAGTTTACTTTGTATAGCTCTGGCCAGGTAATCCGGTCCATGAAGAGTTTACTTTGTGGAGTTCTAATGGTGTTATCGAGTTTACGACGAGTTTATAGTGTGTAATTCTGATGAAATAATTGAAACTAAAATGAGTTTATTGTTTACTGTTTAAATAAAACAGAAAATGACTTTGTTATTATATGTTAGAAGCCTACTCGAGTGAAAAAATGTGGTCAGGACGAGAATCTGTGCAATAGACTTCCAGAACTTTATATAATCGGACATTTGATGAAATATGCAATGTACATTCTGGCATAACTAGAAGACACGATGAAGATCAGCACTTTAGTTTTAGTGAAGACGAAATGGCCACGTGGGAAGCTAGTACACACATTTCTGGAGTGCTCTGTCTGTCTCTCTTCTCTCTCTCTCTCGTTCTGGTGCCAGATGGCGTAATGTTTCCTCATTTCTAAAGTTACAACTGCCTCTCACTGTCGAGGCGGGTCTTAGTAATTACAGACCTGTCGCCAGGCAACCTAGACGCATTATTTACCGGGCATCCGTGAGACAAAAACCTGCAGGTAGCAGACATGTGTCAGTCAGTATCAGTCTGTCGTCTGCGGCCTCATTTCATCGTCGCTAAAAAGCTGTCTCATGGAGCGAGCCACTAGTGCCCACAGCCAGCGGAGGGCCCGTCGCCCGCTCGCAGCTGGACCACGGAAAAGCAATTCAGCCTAGACTAGACCAGAGCTTTCGGCTCCACCGGCGATCTCATGAATATCAAATTAGACCAATTTTGTCCTCGTCTATCATGTATTGAGCTCCTAAAGCGTGGAAAATTGTGGCTAGACGACCGACAACCGGGCAAGTAGAAAAGATGGAGCGCAACCAAAGAGAAGATAATGGGCACTTTTTTTTTTTATTTGTGGGAGACGGTTTCAGAACAAACAAAAAAGTTGGTTTCAGAAAGTTGTATGGAAGATACTCTCTATTTGTGTGAAAGTTCTTCTAGACTCTCTCTCTCTCTCTCTCTCTCTCTCTCTCTCTCTCTCTCTCAAACATCGATAATGTGATATAAAGTTTAGATATAGAGTGAGGGACAGATATTGTGAAATAAAGTTTAGATATAAAGTGAGGGACAGATATTGTGAAATAAAGTTTAGATATAGAGTGAGGGATAGATATTGTGAAATAAAGTTTAGATATAGAGTGAGGGATAGATATTGTGAAATAAAGTTTAGATATAGAGTGAGGGACAGATATTGTGGTAAGCAGTTTAGATACAGAGTGAGGGACAGATATTGTGAAATAAAGTTTAGATATAAAGTGAGGGACAGATATTGTGACATAAAGTTTAGATATAGAGTGAGGGATAGATATTGTGAAATAAAGTTTAGATATAGAGTGAGGGACAGATATTGTGATATAAAGTTTAGGTGTAGAGTGAGGGGCAGATATTGTTATATAAAGTTTAGGTGTAGAGTGAGGGACAGATATTGTGATATAAAGTTTAGGTGTAGAGTGAGGGATAGATATTGTGATATAAAGTTTAAGTGTAGAGTGAGGGACAGATATTGTGATATAAAGTTTAGGTGTAGAGTGAGGGGCAGATATTGTGATATAAAGTTTAGGTGTAGAGTGAGGGACAGATATTGTGATATAAAGTTTAGGTGTAGGGTGAGGGACAGATATTGTGATATAAAGTTTAGGTGTAGGGTGAGGGACAGATATTGTGATATAAAGTTTAGGTGTAGGGTGAGGGACAGATATTGTGATATAAAGTTTAGGTGTAGAGTGAGGGACAGATATTGTGATATAAAGTTTAGGTGTAGAGTGAGGGACAGATATTGTGATATAAAGTTTAGGTGTAAGTTTCTGGAGAATGAAAGGATGCATGTACAGTCTGGGGTTAGGCTTGCACACATAATGAACAAATGGCGATAGATTCGACGTTTAGCAAAAACTGAAACTGACTAAACCAGCTTCTCTGGCCTGAACTCCCTAGTTCCTCTTCACAGTGCAGTAAAACGTCAGCTTCTCAAAACAAAGACGTTCTTGCTGCAATGTGAGTCACACCAGCTTAGGACCTACGCTCAGCGAATTAAAGTGCCATGTAACCGACTACCTGTGATTTGGTCGATCTGGATTACCTGGAATTTGAAAGTTTCTGATCAAATTCTGAATCATGGAAAGTACAGAATAGCATCGCTTTCGTGGCACAGGCGATAAATCACAGGATGTTGGTCAGTTATTTTTATATCTTGAACTTCTTACTTGCTTACATGTATGTAATGTTTGTGCTTGTATGTGCAATACCTGCTGTAATAAAGATGTTTACTGTGGGAAATCATGGCCAGTCTAACGCAAAAATCACCAAATGAGCTGATGGAAATTATCAGGGAAAGAGATCTGTGAAGAAGTGTGACCGTCGACGCCTACCGGCATGGCACCTGATGATGATGACGACTATGGGTACTTTTACGACTAAATGTCTGCCTTTTCTGCAGCAGTTAAAACTCAGCGTCTCGCTTCATTGAACACGGGCGACGAATCTGTGACTTTTTGATGAGAAATAGAAAGGAGTTGAGGTGGGGGGGGGGGGGGGGGTGGAAGCTGAGATGAGGGTTGTTTACTCATATCATCAACATCATCATCATCATGTGACCTTCACAAGACAGGCGAAAAAATAATAACGGACTGTATAACTATGAATGAGATCATGTCTTTTTGTGAGACTGGGAACTTTAGCTTTGTGCAGTGAAAGTCGTGACAGACATGAAACATAGACATGAAAACACAGACATGAAACACAGACATGAAAACACAGACATGAAACACAGACATGAAAACACGGGCATGAAAACACAGACATGAAACACAGGCATGAAAACACAGACATGAAAACACGGGCATGAAAACACAGACACGAAACACAGACATGAAACCGACATGAAACAGACACGAAACACAGATATGAAAACATAGACATGAAAACACAGACATGAAACACAGACATGAAGACGCAGACATGAAAACGGCAGAAATTTGGGATTCAGTTTTTTATCTGATTTCTCCGATCAGCTCCTCCACCTTGGGATGCCTTGCTCCTGTTGCAAGGCTGGAGTAAGTCACGGACCTCTCTGGAGCAGCACCACGAGGAAGTGTCTGGGGCAGCACCACGAGGAAGTGTCTGGGGCAGCACCACGAGGAAGTGTCTGGGGCAGCACCACGAGGAAGTGTCTGGGGCAGCACCACGAGGAAGTGTCTGGGGTAGCACCACGAGGAAGTGTCTGGGGTAGCACCATGAGGAAGTGTCTGGGGCAGCACCACGAGGAAGTGTCTGGGGCAGCACCACGAGGAAGTGTCTGGGGCAGCACCATGAGAAAGTGTCTGGGGCAGCACCACGAGGAAGTGTCTGGGGCAGCACCACGAGAAAGTGTCTGGGGCAGCACCACGAGGAAGTGTCTGGGGCAGCACCACGAGAAAGCGTCTGGGGCAGCACCACGAGGAAGTGTCTGGGGCAGCACCATGAGAAAGTGTCTGGGGTAGTACCATGAGAAAGTGTCTGGGGCAGCACCACGAGGAAGTGTCTGGGGCAGCACCATGAGAAAGTGTCTGGGGCAGCACCACGAGGAAGTGTCTGGGGCAGCACCATGAGAAAGTGTCTGGGGCAGCACCATGAGAAAGTGTCTGGGGTAGTACCATGAGGAAGTAAGACAACATAATGACATGGTCCAACTGTACCGTCACTCCCAATTTTCTATGTCCAAAAACAAGATGGTTGTGGAAATCAGTGACGACTAACGCCTGGCTGGCATGGACCAGAGAGGGAGAGAGAGAGAGAGAGAGAGAGAGAGAGAGAGAGAGAGAGAGAGAGATTGCTTAAAAGCTGATGACCCGCAACCTGTATGTAGTTGATTATCGTATGTACAAAGGGTGAGACCTTCCCCTAAGGCACAAGATGATGATGACGAATCCCTATCGGCAGCCAGTTTGTCTGTATTGAAAGTCACTAACACAGCCTGGATCAACGATAAATAAAGTCACAGGATTAGGACTGATAACACAAATCTTTCCGCGTCGGAAGTTACATGCTGGTGTAGCCCCACGCCAGAAATTGTCGAGGGCCACATTTTGTATTCTAGGATCACCTCTTCACACATCGTTAGGTGGCGCCGTGGGAAAAGGTCCTGCTCTCCTGTCAAAGCGGCGCCTCTGTGACGTCTAGACCAAGATGGATTGGCAGTGGGTGGAGCTTTTGCTAAAGCTGGTGACGCTTTCAAGACATGCCAAGGCTTAGAGTTGAAATCAGCTACACGGATAAGATGGACATTTAATTACTGCTGCTTCGTTTTCGCCGTAACTTCTCTGAGCTTTGATAGCCGTACTGATCAATATTTGAAAGTGATTGATTCCGTTGCTGGAAACGATTTCAATGTGCTGGATTTAGGAATCAGTTATTTTGTTAGAGAAAGAAATAAACTTTCATAAAATCTTTACTTCAGATATGGCTGTTTGCATGGATCCGTAAATATTTCATGATAAGCAAAAATCTCTTGGCGTATTCAGTCTATCTTGGCGTACTCAGTCTATCTATCTTGGCGTACTCAGTCTATCTTGGCGTAATCAGTCTATCTTGGCGCACTCAGTCTATCTTGGCGCACTCAGTCTATCTTGGCGCACTCAGTCTATCTTGGCGTACTCAGTCTATCTTGGCGTACTTAGTCTATCTATCTTGGCGTACTCAGTCTATCTATCTTGGCGTACTCAGTCTATCTTGGCGTACTCAGTCTATCTATCCTGACACTGTGTTCTCATTATACACATACAGACAAACATATAAATAGACAGATAGCTAAATAAAAGGAGAGAAGTGAGATGGAGAGATTGATGGTTTGAAGAACGAATAGACAGGTGGAGAGATGACAGAACAAAAATGTGTGAACCAAGGACAGAAAGACAGACAGACAGAGAGAGTGTGAGACAGAAAAAGGTAGAAACACACACACACAGAGTGCATAAAATACAAAAGGCCGGCTAATCTCAGTAATAAATGTGTAATCCTCACTGTTACGAGTTTTAACGCATTCTTAATTCACGCTGTACATGTTAATCTCATCTTAATTCACGCAATCCACGTTAATCTCACTTCTTGAGATAAGCATGTGCTTCCACACTTGAGCAACTGCCGTTTTCTTTTGTCCCCAGACTTTAGAGAAAGTCTGAGAGAAATAAGTGGAGATAATATCAGGGTTCGGTAGAACCTCGTACATTCATAGAGTCAGCACCAAGACATCTCCACAAGATACCACAGTTGACCAGGTGGCATTTGTAGGGATCTTTTCTGCCCTTCAAAAATGAAACATTGTTCCCAGAAAATTTGTCTGGCCAAAAACATGGACAGGTTACAACACGTCTAATAGAAAACTTTGCAAAGATTAGAACATGTCTAATAGAAAACTTTGTAAAGATTAGAACATGTCTAATAGAAAACTTTGTAAAGATTAGAACATGTCTAATAGAAAACTTTGCAAAGATTAGAACATGTCTAATAGAAAACTTTGTAAAGATTAGAACACGTCTAATAGAAAACTTTGTAAAGATTAGAACATGTCTAATGGAAAACTTTGCAAAGATTAGAACATGTCTAATAGAAAACTTTGTAAAGATACATGTCTAATAGAAAACTTTGCAAAGATTAGAACATGTCTAATAGAAAACTTTGTAAAGATTAGAACATGTCTAATAGAAAACTTTGTAAAGATTAGAACATGTCTAATAGAAAACTTTGTAAAGATTAGAACATGTCTAATAGAAAACTTTGTAAAGATTAGAACATATCTAATAGAAAACTTTGTAAAGATTAGAACATATCTAATAGAAAACTTTGCAAAGATTAGAACGTGTTTGATAAAAATTTTGGCGAGATTAGTGCAAGTCTGACGGATAATTTGGCAAAGGTTAGAACATGTTTGACAGAAAACTTGGCAGAATTAGAACATGTAGAAGAAAATACATCATTTGGTTCTTATTACAGCCACGAGGTCGAAATCAACTCAGCACTTTCTTAACTTCATCTCTTTCTCTTTCTCTCTCTCCCTCTCTCTTTCTTTCTCCCCTTCTCTCTGTGTGTGTGTCCTTCTCTGTCTCTCTATCCTTCTCTTTCTCTCTCTCTTTCTTTCTCTCTCCAAAACCTAGACTTGATCTTTACAAGAAAAGCTTTAGTTATTCTGCTGCTCATCTTTGGAATACCCTCCCATCCTATATAAAAAATATAAATTATACTCCTTCCTACAACTACAAGCTTTCCCAGTATCTATTTGATATCGACTACATGCCTCCATGAATTATAAAACTTAAAAGTTATCTTAAGCTGCTCTTACAGACACCGAATACAATGAATTGTTTTCTGAATAGTCCCGAAAATTTTGTTTAGTAGATAGTCATTTATAATGTATATAGTTATTTCTGTACTGAGTGAATGTGTAAGAGCGAAACGTAAATGTTATATTTTATTTTATGTCTCTCAGCTTCAATGTTAGTTATGTTTGTTATATGAACAGCATATTTGTAGAATGTCTGGAATAGAGTGAAAGATGTATGATAAAGGGCAGAATGTCAGACGGGCCTGCGTGCCCAATTCTTAACCCTTTTGAAATAAAGATCAATCAATCAATCTCTCTTTCTCTCTTTCTTTCTCTCTCTCTCTCTTTCTCTCTCTCTTTCTCTCTTTCTTTCTCTCTCTCTTCTTCCTTTCTCTCTCTTTTTCTCTCTCTGTCTTTCTATCTCTCTCTTTTTCTCTCTCTCTTTCTTTCTCTCTCTCTCTTTCTCTCTCTCTTTCTTTCTTTCTCTCTCTTTCTCTTTCTTTCTCTTTCTCTCTTTTTCTTTCTTTCTTTCTCTCTCTTTCTCTCTCTATCTTTCTTTCTCTATTTCTCCCTCTTTCTCTCTCTCTCTCTCTTTCTTTCTCTCTCTTTCTTTCTTTCTCTCTCTCTCTTTCTCTCTTTCTTTCTCTCTCTCTCTTTCTTTCACTTTGTCTTTCTTTCTCTCTTTCTCTCTCTCTTTCTCTCTCTGTCTTTCTTTCTCTCTCTTTCTCTCTTTGTCTTTCTTTCTCTCTCTTTTTCTCTCTTTCTCTCTCTTTCTCTCTGTCTTTCTTTCTCTTTCTCTCTCTGTCTTTCTTTCTCTCTCTTTCTCTCTCTGTCTTTCTTTCTCTCTCTTTCTCTCTCTCTTTCTCTCTCTCTCTTTCTTTCTCTCTCTTTCTCTCTCTCTTTTTCTCTCTCTGTCTTTCTATCTCCCTCTTTCTCTCTTTCTGTCTCTTTCTTTCTCTCTTTCTCTCTCTCTCTCTTTCTTACTTTCTGCACTATCGTCCACGATACTTCTCCAGTAGAAGAACGTTCAATTGTTCCTGACCATTAAAACATTTTTCACGGGCAGCGCTCCTGTCGTCTCAGCGCCCTGCACAAGATGGCGAAACTGTTTACCAGCGCTGCTGAACCAGAGCTGGCCCCTATCCCTCTTCCTCTTAGTTCTTCCAGGAGAGAATTCATGAGCTGCTGTCTGGCTAAGTGAGAAATGATCATCGCGGTTTACATTTTGGTGGAGCCTCCTGAGAAGTGATCATCGTGGTTTACATGGTGGTGGAGCCTCCTGAGAAGTGATCATCGTGGTTTACATGGTGGCGGAGCCTCCTTGTAAGTTCTAGTCCCGGCCTCCAAGCAAGTGAACGTGATCCACTCAGTATCCGACACGATCCTGGTCATGAGACCAACTCCTGGCCCGGGGAGATAAGAAGATGACAAGCTGGGAGATTTCAATCCTGTACACCGGAGTGTACACAGATCCTGTCAGTACAGTACACCAGAAATCATACATGTACAACTTTCGCACTTTCTTACACAATCTCTGTGAGAACAAAGCCATTCATGTACAAAGTGTACCACTTTCTTGTGTACCAAGCTTGTGAAGGCAGTGTACTAAAATTAAGTCAGATGTGTACACAGTCACACTCTTCTGTACACTCGAGAAAAATGAACAACTTTTCATCCCACTCTCTGCTCGTGCTATAAGATTTTCACAAAGAACTCGGCGCCGCTGGCGAGATTCTTCAGCTGCCGTGCGTGGAGCGGTGCTCCTCCCGGCCAATGAAGAAAAGTGCAAATGAGGTTGCCGCGCAGCATCACTGCGGAAAAGGTGGTAGAAAGGATAAAGCGAATTAAACAGTCAAATCACGGCATCTCTGGTCTGGAGGTCGGCCACGTCCTGAGTGCAGTCGGGCCGGCCACGTCCGAAATACACTTACACTGGTGAAATATGCCTAAACCGGCTCACACCAGGGGTGGATCTTGAAGGCTATGCATGTCACAGTACCTCTGCTCTAGAGGTCGGTCACGTCCCAAACACGCCTATACTGGGTTAATATGCCTAAACCGGCTCAACCCAGGGGTGGAAGTCACTAGTGGCGAGGATTCGTCCTCCTGGACAAAAGCTCCATCCTGGTCACAACTAGGAAGGGTAGCGGCCACGACCACAAAATGCTGAAGTCGGAGACACTGGACCAGGGCAGTCTAGATAGGCAACCACCTCTCACCCGGCGGGGATGTTTGCGTATCCTAATCACGCTGAGGTTTTCCGGTGAGAAAGTCCAACTCTGGACTGGATGGGCAACCACCTCTCACCCGGCGGTGATACACGGGTATCTCAAAACACGTCGAGGTTTTCCGGTGAGAAGGTCCAACTCTGGTCTGGGTGGGCTACCACCTCTCACCCGGCGGTGATACACGGGTATCTCAAAACACGTCGAGGTTTTCCGGTGAGAAGGTCCAACTCTGGTCTGGGTGGGCTACCACCTCTCACCCGGCGGTGATATACGGGTATCTCAAAACACGTCGAGGTTTTCCGGTGAGAAGGTCCAACTATGGCCTAGGTGGGCTACCACCTCTCACCCGGCGGTGATACACGGGTATCTCAAAACACGTCGAGGTTTTCCGGTGAGAAGATCCAACTCTGGCCTGGGTGGGCTACCACCTCTCACCCAGCGGGGATGAACTGATATACGTCGAGGTCTTCCGGTGAGAAAGTCCAACTCTAGACTAAACTGGTGCAACGAAAACCACGGTGTCACGCAATCCGCTTCAGAGACCCACCGAGAATACAGGCTAAAGCCCTGCGATACTCTGAACCCCTTGTGGTCCTCTCTGGGATCTCGTGTGGTCCTTTCGGGGACCACGGGAGTAAATTCAGTAGGATCACAGGGCAGTCTTGGTTGTAGAAGCAAAAGAAGAAGAAGAAGAAGAAGACAAAGAACTCGGATCTGAAGTGTGCAGCTAATTTATACAAGCAACATAGATGAGGACATGACAAAAGTTGAACTTCTTCACTGGTTGTCTCAACATTTTTGTTTCGTGCCTTCCGAGCTTTATAATAAAACTAGACCATGAACACAAATACCACAATACATAACATTATATTCAATATTTTTATTATTAAGAAGAAGAAGAATGAATGAATGAATGAATGAATGAATGAATGAAGAGAGCTGTTCTTATCAAGAAGGTGTTGTCTAGACAGAGAAGTCTTGAAAGCTAGCCCACCCCCTCCACCCCCACACTCACTGAGAGTATACTGTTAGAAATTTTGACATAGCCTTCGGCTTGAAGCAGCGAAACAAACATGAACAAGTATCATAAAACAATATGGAACTAAAGAACCGACAAGTTAGAGGGAGTCACAATTTTGCGAACTTTATGATCTGCGTTTTGCTCTGTATTAAATATTCCACAGAAACAGTCATGTCTTGTGAGTTTCTGAAATAGCGGGCTCTAAGGAAATTCTGAAACTAGATCTGACCATTAACATGAACCCAGAACTTCAGAGATTTGAACAAATCCTTTAATATTCCTTGTCGTTGGTGTGAGTTTTTTTTTTTTTTTTTGCATTTATTGCAGCAAAATGAAGCACAAGTCCCGGAACTATTGGACAATTCCAGATTTTAGACCAAAGACTGCTAATTTTCCAGATTTTAGACCAAAGACTGCTAATTTTCCAGATTTTAGACCAAAGAGTGCTAATTTTCCAGATTTTAGACCAAAGACTGCTAATTACACAATTGTCACTTCTACTAGTTAGGTTATGTTTCCACAGAACAAGGGTCTCAAACTTTGATCTGGAGGCCACAGGAAAGTTTTCCATTGAACTTAATGAGAACTGCTCGCGGACTATACCCAACCCTGCCCTAGCTTTTGCTCGTTTGTCAGTTGTTTTTCTGGTTGATGTGAGCACCACTAGATGTGAAGCCGTGAAACTGTTACAGCAGAGAGATATCTCAAGTGTTCTCGGCATTTTTCAGTTGATATAATTCACTGCTTCAAGAATACACTATGCTCATTATATGTGATGATATGTGTTCATGTTTTGTTCAATAACATTAAATACATAACAAACATCCATCTTCTAATGTTGAGTTAAATTCCCACAGAATTAATTTTATTTCTCTTTACATAGAGAAACAGGTCCATATTGTGATCTCCAAAGAGAAACAGAGAGGAGATGTTTTGGCAATCTCCTATCACGAAATATGATCTTTCCTGGCTTTTAAAAAAATTTTTATTTTTTGTTCTAAATGTGAAAAACAGAAGCAGGTTTCTGGTTAAAAGTTGATTATGTCTGGCAAAATAATTTTTTTTTTTTTTTGGGCTGACTGTAACATTTTATGTTTAATGGACAAGGTTAATGATTGTAAGGAGCCAGGTGTGTTTACAGGCTTCAACTTTCTGTCACTGTATGTCTCGTCTTGCAGTCTAACCCAGTTTTTTTCCCTTCTTCGCCATTCCTTCAGAGACACCTTTAGCAAGTTCTTCTCGGCCGTCGAGATCGATGGAGAAAATTGTTACTGAATTGAGGATGTGTGTGTGTGCTTGTTTGTTTGTTGTTTGCTTCTTAGTTTTTGACTGATATTTCATCTCCTTCCTTAAATCCGATCTACAACATTTGCTCAGAGACGTGCTGATGAGTTATGATGTGTGAAACAGCTGATGAGTTATCGTGTGTAAAACAGCTGATGAGTTATCGTGTGTGAAACAGCTGATGAGTTATCGTATGTGAAACAGCTGATGAGCTATCGTGTGTGAAACATGCTCAAGACTGACTCGTTTTCTGCTGTTGTTATTCGCGGCAGACGAAATGAGGATAATGGGCGAACTGTGTGCCACTGAAAGTCTCGTAACTTGTACATGGCTTATAGGTACCTTCATCTGTACCACGTGGCGTCAAATATTACTCGTACATACATCTGTGCGTACATGGTTGAACTTACATATATCTGTGTGTACTTGGTTGAACTTACATATATCTGTGTGTACATGGTAAAACTTACATATATATGTGTGTGCATGGTTGAATTTACATATATCTGTGTGTACATGGTAAAACTTACATATATATGTGTGCATGGTAAAACTTACATATATCTGTGTGTACATGGTAAAACTTACATATATCTGTGTGTACTTGGTTGAACTTACATATATCTGTGTGTACATGGTAAAACTTACATATATATGTGTGTGCATGGTTGAATTTACATATATCTGTGTGTACATGGCTGAACTTATACATTCACATGACTAAACATACGTGTACATTTTGTTGCATGTAATTGTAGAAATGGCTTTGCGACCTTGTCGTTTAAATACACGTGTGTGGTGATTTGCCGTGCACCAAGAAATGTCTTCTTTTTGCTGTTAATTTTGTATGTGAAAGGTACAATCCCATCCACGGAGACTGCTGTCACCCTACATCCTTCACCTGCTCCTACCCCTGCAAGTGACAGAACGGTCGCCAAACGTCAGAACACTTTCTTAAGAAGTGTATTCTGTGCTGAAATTTAAGAGCCCAAATCTGTCCCCGTGAAAAAGATATAAACTGTAGGACATATATGAAGAATTGATGATGATGATGATGATGTTTCTCTTTCTTCCTTGTCTTTCGCCCTCACAAGTGCACTGGTTGCGATGTGTCACACTTACACACATACTGGTCCAGCACAACTGATTTCAGAGAGGTGAAGTTTTAGACCTTGGGTCGTCTTCACTGTGACCCATATTCGCTTGGTCAGACTGTTTCCAGCGTCACCAGCTGAGAGGATCTTGCCTGGCCAGGACCTGAGGTTTCTCACCAGAAGACTGTTCCCAGGTGTGAAAGCTCATATCTAGTTGGTGGCTGTCTATGGAGACAGTGTCATGAGTCTAAAGCTCATCGCTAGTTGGTGGCTGTCTATGGAGACAGTGTCATGAGTCTAAAGCTCATCGCTAGTTGGTGGCTGTCTATGGAGACAGTGTCATGAGTCTAAAGCTCATCGCTAGTTGGTGGCTGTCTATGGAGACAGTGTCATGAGTCTAAAGCTCATCGCTAGTTGGTGGCTGTCTATGGAGACAGTGTCATGAGTCTAAAGCTCATATCTAGTTGGTGGCTGTCTATGGAGACAGTGTCATGAGTCTAAAGCTCATCGCTAGTTGGTGGCTGTCTATGGAGACAGTGTCATGAGTCTAAAGCTCATTGCTAGTTGGTGGCTGTCTATGGAGACAGTGTCATGAGTCAAAGCTCATTGCTAGTTGGTGGCTGTCTATGGAGACAGTGTCATGAATCTAAAGCTCATTGCTAGTTGGTGGCTGTCTATGGAGACAGTGTCATGAGTCTAAAGCTCATTGCTAGTTGGTGGCTGTCTATGGAGACAGTGTCATGAGTCTAAAGCTCATCGCTAGTTGGTGGCTGTCTATGGAGACAGTGTCATGAGTCTAAAGCTCATCGCTAGTTGGTGGCTGTCTATGGAGACAGTGTCATGAGTCTAAAGCTCATCGCTGGTTGGTGGCTGTCTATGGAGACAGTGTCATGAGTCTAAAGCTCATCGCTAGTTGGTGGCTGTCTATGGAGACAGTGTCATGAGTCGAAAGCTCATCGCTAGTTGGTGGCTGTCTATGGAGACAGTGTCATGAGTCGAAAGCTCATATCTAGTTGGTGGCTGTCTATGAAGACAGTGCCATGAGTCGAAAGCTCATCGCTAGTTGCTGGCTGTCTATGAAGGCAGTGCCATGAGTCGAAAGCTCACCGCTAGTTGGCGGCTGTCTATGAAGACAGTGTCATGAGTCGAATGCTCATCGCTAGTTGGTGGCTGTCTATGGGGACAGTGTCATGAGTCGAAAGCTCACCGCTAGTTGGCGGCTGTCTATGAAGACAGTGTCATGAGTGACAGCCTGTGGCAGAATGACGTGCAGAATTTCTAACCAGGCGAGTGATAACCAGAGACGTAGCGAGGAGTGGAAGATCCAGGAAATCAGGCGCGGCAGGGAACAAAATGCGCGCGGAAAGTGCGATATTGGAGAACAGATGAATGACCGTGAACGAACTGATGCATGAACTGACTCTGCCATGTGGAACAGTGTCCAGGATGGTTGCGCAGTTCTGATTTCATAAGATGGGAGTATAGCCCTTTCCTAGGACCGCAAGGCAAAGAGAATGGCATATGCCCTGTCACTCCTGCAACAACATGTCACTTACGGCCAAGACTTTCTGGAACACACTGTCACCCGTGACGAGACCTGGGTTCACAATAACACCCCAGAGTCGAAGCGTGCAAGCATGGAACGGAAGCATCCAGGCTCCCAGCGAAACAAGAAATTCAAGGTCATGTCGTCTGTTGGGAAACTGATGGCTACCGCGTTCTGGGATCAGAAAGGCGTGTTGCTGGTAGATATCCTGGAAATGGAGCAACGGTTAATGCAGGTGTGTACGGTGCAGCACTGGAACGTCTACGAGCTGCCATCAGGTGTCGTCGTCCTGGGCAGCAGACGAAAGGTGTGCTGCTCCTCCACGACAACACTCGCCTAAACATGGCCGCTTCGATTTAGGAACTTTTGCAACATTTTCTGTGGAGAGTTTGGACCATCTGCCGTGTACTCCAATCTGGCGCCAAAGTGATTTTCACGTCGTCTCAGCTCCCAAGGAACATCTTGGTGACCACAGACTTCAGAGTGACGAGGACGTCAAAACAGCGGTGTCATGGTGGCTCTGTGTCCAGGACACCACCTTTTACGAGATGGACATTGACAAACTTGTCTTACGCTCAGACAAATGCTTCAGTCGTCATGGCGACCACGTAGAAAAAATAAAGCGTCCATCATGGAACACAGTCTTACAGGCTGTTATGTTCAAATAACTTTTGCTTTTGAAGTAATAGCCCTTGTAAACGTACCTTAATAACGAGCCTCGTACATGACTGATCTTATGGTGGGATTCACTGAAACGACATGGCTCTTTGTTTACAAGGCTGAACATATGGCGGGATCCGTGGAAGAGGCATGCCTCCTCATAAGTTTGAACAAATTTCGGGATTCCTTGAAACAAAGTAAATACAGAAAAAAAAACATGTGAAGAAACATGAGAGATGATACATGAGAGGGGATACATGAGTGAAGTCTACAGGTTTGGAAACTGCTGAAGTAGATAAACAGCAGAAAGCGAGAATGACAAGGGGCCCGTGTTATTAATAACTGCATTCACATCCCAGGAACGAACTCCTAGAGCGTCCTCGACCGCCCCTGCTGAGATGTCTGATGTATCGGCGTTATCCAGTAGACCACAGAATATGAAGGCCTCTTTCTAGGCTAAAACCGATCATGCATGGTTGAGCGACTTGTATTTTACTGTTGAAATAGGGCATAACTTCTGATGTGAATTTCAAAGCCGATTTTGGAGTGCCAATTTTCGTCAGTGACTACACTTTCATATCGCGTCATCGAAAACTTCACATTCTCACTAATGTCAGAGTGGAGCTCGCTGAAGCCGATTTTCCAGCATCTTCGGTTTCCAGATATTCCCGGATTAAAGGAATATATAGTAATTTAATAACAAAAACAGTAAAAATGCTCGCAGATGTTTTTTTAAAAATGATAATGGAATAAAAATGAAATGTTATAATTCAATTCTCACAAAGAAAGTTATTTCTAGTTGGTGGCTGTCTATGGAGACAGTGTCATGAGTCGAAAGCTCATATCTAGTTGGTGGCTGTCTATGAAGACAGTGCCATGAGTCGAAAGCTCACCGCTAATTGGCGGCTGTCTATGAAGACAGTGTCATGAGTCGACAGCCTGTGGCAGAATGACGTGCAGAATTTCTAACCAGGCGAGTGATAACCAGAGACGTAGCGAGGAGTGGAAGATCCAGGAAATCAGGCGCGGCAGGGAACAAAATGCGCGCGGAAAGTGCGATATTGGAGAACAGATGAATGACCGTGAACGAACTGATGCATGAACTGACTCTGCCATGTGGAACAGTGTCCAGGATGGTTGCGCAGTTCTGATTTCATAAGATGGGAGTATAGCCCTTTCCTAGGACCGCAAGGCAAAGAGAATGGCATATGCCCTGTCACTCCTGCAACAACATGTCACTCACGGCCAAGACTTTGTGGAACACACTGTCACCCGTGACGAGACCTGGGTTCACAATAACACCCCAGAGTCGAAGCGTGCAAGCATGGAACGGAAGCATTCAGGCTCCCAGCGAAACAAGAAATTCAAGGTCATGTCGTCTGTTGGGAAACTGATGGCTACCGCGTTCTGGGATCAGAAAGGCGTGTTGCTGGTAGATATCCTGGAAATGGAGCAACGGTTAATGCAGGTGTGTACGGTGCAGCACTGGAACGTCTACGAGCTGCCATCAGGTGTCGTCGTCCTGGGCAGCAGACGAAAGGTGTGCTGCTCCTCCACGACAACACTCGCCTAAACATGGCCGCTTCGATTTAGGAACTTTTGCAACATTTTCTGTGGAGAGTTTGGACCATCTGCCGTGTACTCCAATCTGGCGCCAAAGTGATTTTCACGTCGTCTCAGCTCCCAATGAACATCTTGGTGACCACAGACTTCAGAGTGACGAGGACGTCAAAACAGCGGTGTCATGGTGGCTCTGTGTCCAGGACACCACCTTTTACGAGATGGACATTGACAAACTTGTCTTACGCTCAGACAAATGCTTCAGTCGTCATGGCGACCACGTAGAAAAAATAAAGCGTCCATCATGGAACACAGTCTTACAGGCTGTTATGTTCAAATAACTTTTGCTTTTGAAGTAATAGCCCTTGTAAACGTACCTTAATAACGAGCCTCGTACATGACTGATCTTATGGTGGGATTCACTGAAACGACATGGCTCTTTGTTTACAAGGCTGAACATATGGCGGGATCCGTGGAAGAGGCATGCCTCCTCATAAGTTTGAACAAATTTCGGGATTCCTTGAAACAAAGTAAATACAGAAAAAAAAAACATGTGAAGAAACATGAGAGATGATACATGAGAGGGGATACATGAGTGAAGTCTACAGGTTTGGAAACTGCTGAAGTAGATAAACAGCAGAAAGCGAGAATGACAAGGGGCCCGTGTTATTAATAACTGCATTCACATCCCAGGAACGAACTCCTAGAGCGTCCTCGACCGCCCCTGCTGAGATGTCTGATGTATCGGCGTTATCCAGTAGACCACAGAATATGAAGGCCTCTTTCTAGGCTAAAACCGATCATGCATGGTTGAGCGACTTGTATTTTACTGTTGAAATAGGGCATAACTTCTGATGTGAATTTCAAAGCCGATTTTGGAGTGCCAATTTTCGTCAGTGACTACACTTTCATATCGCGTCATCGAAAACTTCACATTCTCACTAATGTCAGAGTGGAGCTCGCTGAAGCCGATTTTCCAGCATCTTCGGTTTCCAGATATTCCCGGATTAAAGGAATATATAGTAATTTAATAACAAAAACAGTAAAAATGCTCGCAGATGTTTTTTTTTAAAATGATAATGGAATAAAAATGAAATGTTATAATTCAATTCTCACAAAGAAAGTTATTTCTCGAGTATTTTTTGTTTTCAGACGTTACAATGAGGCTCTGTAGGTGCCATATATAGCTGGACCAGACCTGGCGTTCACAAAAGAACGTGATTAGAATAACGTCAAGACAGCTACAAAGACTGAGAGCAACTAGAAGTAGAGGAGACCCCAGAATATGGTGAATATATTGGACAAAGCTCATCTCAAGACACTCGCCTCAGACAGAAGATTTAAAAGCTATCCCTGCAGAATACTTAAAAGCTATCCCTACAGAATATTTAAAATCTGTCCCTACAGAAGACTTAAAAGCTGTCCCTACAGAAGACTTAAAAGCTGTCCCTACAGAAGACTTAAAAGCTATTGCTACAAAGATAGAAAATGTTTGTCAACGGAAATTACCACAACATATGGAGACACAGAACACACATATAGAACACACATATAGAACACACATAGAGACGATGAACAAACAGCACATACTTCATAGACTCTATTCCAAACTACAACACTGCCGACCTGTACACGCTGAAGATGTCTCAGAACCCCACCCTACACAAGATAGGACCGTCTCCAGACTCCAGAACCCATCCTACAAAATCTGCACTCTCTACAAGGGTTCTTGAGCTGTGGAGAATCCCTCTTTTCCCCCGGGGAAATTTTAGGTTTCGGGGTTGAGGAGGGGGGAGCACAGATGACAGACTTAAACTGTAACAATGTTATGTACATGTTACTTGGAGTGCATCTTTTGAGTCAGATAATCTGGGGGAGGGGGAGCACAGATGACAGACTTAAACTGTAACAATGTTATGTACATGTTACTTGGAGTGCATCTTTTCAGTCAGATAATCTGGGGGAGGGGGAGCACAGATGACAGACTTAAACTGTAACAATGTTATGTACATGTTACTTGGAGTGCATCTTTTCAGTCAGATAATCTGGGGGAGGGGGAGCACAGATGGACAGACTTAAACTGTAACAATATTATGTACATGTTACTTGGAGTGCATCTTTTGAGTCAGATAGTCTGGGATGGGGAGGGGGATAACATCTGACATAAAGTGAAAAGGATTATGGGACAGAAGAGCTTGAGAACCACTGGGGGAGGAAAAAGGTCTTGGATGGTAAACTGTGGGGAACACATGAAGAACTCCTACTGACGGTGGGATTCATGGAGGCGAGCCGTTTCTTTGTCTAGATAGCTGAGCATATAAAACAGAAGAAGAAGAAGGTTTACAAACAGCAGCACTTGAAGACAGCGGTAGACAGGAAACATAAAAACTCGACTCACGGTTCACAAAATCCTAGGTCTGACTTTTTTTTTTTTATGTTGCTCTTCACCGAGTCATAACAAGGAAATCCAAGTTTCAGACGAACCTGGAAAGATTGCTGCAGTTAATCCTTGTAAATTGTCGCCTTAACACTATCGGTTGTGGCGATTAAGGATCAGTTACCTTGGTGATAGATGGCGCCATCAGGTGGTTAACCCCCCTTTGGCGCGCGACTGGCGCCATTCTCCTTCAAGGTTTGACTAGAAACGCGGGAAAAGATGATCGTTGTTTTTAATGTTTCTTCCCGGTTTTCTCTTCGTGTGTTTGTCTCCAGACTCCTCACTACCCGCTAGTTTTGTTTCGAATATAAAAGAACTTCTCAATTTAACGTACAAAAATGTGACATCAGGAACTACATACACGGAATACGTGTCTTTTGCAGTTTGCTTTGGCCGAAGATAAACGCAAGGGAGTCCCACAGCCGCTTTCCCGGTATAAATTATTACATTCTAACGGTGGATCTTGGCTCAGCGGTTTTCAAACTGTGCTACGCCCACTCATAGAAATAATACAGGCGCTGACAATTACTTTTCTAGTGCTCATGGTTTTGATATAACTGTTTTATCTGTAATCTCCGTCATGCTATCTTCAGTACGTGATACTTTTCACCTCTGGAAACACAACGCTTTAAGATCATTTGATTTTTGCTAAAAGTGAAATAAAAAGAAATTAGAAACTGCGGTCATTATCAACCCTCTAGCACAATTATCAGCATTTTGCAACCACTCTGAATACTCACAACTATAATTATCAGTATTTTACTATTTTCAGCACTGTACAAACCATTAACAGCCCTCACAGTTCATTCATTCATTCATTTGCATGTCCCTTGCGGAACTTTGCCTCCCAAACAGCACTCATCCTCTCCACTAGCCAGCCTTCTTCAATACCAAGCTCCTGCAGTATAGATATATTTGTTCTTTTTTGTGTCCACGATATTTGGAGAACTCTTCTGTAGCATTTACATTCAAAGGCATTTATGTGTTTCTCAGCTGTTTTGTTAAGTGTCCAGGTCTCAAGGCATATGCTGCGATGGGAAAGACGCATGCCCTCACAGTTATAATGAGTATTTTATTGCTATTTTCAGCATATTACAACTATCATCATCAATGTTTTCCCACACTATAGCTAAAGAAGAAGAAGAAGACCGTGGTGTCCAGAGTTTGGTTTAAGATGCGCATGCCAGAGAGATGAAGGATAACCAGGCGACTGATCGCCACAACAGAAAGGCTGAAGATAAGCCCTACATCAAGCTAACAAAGGACGCCTGAAGACAGGCAGATTTACAAAATGTGCATTAAAAAAAAAGAGTCGTTTTGGCAGCATTTATGTCCTAGAACAGAAACAACTTGATGGAGTTATGTGCTCCTTACTGGTACGTGAAAAGTGATTCGTTGAAGCCCAAGGGACAACGTACAACATAAGAAAAGCAAAACAAACAAAAACACATATCAAAAGCCATAAATAAAGACAAATTGACAAAACAACTAATGACCAAGTGATAACCTTCCGACTAAGAACAGGATATTGCAGGCTGAGACAACATCTGTACCAGAAGCTGAAAGTTGGCACGGCAGGTCTATGTGCCTGCGGCAAAGAACAACAGACACCACATTACATCCTCACACAGTTGCCAGCTAACACAACTCACTCAGACAAATGACCAGGCCAGATTCCTCCCCCCTCCCCACCCTCATCCCTACAAGAGAAGCTCTGTGGTGATGTTAAAAACCTGAGACGAAAAGTCGCATTTGTGGGAGAGATTGGTGTCAATGTCTGAGCAAGCGAGGACGACGAAGACGAAGAAGAAGAGGAGGAGGAAGAAGGG
Source organism: Achatina immaculata (assembly GCA_009760885.1). Classification (NCBI taxonomy): domain Eukaryota; kingdom Metazoa; phylum Mollusca; class Gastropoda; order Stylommatophora; family Achatinidae; genus Lissachatina; species Lissachatina immaculata. The sequence goes on along the minus strand of CM019719.1, from coordinate 61,074,983 downwards.
AGACGAACTATATACGGTTTGATGACCACTGTTTGGTGAAGAGAATTCATTAAACTTCACTTCCTGAGGTTTAAGTCAGGCAGAGATCTGTCGTGTATGCCTGGTCATGCATGAATTGTATCAACTCACGTGAAATCCAAGTTTCAGACGAACCTGGAAAGATTGCTGCAGTTAATCCTTGTAAATTGTCGCCTTAACACTATCGGTTGTGGCGATTAAGGATCAGTTACCTTGGTGATAGATGGCGCCATCAGGTGGTTAACCCCCTTTGGCGCGCGACTGGCGCCATTCTCCTTCAAGGTTTGACTAGAAACGCGGGAAAAGATGATCGTTGTTTTTAATGTTTCTTCCCGGTTTTCTCTTCGTGTGTTTGTCTCCAGACTCCTCACTACCCGCTAGTTTTGTTTCGAATATAAAAGAACTTCTCAATTTAACGTACAAAAATGTGACATCAGGAACTACATACACGGAATACGTGTCTTTTGCAGTTTGCTTTGGCCGAAGATAAACGCAAGGGAGTCCCACAGCCGCTTTCCCGGTATAAATTATTACATTCTAACGGTGGATCTTGGCTCAGCGGTTTTCAAACTGTGCTACGCCCACTCATAGAAATAATACAGGCGCTGACAATTACTTTTCTAGTGCTCATGGTTTTGATATAACTGTTTTATCTGTAATCTCCGTCATGCTATCTTCAGTACGTGATACTTTTCACCTCTGGAAACACAACGCTTTAAGATCATTTGATTTTTGCTAAAAGTGAAATAAAAAGAAATTAGAAACTGCGGTCATTATCAACCCTCTAGCACAATTATCAGCATTTTGCAACCACTCTGAATACTCACAACTATAATTATCAGTATTTTACTATTTTCAGCACTGTACAAACCATTAACAGCCCTCACAGTTCATTCATTCATTCATTTGCATGTCCCTTGCGGAACTTTGCCTCCCAAACAGCACTCATCCTCTCCACTAGCCAGCCTTCTTCAATACCAAGCTCCTGCAGTATAGATATATTTGTTCTTTTTTGTGTCCACGATATTTGGAGAACTCTTCTGTAGCATTTACATTCAAAGGCATTTATGTGTTTCTCAGCTGTTTTGTTAAGTGTCCAGGTCTCAAGGCATATGCTGCGATGGGAAAGACGCATGCCCTCACAGTTATAATGAGTATTTTATTGCTATTTTCAGCATATTACAACTATCATCATCAATGTTTTCCCACACTATAGCTAAAGAAGAAGAAGAAGACCGTGGTGTCCAGAGTTTGGTTTAAGATGCGCATGCCAGAGAGATGAAGGATAACCAGGCGACTGATCGCCACAACAGAAAGGCTGAAGATAAGCCCTACATCAAGCTAACAAAGGACGCCTGAAGACAGGCAGATTTACAAAATGTGCATTAAAAAAAAAGAGTCGTTTTGGCAGCATTTATGTCCTAGAACAGAAACAACTTGATGGAGTTATGTGCTCCTTACTGGTACGTGAAAAGTGATTCGTTGAAGCCCAAGGGACAACGTACAACATAAGAAAAGCAAAACAACAAAAACACATATCAAAAGCCATAAATAAAGACAAATTGACAAAACAACTAATGACCAAGTGATAACCTTCCGACTAAGAACAGGATATTGCAGGCTGAGACAACATCTGTACCAGAAGCTGAAAGTTGGCACGGCAGGTCTATGTGCCTGCGGCAAAGAACAACAGACACCACATTACATCCTCACACAGTTGCCAGCTAACACAACTCACTCAGACAAATGACCAGGCCAGATTCCTCCCCCCTCCCCACCCTCATCCCTACAAGAGAAGCTCTGTGGTGATGTTAAAAACCTGAGACGAAAAGTCGCATTTGTGGGAGAGATTGGTGTCAATGTCTGAGCAAGCGAGGACGACGAAGACGAAGAAGAAGAGGAGGAGGAAGAAGGGAGACGAACTATATACGGTTTGATGACCACTGTTTGGTGAAGAGAATTCATTAAACTTCACTTCCTGAGGTTTAAGTCAGGCAGAGATCTGTCGTGTATGCCTGGTCATGCATGAATTGTATCAACTCACGTGAAATGTTTACTCTTCGATTTAGCTTCATCCAAACTCTTATACCGTGACGATTTTAAAAGAAAATGTCTTCGATCACTAATCACCTGGTACAGCTGCTTCTAATCAATAACAGATGTATATTTCTGTTTCAATGCAAAGATTTCACTGTCTTGAGTCACATTTTGATTTCCTTGTTTTGTGATACTTGTTTATATAGTCCTGCATGGCTGAAAATTTGATAACGGCCATCTCTCTCTCTCTCTCTCTCTCTCTCTATCTATCTCTCTCTCTCCCTCTCCCCTCTCTCTCCTTGATCATGATCTTTGACTTCTAGAACTGTTTGAGAAGTGAGAGAATCTCGATCTGTAAGTAGAGAGTTTCACTGGTGGACGTCAGCGTTTTCTCCGTTTCCAAACAATTGTGTGCATGTAACACGATAGAATTACCAGACTGTACATGGTGATATAACACGATAGAGTTACCAGACTGTACATGGTGATATAACACGATAGAATTACCAGACTGTACATGGTGATATAACACGATAGAGTTACCAGACTGTACATGGTGATTAAGGATCAGTTACCTTGGTGATAGATGGCGCCATCAGGTGGTTAACCCCCTTTGGCGCGCGACTGGCGCCATTCTCCTTCAAGGTTTGACTAGAAACGCGGGAAAAGATGATCGTTGTTTTTAATGTTTCTTCCCGGTTTTCTCTTCGTGTGTTTGTCTCCAGACTCTCCTCACTACCCGCTAGTTTTGTTTCGAATATAAAAGAACTTCTCAATTTAACGTACAAAAATGTGACATCAGGAACTACGTACACGGAATACGTGTCTTTTGCAGTTTGCTTTGGCCGAAGATAAACGCAAGGGAGTCCCACAGCCGCTTTCCCGGTATAAATTATTACATTCTAACGGTGGATCTTGGCTCAGCGGTTTTCAAACTGTGCTACGCCCACTCATAGAAATAATACAGGCGCTGACAATTACTTTTCTAGTGCTCATGGTTTTGATATAACTGTTTTATCTGTAATCTCCGTCATGCTATCTTCGGTACGTGATACTTTTCACCTCTGGAAACACAACGCTTTAAGATCATTTGATTTTTACTAAAAGTGAAATAAAAAGAGATTAGAAACTGCGATCATTATCAACCCTCTAGCACAATTGTCAGCATTTTGCAACCACTCTGAATACTCACAACTATAATTATCAGTATTTTACTATTTTCAGCATTGTACAAACCATTAACAGCCCTCACAGTTATAATGAGTATTTTATTGCTATTTTCAGCATATTACAACTATCATCATCAATGTTTTCCCACACTATAGCTAAAGAAGAAGAAGAAGACGGTGGTGTCCAGAGTTTGGTTTAAGATGCGCATGCCAGAGAGATGAAGGATAACCAGGCGACTGATCGCCACAACAGAAAGGCTGAAGATAAGCCCTACATCAAGCTAACAAAGGACGCCTGAAGACAGGCAGATTTACAAAATGTGCATTAAAAAAAGAGTCGTTTTGGCAGCATTTATGTCCTAGAACAGAAACAACTTGATGGAGTTATGTGCTCCTTACTGGTACGTGAAAAGTGATTCGTTGAAGCCCAAGGGACAACGTACAACATAAGAAAAGCAAAACAAACAAAAACACATATCAAAAGCCATAAATAAAGACAAATTGACAAAACAACTAATGACCAAGTGATAACCTTCCGACTAAGAACAGGATATTGCAGGCTGAGACAACATCTGTACCAGAAGCTGAAAGTTGGCACGGCAGGTCTATGTGCCTGCGGCAAAGAACAACAGACACCACATTACATCCTCACACAGTTGCCAGCTAACACAACTCACTCAGACAAATGACCAGGCCAGATTCCTCCCCCCTCCCCACCCTCATCCCTACAAGAGAAGCTCTATGGTGATGTTAAAAACCTGAGACGAAAAGTCGCATTTGTGGGAGAGATTGGTGTCAATGTCTGAGCAAGCGACGACGACGAAGACGAAGAAGAAGAGGAGGAGGAAGAAGGGAGACGAACTATATACGGTTTGATGACCACTGTTTGGTGAAGAGAATTCATTAAACTTCACTTCCTGAGGTTTAAGTCAGGCAGAGATCTGTCGTGTATGCCTGGTCATGCATGAAGTGTATCAACTCACGTGAAATGTTTACTCTTCGATTTAGCTTCATCCAAACTCTTATACCGTGACGACTTTAAAAGAAAATGTCTTCGATCACTAATCACCTGGTACAGCTGCTTCTAATCAATAACAGATGTATATTTCTGTTTCAATGCAAAGATTTCACTGTCTTGAGTCACATTTTGATTTCCTTGTTTTGTGATACTTGTTTATATAGTCCTGTATGGCTCTCTCTCTCTCCCTCTCCCCTCTCTCTCCTTGATCATGATCTTGATCTTGGTACCGACTTCTAGAACTGTTTGAGAAGTGAGAGAATCTCGATCTGTAAGTAGAGAGTTTCACTGGTGGACGTCAGCGTTTTCTCCGTTTCCAAACAATTGTGTGCATGTAACACGATAGAGCTACCAGACTGTACACGGTGATATAACACAATAGAGTTACCAGACTGTACATGGTGATATAACACAATAGAGTTACCAGACTGTACATGGTGATATAACACGATAGAGTTACCAGACTGTACGCGGTGATATAACACGATAGAGTTACCAGACTGTACATGGTGATATAACACAATAGAGTTACCAGACTGTACATGGTGATATAACACAATAGAGTTACCAGACTGTACACGGTGATATAACACAATAGAGTTACCAGACTGTACACGGTGATATAATACAATAGAGTTACCAGACTGTAGCTAAAGAAGAAGAAGAAGACGGTGGTGTCCAGAGTTTGGTTTAAGATGCGCATGCCAGAGAGATGAAGGATAACCAGGCGACTGATCGCCACAACAGAAAGGCTGAAGATAAGCCCTACATCAAGCTAACAAAGGACGCCTGAAGACAGGCAGATTTACAAAATGTGCATTAAAAAAAGAGTCGTTTTGGCAGCATTTATGTCCTAGAACAGAAACAACTTGATGGAGTTATGTGCTCCTTACTGGTACGTGAAAAGTGATTCGTTGAAGCCCAAGGGACAACGTACAACATAAGAAAAGCAAAACAAACAAAAACACATATCAAAAGCCATAAATAAAGACAAATTGACAAAACAACTAATGACCAAGTGATAACCTTCCGACTAAGAACAGGATATTGCAGGCTGAGACAACATCTGTACCAGAAGCTGAAAGTTGGCACGGCAGGTCTATGTGCCTGCGGCAAAGAACAACAGACACCACATTACATCCTCACACAGTTGCCAGCTAACACAACTCACTCAGACAAATGACCAGGCCAGATTCCTCCCCCCTCCCCACCCTCATCCCTACAAGAGAAGCTCTATGGTGATGTTAAAAACCTGAGACGAAAAGTCGCATTTGTGGGAGAGATTGGTGTCAATGTCTGAGCAAGCGACGACGACGAAGACGAAGAAGAAGAGGAGGAGGAAGAAGGGAGACGAACTATATACGGTTTGATGACCACTGTTTGGTGAAGAGAATTCATTAAACTTCACTTCCTGAGGTTTAAGTCAGGCAGAGATCTGTCGTGTATGCCTGGTCATGCATGAAGTGTATCAACTCACGTGAAATGTTTACTCTTCGATTTAGCTTCATCCAAACTCTTATACCGTGACGACTTTAAAAGAAAATGTCTTCGATCACTAATCACCTGGTACAGCTGCTTCTAATCAATAACAGATGTATATTTCTGTTTCAATGCAAAGATTTCACTGTCTTGAGTCACATTTTGATTTCCTTGTTTTGTGATACTTGTTTATATAGTCCTGTATGGCTCTCTCTCTCTCTCCTTGATCATGATCTTGATCTTGGTACCGACTTCTAGAACTGTTTGAGAAGTGAGAGAATCTCGATCTGTAAGTAGAGAGTTTCACTGGTGGACGTCAGCGTTTTCTCCGTTTCCAAACAATTGTGTGCATGTAACACGATAGAGCTACCAGACTGTACGCGGTGATATAACACAATAGAGTTACCAGACTGTACATGGTGATATAACACAATAGAGTTACCAGACTGTACATGGTGATATAACACAATAGAGTTACCAGACTGTACGCGGTGATATAACACGATAGAGTTACCAGACTGTACATGGTGATATAACACAATAGAGTTACCAGACTGTACATGGTGATATAACACAATAGAGTTACCAGACTGTACATGGTGATATAACACAATAGAGTTACCAGACTGTACGCGGTGATACAATACAATAGAGTTACCAGACTGTACGCGGAGATATAACACGGTAGAGTTAATAGACTGTACGCGGTGATGTAACACAATAGAGTTACCAGACTGTACGCGGTGATGTAACACGATAGAGCTACCAGACTGTACATGGTGATATAATACAATAGAGTTACCAGACTGTACACGGTGATGTAACGCAATAGAGTTACCAGATTCTACGCGGTGATATAACACAATAGAGTTACCAGACTATACACAGTGATGTAACACGATAGAGTTACCAGACTGTACGCGGTGATGTAACACAATAGAGTTACCAGATTGTACGCGGTGATGTAACACAATAGAGTTACAAGACTGTACGCGGTGATGTAACACGATAGAGCTACCAGACTGTACACAGTGATGTAACACAATAGAGTTACCAGACTGTACACAGTGATGTAACACGATAGAGTTACCAGACTGTACGCGGTGATGTAACACAATAGAGTTACCAGATTGTACGCGGTGATGTAACACAATAGAGTTACCAGACTGTACGCGGTGATGTAACACAATAGAGTTACCAGACTGTACACAGTGATGTAACACAATAGAGTTACCAGACTGTACGCGGTGATGTAACACAATAAAGCTACCAGACTGTACACAGTGATGTAACACAATAGAGTTACCAGACTGTACACAGTGATGTAACACGATAGAGCTACCAGACTGTACACAGTGATGTAACACAATAAAGCTACCAGACTGTACACAGTGATGTAACACGATAGAGCTACCAGACTATACACAGTGATGTAACACGGTAGAGCTACCAGACTGTACACAGTGATGTAACACGATAGAGTTACCAGACTGTACGCGGTGATGTAACACGACAGAGTTACCAGACTGTACGCGGTGATGTAACACGATAGAGTTACCAGACTGTACGCGGTGATGTAACACGATAGAGCTACCAGACTGTACGCGGTGATGTAACACGATAGAGTTACCAGACTGTACGGGGTGATGTAACACGATAGAGTTACCAGACTGTACGGGGTGATGTAATATGGATTTACAGAAATGGTTCTCAGTCTGGGGTTCAAGGATTCCACGGGGTTCACAGAAGGATTTTTGAGTGTCCCCAGATCAGTAAATGGACTCACTCAATTATCTTAACTTTATCTGGGTTCTGTTTATTGTTTTATTGTAATAGTGGGTCCACAGCTGTTCTCATGTTGGACTAGGGATCTGGAGTCATCCTCAAGCTGGACGGGAGGTCCACAGATGTTCTAAGAATGTATTAGGAGTTTGCAGTTATTCTAAGGCTGGACCGGAGGTCTGTGGCCAAAACAGGTTAAGAACCACTGTTTTAAAGTTTAAGAGTCTGAAGTAAAATGTGGTGATGTTGGGTGTAGTGATGTCAGGTGTGGTGATGTCGGGTGTGCTGAAGTGTGATGATGTCGGGTGTGGTGATGTCGGATGTGGTGATGTCGGGTGTGCTGAAGTGTGATGATGTCGGGTGTGGTGATGTCGGGTGTGCTGAAGTGTGATGATGTCGGGTGTGGTGATGTCGGGTGTGTGATGTCGGGTGTGCTGAAGTGTGATGATGTCGGGTGTGGTGATGTCGGATGTGGTGATGTCGGGTGTGCTGAAGTGTGATGATGTCGGGTGTGGTGATGTCGGATGTGGTGATGTCGGGTGTGTGATGTCGGGTGTGATGTTAGGTGTGGTGATGTCGGATGTGGTGATGTCGGGTGTGCTGAAGTGTGATGATGTCGGGTGTGATGATGTCGGGTGTAGTGATGTCGGGTGTAGTGATGTCGGGTGTAGTGATGTCGGGTGTGGTGGCGACGGGTGTAATGATGTCGGGTGTGTTGAAGTGTAATGATGTCGGGTGTGATGAAGTGTGATGATGTCGAATGTGTTGAAGTGTGATGATGTCGAGCGTGTTGAAATGTGATGATGTCGGGTGTGTTGAAATGTGATGATGTCGGGTGTGTTGAAGTGTGATGATGTCGAGTGTGGCGAAGTGTGATGATGTCGGGTGTGGCGATGTCGGGTATGTTAAAGTGTGATGATGTCGGGTGTGGTGATGTCGGGTGTGATGACGAGTGTGGTGATGTCAGGTGTGGTGATGATGTCGGGTGTGGTGATGTCGGGTGTGATGTCGGGTGTGATGACGAGTGTAGTGATGTCAGGTGTGGTGATGTCAGATGTGGTGACGGGTGCAGTGATGTCGGGTGTGATGACGAGTGTGGTGATGTCAGGTGTGGTGATATCGGGTGTGGTGATGTCGGGTGTGGTGATGTCGGGTGTGATGTTAGGTGTGGTGATGATGTCGGGTATGGCGATGTCAGATGTGAGCGTCATGACAGGGACATAAGAACAGTTCTAAATCATCACAGAACAGAAGTTACCAGCCTCTGTACGCTGATGGTCAGGAGATTTGAGGGCTTGTTCTGACTAATCAGTTCTTCCAACTTACTAATCACCCAATAAATTGCCCAGCTAACCTGGAGACAGAGACTATGGTTATATCTAAGAAACAGAATCCACCAACATGCAGTATTAAATTAAATGGAACCATTCTAAAGCAGGTGCAGAAATTCAAATACCTTGGAGCAGTAATAACTTCAGATGGGAAATGCAGAACAGAAATTAGGAACAGAATAGGCCAAGCAAAGACTGCATTTCAGAGAATGAGAAACGTATTAGCTAACACATCCTTATCAATGAATGTTGGAAAACGAGTCCTAAAATGCTATATTGAACCTATCTTGTTATATGGAAGTGAATCATGGACAATAGGCAGGTCTGCACAAAAATCATTGGAAGCAGCAGAAATGTGGTTTATTAGAAGAATGTTGCGAATCCCCTGGACAGCAAAAATAACTAATGAAGAATGTATGAGAAGAGCTGGAGAGACAAAAAATCTTGTCAAAAAGATAAGAGAGAGACAATGTACTTTCATAGGACATGCAATGAGAAGAGGGGACTTTGAAAATATATAACAACAGGAAAAATAGAAGGAAGAAGATCAAGAGGAAGACCAAGAGAAATGATACTGGACAGTCTGACGGGATGGTGTAACACGATAGAGTTACCAGACTGTACGGGGTGATGTAATATGGATTTACAGAAATGGTTCTCAGTCTGGGGTTCAAGGATTCCACGGGGTTCACAGAAGGATTTTTGAGTGTCCCCAGATCAGTAAATGGACTCACTCAATTATCTTAACTTTATCTGGGTTCTGTTTATTGTTTTATTGTAATAGTGGGTCCACAGCTGTTCTCATGTTGGACTAGGGATCTGGAGTCATCCTCAAGCTGGACGGGAGGTCCACAGATGTTCTAAGAATGTATTAGGAGTTTGCAGTTATTCTAAGGCTGGACCGGAGGTCTGTGGCCAAAACAGGTTAAGAACCACTGTTTTAAAGTTTAAGAGTCTGAAGTAAAATGTGGTGATGTTGGGTGTAGTGATGTCAGGTGTGGTGATGTCGGGTGTGCTGAAGTGTGATGATGTCGGGTGTGGTGATGTCGGATGTGGTGATGTCGGGTGTGCTGAAGTGTGATGATGTCGGGTGTGGTGATGTCGGGTGTGCTGAAGTGTGATGATGTCGGGTGTGGTGATGTCGGGTGTGGTGATGTCGGGTGTGCTGAAGTGTGATGATGTCGGGTGTGGTGATGTCGGATGTGGTGATGTCGGGTGTGCTGAAGTGTGATGATGTCGGGTGTGGTGATGTCGGATGTGGTGATGTCGGGTGTGGTGATGTCGGGTGTGGTGATGTCGGATGTGGTGATGTCGGGTGTGATGATGTCGGGTGTGATGATGTCGGGTGTAGTGATGTCGGGTGTAGTGATGTCGGGTGTAGTGATGTCGGGTGTGGTGATGTCGGGTGTGGTGATGTCGGGTGTGATGATGTCGGGTGTGTTGAAGTGTAATGATGTCGGGTGTGGCGATGTCGGGTGTGATGAAGTGTGATGATGTCGAATGTGTTGAAGTGTGATGATGTCGAGCGTGTTGAAATGTGATGATGTCGGGTGTGTTGAAATGTGATGATGTCGGGTGTGTTGAAGTGTGATGATGTCGAGTGTGGCGAAGTGTGATGATGTCGGGTGTGGCGATGTCGGGTATGTTAAAGTGTGATGATGACGAGTGTGGTGATGTCGGGTGTGGTGATGTCGGGTGTGATGACGAGTGTGGTGATGTCAGGTGTGGTGATGTCAGATGTGGTGACGGGTGCAGTGATGTCGGGTGTGATGACGAGTGTAGTGATGTCAGGTGTGGTGATGTCAGATGTGGTGACGGGTGCAGTGATGTCGGGTGTGATGACGAGTGTGGTGATGTCAGGTGTGGTGATATCGGGTGTGATGTTAGGTGTGGTGATGTCGGGTGTGATGTTAGGTGTGGTGATGATGTCGGGTATGGCGATGTCAGATGTGAGCGTCATGACAGGGACATAAGAACAGTTCTAAATCATCACAGAACAGAAGTTACCAGCCTCTGTACGCTGATGGTCAGGAGATTTGAGGGCTTGTTCTGACTAATCAGTTCTTCCAACTTACTAATCACCCAATAAATTGCCCAGCTAACCTGGAGACAGAGACTATGGTTATATCTAAGAAACAGAATCCACCAACATGCAGTATTAAATTAAATGGAACCATTCTAAAGCAGGTGCAGAAATTCAAATACCTTGGAGCAGTAATAACTTCAGATGGGAAATGCAGAACAGAAATTAGGAACAGAATAGGCCAAGCAAAGACTGCATTTCAGAGAATGAGAAACGTATTAGCTAACACATCCTTATCAATGAATGTTGGAAAACGAGTCCTAAAATGCTATATTGAACCTATCTTGTTATATGGAAGTGAATCATGGACAATAGGCAGGTCTGCACAAAAATCATTGGAAGCAGCAGAAATGTGGTTTATTAGAAGAATGTTGCGAATCCCCTGGACAGCAAAAATAACTAATGAAGAATGTATGAGAAGAGCTGGAGAGACAAAAAATCTTGTCAAAAAGATAAGAGAGAGACAATGTACTTTCATAGGACATGCAATGAGAAGAGGGGACTTTGAAAATATTATAACAACAGGAAAAATAGAAGGAAGAAGATCAAGAGGAAGACCAAGAGAAATGATACTGGACAGTCTGACGGGATGGTGTGAGAGGAGATCATCAACTGAACTGATGGCCTGCATGAAGGATCGTGTACTCTGGAGAAGCATAATAGCCAACGCCAGTCGGCACGGCACATGATAATGATGATGATGAACCTACCGACTGATCAACCTACCAGTCAACCAACCGATTGATCGACAACTGACCAACCCACCAAACCAGGCAAGTTAGTTGCTAACTAATCACTGCCTTTGTTCTTATCTTCACTTAGCTCCAAACATTTGTTCTTTATTGCTCAGACTGTGATGTCGGAGAACATGCATCGTGCCGGATAGTGAGTGGGTTACAATGATTCTCTTGAAAACAAAACGGACACAAGATACCAACTTCTCGTGAAACCCCACTATCAAAAGACTCTTGGCGGGCCCTATTCAAATAACCTGGCTAAGCGGCACATCAGCCCGATACTAGGAACAGCATAATAAGGCCTTTACTAGCCGTCGACCGTTATCATCACTTCGGTACTGTCGTCTTCAATTCCATGCGATCATCATCATCATCATCAAGTGCCTTGTCAATAGGCATGTGAGATCAACTTCGAAGTTTGATGAGGCAGAAAATGCAGGAGAGGTTTTCCGCTACCCTTAGTCTGAACTGGTTGGCCGAGTGGTTAGCGCTCGATTTACTAATTAGGTGGTACCGGGTTCAAGTCTCAGCAGTGAGGTTTTATTTCTGGAGCACACTAAATAGGCCCCATGGTCCACCCTGCCTCTAAAAATGGGTACCAGGGAAATCTTAGCTAAGATAAACGCGGCCAGGCGTGATACTGACCCCATCAGACTTTCGTGTGCAGAAGGTCACGGAAATACGGGACTAACACCGTATTCCCCAATATGCTTTAATGGTATGGAAACGGGGATTGTACCCTTACCTTACCTTAGTCTATACTATCCCACATTGCAACACGGGGATGGGTTGGGGGAGTAAGTAAATCTTGTATGACGATGATGATGATGATGGAGTCGGCCTTGTGAGACGATGAGCAACTCCGCCGCAGGTGACGAACAAAGGTGAGCGCGTCCGCCTCAACAAAAGTGATACACTTCGAGTACTTACACACTCCAGCCGCCGCCGCCAGTCCTCGAGTGTGGAGACAGTTTGGCGCGAAAACTCATTCAAGTCGGCGCGAAAAATCACTCAGAAATCGAGACAAGCCAAGTTTCCGTCGGCCGCCGCAGGAAATAGTTTTTACAGGGGCTTGTTTAGATCGTTCCTCCATCAAGTCCGTGCTTACACTTCGCACCCTCCCAGACCCCGAGACGCAACTGTTGACGCAACTGTCGCGGAAAGTGTGAATTCCACAGTGGCTGAATTCTGGGATAATGGGAACGGACGTGACCAATAGGTTTTGTCGCGGAAAATTCACATTTAGACAGGGCTATCAGGCAGCGGCGGGTGTGTTCCCCGGGGGAACTTGACAAATTAGACGCTAGACAAATGAGAGAAAGGTGTTCCAGCGCGCCACCAAGTCTTGGACTCCTAACAGGTGTTTTCTTCCGCACTGGTTTTCCTGTTTTTCTTAGCAGCCATCCCATGGATTTACCTGTCTGTGAGTTCACACACATCCACACATACCGGCTCACGTGTACCCACACACTGGAAGTTCAGGTGTGGGAAGGAATTCCTCAGCGCGTCAGAGGATAATCAAGCTGTCTTCCATCTCGCTGCCATCTCTCGTCGCTGGAAATATTTGATAATAAAAACTGCGGTCTACGAAATGACGAGATTCTTCGTGCATTAAAAAAAAGCACTCTTTTACTTCTCCTGCAACGTGATCTAAACTGAAAGAAGTAGATAACGCTGGGAATTTCAGTACTTTTATTGTTGTCTACTTCGAGACAGTCGTGGCTGTAATCAATATATTTTCACGATACTTTCACATGAATTTCAATCTGCAATATACAGGTTTATCTTGACTGAAACTACTACTACTACTACTACTACTACCTCGTATTATTGTTATTTAATTGCCGAATGAGTTATTTAAGAAGGGAAAAGAAAAAAAAGGAGAGATGAAAAGAACATGGACAAAAGTAACATATTTTGAGTATCTAATACACGGTATGCAGGTAGGGTTACCAACTAGCCCAAGCGGGTTCTACCAACTTAGCCGGCGAGGTACAAAGAGCACCAGCAAGAGGTGGGATAGGTCCCTAGACCCGGTAACCCAGTCCACAGTCGTCTCTGATACCAAGAATCCTGTAAGATATGGCTCAATAAATAAAACCGCTTATATCCGAACTTCACAGTTTCATCAAATTCACCAATTTCTTTGAAATCTTATTCACTTCAGAAATGTTCTTGTTATATATTTTCAATAAAAAATGTTATACTATTTTTGTAACTTACATTTCAGTTATTTGTTTTCTTGCTGAAAATTTAGAAATACAACTTTTAAATCAACTCAGTAAGAAATTTTTCTTTTAAAAAATGGTAGAAGATGGTTTTGAAACAGGTTGGTACAGAACTTGACAATGATCGATGCTGAGCGACGTGGAGAGCGCCCTTAGATACAATCAGTGTTTAATGATCTGGGCCAGGAATGATTGTTTAAAAAAAAAAAAGCACAGTTTGTTTGCTTGTCTCAATCATTGACTACGTCGCTTTTAACATGGGCCGGAAAAAAAAGGAAAGTGTACAAACGGCGCAATTAGGTGCACCCCGGGAATTTGTCTCCCTCAAACTCATCGGAATTGTTTGATGAGTAGCAGCATTTGGCGCGAGTGAACAGAGAGTCTAGCCCCCGCCATCTTCTCGCGCTGTTATACTCCAACTGTCGCGGCCACGTGGCGCCAAAAATCACTCAGAAATCGAGACAAGCCAAGTTTCCGTCGGCCGCCGCAGGAAATAGTTTTTACAGGGGCTTGTTTAGATCGTTCCTCCATCAAGTCCGTGCTTACACTTCGCACCCTCCCAGACCCCGAGACGCAACTGTTGACGCAACTGTCGCGGAAAGTGTGAATTCCACAGTGGCTGAATTCTGGGATAATGGGAACGGACGTGACCAATAGGTTTTGTCGCGGAAAATTCACATTTAGACAGGGCTATCAGGCAGCGGCGGGTGTGTTCCCCGGGGGAACTTGACAAATTAGACGCTAGACAAATGAGAGAAAGGTGTTCCAGCGCGCCACCAAGTCTTGGACTCCTAACAGGTGTTTTCTTCCGCACTGGTTTTCCTGTTTTTCTTAGCAGCCATCCCATGGATTTACCTGTCTGTGAGTTCACACACATCCACACATACCGGCTCACGTATACCCACACAATGGAAGTTCAGGTGTGGGAAGGAATTCCTCAGCGCGTCAGAGGATAATCAAGCTGTCTTCCATCTCGCTGCCATCTCTCGTCGCTGGAAATATTTGATAATAAAAACTGCGGTCTGCGAAATGACGAGATTCTTCGTGCATTAAAAAAAAAGCACTCTTTTACTTCTCCTGCAACGTGATCTAAACTGAAAGAAGTAGATAACGCTGGGAATTTCAGTACTTTTATTGTTGTCTACTTCGAGACAGTCGTGGCTGTAATCAATATATTTTCACGATACTTTCACATGAATTTCAATCTGCAATATACAGGTTTATCTTGATTGAAACTACTACTACTACTACTACTACTACCTCGTATTATTGTTATTTAATTGCCGAATGAGTTATTTAAGAAGGGAAAAGAAAAAAAAGGAGAGATGAAAAGAACATGGACAAAAGTAACATATTTTGAGTATCTAATACACGGTATGCAGGTAGGGTTACCAACTAGCCCAAGCGGGTTCTACCAACTTAGCCGGCGAGGTACAAAGAGCACCAGCAAGAGGTGGGATAGGTCCCTAGACCCGGTAACCCAGTCCACAGTCGTCTCTGATACCAAGAATCCTGTAAGATATGGCTCAATAAATAAAACCGCTTATATCCGAACTTCACAGTTTCATCAAATTCACCAATTTCTTTGAAATCTTATTCACTTCAGAAATGTTCTTGTTATATATTTTCAATAAAAAATGTTATACTATTTTTGTAACTTACATTTCAGTTATTTGTTTTCTTGCTGAAAATTTAGAAATACAACTTTTAAATCAACTCAGTAAGAAATTTTTCTTTTAAAAAATGGTAGAAGATGGTTTTGAAACAGGTTGGTACAGAACTTGACAATGATCGATGCTGAGCGACGTGGAGAGCGCCCTTAGATACAATCAGTGTTTAATGATCTGGGCCAGGAATGATTGTTTTTTAAAAAAAAAGCACAGTTTGTTTGCTTGTCTCAATCATTGACTACGTCGCTTTTAACATGGGCCGGAAAAAAAAGGAAAGTGTACAAACGGCGCAATTAGGTGCACCCCGGGAATTTGTCTCCCTCAAACTCATCGGAATTGTTTGATGAGTAGCAGCATTTGGCGCGAGTGAACAGAGAGTCTAGCCCCCGCCATCTTCTCGCGCTGTTATACTCCAACTGTCGCGGCCACGTGGCGCCAACAACTGGAGAAGAAAGCGGGAAATTACATTTGGCTGGGGGGGGGGGGGGGGTAGAAACTGGGCGGAATAGAAAGGGGGGGGGGGGTAATTAGTAAACAGACTATTTCCATTTCCTTTGATGTTCAGAGTCGAACCTCTTCCACAGCGGAGAGAGAGAGAGAGACTATTTTTTTATTTCATTTTATTTTATTTTTGAAATGACGACGACGAAGTCACCTGGAATATTGAAAAAAAGAAGACATGAATATTTCACCTGGCAATCATGACAATATTAATGGTGTTTGTTTGAATCATGAAAGAAATGGTGGCGACTGTAATAATAAAAATGATTGCTTTAGCAATGATAAGGGCGAATATTTATGAGAACGATTAAGGCGATCGTTGGGGGAGGGAAGGGCCAGTCCTGGCACTTTTAGAACTGTGGCACAAGAACCTTAGACAAGAGGTCATGGTGAGTTTAGTAAAAATCATCAGGTGGTATGTGAAGGTGAGTTTAGTAAAAGTCACCAGGTGGTATGTGAAGGTGAGTTTAGTAAGTCACCAGGTGATATGTGAAGGTGAGTTTAGTAAGTCACCAGTTGATATGTGAAGGTGAGTTTAGTAACAGTAATCAGGTGATATGTGAAGGTGAGTTTAATAACAGTAACCAAGTGATATGTGAAAGTGAGTTTAGTAACAGTAACCAGGTGATATGTGAAGGCGAGGTTGGTAAAAGTCACCAGGTGATATGAGAAGGTGAGTTTAGTAAAAGTAACCTGGTGATATGTGAAGATGTTTAGTAAAAATCACCAGGTGATATGTGAAGGTCAGTTTAGTAACAGTAACCAAGTGATATGTGAAGGTGACTTTAGTAACAGTAACCAGGTGATATGTGGCCAGTTTAGTAAAAATCACCAGGTGATATGTGAATGTGAGTTGAGTAAAAGTCACCTGGTGATATGTGAAGGTGAGTTTAGTAAAAGTCACCTGGTGATATGTGAAGGTGAGTTTAGTAAAAGTCATCAGGTGATATGTGAAGATGAGTTTAGTAAAAGTCACCAGGTGATATGTGAAAGTGAGTTTAGTAAAAGTCGCCAGGTGATATGTGAAGGTGAGTTTAGTAAAAGTCACCAGGTGATATGTGAAGGTGAGTTTAGTAAAAGTCACCAGGTGATATGTGAAATTGAGTTTAGTAAAAGTCACCAGGTGATATGTGAAGGTGAGTTTAGTAAAAGTCGCCAGGTGATATGTGAAAGTGAGTTTAGTAAAAGTCACCAGGTGATATGTGAAGGCGATGTTAAATGCCATCAGAGATGCAGGAATGCCCGAATCGATGTCAAATCCGCTTCTTGAAATGATGGTCGTGGGTTACGGACAAGTTAGTGCTGAGCAGCTCTTTGATCTCAGACCAGACCTCGACATCTAATGCTAGTTTAGTATAAAACGGCCCAGTAGTCAGCTGGCAAGGCTCTAAACAAACCATGTTGAT
Source organism: Achatina immaculata (assembly GCA_009760885.1). Taxonomy (NCBI): domain Eukaryota; kingdom Metazoa; phylum Mollusca; class Gastropoda; order Stylommatophora; family Achatinidae; genus Lissachatina; species Lissachatina immaculata. The sequence goes on along the minus strand of CM019719.1, from coordinate 61,057,524 downwards.
TGGTCAGCCGGAGATTCTGAAAAACCACCGTATACTGCGATTTAGAATATGCGGCCAAGTTTTAGAGGGAGCCAGCAATTTACGACCTGGTCAGCCAGGTAGGGAATGATATGTGTGTACATGACAAGTAGGAAATGATATCTGGGTACATGACAAGCAGGGAATGATATTTGTGTACATGGCAAGTAGGGAATGGTATTTGTGTACATGACAAGTAGAAAACGATATTTGTGTACGTGACAAGTCATCTTACATCTTACATCCTTTCCGCGGCGTTAAACGTCACATAGGGCTCTCGTGATAGTTTGCCGAGTTTTACTGTTTTCGGCGAGCTTTTCAACATCATCAAAGGATGTTATGCCCACTAAACTGGCTTCTCTTAACAATGTCCTCTTTAGAGTTTTCACGTGGTCGACCTCTTTTTACGTGACAAGTGGGAAATGATATCTGTATACGTGACAAGTAGGAAATGATATTTGTGCACGTGAAAATGTGAGAACGCGTTGATTGAGAACCCTCCTCAGTTTGGTACCACCGTTCTTCGAGTCATTACTTTGTCTGCATCGCTGCATGCGGGTAACGGATGAACCCATTACCTGTTTTAGCTGTTTTGTCTGCCTGGCTAAGTGTTAAATAAACGTTTAAGATTTACGAGCTGTTCCTGTTGTCTTCTCTTGTCAGTGCAAGCACAGAGTATCCGACAGACACAAGTCTAGTCAATGAATGATACACATCGCAAACAACAACTCGAAAACAGAAAAAGAAACATGATTCTCCAACAATAACAATTATAATAACAATTATATTAACAAATCTGCTGTAGAAATTATTGTATAATTTCATAATGGATATTTTATAACTTCAAGCTCTGACGACATGGCGTGAAGTTCGTGCGCGGTGCCCCGAGGTTGTCTTTCTGTGGACTTGTTCTGAATCCGACCCCTAGCCTATCTGAGGTACAGGTCATCAACAAGGGCTCTCTATTTATTTCCGTTCTGTGTTCCCTCTTCTGGCCGTCTCTAGCTGTAGTCCATCTCTTTGATCTCTGCTTCGAGACTTCTTGCTGAGCTCTCGTTAACGTTTTCGTAGTTAACATTTTTTTTTAACCAGATAGGGTTGCTGGCCCCATGTTGAACCCTCCTTAGTCTCCTTTGACGATCATGCTTGGTAGGGTACACCAGTGCCGTCTTAACGCATGGGCTCACATGGGCACTGCCCAGGGGCCTCAAGTGATGGGTGGGGGGCCCAACCAGCCCATGGAAATATATGTTTATGGCGGGCCTGCTGCCCCTGCGCGGACGTGGGCGTCTTATTTTTTAATTTTGTTATTACTTTGCCCAGGGGCCCCCGATGCTGTTAAGACGGTCATAGGGTACAGTGGTCCTATTCTTTGCTTCCCAGGCATGTGGCCAGGTCCCGGCTACCACAGTGAGGGCAGTGATGATAATCATTCAACGATTTATTTTACCCAGTCAGCGTGTTCAGAATATGCTTCACAGAATATACTTCAAAGAATGTACTCCACAGAATATACTTCACAGAATGTACTCCACAGAATGTACTTCACAGAATATACTTCACAGAATATACTTCACAGAATATACTCCACAGAATATACTTCACAGAATATACTCCACAGAATATGGTTCACATACCTCACAGAATATGCTTCACAGAATATACTTCACAGAATATACTCCACAGAATATGGTTCACATACTTCACAGAATATGCTTCACAGAATATACTTCACAGAATATGGTTCACATACTTCACAGAATATGCTTCACAGAATATACTTCACAGAATATACTCCACAGGATATGGTTCACATACTTCACAGAATATGCTTCACAGAATATACTCCACAGAATATGGTTCACATACTTCCCAGAATATACTTCACAGAATGAGGACACAGTCAGCAGGAAAAATTTCATATAGAATTATTCACAATTAGAGGCCCGTTGCTTAAAACTACAGATCAGTAAAACATCAATATCTGCTTGTATATTTAGCAGTCGGATACCTGCAGCATCTATAACCACATCATGCCACGCAATCATTATCTCATGTTGATGTCCTGGAGCCTGTTCATGATGTATCACAAGTGTAAAGCTAATAACTTGTTCAGATCAGAAATGTAAAGCTAATAACTTTTTCAGATCAGAAGTGTAAAGCTAATAACTTGTTCAGATCAGAAGTGTAAAGCTAATAACTTTTTTAGACCAGAAGTGTAAAGCTAATAACTTGTTCAGATCAGAAGTGTAAAGCTAATAACTTGTTCAGATCAGAAGTGTAAAGCTAATAACTTGTTCAGACCAGTCACTTCTCTTTCTTCGTGCATACTTTTTATATATGACTGACACACATTGAACAAACAAACAAGCAAAGCAAATAAAAATTTACGATTTACGAAAGACATGAAAGAAATAAACACTTCTTCTTCACCAATATGGCGAAAGTATAAAGATAAGATAAGGCTGAGCCACACTAGACAAGACACTTCAAGTTCAGTTCTCAGGGAATTAAAACATCAGCAACATCACAGGTTCATGTTTATGACCTGATTCTGAGACCAAGAACTGCTCACTTGCACAAAGACCAGTTCAACCTGGCATGTTTACATACATTTGCTTATTTTCATACATTAAAATAACAAGATCCTGGAACGCTGTGAAAAACATAAAAGCTCCGAAAGTTCGTTTAATTTGTCGGAATTTTAATTGACCAAGCTTAACATACGAAGGATGATTGATAAGTTCTCGGCATAAGGTACAAATACTTGAAACACACAGTTGATATTAGGTGCATTTATAGATCAGGTTAATGGAAGATTAAACACCAAGTTTCAAGAAATTAACTGCAACCAATTTTTTTTAAACAGGCTACTGAAGTGGTAAGGGGTGTCAGAAATTGAGAAAACGGATAGTTATTCGCTACCGCTGCATCAAGGGCTTATCATCGAAGGAGATCCATGAGGATATGGTGGAGACTCTAGGGGAGAGTGCCCCTTCTTACAGCGCAGTGCGGAAATGGGCAGCTCAATTCAAACATGGAAGGGACAGTCTGGAAGATGATCCTCATCAAGGAAGACCAAGAACGGCAACCACCGATGAAACCACCAGCAGAATCCATGACATGATAATGAAGGATCGGCGACTAACTGAGCGGTACATTGCTACTGAGTTGGGCATCTCCCAGGAGCGTGTTCATGACAAGTACATGATCTTCAAATGACAAAAGTCTCTGATCGATGGGTTCCGAAACTTCTTGGAGCTGATCACAGAGTCTCAACATGTCAAGAGACAATCTTGGCCATTTTTCTGCAGATCCTGACAAGTTTCTTCAGCAATTTGTGACTATGGATGAGACTTGGGTTCATCATTTTCAACCAGAAACCAAAGAACAGTCAAAGCAGTGGAAACATCATGGATCTCTACCTCAAAAGAAAGCAAGGGTGATTCTGTCTGCAGGCAAAGTGATGGCTTCCATCTTTTGGGATTCAGAAGGTGTGCTATTGGTAGACTATCTTCAAAAGGGCAGAAGGGTCACCGGGGCCTATTACGTTATCTTGTGAAGCAATTGCGGGTCAAACTGAAGGAAAAGAGTCAAGGGAAATTGACGAGAGGAGTCATCTTTCAGCAAGACAATGCTCTAGTTGACAAGTCGGCGGTGGCAATAGCTGCCGTTCATGAATGCGGCTTCCAGCTTCTTGAACATCCTCCTTATTCCCCAGATGTGGCCCCTTCGGACTATTACCTGTTTACCAAACTTAAAAAGCAGCTCAGTGGTCGCAAATTTGCTTCAGATGATGACGTCATTCATATTGTAGACCACTTTCTACCGGCACAAGATGCTGACTTTTACAAAGAAGGGATCCGTATGCTCCAGGACCGCTGGACTAAGTGCATAAACTGACAAGGGGACTATGTTGAGAAATAACCCCAAAAAGTTGTCCACAAATAATGTGTCGTACTTTATGCCGAGAACTTATCACTCACCCCTCGGAGCGAGACAAAACACTGAGAGAAACACACTCAGAGATACGTAATACACTCATTTATCTTCAAATAGCGATCCAGGTGTTGAGAGAGTTCGTCAGTCTTAAGATATCTCTCTCTCTCTTGGCTGCCATTAGCCATGTCGTTGACGTTCATCCCCGTCATCATAAGAGTTCAATTTTCTGTTTGTTTCTGTCTCTCTACGTTTTTATCCTTGTGATATGTTTGTGATATTTTTCTGTTCTCCTCTCCGACAAATGTTGACCGTTCCCCCCCCCCCTCTCTTAGTCTGATTACAGCTGAATAATCAGTGGAACAGAGAATCACGTGCACGGCCAGACCTGGAAGTAAAGCAGACGATGAAGACGCTTGAAGATACAAGTTCGCGTGCGAGGCAGATAACAGAGATGAGGCTAGAGGAGACAGATGTGGGTAGAGGAGACAGATGTGGGTAGAAGAGACAGATGTGGGTAGAGGAGACAGATGTGGGTAGAAGAGACAGATGTGGGTAGAGGAGACAGATAACACAGATGTGGCTGTGGCTGGATTATCGAACCTTTGTACGTCTCTTGTTATAGAGTCTAGCCCAGTGTTTCCCAGGCTTGCTCGAGCTGCTGCACCCTTTGCTCCCTGGTCACATTCTTAACGCCCCCGTCTCTTATGCACTACTCGTACAATGATTCATTAAACTAGGATATGCATTAAACAACTAAAAGTTTATTTTAAGAATTTGAAGGAGTACATCTACAACTCACCTACTGCATTATTTTCTCAACTTTTAATGTAAGTGGTACATTTCATGTAGGGACACAAGTTTCTCAATATCAGGTATAACCCCCTCCCCCCTTTTTTTCTGCTGCTTCGTTCTCCTTCAGCGCCCCCGACCGCCCCCTTTTTCATTCACCGCCCCTTCTGTCCATTCCAACGCACACAAGAGAAGCTATCACCTACCTTGGTCCAGATACTTCCTAGCCAGGAAGTGACGATGAAAAATCCGCGCATGCGCTCACATACAAATCTTGTTCCATGTCACTGGAAATAACGATGATGTCTGTGCCCATATTTTCCTGCTCATGTTCATGATTGTTTCTTGTCAGTCACAACAGACATTCATGATTGTTTCTTGTCAGTCACAACAGACATTCATGATTGTTTCTTGTCAGTCACAACAGACATTCATGATTGTTTCTTGTCAGTGTCGTCACTAGCTTGTTCAACAGAGGAAGATGGTATATAACAACATTCCTGTATGTTTATGTATTTCCGAACCATTAAGGCTCATTGCTGCAGATAAAGTTCGCCTCCATTCCTCTCTATTCCTAATCTTCTCTTTCCATTTGAGGACACCAAATTCATTTACATTCTCTTCTATACAGTTTTAAAAAAATAAACGCAACAAATACGATGTTGCAATTTAAACTGAAGTTTGCTGATCAGACAAGGGTAAATTGCCTGAAACGTTCATTTGGACATCAAATTCACATGCTGACCTGAATTGTACTCAGCAGATGATTCATGAGCACAGAAAAGCGACACTAGTCAAAACAGCATTTTTGACAATAACTCATGACAGGTTCACGAGAATCCCCTGAAACTTACTGAACACAAAACTCACTGGCCATGTTATTGAATGCATATAAAAGACTGACCCTCCTCGAATCAATTCTTTTGAAAATTCAATGACCAAGTATGGCTCATCTCATTACAGAACAACGACTCGTCATCACTGGACGTTTACAGACTGGACAGTCACAAAGTGTAATGGCCAGAGAATTTAATGTGATTAGAAGCACCATTAGTCGCCTTTGGAGACGATTTCAAGAAACTGGCTCAGTGCAGCCCGGCCGTGCAGTGGAAGGCCCATAGTCACAACTCCTGCTGAAGACCGCTTCATACGGCTGCGCCACCTAAGGAATCGATTTGCATCTGCGTCCTCAACAGTCCAGTCAATGACAGCAGCTCGTCGAATTTCAGATCAAACGGTCAGGAACCGGCTGCACGACGCTGGTCTTTAGGCTAGAAGACCCTACAGAGGTCCTGTTCTTACAGACGGGCATCACCAGAACTCCCTGCAGTGGGCAAACCAGCATTGTCAATGGACCGTTGCGAATGACTGGAGAAGGGCTTGGTTTAGTGATGAATTATTCTTTCTGCTCCAGCGACACGATAGACGGAGAAGAGTTTAGTGCAGAGTCCATGAGGTTACGCCCAGAACTGCGTGGATGAGGCTCCTCCACATGGTGGTGGAGGTGTACTGGTGTGGGGGTTCATGGGAAGAAGTTACCTGGTCCAAATTGAAGGACGCCTGAATGCCCAACAATACGTCGCTGAAATTCTTCGTCCTCACGTCTTTCCATTTCTGGCTGCACTAGGGTCGATTTTTCAGCAGGATAATGCTCAACCTCATGTGGCACAACTCACCACCCAGTTCCTCGCTGACAGCAACGTCCAGACCAGCCATCCATGTCATCAGACATGAACCCAATAGAACACTTATGCTCAACAGACAAATCTGCCAGCGAGACGTGACGCTGGTCAATCTCCGACAGTTGTCTGTTGTATTGCGGAAAGAGTGGGCAGCCATCCCACAACAGATCCAACGACTAATCGGATCCATGTCAAGGAGATGTCGTTCTCTGATACAGGCCAGAGGAGGCCATACACCTTACTGAAACGGATGCCCCAGTTGCAAAGAATAAAAGTCCAAACCAGATTTAATGAATACCATTTCATTGTTAAAGTCTTAAAGTTTTTTCATGCCAAGATTGAAACATTAATTCCGTAAAATAAAATGTTGATACAAGTTTGAAATTTGGTGTCCATTACGACTACAGTAGTGTTGCGTTTCTTTTGTTTTTTGTTTGTTTTTTTGAACAGCATATATTGTCTCTCCATCTGTCGTGGTATACTCCTTGGTCTTCTTTCCTTCATCTTCTTGTGCATACATCATTTTCATTTGTATGTTATCTTCTATTCTTTCTACATAGTCCAACCAGTGTAGTGTGTTCAGTTTCAAGGCATTTATAATTCGCTGTGATTTAAATAAGCTGTTAAGCTCAGTAGTCTTTCTAGCTCTCCATTCTAATGTTGGCATCCCTTATGAGCCCCAAGATTCTTATTAGGATCTTATTTTCAAAGATCTGCATTTGTTGTTCATCTTTCCTTGCTGTGCTCTGACATCAGTACGGTCAAGTGATAAATATGAGGCTTGAGTCTGAAGATCAACACTTGGACATCAACACGATCAAGTGATAAATATGAGGCTTGAGTCTGAAGATCAACACTTGGACATCAACATGATCAAGTGATAAATATGAGGCTTGAGTCTGAAGATCAACACTTGGACATCAACACGATCAAGTGATAAATATGAGGCTTGAGTCTGAAGATCAACACTTGGACATCAACACGATCAAGTGATAAACATGAGGCTTGTGTTCAGGATCAACATTTGGACATCAACATGGTCAAGTGATAAATATGAGGCTTGAGTCTGAAGATCAACACTTGGACATCAACATGACCAAGTGATAAATATCAGGCTTTAGTCCGCTGATCAGCACGGGCAGGTGTGACAAATATGGAGATGATAAATGTTGGATGGGGGCGACGCTGTGGCTGAGAATACATGAGCCAGGTTTCCCCAAGAAATTTTTGTTTAAAATCACGCTGGCTACGCTGACTGCACTTAATAATAAAAACCGTTACAACTGGTAGTAATAAACTGTTAACTTAGTACGCAGAAACTCTCTTACTAAAATATGAACTTAATAGGTAGAAACTCTATTATTAAAATGTTAACCTCTCTCTCTGAACCTTAAGTGCCCAGGGCACATGGGGTTTCCGCAAGGGTTTTCCACAACTGCCTGTCCTTTGCCTTTTCTTCTGTTCTTGCCCAGGTGACCCCTCTATTGTTCAACATCCTTTCTGTTGTTCTTCTCCATGTCTTTTTTGGCCTACCCTTACTTCTGTTCCCCTGTGGTGTCCATCTTAGTGCTATTTTTGGTAAAATGTTAACTTAGTATGTAGAAACTCTCTTACTAAAATGTTAACTTAGTATGTAGAAACTCTCTTCAAAGCAGGTAGATTGCCTCTAAAACTATAAGTCAAGTTCATCTGTGGTTGATAATGGCATTCCACATGGAACTATTCTTGGTCCTCTCCTGTTTAATATCTACATCAATGATCTTCCACTTCATCTAAAAAAATACACTGCTGACGAGATTCTTCGGATGCCGCGCATGGAGTGAAACTCCTCCCCGCCAATTAAGAAAATGCGGAAAAGCAATTAGGATTGCCGTGTGGCGACGATGTGAAAAGACGATGGAAAGGATAAAGTGAAGCTTAGTCGATATGTCCAGTAGTCTCGCGGTGAGAGCTACTCATACCACGGCACCTCTGCTCTAGAGGCCGACCACGTCCGATATACACCCATATTAGTGAAATATCCCTAAACCGGCTTAAACCAGTGGTGAAACTTGATGGCTACTCATTTCACGGTACCTCCGCTCTAGAGGTCGGCCACGTCCTAAACACGCCCATACTGGGATAATACGCTTAAACCGCCTCAACCCAGGGGTGAAACTCACTAGTGGCGAGGATTCGTCCTTCTGGACAAAAGCTCCATCCTGGTCACAACTAGGAAGGGTAGCAGCCAGGACCACAAAATGCTGAAGTCGGAGACACTGGACCAGTGCAGTCTAGATAGGCAACCACCTCTCACCCGGCGGGAATGTTTGCGTATCCTAATCACGCTGAGGTTTTCCGGTGAGAAAGTCCAACGCTGGACTGGATGGGATCCACCTCTCACCCGGCGGTGATACACGGATATCCCAAAACACGTCGAGGTTTTCTGGTGAGAAAGTCCAACTCTAGCCTGGATAGGCAACCACCTCTCACCCAGCGGGAATATACTGATATCGAAAAAACGTCGAGGTTTTCCTGTGAGAAAGTCCAACTTTAGGTTAAACTGGTGCAATGAAAACCACGGTGTCACGCAATCCCGCTTCTGAGACTCACCAAAAAATACAGACTCAAGCCGTGCGATACTCTGAACCTCTTGTGGTCCTCTCGGGGATCTCATGTGGTCCTTTCGGGTCCACGGAACCTATCAAAGACCACAGGAGTAAATTCAGTAGGATCACGGGCAGGTGTGACAAATATGGAGATGATAAATGTTGGATGGGGGCGACGCTGTGGCTGAGAATACATGAGTCAGGTTTCCCCAAGAAATTTTTGTCTAAAATCACGCTGCCTACGCTGACTGCACTTAATAATAAAAACCGTTACAACTGGTAGTAATAAATTGTTAACTTAGTACGTAGAAACTCTCTTACTAAAATATGAACTTAATAGGTAGAAACTCTATTATTAAAATGTTAACCTCTCTCTCTCTGAACCTTAAGTGCCCAGGGCACATGGGGTTTCCGCAAGGGTTTTCCACAACTGCCTGTCCTTTGCCTTTTCTTCTGTTCTTGCCCAGGTGACCCCTCTATTGCTCAACATCCTTTCTGTTGTTCTTCTCCATGTCTTTTTTGGCCTACCCTTACTTCTGTTCCCCTGTGGTGTCCATCTTAGTGCTATTTTTGGTAAAATGTTAACTTAGTATGTAGAAACTCTCTTCAAAGCAGGTAGATTGCCTCTAAAACTATAAGTCAAGTTCATCTGTGGTTGATAATGGCATTCCACATGGAACTATTCTTGGTCCTCTCCTGTTTAATATCTACATCAATGATCTTCCACTTCATCTAAAAAAATACACTGCTGACGAGATTCTTCGGATGCCGCGCGTGGAGTGAAACTCCTCCCCGCCAATTAAGAAAATGCGGAAAAGCAATTAGGATTGCCGTGTGGCGACGATGTGAAAAGACGATGGAAAGGATAAAGTGAAGCTTAGTCGATATGTCCAGTAGTCTCGCGGTGAGAGCTACTCATACCACGGCACCTCTGCTCTAGAGGCCGACCACGTCCGATATACACCCATATTAGTGAAATATCCCTAAACCGGCTTAAACCAGTGGTGAAACTTGATGGCTACTCATTTCACGGTACCTCCGCTCTAGAGGTCGGCCACGTCCTAAACACGCCCATACTGGGATAATACGCTTAAACCGCCTCAACCCAGGGGTGAAACTCACTAGTGGCGAGGATTCGTCCTTCTGGACAAAAGCTCCATCCTGGTCACAACTAGGAAGGGTAGCAGCCAGGACCACAAAATGCTGAAGTCGGAGACACTGGACCAGTGCAGTCTAGATAGGCAACCACCTCTCACCCGGCGGGAATGTTTGCGTATCCTAATCACGCTGAGGTTTTCCGGTGAGAAAGTCCAACGCTGGACTGGATGGGATCCACCTCTCACCCGGCGGTGATACACGGATATCCCAAAACACGTCGAGGTTTTCTGGTGAGAAAGTCCAACTCTAGCCTGGATAGGCAACCACCTCTCACCCAGCGGGAATATACTGATATCGAAAAAACGTCGAGGTTTTCCTGTGAGAAAGTCCAACTTTAGGTTAAACTGGTGCAATGAAAACCACGGTGTCACGCAATCCCGCTTCTGAGACTCACCAAAAAATACAGACTCAAGCCGTGCGATACTCTGAACCTCTTGTGGTCCTCTCGGGGATCTCATGTGGTCCTTTCGGGTCCACGGAACCTATCAAAGACCACAGGAGTAAATTCAGTAGGATCACGGGGTGGTCTTGGTGGTAGAAGTGAACGAAGAAGATCTCAGAAAATCATCTTTTGACCTCTTTGCTGATGACTGCATAGTTTACATTAGTGACAATGACTGTATTAACCTTGAGTCAACTCTTCAAATTGAAATAAACAGTCTAATTAACTGGATCAATAACAGAATGTTAATAAACACCAGCAAAATAAAATCCATGCTCATTACAACAAAACAGAAATTAACAAATTCACCAACAACACTACAGCTCCATGCTGGAACTTCACAGATAGAGAATGTTAGTGAACATAAAACTCTAGGTCTCATGATTGACAACCACCTCAGCTGGAATCATCATGTAGACAAACTAACCAAACTCAATGCACAAAAAGTTTACCAATTTACTAAAATTAAACATTTTCTTGACATAGACACCAGAAAAATATACTACATAACATAGATACAAACACACCTGGACTACTGTTCCATAGTCTGGGATGATTGTTCCATGTCAAACATGAAAAGACTTTACTCACTTCAGAAACGAGCAGTAAAGCTTACAGATGACAAACATGCAGGATATATTAAAAATAAGAACAAATATCTTGATATTCTACCCCTCAAGAAGAGATTTCTTTTCAACAAGGCCAAGTTAATTCACAAAATTCTATCGTACAATGCTCCACCCTATCTGTGGTCGTTGCTCAAATCCAACCCAAAACACAGCCAACACTTAAGCAATTGTATTCTTCCAAAAACCAAGGCTTGACATGTTTAAAAAAAAGCTTCTCTTACTCAGCTGCTCACCTTTGGAATGCCTTACCAATTCATGTAAAACTTATAAGTAATATTTATTCTTATAACTTTAAACTTTGTTATCATCTGTTTGATATGGACTATTTGCCTCCCTAAGCAGTCTAAAGTAGTTTAAAGTATGGCTTGATTGTTGTAATTTTTTTTCATACTGCTTTCTATAAATTTGTTAGTTTTGAAAGAATGTAAGACTGCATGTTTATTTCATGTTCTTGCATCAATCAGAGTGTAGTGTGTATAGACATGACATAAGTTTATTATTTATTTATGTAATCATTTGGTTGTGTCTTCATGATTATTATGCTCATGAACAAATGCTGAATGACTGTGACTGAGTGAAAGCTGTATGATGAAGGGCAGAATGTCAGACAGGCCTGTGTGCCCAGTTCTTAACTCTTTGAAAACAAAATATGTTCGTTCGTTCGTTCATTCCCACTATCTTTCATCCTTAGTGTGAGCAGTTTATTTCTTATTTTCACTTAAAAAAAAAAAAGAATTTAAAGAGAAATTTGTGATCAAGGTGAAGGTGACAGCTATGTTCATCCTTTTTCAGTTCTACTTACAATATTATCTCTTACATTACAATCATTTCAGTTCTACATACAATATTATCTCTTACGTTACAATCATTTCAGTTCTACATACAATATTATCTCTTACGTTACAATCATTTCAGTTCTACATACAATATTATCTCTTACGTTACAATCATTTCAGTTCTACATACAATATTATCTCTTACGTTACAATCATTTCAGTTCTACATACATATTATCTCTTACGTTACAATCATTTCAGTTCTACATACAATATTATCTCTTACGTTACAATCATTTCAGTTCTACATACAATATTATCTCTTACGTTACAATCATTTCAGTTCTACATACAATATTATCTCTTACGTTACAATCATTTCAGTTCTACATACAATATTATCTCTTACGTACAATCATTTCAGTTCTACATACATATTATCTCTTACGTTACAATCATTTCAGTTCTACATACAATATTATCTCTTACGTTACAATCATTTCAGTTCTACATACAATATTATCTCTTACGTTATAATCATTTCAGTTCTACATACAATATTATCGCATACATTACAATCACTCTTTTCAAGAATTGGTGTTTTACTTGGGCAGTATCTTGATTTCACTAAACGCTGACAGCCACCATGGAAAAATATCATTTATCTTCTCTTTTGGGCTTCCTCTGCTTGTCATCAAATCTGACCTCACGCTGCCATGATTTGACCTTCACAAGTGATACCTTCTCCTACTTGCAGTCTATGTCAAATGTACGTCAACTGTGTTAATTAAAATGATTTAATGAGATCTTCTCAAACATTATCATCTTGGTTTTGTGATATACGCCACATGTGTTGTCTGTTACGTTTTATTTGTATCTGATCTGTTCATGGTCCAAGGCTCACAGAAGTGTGACAGTCTCAACATCCTAGAATGTGACAATATCAACATCCAACAGCATGAATAGTCTCAGCATCCTAGAATGTGACAATATCAACTTCCAACAGCATGAACAGTCTCAGCATCCTAGAATGTGACAATATCAACATCCAACAGCATGACAGTATCAACATCCTAGAATGTGACAATATCAACATCCAACAGCATGACAGTATCAACATCCTAGAATGTGACAATATCAACATCCAACAGCATGACAGTATCAACATCCTAGAATGTGACAATATCAACATCCAACAGCATGACAGTATCAACATCCTAGTTATATGTGTTTATGAGATGTGTTGTAAGACCAGATTTAAACAAGTTTTTGCTGTTTGTACAAACATATATATAAAATGCTGAGTGTGACAAGAAAACATACCATACGTGCTCCCCCTTCTAAACAGCTAAATTCAAGCATATTTCTGTCACATAACTCTTTAATAATCAAACATATCTTCACTAACAATAAAACATAAATTGCCTGCAACATCTCTAACACAAAACAGCTGTAAATAGTTTCAGGTTACTACTGAAAGACATCCTTACTGTCAGAAAGTCAGTGACATCCCATGTTATTTTTATGACACATTTTCTAAAAAGCTGCTAAATATGTTTCAGTGTCAGATGGTCTATGGTCTTAACAACTCGGTTCTGAAGAGTATTTTATCTGTAAATAATCATAATATGCATCTTCTTATCACAATTTCTTTCCAGCTATGGAGCAAGCATGACTGCTGTCCAAGGGATTGTACATCAAACCACAACCGGCCAGCTCTGGACCTTATGGTGACAGCATCGACACCCTAGATCCTACATCTTTACAGCATTTAAAGAAACAGAACCTGCGGGTTCTTTATATTAACTACACGACAGAATCTGTTGACAAACCTGGCTTAAGTCTAAGAATTCATGAACACCAATAAGTCCACTCTCCATCCAACTCAACAGGGAGGATCAGTCAATTTTTTTTTTTTTTTTTAACTTGAACTATTCAATTACCATAGTGACTTCATGTGTGTCTATACTTCATATACATATACTTCCTATGTTTCTGTATAATTCATGTGTGTCTATACTTTGTATATATAAATGTACTTTCTATGTTTCTGTATAACACAGGACATATCCACATATTCTGTTATAAATGCACACAAAAACTGTTTAATTTTCATGTCAACACTTTGCTTGTTTCAGTTTCTCTCTCTGGTGTCTATCTTCACCATAGTCTGAGCTGTAAACAAAAAAATGTAGTTTTCATGGAGATAAAACAAGGGACAAGTAAGCTAAAAGAATGAACATCAACTCCCCTACACTGTTTATATATCCATTTTAAAACTAAGAAAGCTAACATGAAAGACCAGCCAATGACCTGTATGGTCCTATGACTGTATGTAACACTATAAAATGTGCTACTGCAGCTCTCACTGACATGAATCAGAAACTTATTTTTGACTTTGACTTTTCACAGTTTTCACTCTTTTTCCCTTGTGTCAGATAATTAAATGTACAGGTCCTCTTCAGTTGTTCTACATCTCCATACAGAATGTTGGTGCTTGAGGAGTTTTGTGGTATCAGGTTCTTTCGAAGATCCTTCAATGCACTGCAGTCCAGCAGATGGTGTTTAACAGTTTCTTCTTCTTGTCTGTTGCAGTACATGCAGTATGGTGTGTGGTCAGTGGTCACTCTGTGTAAGTGCTTGTTGAGAGTGATGTGTTCTGTTCTCATCCTGAAAATTGTGCCCTGGTCTTTATATATATATATATATAAAACAATGTTTAAACATGGTTAAACAGATGATGAGAATGTCAACATCCTAGAATGTGACAATATCAACATCCAACAGCATGAATAGTCTCAGCATCCTAGAATGTGACAATATCAACTTCCAACAGCATGAACAGTCTCAGCATCCTAGAATGTGACAATATCAACATCCAACAGCATGACAGTATCAACATCCTAGAATGTGACAATATCAACATCCAACAGCATGACAGTATCAACATCCTAGAATGTGACAATATCAACATCCAACAGCATGACAGTATCAACATCCTAGAATGTGACAATATCAACATCCAACAGCATGACAGTATCAACATCCTAGTTATATGTGTTTATGAGATGTGTTGTAAGACCAGACTTAAACAAGTTTTTGCTGTTTGTACAAACATATATATAAAATGCTGAGTGTGACAAGAAAACATACCATACGTGCTCCCCCTTCTAAACAGCTAAATTCAAGCATATTTCTGTCACATAACTCTTTAATAATCAAACATATCTTCACTAACAATAAAACATAAATTGCCTGCAACATCTCTAACACAAAACAGCTGTAAATAGTTTCAGGTTACTACTGAAAGACATCCTTACTGTCAGAAAGTCAGTGACATCCCATGTTATTTTTATGACACATTTTCTAAAAAGCTGCTAAATATGTTTCAGTGTCAGATGGTCTCATGGTCTTAACAACTCGGTTCTGAAGAGTATTTTATCTGTAAATAATCATAATATGCATCTTCTTATCACAATTTCTTTCCAGCTATAGAGCAAACATGACTGCTGTCCAAGGGATTGTACATCAAACCAGAACTGGCCAGCTCTGGACCTTATAGTGACAGCATCGACACCCTAGATCCTACTTCTTTACAGCATTTAAAGAAACAGAACCTGCAGGTTCTTTATATTAACTACACAACAGAATCTGTTGACAAACCTGGCTTAAGTCTAAGAATTCATGAACACCAATAAGTCCACTCTCCATCCAACTCAACAGGGAGGATCAGTCAATTTTTTTTTTTTTTAACATGAACTATTCAATTACCATAGTGACTTCATGTGTGTCTATACTTCGTATACATATACTTCCTATGTTTCTGTATAATTCATGTGTGTCTATACTTTGTATATATAAATGTACTTTCTATGTTTCTGTATAACACAGTTAGGACATATCCACATATTCTGTTATAAATGTACACAAAAACTGTTTAATTTTCATGTCAACACTTTGCTTGTTTCAGTTTCTCTCTCTGGTGTCTATCTTCACCATAGTCTGAGCTGTAAAGAAAATGTAGTTTTCGGGGAGATAAAACAAGGGACAAGTAAGCTAAAAGAATGAACATCAACTCCCCTACACTATTTATATATCCATTTTAAAACTAAGAAAGCTAACATGAAAGACCAGCCAATGACCTGTATGGTCCTATGACTGTATGTAACACTATAAAATGTGCTACTGCAGCTCTAACTGACATGAATCAAAAACTTATTTTTGACTTTGACTTTTCACAGTTTTCACTCTTTTTCCCTTGTGTCAGATAATTAAATGTACAGGTCCTCTTCAGTTGTTCTACATCTCCATACAGAATGTTGGTGCTTGAGGAGTTTTGTGGTATCAGGTTCTTCCGAAGGTCCTTCAATGCACTGCAGTCTAGCAGATGGTGTTTAACAGTTTCTTCTTCTTGTCTGTTGCAGTACATGCAGTATGTTTTGTGGTCAGTGGTCACTCTGTGTAAGTGCTTGTTGAGAGTGATGTGTTCTGTTCTCATCCTGAAAATTGTGCCCTGGTCTTTATATATATATATATATAAAACAATGTTTAAACATGGTTAAACAGATGATGAGAATGTCAACATGCTTTCTTCAAACAATTTTAAAACAAAGGAGCTCATGAAATTTGTTGCTCAGTATTAACTCTGTAGCTCTGTAAGGTGCATCAAAGCAATAAGCTGTACTGTGAAGTTTGAGCAATGCTAGCTGGATGAGTTAGCAGCTGCGCCATGTCTATCCAATAAGGTAATTCATACAGTGTTAGATCACACAGTGTTAAATCACACTGTGTTAGATCACACAGAGTTAAATCACACTGTGTTAGATCACACAGAGTTAAATCACACTGTGTTAGATCACACAGAGTTAAATCACACTGTGTTAGATCACACAGTGTTAAATCACACTGTGTTAGATCACACAGAGTTAAATCACACTGTGTTAGATCACACAGAGTTAAATCACACTGTGTTAGATCACACAGAGTTAAATCACACTGTGTTAGATCACACAGAGTTAAATCACACTGTGTTAGATCACACAGAGTTAAATCACACTGTGTTAGATCACACAGAGTTAAATCACACTGTGTTAGATCACACAGAGTTAAATCACACTGTGTTAGATCACACAGAGTTAAATCACACTGTGTTAGACCATTCTGAAGCTTCATCCTAGTAACCCAAGCTCAAGGGAAGTCACTGAAGCTCTAGAACTTCCTCACATCCACAGAACCGGAAAATGTTAAAAAGAATACATTCCACATACTTATACTGTACATCTGCTGCCACTGAAACCAGTTCTGTCATATTTAATTCAGTTGTAGCAGAAGTGCTTTCAGCAAGCGAGCTTCAAAAGCAACTGTATTTCTCCCAGGATGCATTGGCTCCTCTTCCAATGGCTGTTCGATGACTGCTTTCACATCTTTGCCATACACTGTGGAGAGAGAAGACAAAGTATGTAAAAACACTTCTTATATTACTCCAAAATCAGTTCATCTGAATACATTTCATTTTGCTGCATCACTGAAAAATTATGACTTATCTGAGGAGAACCTATTTTATTCCCAACAACGCTGAGACAAAAACGTGAGTTGCTGTTCTCTTGTGACTGAGATCTACTTTCTCTGAGATCTACTTTCTCTGAAATCTTTCAAACAAAAAAGACTAACAGGTCATAAAAAAAACCTGACCTCAGGAAACAAGGACAGATAGAAATCTGCTGGACACACATGAAGAACTTCTGCTGATGATGAGATTCATAGAGGATTCTTGTCTGGATGGCTCTGCATATGAAACTGAACACAGACAAAGAAGAAGAAGAGCTAATCTGAAAGTTTCAAGTATTTCACATTAGTAACCAGCAAATAACACAACACAAAAAGAAATGGAAAAACTAATTATGCCAGTCCGTAAGAACAGCGAGGAACAAAACTTCTATCTTAATGCCAAGAAAACTAAACTGATGACAACTGACAAAACAAACATGGCAGCTGATATATGTATCAATGAGGAAAAACTGGAAGAAGTGGAGAGCTTTGAATATCTTAGATCACTACTAACTAATAATGGAGATACAATGAGGGAAATTAAAAGGAGGACATCTACCACTCTTCAGAAAGTAAAACAACTAAAGAATCTGTGGAGAGCAGCAGACAGAACTACAAAAATAAGATTTTTAAGGACATGCATCTTTCCCATCGCAACATATGCCTGTGAGATGTGGACACTTAACAAAACAGTTGAGAAACACATAAATGCCTTTGAATGTAAATGCTACAGAAGAGTTTTCTAAATATCGTGGACACAAAAAAGAACAAATATATCTATACTACAAGGGCTTAATATTGAAGAAGGCTGGCTAGTAAAGAGGATTAAAGAGAGAAAACTTAAATATTTTGGACACATTAAATGTCATGATAATTTAGAGAAGACCGTACTGGAAGGATATATAATGGGAAAAAGAAAGAGAGGAAGACCAAGGCGAAGAAGGCTGCAAGACATCATTGACGATCTGCAAATGGATGCAGCAGCGGCAGGCCATCTTGCTCACAACCGAGAGGCCTACAGGAGTGCTGTTTGGGAGGCAAAGTTCCGCAAGGGACATGCAAATGAATGATGATGATGAGCCAGCAAATAATGTAAACCAGTGACTATATCCAACCTGCATAAATACCAGAATCAGCAACTATACTTAACCAGCAACAATATAAAACTTAATGAGAACAAAAATACCAAAAAAACTAAATATCAGCAACAAAAGCTCTGGTCTGGCTCTTCTACAATGACAAACACTTGAAGCATTCACAGCACGAATGTTAACAAGATATTTGAACAATTACACGGGTTAGTTTTCAATGCTACATCAATGGTTAAACTCACAAGTTACAACATTTAACCTCCAAACAGAGTAAAATGAAAACAAATATACAAAAACAGGTGCTATAAGAACTATATAAGATAAACATTGTACAAATTACACTGGGAGAAATATAAAATAAAGACCTACATTCACAACACTCCAGAAACTGAATACACTCGTTGATGACCGAGTCTCGAATCATGATCATGTGTTTGGCCATGTTTTCAATGAGGGACAGGAAGCATCTCTTGGCATAGAACCATGTGTCTGTTCCAAGTTTCTTGTTGTATGGCTCCAAACTCTTGATGACCCTGGAGATGCCAAACTCGTAGTTGCCCTTGGCACAGTACAATGTCCTAAGATACACAGCACAGTAAGCATTTGTTATGGGCATAAAGTCAGCCTTGGTATAGAGTAACAGCTCTTTATCTAACTTTGACAGATGGTGAGGAAGGATCTAGTACACAGGATTAAAGAGAGAAAACTTAAATATTTTGGACACATTAAATGTCATGATAATTTAGAGAAGACCGTACTGGAAGGATATATAATGGGAAAAAGAAAGAGAGGAAGACCAAGGCGAAGAAGGCTGCAAGACATCATTGACGATCTGCAAATGGATGCAGCAGCGGCAGGCCATCTTGCTCACAACCGAGAGGCCTACAGGAGTGCTGTTTGGGAGGCAAAGTTCCGCAAGGGACATGCAAATGAATGATGATGATGAGCCAGCAAATAATGTAAACCAGTGACTATATCCAACCTGCATAAATACCAGAATCAGCAACTATACTTAACCAGCAACAATATAAAACTTAATGAGAACAAAAATACCAAAAAAACTAAATATCAGCAACAAAAGCTCTGGTCTGGCTCTTCTACAATGACAAACACTTGAAGCATTCACAGCACGAATGTTAACAAGATATTTGAACAATTACACGGGTTAGTTTTCAATGCTACATCAATGGTTAAACTCACAAGTTACAACATTTAACCTCCAAACAGAGTAAAATGAAAACAAATATACAAAAACAGGTGCTATAAGAACTATATAAGATAAACATTGTACAAATTACACTGGGAGAAATATAAAATAAAGACCTACATTCACAACACTCCAGAAACTGAATACACTCGTTGATGACCGAGTCTCGAATCATGATCATGTGTTTGGCCATGTTTTCAATGAGGGACAGGAAGCATCTCTTGGCATAGAACCATGTGTCTGTTCCAAGTTTCTTGTTGTATGGCTCCAAACTCTTGATGACCCTGGAGATGCCAAACTCGTAGTTGCCCTTGGCACAGTACAATGTCCTAAGATACACAGCACAGTAAGCATTTGTTATGGGCATAAAGTCAGCCTTGGTATAGAGTAACAGCTCTTTATCTAACTTTGACAGATGGTGAGGAAGGATCTAGTACACAGTAACAGCTCTTTGTCTAACTTTGGCTGATGGTGAGCAAGGATCTAGTACAGCTCTCTGTCTAACTTTGGCTGATGGTGAGCAAGGATCTAGTACAGCTCTTTGTCTAACTTTGGCTGATGGTGAGCAAGTATCTAGTACAGCTCTTTGTCTAACTTTGGCTGATGGTGAGCAAGGATCTAGTACATCTCTTTGTCTAACTTTGGCTGATGGTGAGCAAGTATCTAGTACAGCTCTCTGTCTAACTTTGGCTGATGGTGAGCAAGGATCTAGTACAGAGTAACAGCTCTTTGTCTAACTTTGGCTGATGTTGAGGAAGGATCTAGTACAGCTCTTTGTCCAACTTTGGCTGATGGTGAGCAAGGATCTAGTACAGCTCTTTGTCCAACTTTGGCTGATGGTGAGCAAGGATCTAGTACAGCTCTTAATGCCAAGAAAACTAAACTGATGACAACTGACAAAACAAACATGGCAGCTGATATATGTAT
Organism: Achatina immaculata; assembly: GCA_009760885.1. Taxonomy (NCBI): domain Eukaryota; kingdom Metazoa; phylum Mollusca; class Gastropoda; order Stylommatophora; family Achatinidae; genus Lissachatina; species Lissachatina immaculata. The sequence goes on along the minus strand of CM019719.1, from coordinate 61,036,728 downwards.
CAATGAGGAAAAACTGGAAGAAGTGGAGAGCTTTGAATATCTTAGATCACTACTAACTAATAATGGAGATACAATGAGGGAAATTAAAAGGAGGACATCTACCACTCTTCAGAAAGTAAAACAACTAAGAATCTGTGGAGAGCAGCAGACAGAACTACAAAAATAAGATTTTTAAGGACATGCATCTTTCCCATCGCAACATATGCCTGTGAGATGTGGACACTTAACAAAACAGTTGAGAAACACATAAATGCCTTTGAATGTAAATGCTACAGAAGAGTTTTCTAAATATCGTGGACACAAAAAGAACAAATATATCTATACTACAAGGGCTTAATATTGAAGAAGGCTGGCTAGTAAAGAGGATTAAAGAGAGAAAACTTAAATATTTTGGACACATTAAATGTCATGATAATTTAGAGAAGACCGTACTGGAAGGATATATAATGGGAAAAAGAAAGAGAGGAAGACCAAGGCGAAGAAGGCTGCAAGACATCATTGACGATCTGCAAATGGATGCAGCAGCGGCAGGCCATCTTGCTCACAACCGAGAGGCCTACAGGAGTGCTGTTTGGGAGGCAAAGTTCCGCAAGGGACATGCAAATGAATGATGATGATGAGCCAGCAAATAATGTAAACCAGTGACTATATCCAACCTGCATAAATACCAGAATCAGCAACTATACTTAACCAGCAACAATATAAAACTTAATGAGAACAAAAATACCAAAAAAACTAAATATCAGCAACAAAAGCTCTGGTCTGGCTCTTCTACAATGACAAACACTTGAAGCATTCACAGCACGAATGTTAACAAGATATTTGAACAATTACACGGGTTAGTTTTCAATGCTACATCAATGGTTAAACTCACAAGTTACAACATTTAACCTCCAAACAGAGTAAAATGAAAACAAATATACAAAAACAGGTGCTATAAGAACTATATAAGATAAACATTGTACAAATTACACTGGGAGAAATATAAAATAAAGACCTACATTCACAACACTCCAGAAACTGAATACACTCGTTGATGACCGAGTCTCGAATCATGATCATGTGTTTGGCCATGTTTTCAATGAGGGACAGGAAGCATCTCTTGGCATAGAACCATGTGTCTGTTCCAAGTTTCTTGTTGTATGGCTCCAAACTCTTGATGACCCTGGAGATGCCAAACTCGTAGTTGCCCTTGGCACAGTACAATGTCCTAAGATACACAGCACAGTAAGCATTTGTTATGGGCATAAAGTCAGCCTTGGTATAGAGTAACAGCTCTTTATCTAACTTTGACAGATGGTGAGGAAGGATCTAGTACACAGTAACAGCTCTTTGTCTAACTTTGGCTGATGGTGAGCAAGGATCTAGTACAGCTCTCTGTCTAACTTTGGCTGATGGTGAGCAAGGATCTAGTACAGCTCTTTGTCTAACTTTGGCTGATGGTGAGCAAGTATCTAGTACAGCTCTTTGTCTAACTTTGGCTGATGGTGAGCAAGGATCTAGTACATCTCTTTGTCTAACTTTGGCTGATGGTGAGCAAGTATCTAGTACAGCTCTCTGTCTAACTTTGGCTGATGGTGAGCAAGGATCTAGTACAGAGTAACAGCTCTTTGTCTAACTTTGGCTGATGTTGAGGAAGGATCTAGTACAGCTCTTTGTCCAACTTTGGCTGATGGTGAGCAAGGATCTAGTACAGCTCTTTGTCCAACTTTGGCTGATGGTGAGCAAGGATCTAGTACAGCTCTTTGTCCAACTTTGGCTGATGGTGAGCAAGGATCTAGTACATCTCTTTGTCTAACTTTGACAGATGGTGAGCAAGGATCTAGTACATCTCTTTGTCTAACTTTGACAGATGGTGAGCAAGGATCTAGTATAGCTCTTTGTCTAACTTTGACAGATGGTGAGCAAGGATCTAGTATAGCTCTCTGTCTAACTTTGACAGATGGTGAGCAAGGATCTAGTACATCTCTTTGTCTAACTTTGACAGATGGTGAGCAAGGATCTAGTATAGCTCTCTGTCTAACTTTGACAGATGGTGAGCAAGGATCTAGTATAGCTCTTTGTCTAACTTTGACAGATGGTGAGCAAGGATCTAATACAAGTAGCAGGTCCTCATATAACCTTGGTGGCTGCAAGCAAGGATGCTGCTACAGGGCTTCACCAACAACTTCTACAGTCAGCAGGAAAGTTTAGATGACTGAGCTAAAGGTACAGGGCTTCACCAACAACTTCTACAGTCAGCAGGAAAGTTTAGATGATTGAGCTAAAGGTACAGGGCTTCACCAACAACTTCTACAGTCAGCAGGAAAGTTTAGATGATTGAGCTAAAGGTACAGGGCTTCACCAACAACTTCTACACTCAGGAGGAAAGTTTAGATGACTTGAACTAAAGGTACAGGGCTTCACCAACAACTTTTACACTCAGCAAGAAAGGTTAGATGACTGAGCTAAAGCACGGCATATTTATGAAGGTCTGCAAAACCAAACTGACCAAGACCCTGTCTGAGCACCCCATGTATTCCTGGAAACAGGATGATATGTTACTTTATCCCTGTCAATGTAACCAGCATTATGGTGGAGTTGGCTGAGAAGATGCAAACCTCCAAGAATGTAATAAAACCACAGTGATCCATTCCACATGTGATGTTGGGGGGGGGGGGGGGGTAGGTTGTTTACTGTCTATCCAACTCCATGTTCTGCTGTACTTTCTTGTGATGAACTTTTCTGTTTCTTTTAACACTTCCTGGGCCAAAGATTTGAAAATCTGTTTTCCAGTTTCCATGTGTTGTTGCCCGAAAGCAGGATTTGCCGTCTTTGATAGCTGTCATATTCACACTGTTTCTAGCTTGTTATTTAAAGCAATTTTTGGTTGTCTATATTTTTACTGCAAAGTTAATATAATAAAATATTGTTTTCAATCATCGTAACATAAAAAAAAAAGAAATCTCGTGGTTTTAGCTGTTGGGAACATGTGTTTACAATATCTCGCCAAGTCGACATTTTGTGGAAATGGCGGAGCATGCTTCTCTCAATGACACCGTGATTTACAATGAATTATACTCTGATTCTTTTGTCAGACTGCCCCACTGATGACTATAGATCACTGTTTAATGATTCTAGTAATGAAACTCATGTGTTTCAAAATAATTTCTGTGATGGCGATCGGATTAAAAATACGATTACAAGGCACGGGGTTGCTGTGTCACAAAGTGTAGAGGTCGAGTAGCAGAGATTGTGATTCAATGTCAGGATATGATGCTCCAACAGTATTTCACATTTTTCATGTGATATAGTTAGCAGTGATATAGGTGTGTGGAGTAACATTGATTCTACACCAGTTCTTGAAAAATTTCTAGGAAATCCTGGTGTTTCAGTGAATGTAAACAAACCAGACAGCATAGAGGAAATTTTCAGTACAATGTTTGGCAATGATTTTTTTAAACTGTTAGCTCATCATGAAAATTGATACAGTGCACAGACCCAACATATGATCAAACCTACTGTCTTTTCGTCTGAAAATATAACAAATTCAGACATGAACAAACTCTTTGGATTGATCATTTTGATGGGCCAGACTAGGAAGCCACACTGGAAAATATTACTGGACAACACCAATATTTTCAAAAACAATTAGCAGAGCTAAATTTGTGCATCTTCTGACACTTCTGCATTTCTCTGACAACTCTCAGACACTTCCAGAAACAGGTAAAATTAGCAAAATAAAACCTCTGCTGGATTATTTTTTGCCTAAATTTTCAAGAGTTGGATAAACCAAAAACAGCAGCTTTCGACTGATGAAGGAAAGACAAAAGACTTTTCTGCATGATATCAACAATGCACAACAATGATTATCTGGAATAGTAAAAGATCATGTCCTGGTGAAGCCTGAGGATGAAGGCACTAAAAAAGCATCATCTAGGAAGTGCAGAGTGTGCTTGGTCAATGAGAAAAAGAGTGAAACAAAATTTATTTGTAAAAGTTGTCAAGTCCCATTGCATCCAGATAATTGTTTCACAAGACATCACACACTCAAGAAGTACTAGAGGATCTTGGGAGTCTGTCTATCAACCAGGATTAATTTATCTCAATGGTGAGTAGAGATATGCATGTTTTTCTAAGTCCACTCAAAAAAGTTCATTTTTCAGAAAAATGGTTGGGAACTGGGAGTTTTTCAGGGTAAATAACTGTGGTCCACAAAGTGTTAATGATGCACTGTGTGAGAATTCTTCTTATTTTAGTGCTTACTTGACCTGAAAGTCATCCAGACCCCACTTTGAAAATGCCAAAATGGTCTACAGGCTTCAGAACACACTTTGCAGGCCAGTACTTTATTTATTTTATATTCAGCCCAAATCTGGCCTTGGGAAAAGAGCGTAAATGAAAAAAAATTGTGGGACATGAATGAAGAACTCCTGCTGATACTGAGATTCATGGGATCAACCCATCTCTTTGCCTACATGGCTGTGGATGTAAAATTGAAAGAAGATTAACAAGAAGAAGAAAGAACACTTTAACATTCTATCATTTTAACATAAGATATTTCACTGTTACATCTTCCAGAATTGATGAGACAAAAGTGCAGCTGAGGAAGTTTGTAGCAATAACAAAAACTCACCCTATAACAAGATTCACTATACACAAATGGTAGATTTTTTTGTCTGGGTCCTCGTAGGCCACCTGCTCCTCTTCCTTCTCAATCTTTCTCATGAGTTCTTCAGCCTATGAAGGAAGCAACACAGAGTCAATAATACACATGCTTCTTGTGCTACAGGGAAAACTGAGGATCATTAGAATATGGATGACAAAGCTGAATACTGAAAGGTTCTGAGCTGAATGATACTTCTCTCTCTCTCTCTCTCTCTCTCTCTGAACCTTAAGTGCCCAGGGCACATGGGGCTTCCGCAAGGGTTTTTCCACAAATGCCTGTCCTTTGCCTTTTTTTCTGCTCTTGCCCAGGTGAGCCCTCTACTGCTCAACATCCTCTCTTCTCCATGTCTCCTTAACCTTTACTTCTGTTCCCCTGTGGTGTCCATCTTAGTGCTATTTTTGGTAGTGAGTTGTCAGTCATTCAGAGCACATGTCCCAACCATCGCCAGCATCTTTCCTTAATAACTGCTGTCAGTGGCTTCATCTGCATTTCTGCTAATAAGATGTTATTTCTAATGTTGTCTGGCCAAAATATTTTTCTAATTCTTCATAAACATTTAGTCTGGAAAGAATTTAGCTTGTTTTCTATGGTTTCATGATTTTCCAACATTCACTTCAATACTAACACTTAGAACATTACTCTTAAATATCCTGATTTTCATCTTCGTGCTTAGTTTTTTAGATTTCCATATAGTCTGCAGCATTGCATATGCCTGGTTTGTTCTAATAAGTCTGCTGTTGATGCTCTCTGTGCTGTCTCCATTTTTTACTACTCTACTGCTAAGATATACAAATTCGTTGACCTCCTCCACTAACTTGCTATCTACTCTGAGTACATTTCTGTTGTTCACATTTTGCTTCAATAACTTTGTCTTTCTTTCATTGATCTTTAGTCCTATTTTGCCTGCATTCTGAGTTAGCTTGTTTATTTTATCTTGCATATCTTTGTGGCTGCTTGATAGTAGACAGATGTCGTCTGCAAAGTCAAGGTCCTCCAGCACTGTGTCAAGGGTCCATTGTAATCCTCTGTGTTTGTCTGATGTTGCCTCCTTCATTAACCAGTCTACTGCCAAGATAAATAATGTTGGTGATAGTACACATCTCTGCTTCACTCCTGTTTGTACCCTAAAGCTGCTGGAGGCATGTTCTCCACAGATCACTTTGCACTGGAAACCATTGTATAGGGTTTTGATTACATTCACTATCTTATGGGGGAAGGCCATGCCATCTTAGGATTTTCCACAGTGCATCTCTGTTGACACTGTCAAAGGCTTCCTCAAAATCTATAAACAGTGCACGTGTTATGCTATGTCACTCATTTGCCTGTTCTAGTATTTGTCTAAGTACAAATATGTGGTCTATGCATGATCTTCCTTTCCTAAATCCTGCCTGCTCTTTCCGAAGTTTTCCCTCAAGTGCTGGTATAATTATGTTAATGATTATTCTGAAAAATGAGGGGTAATGCCTCTCCAGTTCCTGCAATCTCTGAGGTCACCCTTCTTTGGTAGTTTTACTTTAAGGCCAGTTTTCCACTCCTCTGGAGCTTTTTCTAGATCCCAAATTTGTTGTAGTATCCGGCAAAGTTGTTTTGGTGTTTCTGTTTCTTCTGCTTTCAACATCTCAGCAGTCACTTCATCTTCATCTGGTGCCCTGTCTAATTTTAGCTTATTTATTGCCTCCTTTACTTCACTTATTGTTATTGGTCCTGTATTGATGTTTAGTTCCATTTTTGCTTCAGGTATGTCTATTGTTTGTGCTGCTTGTGTTCTGTTTAGTAGGGTGTTAAAATGTTCCCTCCATCTTTCAATTTTTCTCTTTCTCCGCTGATCAGTTGTCTCTTTTGTGGAACTTTTGCCCCAACCACAGAGGCAAATTTGATTTTCTGCTAACAGCCATCAAACAATGTCAGCAGATGACACAAGCCACCTAGCGCTTGAGAACCGCTACATTCAGGATTATGGGATGCTGGAACCACACGAGTTAAACTCTCTATTCAGCTACACCTAACATACTCCTTTTCAACAATTATAATCCCTCTCTATTAAGCTCCACTGCCTTCTCAATAGTTACACATAGTTCAGAACCTTCTCACAGCATCACATTACAACCCCTCTACCCTAACTATACTCATCTATTTCACCTTCTCCTGTCTAGGTTAACACTGTACCACTCTCTCTCCCCTCCACGGTTTCCCCACCCACCACCCCCAGTTACAACCCACCGACCACACATCACAGGTCTCCATTTAAACAGTCTCCACAGCCTACCATGCCCATTTCTGACACACAGTGTCAGACAAGCCACATCTTACAAATGCTCTATTCATTATTAATTTTTTTTTCATGTGAATCTATACTTTATCTCCTCTCTCTACTTCTTCATCATGTATGTTTTTGCATGATTAAGGCGCACGCCGAAACATCACAACTTTGTAATCGTTAAGTAATAAAGCTGCTCCTACTTTTTTCCTAGTATATACATTTTGGTGTCACAGCTTTACTGCAGTGCTTCATGTATAGTTGTATCTCTCTCTGAACCTTAAGTGCCCCGGGCACATGGGGCTTCTGCAAGGGTTTTCCACAAATGCATGTTCTTTGCCTTTTTTTGTATAGTTGTATATTTATACACTAATTATTGTGTGTTACCTTCACCTCTTTGTCTTTTTGTGCATAATTACTTAAAACTTGTTCTTTTAGCCTCTGTGATTTGGTGTTCAATAATTTTTTCTTGATTTCTTTTCTTTGCTCTATCTTTTCCCATGTGTTCTTGCTTATCTATTCCTCTTTTCTCCGTTTCCAATATCCCAGCACCTTCTGAATGACATGCAAGATGTAAGGAGATAGTAAATGACATGTAAGAAGACATTAGATGACATGTAAGCTGTAAGAAGATATTAAATGACATGTAAGCTGTAAGAAGATATTAAATTACATATAAGCTGTAAGAAGATATTAAATGACATGTAAGCTGTAAGAAGATATTAAATGACATGTAAGCTGTAAGAAGATATTAAATGACATGTAAGCTGTAAGAAGATATTAAATGACATGTAAGCTGTAAGAAGATATTAAATGACATGTAAGAAGATATTAAATTACATGTGAGAAGACATTAAATGACATGTGAGAAGACATTAAATGACACGTGAGAAGACATTAAATGACACGCAATAAGACATTAAATGACATGTAAGAAGAAATTAAATGCTCAGCTTGTGTTTTATTTTACTTTATGATCAATGAAAATTTAAATTTCTGATTTACCACTGCAAAAATTAGCTCAAAATTGGACCATTCATCAAAAGACTAACTCAAAATTGGATTGTTCATCAAAGGAAAATTCTTAACTTAACTGTTATATCAAAAACAAGTTCACAATTTAACTGTCCACCAATTCAAATGAATGAGTTAAAAATTCAATGAACCTGACTTTGTTGGACGTTAACACTTACCTCTTCATTCTGACTTGTCATGATGTACGAAACACACAAGTTTGCTAGCACAATGGCACTCACACTCAATAGCTGCGGAGAGAGAAAGGTCAGTAAACTCAGCATTGTAGAAAAACATTTATATTATACGCCACTTTAACATAATGTCAGCATTTGTAAGATCATGAGCCACATGCCTGAAAAGATTCTATACTCTATGCTAACGTTCATTACCTAATCTTCTAAGCTTCAATTTTTTATTCTCAATCCTTCATTCCAAGTGTCCAGACTCATTTCCTCTTTCCATCATTTTGTTTCTGTTACAAAAGAGCAAGGTACGAACCAAATACCACATATGTCTGATGGCAGTGATAGCTTTTGCTATCACATGGTCAACATGTGCACACGACGTGATCAAACTTCACTCCAAGCAGGTCACCAAGCGGGTCCTGGTCACCTCGACACCACAGTCTCACAACTGGCACATCTGTGTTGACAGTGTGACTGCTCAGGGAGAACCATGTAATCTAAAGGCTGTCTTGTCCAGCATAAAGACAGAGTGTGCAGACATCCTGTAGTAGATCATAGTGCACAGTGAATACCAGGCAGTGAGTAAGCTGGTCAAAGAAAGAACAGAAATGCAGCAACTAAATTTAGAGGTCGCTTATAACCACATGAAAAATGTGATAAAGCCCTACAGTAAGCCAAACACCACCACATGATGACTATCACATGATGACTATCACATGATGAACATAATTGAATAGGTTATCTTTTTGCACCTTAAAACTAGACACAACTGATTCCAAAATCACATGAATGAGTTAAAAATTCAATGAACCTGACTTTGTTGGACGTTAACACTTACCTCTTCATTCTGACTTGTCATGATGTACGAAACACACAAGTTTGCTAGCACAATGGCACTCACACTCAATAGCTGCGGAGAGAGAAAGGTCAGTAAACTCAGCATTGTAGAAAAACATTTATATTATACGCCACTTTAACATAATGTCAGCATTTGTAAGATCATGAGCCACATGCCTGAAAAGATTCTATACTCTATGCTAACGTTCATTACCTAATCTTCTAAGCTTCAATTTTTTATTCTCAATCCTTCATTCCAAGTGTCCAGACTCATTTCCTCTTTCCATCATTTTGTTTCTGTTACAAAAGAGCAAGGTACGAACCAAATACCACATATGTCTGATGGCAGTGATAGCTTTTGCTATCACATGGTCAACATGTGCACACGACGTGATCAAACTTCACTCCAAGCAGGTCACCAAGCGGGTCCTGGTCACCTCGACACCACAGTCTCACAACTGGCACATCTGTGTTGACAGTGTGACTGCTCAGGGAGAACCATGTAATCTAAAGGCTGTCTTGTCCAGCATAAAGACAGAGTGTGCAGACATCCTGTAGTAGATCATAGTGCACAGTGAATACCAGGCAGTGAGTAAGCTGGTCAAAGAAAGAACAGAAATGCAGCAACTAAATTTAGAGGTCGCTTATAACCACATGAAAAATGTGATAAAGCCCTACAGTAAGCCAAACACCACCACATGATGACTATCACATGATGATTATCACATGATGAACATAATTGAATAGGTTATCTTTTTGCACCTTAAAACTAGACACAACTGATTCCAAAATCACATGAATACTAAGATTATCAACTCTTCCCTTTGTGCATGTGCACAAAACCTCAAACTATGGAACATATACTTCATACTATGAAACATAAATCTGCACCACCGGGCCAAGGAACTAGATCTACAACTCTGTATACAGACGTCTGGCTTGTTGAAGAGGTAGAACTGTAGATGTTGACAATGGGAAGGAGCAGATGGTTTTCTGTGCCTCAGATAGCCAGACATATAACAACAAGCACAAGAAGAAAGAACATTCTGTGGCTCAGATAGCCAGATATATAACAACAAGCACAAGAAGAAAGATCATTCTGTGCCTCAGATAGCCAGACATATAACAACAAGCACAAGAAGAGAGAACATTCTGTGACTCAGATAGCCAGACATATAACAACAAGCACAAGAAGAAAGATCATTCTGTGCCTCAGATAGCCAGACATATAACAACAAGCACAAGAAGAAAGATCATTCTGTGCCTCAGATAGCCAGACATATAACAACAAGCACAAGAAGAAAGATCATTCTGTGCCTCAGATAGCCAGACATATAACAACAAGCACAAGAAGAAAGATCATTCTGTGCCTCAGATAGCCAGACATATAACAACAAGGACAAGAAGAAAGAACATTCTGTGGCTCAGATAGCCAGACATATAACAACAAGCACAAGAAGAAAGAACATTCTGTGGCTCAGATAGCCAGACATATAACAACAAGCACAAGAAGAAAGATCATTCTGTGGCTCAGACAGCCAGACATATAACAACAAGCACAAGAAGAAAGATCATTCTGTGCCTCAGATAGCCAGACATATAACAAGCACAAGAAGAAAGATCATTCTGTGCCTCAGATAGCCAGACATATAACAACAAGCACAAGAAGAAAGATCATTCTGTGCCTCAGATAGCCAGACATATAACAACAAGCACAAGAAGAAAGATCATTCTGTGCCTCAGATAGCCAGACATATAACAACAAGGACAAGAAGAAAGAACATTCTGTGGCTCAGATAGCCAGACATATAACAACAAGCACAAGAAGAAAGAACATTCTGTGGCTCAGATAGCCAGACATATAACAACAAGCACAAGAAGAAAGAACATTCTGTGGCTCAGATAGCCAGATATATAACAACAAGCACAAGAAGAAAGATCATTCTGTGCCTCAGATAGCCAGACATATAACAAGCACAAGAAGAAAGATCATTCTGTGCCTCAGATAGCCAGACATATAACAACAAGCACAAGATGAATTTGTTAAAATGTTCTAGCAGCTATAAAGAACCACTTTTTTGCCTGTTACTACACTTACATTTTCATAATTCTTTTTGACAATTGGTTCATAAAATCCGGCCGATTCCTTATACTTGTTTTCCTGCATGAAAAGAACATGTGCCACGTTCAGCTTCCAGGCATCATGCTCATTACAGAATTCAACCGACTTGCGGAATATTTTCTCTACTTGTTGGTAGTTCTCCATGTCCCAGTAGATTTTCGCTTGCTGCATCAAAATCGGAATGTACCTGAAGTCATATAACAAACAATAATAACAAATATGAAAGGGGTATTAACTTCTTGTGGAAGTCTGGATACATAATCTGTGGAGACAGATTGAGACATATGGTGACAGTATGTAAAATCTGTTGAGACAGGCTGAGACATACAGTGACAGTATGTAAAATCTGTGGAGACAGATTAAGACATATGGTGACAGTAAAATCTGTGGAGACAGATTGAGACATATAGTAACAATATGTAAAATCTGTGAAGACATGCTGAGACATATAGTGACAGTATGTAAAATCTGTGCAGACAGATGAGGTCTGTCCAAAAATAGACTAAACTTCCTAAATATGGCGCCAATGAGCCAACATAGCAACCTCATGAGGGTGATTGTGTGACCTTGAACTTTAGCCCCCCTACTTGCTTGATCGCATCACAACAGTTAGTCATTAAGAATATGCAGCAGAGTGAATGCGTCTCCCATGCTTTTTTGTGATTTTTTTTTCTGTAAAAATTGTTTCTGTGAAATTCTGTGTGTGAAACTGACAAAAACTTTTACAGAGACTTTTCAGATGTTGGAAGCTCAGGGAGAGGATGCTTCAGGCCATACACAACGTTACAAACAGTTCAGACGTGTCAAGTGGGGCAGAACGTCCATCAAAGATGATCCCAAAACTGGATGGCCTCCCATGTCAACGATAAATGATCACATTGAGAAACTGATTAATGAAAATCACCACCTGACTGTCCATGAAGTTGATGAAGAAACAGACTTTGGTAAGTTGATGCCACACAACTCTGACTGTCCATGAAGTTGATGAAGAAACAGACTTTGGTAAAAGTTGATGCCACACAACTCTGACTGTCCATGAAGTTGATGAAGAAACAGACTCTGGTAAAAGTTGATGCCACACAACTCTGACTGAAAAATTGCAGATGTGTCATGTTGCTACAAAATTTGTGCCAGGTCTCTTCAAGGATGAGCAAAATGCATCACAGTCAGGAGTTGTTAGATCATTCGAATGCTGACTGAAACATGCCATGAAAAATGAGTGTATGGCTACATTACTGAAACAAAAGTGCAAGTAATGTTGACTGTCTTCTTTGATTGGATGAGCATTGTTCATCAAGAATTTGTTCCATGTGTTCAGACAGTCAGTGCAGAGCTTTATTTGAATGTCATGAAGCATCTGAAAGAGACACTGTGATGAAGGTGGCTTGAAGAGCAGAGAAACAAGACATGGATGCCACTCTATGACAATGCATCGGCTCACTCGCTGCTTCATATCCACGAATTTTTGGTGAAGCAAAAGTGTTGCAGCCACCCTGCTCTCCAGACTTTGTTTCTGCAGATCCCCCCTCCCCTTTTTTAGATGTTGAAATCCACCCTCAAAAGTCATCAACTTCAAACAACCTACACACAGTTCCAGAGAACAAGTTCCAGGACACATTCTAGAAATGGAAAAAATGTTTGGAGCAGTGTATTTATAGAGAAGGGGAATACTTTGAGGGAAATAAGTTTGATTAAGCTGTAAGTATATTAATAAAGATTATTTTAAGAAAATTAATTTCCTTTTGGATAGACCTAGTATAATGATAGTTTGTAAAATTTGTGGAGTGGGGATCAGATACACAGTGACAGTATGCAAAATCTGTAGAAAGATTGAGAGATACTGGAGAATTTAGCAAAAATGGAAAGGTAGAGATGTGTATCTCACAAATACAGCATAAGAGGTTTTGTCTGCAAAAGTTAACACTCTCAAATTTTTATGTGGTTCAAATATTAACAATATGTGACCAAATGCTGTGACACTTTACTTGTCTGCCTAAACAATGTTCTGCTCATAAACACTGGTGATGGCAGACTGCCATGACTTTTGCCCTGCAGCCACTAGATGAAGATGGGTCAATACACTTCTAACAAGGTATACTTTCAAGACTCCCCATGAAGGGGACTGAATTATTCAATCTCTTTCATTCACGGAAAACTTGAAGGAAATCAGTCAGGTCATGGTTGGCTGAAGTTGGATCTGCAAATACTGTCATGCTGACAGAGCTCCATATTTCAGCATGAGCCTACTTCTACTATCTCCAGAACTATTCATATTGGACCGACACACTATAAGATACAGTCATGTGATTCTTCTCACTCCCAGCTATGTCCTGAAACTTATGCTAACAAACTGAGAGAAATACTCTCCCCACCTTTCTAAAGCCTCATCATATTCATTGACAGCCTTTTTCACAGAATCCTCATCATGGTTTTGTCTTGATTCCTGAACCTGTGATTTAGAGAAGATAATATTAATATTAATAGCAGACATGAAGATAAAGATGAAAAAGATAGTTACGGGATCAAGACCACTCCGCTTTGACCTTACAAATATACCAGAACAATACGGTAGAGAAGTGAAGAACCGTTTCGAAATCCTGATGGCTGTACAGGAGGAGATGACACCAGATGAATTGGCTATGCAGGCCAAAGATATCTTAGTAACAACAGCTAAAGACATGGTTCCAGTAAAGAAAACACAAAAGAATAGATGGATCACAGCAGGCACACTAGAACTGATAAAACAATGTAGAGAAATGAAGACGCAATGGAAAGTGACAAACAACAAAGATAAATATAAAACTTTAACAAAAGAAGTACGAAGAAACATAAGAAAAGACAAAAAACAATACATACAAGATTGTTGTGAAAGAATAGAAGAACATAGGAAGTGTGGAAGAGATAGTGAAATGTTTAAAGAAATGAAGACATTGACGAGAAATGTCACACCTAAGCTAAATGTAATTTGTGATGAGATGGGGAATACCCTGACAGAGACAGAGGAAATTCTAGAAAGATGGAAGGAATATTGCAAAAGAATGTATGAAACAACCGACTGTGGAAGCAGAAATCAACAGTGTGAATTATTATTGGAGGAGAAATAACCCGAACCGACAATAGAAGTTTTATGGGCAATAAGGAATCTGAAAAATGGTAAATCACCAGGATGTGATGAGATAACAGCTGAATTTATTAAAGCAGGAGGAAAGGAGTGTGCAACAATCTATCATGCACTATGTAAAAAGATATGGCATTCAGGTGTTTGGCCAAAAGAATGGAAAAGAACTGTATTCATACCACTGCCAAAAAAGGGTAACCTGAAATTATGCACCAACTACAGAACTGTTGCCCTGATTAGTCATGCCAGTAAAATTCTGTTAAAAATCATAATGGGTAGACTTCGAAAGAAAATAGAAGAAGAAGTCAATATGGTCCAAGCTGGCTTCAGGCAAGGAAGAGGATCAAGAGATCATATATTCAATCTAAGATTAATAATAGAGAAATGCAGAGAGTTTAATGCGAATCTATATTTATCCTTTATAGACTACTCAAAGGCATTTGATTGTGTACAACACCAGAAACTTTGGGAAATAATGGAAAAAATGGGATTTCCAACACATTTGATACAATTAACATCACTGCTGTATCTAGACCAACAAGCAGCAGTAAGAATAAATGGTGAAACAAGTTGGTTTGACATAAAACAAGGGGTCCGTCAGGGGTGCATATTGTCACCCTACTTATTTAACTTGTATACTGAAAATATGAGGAATGTTAGAGAAGATGTAGACAAAGAATATTACGATGCCATAACAGTAGGAGGTTATGAAATACCAGAGATTAGATATGTTGATGACACAGTATTGCTGTCCACAACACAAAAAGGAATGGAAAAACTAATTATGTCAGTCCGCAAGAACAGCGAAGAGCAGAACCTCTATCTTAATGCAAAGAAAACTAAATTGATGACAACTGACAAAACAAACAAGGCAACTGAAATATGTATCAATGAGGAAAAACTGGAAGAAGTGGAGAGTTTTGAATATCTTGGATCGCTACTAACTAATAATGGAGATACAATGAGGGAAATTAAAAGGAGGACATCTATCGCTCTTCAGAAAGTAAAACAAATAAAGAATCTGTGGAGAGGAGCAGACAGAACCACAAAAATAAGATTTTTAAGGGCATGCATCTTTCCCATAGCAACATATGCCTGTGAGACCTGGACACTTAACAAAACAGCTGAGAAACACATAAATGCCTTTGAATGTAAATGCTACAGAAGAGTTCTCCAAATATCGTGGACACAAAAAAGAACAAATATATCTATACTACAAGAGCTTAATACTGAAGAAGGCTGGCTAGTGAAGAGGATTAAAGAGAGAAAAGTGAAATATTTTGGACACATTAAATGTCATGATAATTTAGAGAAGACCGTATTGGAAGGATACATAATGGGAAAAAGAAAAAGAGGAAGACCAAGACCAAGATGGCTGCAAGACATCGTTGATGATCTGGAAATGGATGCAACAGCAGCAGGCCATCTTGCTCACAACCGAGAGGCCTACAGGAGTGCTGTTTGGGAGGCAAAGTTCTGCAACGGACATGAATGAATGAATGAATGAATTCACATAAAAAATGTATGCTGTGTCTGCAGCTGGAGGTGAAGGTAACCCTGTCATACCTTAGAGGCACACAGGGATATGGTGTTAGTGCCCATATTTTCCGTGACCTGTCAGCACACTAGAGGGAGATGCAGTCAGCATCATGCCTGGATGCCTTTGCTTCCCCAACTCCAGAAGAAGTCAGGTACCCATTTCTACAGCTGGGTAACTGAGGTGCCACTCTGGCCAGATTCAAACCCCTGACCTTAACCACGAAAGACTAGTGCACTAACCAACCTGCCACTCAGACACCCTCTGAAATGGAGTGACACAGAAAATATACCCAAACACATGTTTTCAAACACAAAATGTGGAAACTTCAGCTTGTTCTTTTCTGTTTTCACTGGAACTCCGAATGTCTTGTTCTTTACAGCTGATTCTCTGTCTCTGCTTGATCACGTCCTAGCTGTCTGTACAGAATGTCTTTATTTCACACTTAGTTGACATGGCAACACATTGTCTGTGTGGTGTGTATGACTGAAAAGTCAGCTCACTTCTAAATTTACTGTTTCATCTTTCCACAAAATGCTGAGAATAAGTCATGGACCTCACAAATGAAACACCTCTAATGGAAGTTCTCCACCTGACTGAAAGAACAGGTCACACGTTCGGTGTAAGGAGGAATTTAATAGTTGATAGTTCCTGTAAACAGAAGGCTCAAGATCAGAGTTTTTCAACCTGGGTTCCATGGAACCTTAGAGTTTCATGACGTATCTGCAGGGGTTCTACCAGAGATCATGACTGAAAAATCCCTCCTCAACATTTTTCATGGAATCTTAGGGTCCTGCTGATGACCACCTTGGTTCTAGCCTACTTCATTATCTTCTAAGCTTGTCCCATGTTGAAATGCTCTGTGATGGGAGAGTACCAAAACAAATTTGATTAGCAACTCACATAACACATAATTAAGCCTCCTTTGGCAGTGAGCATTTTACTGGACAAAGTTCACTACTCTCAGACTTAGTTGCAGGAGCTGCATGGATGAAAAGTAGCAGACTGTCCCACTCACATTATACAGCTGCACACAAAAAAGAACAAATATATCTATACTACAAGAGCTTAATACTGAAGAAGGCTGGCTAGTGAAGAGGATTAAAGAGAGAAAAGTGAAATATTTTGGACACATTAAATGTCATGATAATTTAGAGAAGACCGTATTGGAAGGATACATAATGGGAAAAAGAAAAAGAGGAAGACCAAGACCAAGATGGCTGCAAGACATCGTTGATGATCTGGAAATGGATGCAACAGCAGCAGGCCATCTTGCTCACAACCGAGAGGCCTACAGGAGTGCTGTTTGGGAGGCAAAGTTCTGCAACGGACATGAATGAATGAATGAATGAATTCACATAAAAAATGTATGCTGTGTCTGCAGCTGGAGGTGAAGGTAACCCTGTCATACCTTAGAGGCACACAGGGATATGGTGTTAGTGCCCATATTTTCCGTGACCTGTCAGCACACTAGAGGGAGATGCAGTCAGCATCATGCCTGGATGCCTTTGCTTCCCCAACTCCAGAAGAAGTCAGGTACCCATTTCTACAGCTGGGTAACTGAGGTGCCACTCTGGCCAGATTCAAACCCCTGACCTTAACCACGAAAGACTAGTGCACTAACCAACCTGCCACTCAGACACCCTCTGAAATGGAGTGACACAGAAAATATACCCAAACACATGTTTTCAAACACAAAATGTGGAAACTTCAGCTTGTTCTTTTCTGTTTTCACTGGAACTCCGAATGTCTTGTTCTTTACAGCTGATTCTCTGTCTCTGCTTGATCACGTCCTAGCTGTCTGTACAGAATGTCTTTATTTCACACTTAGTTGACATGGCAAAAGTCAGCTCACTTCTAAATTTACTGTTTCATCTTTCCACAAAATGCTGAGAATAAGTCATGGACCTCACAAATGAAACACCTCTAATGGAAGTTCTCCACCTGACTGAAAGAACAGGTCACACGTTCGGTGTAAGGAGGAATTTAACAGTTGATAGTTCCTGTAAACAGAAGGCTCAAGATCAGAGTTTTTCAACCTGGGTTCCATGGAACCTTAGAGTTTCATGACGTATCTGCAGGGGTTCTACCAGAGATCATGACTGAAAAATCCCTCCTCAACATTTTTCATGGAATCTTAGGGTCCTGCTGATGACCACCTTGGTTCTAGCCTACTTCATTATCTTCTAAGCTTGTCCCATGTTGAAATGCTCTGTGATGGGAGAGTACCAAAACAAATTTGATTAGCAACTCACATAACACATAATTAAGCCTCCTTTGGCAGTGAGCATTTTACTGGACAAAGTTCACTACTCTCAGACTTAGTTGCAGGAGCTGCATGGATGAAAAGTAGCAGACTGTCCCACTCACATTATACAGCTGCACACAAAAGTATCTACTTGTGAAATCTAAATGTGTCTTGGACCCCCTCAGTGCCTTCTGAGGTGTCCTGTGGGGTATCTAATTAGAGACGTACTCTCAAAAATTCTAGCAGAAACCTACTCTTATACCACAAGCCCCATACCTGATTAAGAAACCTACTCTTATACCACAAGCCCCATACCTGATTAAGAAACCTACTCTTATACCACAAGCCCCATACCTGATTAAGAAACCTACTCTTATACCACAAGCCCCATACCTGATTAAGAAACCTACTCTTATACCACAAACCCCCATATCTGGTTAAGAAACCTACTCTTATACCACAAGCCCCATACCTGATTAAGAAACCTACTCTTATACCACAAGCCCCATACCTGATTAAGAAACCTACTCTTATACCACAAGCCCCATACCTGATTAAGAAACCTACTCTTATACCACAAACCCCCATATCTGGTTAAGAAACCTACTCTTATACCACAAGCCCCATACCTGGTTAAGAAACCTACTCTTATACCACAAGTCCCATACCTGATTAAGAAACCTACTCTTATACCACAAACCCCCATATCTGGTTAAGAAACCTACTCTTATACCACAAGCCCCATACCTGGTTAAGAAACCTACTCTTATACCACAAGCCCCATACCTGATTAAGAAACCTACTCTTATACCACAAACCCCCATATCTGGTTAAGAAACCTACTCTTATACCACAAGCCCCATACCTGATTAAGAAACCTACTCTTATACCACAAACCCCCATATCTGGTTAAGAAACCTACTCTTATACCACAAGCCCCATACCTGATTAAGAAACCTACTCTTATACCACAAACCCCCATATCTGGTTAAGAAACCTACTCTTATACCACAAGCCCCATACCTGATTAAGAAACCTACTCTATACCACAAACCCCCATATCTGGTTAAGAAACCTACTCTTATACCACAACCCCCATACCTGATTAAGAAACCTACTCTTATACCACAAACCCCCATATCTGGTTAAGAAACCTACTCTTATACCACAAGCCCCATACCTGGTTAAGAAACCTACTCTTATACCACAAGTCCCATACCTGATTAAGAAACCTACTCTTATACCACAAGCCCCATACCTGATTAAGAAACCTACTCTTATACCACAAGCCCCATACCTGGTTAACATTTCGTATACTATACATTTTTTCAATGGTAGCCTACAGGATAAACTAAAAGGGAAAAAAAAACATTTTTCTGCCTAGTCTAGTGTATTTACTAGAACTGGTATGTTTTATGGTGTGGTTGGGGGGATAACAACATATTAAGTGAAAAATGAGTGCAAGTAAATACGTGTATTTTAATGCAGGGATTTCAGTGGAGATAGACAGATATTTCTAGGTTTTCACCTTGTCAGAAAGGTTGATCTAGACCGTCTTCATACATTCACACACTGCCCATGTTCAGTGAGTAAGCAAACAATACAGACACAAGGTATAGCTTCCAACATCAAACTACAGACATTGCTGCATGGAGCTCAAGATTAAAACACAGGGCCCTGCTTTAATATCAAGCCACTTATGTGGCTGTGTAGTGCTTACTGCTTTAATATCAAGCCACTTATGTGGCTGTGTAGAGCTTACTGCTTTAATATCAAGCCACTTATGTGGCTGTGTAGAGCTTACTGCTTTAATATCAAGCCACTTATGTGGCTGTGTAGAGCTTACTGCTTTAATATCAAGCCACTTATGTGGCTGTGTAGAGCTTAAAACACATCTTACATCCTTCCCATGCCATTAAAAATCACATAGGGTTTGCATAGTTGTTTGGCAAGTTTTCCTGTTCTTTGCGAGTCTTTCAACTTCATCAAGGAATGTTATGCCCACTGAACTGGCTTCTGTTAACAATGCCCACTGAACTGGCTTCTGTTAACAATGTCCTCTTTAGAGTTTCATGCAGTCTACTTCATTATCTTCTAAGCTTGTCCCATGTTGAAATGCTCTGTGATGGGAGAGTACCAAAGCAAATTTTGATTAGCAACTTATACAACTTATACAAGTAATTACTCTTTTTCTTCAGCCTGTTGTGCTCCCCTTGATAACTTGTTTTGGTATTCTCTGATTGTTTCTTCTCATCACGTGGCCTACATATGTCCATTTTCTTTTTCTGATCACCCATGAGACAGGTTGTTGTTTTGCTCATCTGTCTTATCTCTGCATTGTTCTTGAATTCATTCCACTTTATACCAAGTATTTTCCTTAGGCATTTGTTTTCAAAAGAGTCTAATTTCTTGTCTATTTCTTTAGTTGATTTACAGTTTTTGCATGCACAAATGAGGGTGGATATCACATTTGAATTGAATAATCATAACTTGGTTTTTGTGCTTATAACTTTTGAATTTCATACGTTCTCAAGATTTTTGAAGGACAATGCTGCTTTTGCAATTCTAATTCTAACTTCCCTCCTGGTGTCACCATCCTGGTCTATGTAGCTGCCAAGGTATGCAAATTGGTTTACTTCATCAACAACTGTTCCTTCTACGCATATTTTTCCTTCTTGATTAATGAGAAGTTTCATTATTTTTGTTTTGTCTTTGTTAATTTTAAGACCTATTTTGGTAGCCAAGGAAGACAGGGAATCTGTTTTTTTCTGTACTGATTTCACATTGTAACTGATAAGAGTTATGTCATCAGCAAAATCAAATCTTCTATTTGGGTCTCATGTACCCAATCAATGCCAGTTTTACCTGTACAGCATCTTTTCACTACAAAGTCTATGGCAATTCCAAAAAAGCAATGGAAATAATATACATTCTTGTTTCATGCATGTTTCAATCTGAAACCATTCACTCATTCCTTCTTCTGTCTTGATTGCACAAATATATCCACTGTAGAGATTTATAAAGATGTTGACAATTTTAGGTGGTATTCCATACAGTCTTAAAATTCTCCACAATGAATCTCTGTGTATACTATCAAATGCTTTTTTAGTCTATGAAGTTCAAGATTAATGGTTTCTGCTTTTCAATATGTTCTTCAAGTATAAGAGTAAAGATCTGATCAAGACAGCTTCTCCCTTTTTGAAATCCTGCCTGTTCTTCTCTCATTGCAGTATCCACTGTATCTTTAATTCTATTCAGAATCACTTTACAAAACACCTTTGACACAACTGGTAGTAAGGTTACACTCCTTAACTCTTTCCACCCGTCTAGACCCTGCAGGGGCCATGTCCGGTTTACGTCGACAATCTAAAGTCCCCTATGGGACACCCTGTTTTGTTTCGTTCACACGTGAAATTAACTTTTTAGTTAACCACTATCTGCGCATGCCAAAATCTTCCTTTACTTCCGGACACGGCGTTCGAAAAGGAATTCTTTAAATCTTATCAAGAATTTGTGTTTTTTAGCAACATTTTCGAGACCAACTCAAAAAATTAACACACCCACTAACTCACCAAATGTGACTGCATGTCATTCAGGTAGTGGTAGGCCTGTTAGAAACAGTGCAAAGGCAGCTTTGAATTTATTTAAGTGTATAGGTAACGGAAAGACCATAACTGAATCAAGTTCTCACGTGGATGAACCTGTAGTTAGTTTATCTGCCCATAGTGATGGTGACAGGCATAGTGAAAGTGACTCTGACAATGGCCCTACGACTAGTTCTGTTCTTTAGCTGGACCGAGCAACAGGATAAGTCCTCCACCTGTGAAACAACCTAGAACTATTGTTTCTGTGGCTCAGAGAGAAAATAACAATCCAGTATCTAACTGGAGAGAAGCACAGGTGAATGACGCGCTAGGAACTCCTAGCAGCAGTGATCCTGGCAGTGGTATTCTGTTAGATGTTGGCCGTGAGCGGATATCACCGGGGTTTTTCCTTGCACTATTTACAATAGATATTTTGGACAGTCTCATAGCCAGCATAAATGCTTATGCTGTTATGAAACTTAGCCAAGCAGGTGATGGTAGTAATGATTCTGGATGGACACCTATTGGCCGCCACTATCATTTCCATGAGCATGTAACCTAAACCACAACTCAGTGACTATTGGATCACCACAGGCCATTTGCAGTCACCATTTTTTAGGCAGATGTTTAGTAGGGATAGGTTTCTGAAGATATACAGCACTATGCTGCATGTCGGTGAAGCTGATAGTGAAGGTAAAGCCAAAATTGAACCTTTTGTCAATCAGCTGGTCGCATCTTTTCAGGCAGCCTTTTACCCTTTCAGAGACGTAAGTATTGATGAAATGGTAATTGGCTACAAGGGACGCTGGTGTCACAAGCAATATAACGCTAGCAAGCCAGCCAAATATAACATCAAGACGTTTGGCCTTTGTGACGCCGTCACAGGTTATGTGTTCAACCTGATGATATATTTTGGGAAGCAAACCTCCTATGACCCTGCCACTGCTGACAGTCCAAGTCATGCTGTGAAAGTTTTTCAGACACTTTTGC
Source organism: Achatina immaculata (assembly GCA_009760885.1). NCBI lineage: Eukaryota > Metazoa > Mollusca > Gastropoda > Stylommatophora > Achatinidae > Lissachatina > Lissachatina immaculata. Next base: position 61,014,185 of record CM019719.1, on the reverse strand, counting down.
AGCCAGTGAAGGCTTCTCATCATATATTTGCAGACAGGTTTTATACCAGTCTTCCTCTGGTTGATTATCTGCTGTCAAAAGGTCACAATTACACTGGGACCTTGAATATCTGTCGTAAGGGCTTTCCTCCGCAGCTGAAAACTCAGACACTTGAGGAAAACAAGCCTGTTTACCATGTCAGAGATGATGGTAAGATTCTCTGTGTTTCCTGGACAAACAAAAAGTCAAAGAAGCCTGTTCATGTGGTTACAACACATGGAAAAGCTGTCACTATTCCTCTTATTGAAGGACAACGAGAGGTCCAGAAACCAGTGATCATTCACACATATAACATGTGTATGAATGGATATGACAGAGCTGACCAAAAGGTTTCATGCTATGGTATGCACTCTAGAAAGACAATAAAGTGGTGGAAGAAAATATTCAACTGGATTTTGGAAATAACACAGGTGAATGCTCACACTTTATATTTGCTTTCAGAGAACCCTGGCAGGTGTAACAAATCTCTGGTCTTCTTCAAGAACCAGCTTATTGAGGGTTTGCTATCCTTGGCAGACAGCAGCTTCATTGCAGAAGTTAGTATGCCTGCTCCCAGGCAAACGGGAACAGCAGCACATCCCCTTATCTCAGAACGCTACCAAGGTGTTCATCTGATTGACATGAAAGATTTCCGTAAACGGTGTTTATACTGTTCGAGGGCAGACAAGAAAGTCTGCACCTATTACTACTGTACTACGTGCTCAGACGAACCTCATCTGTGTCCAAATAATTGTTTCCGGGCGTATCATAAGTCACATCGAGCATGATACCACTGCATTCTAGCACAAATACTTCAGCCAACAGCGGCTCTGTAACGGCCCTTCTTCTTCTTCTTCTTCTTCTTCGTTCGCACTGTCTGTCTATATCTGCAGTCCTGTCTCTTGGATAAATTTCACTGTTTTTTGTAACTCATGTATGGAACCGTAGAGCTTATCTTCTTTAGTGGTTTCACTGGGCCAGTAATTATTTCTCAGTGTCTCGTAGTTGATGCAGTTCTGGAGGATATGTTCCACGGTTTGGGGCACCTGGGCACATGTACATAGATTAGTAGTACCAACCTTAAACTTTGTATACATATGACTTCGGAGTCGGCTGTGTCCTGTTCGGAGACGGAAGATGGTGACTTGTTCCTTTCTGTTTAGCATGTGATAGTCATCATGTGGTGGTGTTTGTGGCTTCCTGTAGGTTTTTATCATGCTTTTCTTCTGATTATAGGTGACTGGTATGTCTGGTTGCTCCATTTCAGTGTAACGGCCCTGAAAAGGGCCATCCAAACTGTCAAGATTGGCAATTGCTCAGGAAAGAGGAGCCTTCACCTCAGCCAACAGCAGCTCTGTAACGGCCCTGAAAAGGGCCATCCAAATTTTCAAGATTGGCAATTGATCAGGAAAGAGGAGCCTTCACTTCAGCCAACAGCAGCTCTGTAACAGCCCTGAAAAGGGCCATCCAAATTTTCAAGATTGGCAATTGATCAGGAAAGAGGAGCCTTCACCTCAGCCAACAGCAGCTCTGTAACGGCCCTGAAAAGGGCCATCCAAATTGTCAAGATTGGCAGTTGCTCAGGAAAGAGGAGCCTTCACCTCAGCCAACAGCAGCTCTGTAACGGCCCTGAAAAGGGCCATCCAAATTTTCAAGATTGACAATTGCTCAGGAAAGAGGAGCCTTCATCTCAGCTGACAGCAGCTCTGTAACGGCCCTGAAAAGGGCCATCCAAACTGTCAAGATTGGCAATTGATCAGGAAAGAGGAGCCTTCACCTCAGCCAACAGCAGCTCTGTAACAGCCCTGAAAAGGACCATCCAAATTTTCAAGATTGGCAATTGCTCAGGAAAGAGGAGCTTTCACCTCAGCCAACAGCGGCTCTGTAACGGCCCTGAAAAGGGCCATCCAAATTGTCAAGATTGGCAATTGATCAGGAAAGAGGAGCCTTCACCTCAGCCGACAGCAGCTCTGTAACGGCCCTGAAAAGGACCACCCAAATTTTCAAGACTGGCAAGCACTGGGTGTTGCAAAATGAGTTCACAGTGTTTTCTGTTGTGTTTTTGTTTGTTTGTAGGTCTGCAAATTTGTCCACAGTTTTTACACTTCATGTATTCCCCTGGGAACAACTGTGTTAAGACCACACTTATCTTAACATAGTGTTTGTGAGACAGGGAACATAGATCTGTTTGCTTAAAAACTCTGACCTACCTCTGTAGCCCAGAAACTTGTAGCAATCAACACTAATTGTAATTGTTATTTTTGTAAAATGTAATGTCAGGTTGGTGGACGGATGGGGACATGGAGATCTCTGGCGGGGATGAGGGAAGTCTGGTGTGAAACCAATGAATCCAGGACGTGACAAGCCTATAGGTCTTTACAACAATGGCTATCAGAATGATATAAACAAAACAGAGCCAGTAGACTATAGGTGGCGGGGAATGGATATCGTTGAAGCACTCATCAGATTTCTCATCTCAAAGTCAGAGTGTCTTTGTGGAACTGTCTCCAAACCATCTGACATGGAGAAGGGACTTACATACAGCCACCAGAGGTTGGAAAACAAAGTTTTGGCCAGGCCAGCCACACTGTCTTCATGGCAGTCCGAGCAAGACCACAGTCTGCCCTAGCAAGGAAAGGTGCTGAAGTCGGAGTTACCCAGCCAAAAGGCGCATCGCAAAAATCAGGGTAACACGCATTATCGCTAATGAAATGTACACTTCATGTGAGGAATTCCATTTATCTTCATATTGTGTTTTTCAAGTGGATATTTACATCTGTAATGGTAAGTAGAAAACAATTTTATTTGTGGGTCATAATTCTTTTTTGGGCTGAAAAGAGATATAGTGTATATTAGATGTGATTCATTTGGATTTCACAACAAAATGTGCCAAAGTTGGATTTATATTCAGCTGGAATATATTCAGATTGAGGGTAAGTTGAACATACTTTTTTTTTCTCAGTCTTAAATGATTTTTTTTTTGTTTGCTCACAAACTTTTCAATTTTTTCTCAACAGTTCTCTTTCTTTGACAAATAACTACATGTATGAAATCCTCATTCATTTCTACTTATTTTGATATATGATACACTTATGTTGAACCCTGAATTAGTTTGTTAAAATTAATTTTAGAGAGGGACCCAAAAATTATCGCAACACCCGCTCGACAATATAACGTCCGCCCGTACGCCGGTAACGTCCGCATTTTTTTTTTCCCAGGTGGAAAGAGTTAAGTTACTGCAGTCACTGAGGCTGCCTTTTTTAGGTATTTTAACAATGATTCCTTGTTTCCATTTAGAAGGGACCTTTTCTTCTTTCCAAATTTTATTAAATATTCTTTGTAGTTGGCTCATGTTGTCACTGTTAATAGCTTTTAACATTTCGGCTGTTATTTCATCTTCACCTGCAGCTTTGTTGTTAGCCATTAGATTCACTGTTGTTTCAATTTCATTAAGTGTAACTTCATCTAAGTTGACATTTAGTTGTGAGACTGGTAAATCGGTTTCAAGATGTATTATCTGGGTGTGGTTGATTAAGTATTTCTTGGAAGTGTTCGGCCCATCTTTGCTTTTGGTCTTTACTTGATGTTAATAGGTTGCCCGTTTTGCTGAAGACTGGTTTTTCTCTTGAGGTGATAGCACCTGTTAGCTTCTTCTGTATGTTATATAGAGTTTTGCTGCTTTAATATCAAGCCACTTATGTGGCTGCGTAGAGCTTAAAACATAAGACCACCCATCAACCCACTCATACAGATTCCAACATTAAAACAACGAGGTCCTAATTTGTCAATGCAAAAAACTGATCTATTAAATAAAAGCAACAATCACGTGAAACTAAATGAATACCTGCTTTGTTAACTTCCTCAGAGCTTCTGTTTGTTTAGTGGCCATCTCATCCAGCTTCCTGTAAGCCTCCTCCGGGGAAGTCTGTCTTGTTATAACAGCCTCCAGGAAGTCATACAAATACTGCAACAACAATTACATACATAGTGTTTGTGAGACAGGGAACATAGATCTGTTTGCTTAAAAACTCTGACCTACCTCTGTAGCCCAGAAACTTGTAGCAATCAACACTAATTGTAATTGTTATTTTTGTAAAATGTAATGTCAGGTTGGTGGACGGATGGGGACATGGAGATCTCTGGCGGGGATGAGGGAAGTCTGGTGTGAAACCAATGAATCCAGGACGTGACAAGCCTATAGGTCTTTACAACAATGGCTATCAGAATGATATAAACAAAACAGAGCCAGTAGACTATAGGTGGCGGGGAATGGATATCGTTGAAGCACTCATCAGATTTCTCATCTCAAAGTCAGAGTGTCTTTGTGGAACTGTCTCCAAACCATCTGACATGGAGAAGGGACTTACATACAGCCACCAGAGGTTGGAAAACAAAGTTTTGGCCAGGCCAGCCACACTGTCTTCATGGCAGTCCGAGCAAGACCACAGTCTGCCCTAGCAAGGAAAGGTGCTGAAGTCGGAGTTACCCAGCCAAAAGGCGCATCGCAAAAATCAGGGTAACACGCATTATCGCTAATGAAATGTACACTTCATGTGAGGAATTCCATTTATCTTCATATTGTGTTTTTCAAGTGGATATTTACATCTGTAATGGTAAGTAGAAAACAATTTTATTTGTGGGTCATAATTCTTTTTTGGGCTGAAAAGAGATATAGTGTATATTAGATGTGATTCATTTGGATTTCACAACAAAATGTGCCAAAGTTGGATTTATATTCAGCTGGAATATATTCAGATTGAGGGTAAGTTGAACATACTTTTTTTTTCTCAGTCTTAAATGATTTTTTTTTTGTTTGCTCACAAACTTTTCAATTTTTTCTCAACAGTTCTCTTTCTTTGACAAATAACTACATGTATGAAATCCTCATTCATTTCTACTTATTTTGATATATGATACACTTATGTTGAACCCTGAATTAGTTTGTTAAAATTAATTTTAGAGAGGGACCCAAAAATTATCGCAACACCCGCTCGACAATATAACGTCCGCCCGTACGCCGGTAACGTCCGCATTTTTTTTTTCCCAGGTGGAAAGAGTTAAGTTACTGCAGTCACTGAGGCTGCCTTTTTTAGGTATTTTAACAATGATTCCTTGTTTCCATTTAGAAGGGACCTTTTCTTCTTTCCAAATTTTATTAAATATTCTTTGTAGTTGGCTCATGTTGTCACTGTTAATAGCTTTTAACATTTCGGCTGTTATTTCATCTTCACCTGCAGCTTTGTTGTTAGCCATTAGATTCACTGTTGTTTCAATTTCATTAAGTGTAACTTCATCTAAGTTGACATTTAGTTGTGAGACTGGTAAATCGGTTTCAAGATGTATTATCTGGGTGTGGTTGATTAAGTATTTCTTGGAAGTGTTCGGCCCATCTTTGCTTTTGGTCTTTACTTGATGTTAATAGGTTGCCCGTTTTGCTGAAGACTGGTTTTTCTCTTGAGGTGATAGCACCTGTTAGCTTCTTCTGTATGTTATATAGAGTTTTGCTGCTTTAATATCAAGCCACTTATGTGGCTGCGTAGAGCTTAAAACATAAGACCACCCATCAACCCACTCATACAGATTCCAACATTAAAACAACGAGGTCCTAATTTGTCAATGCAAAAAACTGATCTATTAAATAAAAGCAACAATCACGTGAAACTAAATGAATACCTGCTTTGTTAACTTCCTCAGAGCTTCTGTTTGTTTAGTGGCCATCTCATCCAGCTTCCTGTAAGCCTCCTCCGGGGAAGTCTGTCTTGTTATAACAGCCTCCAGGAAGTCATACAAATACTGCAACAACAATTACATACATATGTCAACTGATGTGATGATAAACAAGTCACATACATTTTTGTGCTCACATGAAGAGCAATGTAACTTGAAGATACAATCAAAGAAAAAAGGTCTGAGATGGATCTAGAACATAATCAAAGAAAGAAGTCTGAGATGGATCTAGAGCATGGCTAACTCATTCTCTAGAACCATGAATCCCAATGAGGTAGAGATTGATGAAATCACCATGGTCAAGACACCTTCTGTTTATATCCTCTCTGGGAACCAGTGAAAGCCAACAGAGACTCATCAATGGGGCAAATGATATTTGTCTTACAAGACCTTTATATCAGCATCAGATGGCAAGAGCTCCATGTTCATTCACTACAACAACAGTTGCACCTAACACACATCAACAGTGAGCTTCTATTATCACCATCAAATTCTGAAGTTTAACTCTTTCCATGCTGGAGGAAGAAACACGGACGTTTTCTGGAGTGCGGGAGTAAAAACGCGGGTCCTTGTCAGTAAGGGGTCTAGGTGTAAAATGGAATGAAAAACAGTGTTTCCATGTACTTCCGTATACGTAATATGTATCAAAGTGTAGCTAAATGAATGAAAATTTCATAAATGCAGAGTTTTTTAGGAAAAAAGAAGTAATGTGATGTTTTTAGACACTGATTGTGGCCAGCTCACCATCGGCTAGATCTAGATTCGCGCTTCTTACCCCTATTTACCATCTAAGATGTGTAGATCTACTTATCGATCTCGTATTGTGACTCCGTATGGCATTTTCGCTTACTGAATGTATGAAATAACCTCCTAACTACTCCTAACTACTTCTCCAGTCGTCTAAATATGTCTAAATCTACTTAGAAAACATTCAAGAGCAGCGGGGTGGCCATAGGCTATGTCCATACCCCTATCTACATCGTAAAAAATTGAAAAATTTCCATGCTTCTCGTCCGTATTCTCGCTCGGCATCGCTCGTAACTAGGCACGCATTCGCCATTTTGAAAGTGTCACCGGAATCGCGGACGAAATATGTACAATCTAAATGTTACACCGGTTGTTTTAAATGAAACAAATCGTCAGTATACTGCCCATTCCCGCACGCATCGGGAAAACCGGAAGCGTCAGTATAGTGACATACGCCTGGGAAGAGTTAATATAACCAGTACATACCGGAGTTAGGTACTTGTAAGTGAGGTGTGCATTTTCTGCCAGGACATCAGCAGCAAGGTCATAGTACTGAAAATAAAAAGGGAAGGTCATAGTACTGAAAATAAACAGGAAGGTCATAATACTGAAAATGAAGGTCATAGTACTGAAAATAAACAGGAAGGTCACAGTACTGAAAATAAACAGAATAAAACATAAACAAGGCAACTGTAACGAAAGTAAACAGTAAGACCACTGTCTAAAAAACCAACAGCCTAGGTTGTGTTAGAGAAAGTCGGCAACAAATATGAATGAGGACAGACTGCACGCGTAGTCTAAGCCCTAAAGACCTGTAAAGAAGTATAAAGAGCAAGAAAGAGAGATCACAGTGTAGACAACAATGAGTCAAATGTTAGCTGCTTATGATGAAGTATTTTTTTCAGTACCCAAGTATACAGCTGGACATTTATAAATGTCCACATCATGGAGAAGCAAGTCAACTCTTTACAAGGCATGCTGGGTAAGAAAGGTGCAAACTATTGCACAAATAATATAAACTGTTAGAAGCGTCACACAGCAAACCATAATTCCTAAACTCACTGGAAAATTCACTGAGGAGTGTGCAGCAACACTCTGAAATATTAACTGTGACTATGAATAAGAAAATCAAAAGTTACGGTAATGAGACTTCATGGAAATAAATAAACCTTTGCTTGTGCTTCTTTTGTGGTAAATTAAACTCAGAAGATGAAAAGTGAAAAAACTATTTGCATTATTTTTCATCTCATCACAAATCTCATGTTTTTTGCTGGTAATAAGTGTGAACTACATTTAAAATATAATTAGAAAGATATATTTATCTGCTGTATCTGAGTGTCACAACAATACTCTCCTCCCTTCTCGTCTTTCCCTTCACCCACTACCACCATCACTATTACCATCTTAACCAACACTATTACCACCATAACCATCACTACTACCACCATAACCATCACTACTACCACCATAACCATCACTACTACCACCATAACCACTGCTGCCTTTATTTTCCCAAACACAGAAAGAAAAGAAAATAAAACAACTGACAGATTCTAGTTCTGACATAACACGTATGATATTTCAACATCCCAGCATTTTCTCTCTTCCTGATATCTTCACTACTGCACCAGCAGTCTAAAACTTCCATGTCTGAAATTAGCAGAGAAGTCTACAACATAAAGAAATGAGCAATTCACATCTAGACAATCATACAATTCTAATCAATAAAAACTCAGAAGTAACGTTACATTTAACACACAACAAAATGACTGACCTCATATTTAACACACAACAAAATGACTGACCTCATATTTAACACACAATAAAATGACTGACCTCATATTTAACACACAACAAAATGACTGACCTCATATTTAACATATAACAAAAGGAGATTGCCGAAAGTTTCTGGGGGAAACGGATTCTGCTGCAACAAAAACTGCAGTTTTGTGAAGCCCTGAGTGGGAGAGTTCTCCATGTTCATCAGGGCCTGGTTGTGAAGTGTGACAGCATCCAGTTCTTCCTCAGATCGGGGTGGCATGTCAGTCAAGGCCTCGCTTGCTGCATCATCTGACCATGAACAACTAAATATAGTATTTGTGTCACCTCATAAACATCTAAAAGTGTAAAAATATCCGATGATGATTGATGTTATCTAATACTCAGTACTGTTCGTTGGTGTGATGATTTTCATGCAGCTGTCAGATAAATGTTCACAAATTAAATAACTTCATTTTTCAGAGCTCACTTTGCCTTTATGATTATCAACTTCTTTGTTGATAAACAAACGAGCACTGTCAAATTATAAGGTACAGCACTGTCAAACACAGATCAGATTATATGTGGTACATGTGGTACACCATTGTCAAACACAGATCAGATTATATGTGGTACATGTGGTACACCATTGTCAAACACAGATCAGATTATATGTGGTACATGTGGTACACCATTGTCAAACACAGATCAGATTATATGTGGTACAGCACTGTCAAACACAGATTAGATTATATATGATGTACAGCACTGTCAAACACAGATCAGATTATGTGGTACAGCATTGTCAAACACAGATCAGATTATATGTAATTCGTTGGTACGCTGTTCTCTCGTGGCTAGACGGCTGCTTGTCCTATTGGAGTCCATGGTTTGAATCCCAGATAATGCTGAAGTCGGAGACACTGGACCAGGGAAGTCTAGATAGGCAACCACCTCTCACCCGGCGGGGATGTCTGCGTATCCTAATCACGCTGAGGTTTTCCGGTGAGAAAGTCCAACCCTGGACTGGATGGGCAACCACCTCTCACCCGGCGGTGATACACGGGTATCTCAAAACACGTCGAGGTTTTCCGGTGAGAAAGTCCAACTCTGGCCTGGGTGGGCTAATGCCTCTCACCCAGCGGGGATGCACTGATATTCCAAACACGTCGAGGTCTTCCGGTGAGAAAGTCCAACCCTAGACCAAACTGGTGCAATGAAAACCACGGTGTCACACAATCCCGCTTCCGAGACCCACTAGGAATACAGGCTAAAGCACTGTGATACTCTGAACCCCTTGTGGTCCTTTCGTGGAACTCGTGTGGTCTATTTTGGACCACACAGGGGACCACGGGACCTAACGAGGACCACATGCGTGAATTCAGTAGGTTCACAGTGCGGTTTTTGGTGGTAGAAGTGAACGAAGAAGAAGAAGAAGAAGAAGAAGAATCCCAGATAATATTCTTGTGATTTTTCTTTCTCTCACATCTCACTAAAGTGCTCTGTCTACGATTTTTTCTGAGGTCTAATCCTACAAAACTGTGTTCTCTTACTTTAGAGTACGAAAGCCTCGTTGTTTCTTATTTATACAAAATCTGTTCCTGAAACTATAACCTGAAACAAATTTATGTAAAATGTATTCATTCGTTTGTTGCTGTGGTCCAACTATGCATTAGACATGGCAGGTGGCCGTGTGTGTATGTTTGTCTAAAAGTTGGTACTTGCTAGAGAAAGTGAATCTAAGCTATGGAATTTCTGTGTCATGACCTTGTTTCTTTCCAGGTGTCACAATCTCCGCTTCACACTGAACAGGTACTAATGAGTTTGCTTTCAAACACCTTTTTTTGGAGGTGCGAGATAGTGTAGTTTGTTGATATGTTGTTCTCTCGTGGCTAGATGACTGCTTATCCTACTGGAGTCTCTGGTTCAAATCCCAGTAATTCTCTTGTGACTTTTCTTTCTCTCGTCTCACTAAAGTGCTTTGTGTACAATTTTTTCGAGGTCTAATCCTATTGGAATTGCAGTAGACTTCATAATGAGAAAATGCTGTAAAGGTAACACAGGTATTGATTGGGTACATGGGACCCAACTAGAACATCTTGATTTTGCTGGTGACATAACTCTTATCAGTAACAATGTGAATTGCATGCAAGAAAAAAACATATCCTGTCTTCACTGGCTAGCAAATTAGGACTTGAAATTAACAAGGACAAAACAAAAATAATGAAAGTTCCCGTTAATCAAAATGGAAAAATACACGTAGAAGAGACAGATGTTGAAGAAGTCAATCAATATGCATACCTTGGCAGCTACAAAGACCAGGATGGTGACACCAGAAAGGAAGTTAGAATTGCAAAAGTAGCATCGATCTTCAAGAATCTTGAGAACATATGGCATTCAAAAGTTATAACCACAAAAAAACAAAACAAGTTAAGACTATTCAATTCAAATGTAATATCTACCCTCATTTATGCATGCAAAAGCTGGAAATCAACTAAAGAAATAGACAAGAAATTAGACTCTTTTGAAAACAAATGCCTAAGTAAAATACTCTGCATCAAGTGGAACGAATTCAAGAACAATGCAGAGATAAGACAGATGAGCAAACAACAACCAGTCTCTGGGGTGATCAGGAAAAGGAGATGGACATATGTTGGTCACGTGATGAGAAGAAGCTAACAAGTGGAACACAACAAGCTGAAGAAAAAGAGGCAGACCACATGAAACTCTAAAGAGGACACTGATAAGAGAGGCCAAATTAATAGGCATAAAATCCCTTGATGAGGTTGAAAAGCTTGCCGAAAACATGAAAACTTGATGAACTACCTTGCGGGCCCTATGTGACATTTAACAGCACGGAAAAGATATAAGAAAGAAGAATCCTACAAAAATGTGTTCTCCTACTTTACAGATTATATGTGGTACAGCACTGTCAAACACAGATCAGATTATATGTGGTACAGAACTGTCAAACACAGATTAGATTAAGTTAAAATAAATTCACTTGACTTCAATCATCAGGTCAATGTTCGTGATGAAGGTCCAGTAAGTGGAGTGACCATCCAGCCACAAGAATACCCTACCAGCCAGATATTTTAAAGCCTAAACGTTCTCTTCCAGGTTTCCTTTTTCTCATGTCCATGTGCTGTGTCAGCACTTTTTGAGTGGTCTTCTACCTCTTTACCTGTCCACCTTACTTGGTGCAAGCTTCAGTCTTTCCAACAATTGATTCTTAAAAAGTCTGCACATTAATCTGTCAAACTTCTAATGGAAATTCAAATGAAAACTAACCCTACTCATGGATGTGGACAATACAAACTAGATGTGGACATTACAAACTAGATGTGGACAATACAAACTAGATGTGGACAACACAAACCATCTTCTTCATTTATAAAAATGCTTAGTTCAAAATATAAGTATTTAAAGAAATCAGTAATGGTTATGATGTTCTGGACTTTTCCTTTAAAAATGTGCTAAGAGATTACTGCAAAAAAACTGAAACTAGCAGAAATAGGCCTCCTTTTTCCTTTCAAAATGTGCTAAGAGATTATTGCATTCATTCATTTGCATGTCCCTTGTGGAACTTTGCCTCCCTAACAGCACTCTTGTAGGCCTCTCAGTTGTGAGCAAGATGGCCTGCCACTGCTGCATCCATTTGCAGATCATCAACGATGTCTTGCAGCCATCTTCGCTTTGGTCTTCCTCTCTTTCTTTTTCCCATTATGTATCCTTCCAATACGATTTTCTCTAAATTATCATGACGTTTAATTTGTCCAAAATATTTAAGTTTTCTCTCTTTAATCCTCTTTACTAGCCAGCCTTCTTCAATATTAAGCTCTTGTAGTATAGATATATTTGTTCTTCTTTGTGTCCACGATATTTGGAGAACTCTTCTGTAGCATTTACATTCAAAGGCATTTATGTGTTTCTCAGCTGTTTTGTTAAGTGTCCAGGTCTCACAGGGATATGTTGCGATGGGAAAGATACATGTCCATAAAAATCTTATTTCTGTGGTTCTGTCTGCTCCTCTCCATAGATTCTTTATTTGTTTTACTTTCTGAAGAGCAATAGATGTCCTCCTTTTAATTTCCCTCATTGTATCTCCATTATTAGTTAGTAGTGATCCAAGATATTCAAAACTCTCCACTCTCTCATAATCCATTGCATACTCTGCAGTACAGCTCTGGAACTCCCTCCCCTACAATTTAAAATCCATTGGTAATACTTCATCCTTTAACTCAAACCTGTTTCATTATTTACTTGCTTGTAATTATATGCCTCTATAAAATAACCAGCACTCTCTCAACACATGGCTCGTAAACCATCAAGTACTTCAATGACATAGTTAGAAAAGCAACTTGTTAGATACTGTTAGAAATTATTTTAATGTTTGTTAAAAAAAAAACATATGTTAGAAGATCTGTATTTACAACGTATTTTTATTTATGTATACGTCTGCGTGTGTATGTGTGCGTGAGTGCTATTTTATTAGGTTAATTATTTCTTCTCTTTTACTTTGAATGTAGTAGTTAAATCTTACACTCTTTTGATATGTTTTTCCTAATTTAATTTGTATTTTTTTTACTAAATCAAGTGTGTGGGAAGAATGAAAGATGGAGTGATGAAGGGCAGAATGTAAGACGGGCCTGTGTGCCCAATTCTTTACCCTTTAAAAATAAAGATTATTCACTCATTCATTCATTTATAAAACAAGGGGTCCGTCAGGGGTGCATATTGTCACCCTACTTATTTCACTTGTATACTGAAAATATAATGAGGAATGTTAGAGAAGATGTAGACAAAGAATATTACGATGCCATAACAATTGGAGGTTATGAAATACCATAGATTAGATATGCTAATGACACAGTGTTACTGTCCACAACACAAAAAGGAATGGAAATGCTAATTATGTCAGTTCGTAAGAACAGTGAAGAGCAGAACCTCTATCTTAATGCAAATAAAACTAAACTTATGACAACTGACAAAACAAACAAGGTAGCTGAAATATATATCAATGAGGAAAAACTGGAAGAAGTGGAGATTATTGCAAACTAGCAGAAATAGGCCTCCTTTTCCTTCCTTTTTCCACTTTTTTTTTTTTTTTTTGCATGTAAAACTGCACCATACTCCCTAATATAAGTCTACACCATGTTCCTGTAGTACTCTTGCTATGCTGTTCATTCTTCAATAGCCCACTTGAACATATCTGTAGTACATAGTTTGAAGTTGTTAGAAAATGTTTCTGTGTCCCGCTAGTGTGAAGTGATAATTTGTTCTTCTCTACTGAGATCAACTTGTGACGGCTAGGATCTTCTTTCTCTGTGTCATTCTTATCTTACATCTTTCATTAATAATTATCTGGACCCTCTCCTCGTAAGTCATATTTGTGATTGATACATGAGACAAACAGTACCAAACTAACGGAGAACAAAACCGTTCAGACTTGCTTGTATGATCCTGGGAGGTGCCTTTATAACAAATCCTTCTGGTCTTTGTTCAGTGTCAAGTACAAATGAGTCAAAATGGAATTTTTTTTTCATGTTTTGTAAACAAAAATAACTTAGGGGAAGTAATCATGACTATTCTAAAATTATCAGGGTCTGCAAAATCAGAACTGACTGAGACTTTACCTCCCTTTTCCATGAGAATCTTGAAAACAAGCATTTTGTTCTTCAGCCTAGGTAGTTATGTAAGGATCAATGGGTTCCCCAAGGTGGTGGAGTCTGTCAAGAGGTCCAGTTCATCAATGTGTTCCCCAAGGTGGTGAAGTCTGTCAAGAGCTCCAGTTCTTCAATGTGTTCCCCAAAGTGGTGGAGTCTGTCAAGAGGTCTAGTTCTAGGAGTAACTTAACCAATGAAAGTTACTGTGTCTGACTTCAGTTTAACCAGAAACCTACTCTAAGATCATCTTAACAGCATCATCTACTGTTAAGAACAGTCTTACATGGGGAGAGGCAAACAATCAACCAGCTAGTCAACCAACCAACCAACTACCCAGTTACTTCATCAACCAACTTACTACAAGTCTGGAAAAAGAAAAAAAAAATATCCCTAGTTTGGGCCACAAGCTTACAGTTCTTCAGCTGATACTCCATGGCTGCCTTGAGATTGAATGCTTCCACAAGAGCTGTTTCATGCAAGGTCAAGGAGTTTCCAACACTGCGGACATCTATACCTTCTGTCGTCATGCCAACACTCAGCTCTGTTAAGACAAGAGATTAAAAACAAGTAACTCTAACTGAAATAATCAATCAAAAAGAAAGAATGTAACACATAATCTTCATAACAATGCACAAGACACATACATTTAAGGCAGGAAACTATTATATCTAAACAATTCCTTACATCATCAGAGGAAGTCCCATGCCAAACAAGCAAACAAGTGTATCAGAAAATGTTATATACGAAACAAACATTCTTATGTAAATAAAATAAAAACAAGTCTGAAAACTATGCACTAAAAATAAAACAAAATAATATTTTTAAAAAATGGAATGGAAAAAAAAAATGGAGAGAAATGAGTTAAGCTTAGTACCTGGATGTTCTCTTATGCCTCTTTCTATAATATCGGCAATGTGCTTGAGGGCAGGCGCATACTGCTTCATCATGTAGTGACACAAGGCTATGTTGTAGGACAGATCTGCTTTGTAGCCCAAAACCTGCATTGCTCCAACAAACTTCTCACAGGCCTCCTCGTACCTCTTTTCCTAGTGGCACAAGATTATGGAAGTAGACATGACATAAACATTCACTTTATATTGTTTTTTTTTTCTTTTTTCATCAGGGAATTTAAAAATATTCATTATTTTTCTTTTCATTTTTCATTAACAGTTTAATCTTCTCTCAATGACTGTTCTATTTAACAATGTTTATGACTGAAGCATGTTTCTTCTTATATGTAAATCTCAATAACATATTTGTCTGAAATCCTGTATTACATAAATGCTCCTTTCTCAAAATCAGAATGAGAACTACCTGCTGTGAGTTTTATTAAGTAAGTCAGTTAACGATCGAGAAATGAAGATGACCAAAAAATTAATTTTTTTAAAAAAATGTCCCCTTTCTGTTTTTCTCTTTCAGTCATTCACCTCAAATTTCAGTTTTAATGAATGTTGTCATGAAAATTTTACCTTGAAAAGCAGACAGCCAAAGTTGATTTCTGTGTCAGGGTCATCAGCAGGACACTGTTCAACCAAGCTCTGCTCACACAACACAAAAGAATTTAAACATCCTTAGAGATACCAAAATATGAACAAAACCAAATCTACTTCATATCACAAGCTGAAATACCATAGTTTTGATTTCCTCTACAACTTTATTCTTCTGTGTTTTCCACATGCTCTTTTGTGCTTTAGCTGATAACAAAATCTACATGCCTAGTATCTACTTCAGATGACAATAATATAAAAATCTACATGCCTAGTATCTACTTCAGATGACAATAATAACAAAATCTACATGCCTAGTATCTACTTCAGATGACAATAATATAAAAATCTACATGCCTAGTATCTACTTCAGATGACAATAATATAAAAATCTACATTCCTAGTATCTACTTCAGATGACAATAATATAAAAATCTACATGCCTAGTATCTACTTCAGATGACAATAATAACAAAATCTACATTCCTAGTATCTACTTCAGATGACAATAATATAAAAATCTACATTCCTAGTATCTACTTCAGACGACAATAAAATCAAAATCTACATGCCTAGTGCAGTGATTATGCTAGGATTTTTTCTTTAACTGGCCAACTGTACTGTCTTTCACTTTGCATGAGGTACTTTCCAAAATTCCAGATTTGTCAATACAACATTCAGTACCTGATATATATCAGCCTATAATATTTTTTAAATGTAAAATTAAAACATTTTACAGACAAAAGTGGGAACTAAATATACACGTCATTTTTTTTCACCTTATTTTAAGGCCAGATTTATTCCTTACAAAATGCTCACAACATGAACCAAAGTCAAAATTGACTCATTCCTCTCCATGGAAACTGAACATCATTAGTCCACTGGCCTGATTATTCTCCAACCCATATCACTGGTTGCCTTTAACTAGACTGTTGATAATATAAACTGGTTATGGTAACTGAAGGCTCCAAAAGTTTTTATTTTTCCTCTCTTTTCATTGGTAACTTACATTGTTGGTTAATGTGATCACAGTCTACTTTAGCTGATTATAAAATCTACATGCCTTGGATCTACTTCAAGTCATGATAAAATCTACATGTACAGTACCTACTTCAGGTGATGATACAATCTACATGTCCAGTATCTACTTTAGGTGATGATAAAATCTACATGGCCAGTATCTACTTTAGGTGATGATAAAATCTACATGTCCAGTATCGACTTCAGGTGATGATAAAATCTACATCTCCAGTATCAACTTCAGGTGATGATAAAATCTACATACCCAGTATCTATTTTAGGGGATGATAAAATCTACATGTCCAGTATCTACCTTAGGTGATGATAAAATCTACATGTCCAGTATCAACTTCAGGTGATGATAAAATCTACATACCCAGTATCTATTTTAGGGGATGATATAATCTACATGTCCAGTATCTACCTTAGGTGATGATAAAATCTACATGTCCAGTATCTACTTCAGGTGATGATAAAATCTACATGCCCAGTATCTACTTCAGGTGATGATAAAATCTACATGCCCAGTATCTACTTCAGGTGATGATAAAATCTACATGCCCAGTATCTACTTCAGGTGATGATAAAATCTACATGCCCAGTAACTACTAGTCTACCTACCTTTGCTCCAGCTAAATCCTCCTCACCGTATTTGATAGCAGCTTGAAGTTTTGTGATCTAAACAAAGAACACATCAAGAAAACATCGCCAAATAATACTCGCCCCATACATTCACATACTTTTTTATCTAGACAATCCTATGTAAGTCATTACTAGATGAAGACAAAAAAAAAAAAAAAGATTTCAAACAAGA
Organism: Achatina immaculata; assembly: GCA_009760885.1. Lineage (NCBI taxonomy): Eukaryota > Metazoa > Mollusca > Gastropoda > Stylommatophora > Achatinidae > Lissachatina > Lissachatina immaculata. Next base: position 60,996,948 of record CM019719.1, on the reverse strand, counting down.
ACAAATCAAATGATGAAAACACATATGAATGACATCACAAACATATTACACAAATAAATATGAATGACATCATACAGCTTACTATGCATATATAAACAACCAGGTGCATTAAACAAATAAACACAAATAAAATATTTTTCAATTTACATTACAGTTCCTACTGTTTGGTGATGACTAATCTATTAATCTGATCAATAACTTCAGTCAAAAATGTCTCAGTTATGAAATGATTTGACAAGCAATACTTGATAACTTGAGAAGATAGTGAGTTTTAATATTTCCAATACATGAAAGACTAATCTTTGAAGAAATAACTACCAGAAATGAGAGATTCTACTTCAAACTCTGAAATCATCAAACGTTTTTCGATGCTGTGGATTAAAGACCATTGTGGAACACCAAGAACTGAAAAAGTAGAATGCCTAGTTACAAAACATAACGAAACAAAAAAAAAACTGCCCTAAAGCAGAAACCCAATGCCTTGGTCATCTGGGAGCACACAAAACTGTACAAAGAAGTCATTAACATCTGCTGGATAGAATGGAGTTAGTGATTATTACTTATGAGCTAGCCACAACCAATTACGTGACCTATAAAGTTAAGACTGATGATACAGCAGACAACTTACATCTGTTCATATTGTGACATCTTCAATTATACACCCTAAACATGTTCATATTGTGACATTTTCAATTATACACCCTAGACCTGTTCATACTGTAACATCTTCAATTATACACCCTAAACATGTTCATATTGTGACATCTTCAATTATACATTCTAGACCTGTTCATACTGTGACATCTTCAATTATACACCCTAAACATGTTCATATTGTGACATCTTCAATTATACATACTAGACCTGTTCATATTGTAACATCTTCAATTATACACCCTAAACATGTTCATATTGTGACATCTTCAATTATACACCTTAAACCTGTTTATACTGTGACATCTTCAATTATACACCTTAAACCTGTTCATATTGTGACATCTTCAATTATACACCTTAAACCTGTTCATATTGTGACATCTTCAATTATACACCTTAAACCTGTTCATATTGTGACATCTTCAATTATACACCTTAAACCTGTTCATATTGTGACATCTTCAATTATACACCTTAAACCTGTTCATATTGTGACATCTTCAATTATACACCTTAAACCTGTTCATATTGTGACATCTTCAATTATACACCTTAAACCTGTTCATATTGTGACATCTTCAATTATACACCCTAGCCCTGGGGATTCAAACTTGATGATCTTGTGAAATTGATGTAGTTCAGCAAATACCCAGTTATGCAGATTTAGATATGAATGAACATCAGCTACAACTGCATGTTCTACTCTCACTTCTCTTACAAACATTTGTTGTATGTGTGTCACTCATTCACTAGATGTTGTATCTCTAGAAATTAAAGATCTTGCTTCTTCATTTTGTGTGCTCTTTGGTTTTTCAATTCACATTTGCTGACTTTTTTTCCTGTACCATTTAGTCAGCATCTTCTGACAATTTTTTTCTCTTTCCCTTGAGTTTTTCCAATGATTGTCAGGTTCTCTAACTTCTGTCTTCTCATAACATAGACAAAGAATTATGACTGTCAGGTTCTTTAATTTCTGTTTTCTCATAACATAGACAAAGAATTATGACTGTCAGGTTCTTTAATTTCTGTCTTCTCATAACATAGACAAAGAATTATGACTGTCAGGTTCTCTAATTTCCGTCTTCTCATAATATAGACAAAGAATTATGACTGTGTTGTTATTTGTATTTATCCATGTATGTACATTATAATAAAGCTAATTGCTCCACATGTTTCTTCAATATGCTACAGTTAATGTGTATCTTTACTCAAAACTTACCTGCCCCTGATAACTTGGATTGTCAATCTGGCAGGCAACTTTCATGGCTTCTTGATATAAGCAAGCCTTGTATAATGACTGAGCATACTGCAGTCTGTATTCTTCTATTTCTGGATGTAGTGAAGCAAGCTGCTCATAACAGTCTGATGCATTCACAAAATCTTGTACCTGATAGTAGCAATATGCCAGCAGGGACAGTGCTGCCCTAGACTGATCACATTACAGAAAACTTATCACACACCTTTATAACTGATCATATTATAGAAAACTTATCACACACCTTTATAACTGATCATATTATAGATCACACAATTGTATAACTGATCACATTATAGAACGCTTATCACATAACTGCGTAACAGAAAGCCCTGTGTTGTATCATGTAACTTCACACACACACACACACAAAAGAATACTGCCTTCTAAAGTTAATCTGTCCAGAAACAAAATCTTCAAAGAACTCTAAATTTATCATGAGCATGCATTTTAAAAATTACTGGGGAAGCATAATATTATTAATAGTTTCAAAAAATTATTCACAAAACTATTCACTTTTCATGTGAAGTAGATATCTGTGCCTGGTGCATCTAATGTTAACATTATGACAGAGTGGACATCCTGGGTTGTTAACAAGATCAATGTAACATTATGATAAAGTGGACATCCTGGGTTGTTAACAAGATCAATGTAACATTATGACAGAGTGGACATCCTGGGTTGTTAACAAGATCAATGTAACATTATGATAAAGTGGACATGGAGAAAAATTCCTTAGATCTGTAAGCCATCCCCTGAAGGAGAGATTCAATAACTTGGCATTAGGACGGCTTAAAGGAAGCAGCTTCATTCATCAGGCCAAGCGTATGCGTAAGCTGATACCTGACCTTCCAACTGTAGTCGCTCCATTATCATCTGTACCAGAGCATACACCATGGAAAGAAGCAGATTATACACAAATAACTATTCAGACTGAAGTGAAAGGTGTGCAGAATGGTGAGATGCAGAGCAGTCTTGTAAGATCAACAGCCACACTTAGTGTTCTAGATGACAAATATCCATGTGACACCTGGATACGTGTGTATACAGATGGATCTGCACATAATGCCATAAAGAATGGAGGGGCAGGAGCATATATTGAATATCCAAACAACTCCATTGACAAGATTTCCATACCCACTGGTAAATACTGCAACAACTTTGATGCAGAAGTTAGGGCAATTATTGCTGCAGTTGAAAAACTATCAGACTCCAGAATTGATACATGTCCTGTAGTAATTCTCACAGATGCGAGATCAGTACTGGAAGCTCTTCAGTGCAACAAACTACCAGACCTTAAAGATGCCTTGTCAAAAATTGGCTTACAACAAGGAGTCACTTTGCAATGGATTCCCTCCCACTGTGGGATACCAGGCAATGAGAAAGCTGACCATCTGGCCAAAGAGGGCACTGAAATGGAGCAACCAGACATACCAATCACCTATAATCAGAAGAAAAGCATGATAAAAACCTACAGGAAGCCACAAACACCACCACATGATGACTATCACATGCTAAACAGAAAGGAACAAGTCACCATCTTCCGTCTCCGAACAGGACACAGCCGACTCCGAAGTCATATGTATACAAAGTTTAAGGTTGGTACTACTAATCTATGTACATGTGCCCAGGTGCCCCAAACTGTGGAACATATCCTCCAGAACTGCACCAACTACGAGACACTGAGAAATAATTACTGGCCCAGTGAAACCACTAAAGAAGATAAGCTCTACGGTTCCATACATGAGTTACAAAAAACAGTGAAATTTATCCAAGAGACAGATATAGACAGACAATGCGAACGAAGAAGAAGAAGAAGAAGACTACTGCTATTTCAGTTATCAAATTACAGATGTGACAATAAACATTTGACTACTACCATTTCAGTTATCAAATTACAGATGAGACAATAAACATTTGATTACTGCCATTTCAATTATCAAGTTACAGATGAGACAATAAACATTTGACTACTGCCATTTCAGTTATCAAATTACAGATAAGACAATAAACATTTGATTACTGCCATTTCAATTATCAAGTTACAGATGAGACAATAAACATTTGACTACTGCCATTTCAGTTATCAAATTACAGATAAGACAATAAACATTTGATTACTGCCATTTCAATTATCAAGTTTCCAGATGAGACAATAAACATTTGATTACTGCCATTTCAGTTATCAAGATACAGATGAAACTTTCAAGAAAACCCAGTCACTTATTTCAATGTTGGGAATTTTCACACCTGCCTAAACTGAATAATCTTTTTTTTCTTTTCAGCTGCTGTGGACTGGAATGTATTCTCACATTTATCAGTCTAACTTTTATATGATGTGTTATTTTTCCCTTACGCTTTTCCTTACATGCACTAAGTTTTTCCTTTCTGGAAGTAGTTTTTCTGAATATACACTATTTCAGGTACCCCATTTGATAAGGAGATGGTAGGGGGTCCACAACTCACAAACTTTCCATACTCAAACCCTCACAGTGCTTATAAATACTGCAACAACTTTGATGCAGAAGTTAGGGCAATTATTGCTGCAGTTGAAAAACTATCAGACTCCAGAATTGATACATGTCCTGTAGTAATTCTCACAGATGCGAGATCAGTACTGGAAGCTCTTCAGTGCAACAAACTACCAGACCTTAAAGATGCCTTGTCAAAAATTGGCTTACAACAAGGAGTCACTTTGCAATGGATTCCCTCCCACTGTGGGATACCAGGCAATGAGAAAGCTGACCATCTGGCCAAAGAGGGCACTGAAATGGAGCAACCAGACATACCAATCACCTATAATCAGAAGAAAAGCATGATAAAAACCTACAGGAAGCCACAAACACCACCACATGATGACTATCACATGCTAAACAGAAAGGAACAAGTCACCATCTTCCGTCTCCGAACAGGACACAGCCGACTCCGAAGTCATATGTATACAAAGTTTAAGGTTGGTACTACTAATCTATGTACATGTGCCCAGGTGCCCCAAACTGTGGAACATATCCTCCAGAACTGCACCAACTACGAGACACTGAGAAATAATTACTGGCCCAGTGAAACCACTAAAGAAGATAAGCTCTACGGTTCCATACATGAGTTACAAAAAACAGTGAAATTTATCCAAGAGACAGATATAGACAGACAATGCGAACGAAGAAGAAGAAGAGAAGACTACTGCTATTTCAGTTATCAAATTACAGATGTGACAATAAACATTTGACTACTACCATTTCAGTTATCAAATTACAGATGAGACAATAAACATTTGATTACTGCCATTTCAATTATCAAGTTACAGATGAGACAATAAACATTTGACTACTGCCATTTCAGTTATCAAATTACAGATAAGACAATAAACATTTGATTACTGCCATTTCAATTATCAAGTTACAGATGAGACAATAAACATTTGACTACTGCCATTTCAGTTATCAAATTACAGATAAGACAATAAACATTTGATTACTGCCATTTCAATTATCAAGTTTCCAGATGAGACAATAAACATTTGATTACTGCCATTTCAGTTATCAAGATACAGATGAAACTTTCAAGAAAACCCAGTCACTTATTTCAATGTTGGGAATTTTCACACCTGCCTAAACTGAATAATCTTTTTTTTCTTTTCAGCTGCTGTGGACTGGAATGTATTCTCACATTTATCAGTCTAACTTTTATATGATGTGTTATTTTTCCCTTACGCTTTTCCTTACATGCACTAAGTTTTTCCTTTCTGGAAGTAGTTTTTCTGAATATACACTATTTCAGGTACCCCATTTGATAAGGAGATGGTAGGGGGTCCACAACTCACAAACTTTCCATACTCAAACCCTCACAGTGCTTATAAATACTGAATAACAATTACCTTGGTTTCAGTACTTGTAAACATTGAATAACAGTTACCTTGGTTTCAGTACTTATAAACACTGAATAACAATTACCTTGGTTTCAGTACTTATAAAAACACTGAATAACAATTACCTTTGTTTCACCTTGAAGCTGATGGTTCAGTACTTGGATAGCTTCATTAAACCTCTGATCTTTTATCTGTGTAATTCAAGCAAATCAAAACAGACTGCAGTTGTTGCTAACACATATTCTCAAAGCAATTATAACAGAAGCATTTTATTTTTAAATTTCAGGTGATGGTTCTGAATCAAGCAGATGTCAGCTGTTTTTCAGTATTATTTCACAGAACAGAATAGTTTTGTGTCCATGTTGAATGCATGGATGGAGTTTCGCACCTCCATGGAGATCTAGCTTTGTCTGGGCAGTTGTTACGAATAAAGTGTTTTTCTTGTGTTGCACCACCCCCCCCCCAACTCTGCCAATCAGCTCTAGAGGATGGTCAAGGTTCACAAACCTGAAGATCCAACGATTCACAGGGGATAAGAGAAGATGAACAGGTTAAAGAACCTTCCCGGAACTCTCAGGTCCTTCCATCAAGATTTTTCAGGTTTACTCGCACGGTCCCTGGTTCTTCTGAGTCCGCTTTCATTAATACTGTCTAGTCTCCTTCCTCGTTTACCTTTCAGTGAGTCCATTTTCATTAATACTGTCTAGTCTCCTTCCTCGTTTACCTTTCAGTGAGTCCACTTTCATTAATACTGTCTAGTCTCCTTCCTCGTTTACCTTTCAGTGAGTCCACTTTCATTAATACTGTCTAGTCTCCTTCCTCGTTTACCTTTCAGTGAGTCCACTTTCATTAATACTGTCTAGTCTCCTTCCTTGTTTACCTTTCAGTGTTGAGGGGGGGAGTGCTCAACGATTTGCTCCACATAATGGGATATTAATGCTTTCTGTAAGTTCCTTCCTCAGCCCCTTCCTCTGTTCCCTACAGTTCTTAGCTTGAATGTTTTCTGTGGTATACTGGTGGCCAAGCCAGCTGACTTGCTGTTTTTGGCTATAATGCAATACTGGTATTGCTCCAACCTTTGCCCTGATGGTGTCATCTCTGATTTTGTTTCTTTTTGCTAGATTCTGAATTCTACTTACACATCTCATTTCTGTTGTGATGATTTTCCTTTTTTGGCTGCTTGTGCCCATGCTGATATCAATAGCATAGAGTTGAAGGAAAACTATGTTGTATAGTGCTTTTTGTTTCTGCAGGAATACAGGAAGCCAGTGGTGTTTTCACTATGACTGCAAGCAGAAGGACAATGGAGGTGATGGCAGTAACGAAAGCACTGTCTGGCTGAGGTCACAGGCCTAAGTCTGTATACAAAGTGATTCGATGAATATGATCTGGAAGGTCGAGACAAGTTCTGTACGCAGGTAATGGCTTGAGTCATTGTGGAAATCCTTAATCCACAGAGTCACAGAATCATATCTCTGGGCATGCGGGCATCCAGGGAAATGAGAGAACTGATAGGTTGGCTAGCTCTGTCATAATTGCAGATGGACAACCACTGGATCAAGCCAATATTGTTAATGCTCTCAGAGAGATAGGCAGAGTGGAGTACTTCGAAAGCAGCAAATCCAGATCGCTGTTTAGACTGAAAGAGCTGAGAGTACAGACTGACATGGTCAGGAATGAGAGGCATACTGGATGCACAAGAGGACTTGTCAATCAACACAGGGTGGGCACCATCAGTTGCAGGACACTGAAGGATATGCTGGGAGGAGGACTGACCACCTATGGACATGTCTGGAATGCAATTATGATAATCCAGACCATAAACCAATCTTTTTGTTTCAGCTGTTATGTATTTGTTTTTCAGTACGGGTGTCATTTGTCCAATGATCTGACTTGCTTTACTGCATCTGTTCTGACGCTGATTTTTCTCAGAGGACAATATTGTACTGCCTGAGTATTTGAAATGCTACGCTTGTTTCAGACGCTGATTGTCCAGGAAGATCTTTGTTTGGATTTATTTTCTGGCAGTGGTCATGACCTCCTCTTTTTCGCACTGATTTTCATGATGCTGTTTTTTACATGCCCTTACAAAGTCATCCACTTTCCGCTGTAGGTCTTTCTCTGGTGTGGCTAGTAGTATTTGGTGGTCAATATTAGTTCCACCAATTCAGATGAATTAGTGATACAAAAAGGTGGAGAACAAACATCCTGTCAAATTTACTGTAAAGCATAATATGTGGACATTTCAGAATTATCCGGAGAAATCATTCTCTGATCAATTTAGGAGTACCTAATTGAGTTACCACCACAACAGAGAGAAAACTGCAGGATTTAGTTCTTAAAGTGAAAAAAATAGCAGAAGAGTATAAGTACACCGTTCGCATGCAAATATCCAAACATCTGGAATTAAAAGACTTACAAAGCCATAAATAGTTGATGTAAATTCGCCTTCTTTGATTTGAAGATGAGCCATTATACGGTTGTCAAAACTAACTGAAGAATGCGCTTATGCGCATGCGCCTGAAGATTACAATTTTGTTGTTCAATGTTAGCAACAGAACAATAACATATAAAGTGTTTTTAAATGGCTTAAATAAATTAAAACTATCTGTGGTTTTCTTTATTTTACTGTATTTACAAGTGTATACGTTACATAATTAAATTTTATTCATATTTATTGACAAATTTCATTGCGAATGAATAGATTAAAAATGTGGATGATATTGGCAGTCCGGAAGTGTTCCAGCCACGTCGTAGAGATAGGTGCAGGAGACAGGTGAGATTGCTCATCGTAAATAGATACAGGAGACAAGTGAGACTGCTCATCGTTCGGACCTGGTTGGAGACAGTGCTCATGTTTCTTACACCTGACTGTGTTATGATGTTGGAGCATAGGAATCTTGTGGACTGCTCCAAAACAAACTAGCTTCTCACCGAACATCCACAAGAACTACTCAGTTACCCAAAAAGTAATCATTAATTCGCATGCCCTGTGCAGAATTTTGCCTCCCTAACAGCACTCCTGTAGACCTCCATGTTGTGAGCAAGATGGCCTGCTGCTGGTGCATCCATTTGCAGATCATCAATGATGTCTTGCATCCATCTTCGCCTTGGTCTTCCTCTCTTTCGTTTTCCCATTATGTACCCTTCCAAGATGGTCTTCTCTAGATTATCATGACGTTTAATGTGTCCAAAATATTTAAGTTTTCTTTGTTTAATCCTCTTTACTAGCCAGCCTTCTTCAATATTAAGTTCTTGTAGTATGGATATATTTGTTCTTTTTTGTGTCCATGATATTTGAAGAACTCTTCTATAGCATTTACATTCAAAGGCATTTATGTGTTTCTCAGCTGTTGTTAAGCGTCCAGGTCTCACAGGCATATGTTGTGATGGGAAAGATGCATGCCCTTCAAAATCGTATTTTTGTAGTTCTGTCTGTTCCTCTTCACAGATTCTTTATTAATTTTACTTTCTGAAGAGCGATAGATGTCCTTTTAATTTCCCTCATTGTATCTCCATTATTAGTTAGTAGTGATCCAAGATATTCAAAACTCTCCACTTCTTCCAGTTTTTCCTCACTGATACATATATCAGCTGCCTTGTTTGTTTTGTCACTTGTCATCAATTTAGTCTTTTTCGCATTAAGATAGAGGTTTTGTTCGCTGTTCTTACGGACTGAAATAATTAGTTTTTCCATTCCTTTCTGTGTTGTGGACAGTAATACTGTGTCATCAGCATATCTAATCTCTGGTATTTCATAACCTCCAATTGTCATGGCATCATAATATTCTTTGTCTACATCTTCTCTAACATTCCTCATTATATTTTCAGTATACAAGTTAAGTGACAATATGCACCCCTGACGGACTCCTTGTTTTATGTCAAACCAAGTTGTTGTTTCACCATTTATTCTTACTGCTGCTTGTTGGTCTAGATACAGCAGTGATGTTAATTGTATCAAATGTGTTAGAAATCCCATTATTTCCCAAAGTTTCTGGTGTTGTACACAGTCAAATGCCTTTGACTGGTCTATAAAGATAAATAATATTCACATTAAACTCTCTGCATTTCTCTATTATTAATCTTATATTGAATATATGATCTCTTGATCCTCTTCCTTGCCTGAAACCAGCTTGGACCATATTGACTTCTTCTTCTATTTCTTTCGAAGTCTACCCATTATGATTTTTAACAGAATTTTACTGGCATGACTAATCGGGGAACAGTTCTGTAGTTTGTGCATAATTTCAGGGGTTTTTTTGGCAGTGGTATGAATACAGTTCTTTTCCATTGTTTTGGCCAAATACCTGAATGCCATATCTTTTTACATAGTGCATGATAGATTGTTGCACATTCCTTTCCTCCTGCTTTAATAAGTTCAGCTGTTATCTCATCACATCCTGGTGATTTACCATTTTTCAGATTCTTTATTTGCCCATAAAACTTCTATTGTCAGTTCGGGTTCTTTCTCCTCCAATAATAATTCACACTGTTGATTTCTGCTTTCACAGTCAGTTGTATCATACATTCCTCTGCAGTATTCCTTCCATCTTTCTAGAATTTCCTCTGTCAAGGTCTTCCCCATCTCATCACAAATTACATTTAGCTTAGGTGTGAGAAATCCAGCTTGACCTTGACCCTCGCGACATTTTCTCAGATCCACCCCTGTTGGCATACAAATGTAAGCCAAACCTTAAGGACATCCTCGTCCACAGACACTTGAAGCAGAGCCTTACAACTATAATGTTGGTACCAGAAAAGCAGATCATCAATGATGTCTTGCAGCCATCTTCATCATAGTCTTTCTCTCTTTCTTTTTATTTACCCTTCCAAGACAGTCTTCTCTAGATTATTATGATGTTTAATGTGTCCATAATATTTAAGTTTTGTTTGTTTAATCCTCTCTACTAGCCAACATTCTTCAATATTAAGTTCTTGTAGTATGGATATATTTGTTAATGATATTTGAAGAACTCTTCTGTAGCATTTACATTCAAAGGCATTTATGTGTTTCTCAGCTGTTTTGTTAAGTGTCCAGGTCTCACAGGCATATGTTGCAATGGGAAAGATGCATGCCCTTAAAAATCTTGTTTTTGTAGTTCTGTCTGTTCCTCTCCAGATTTTTTAGTTGTTTTACTTTCTGAAGAGCGATAGATGTCCTCCTTTTAATTTCTCTCATTGTATCTCCGTTATTAGTTAGTAGTGGTCCAAGATATTCAAAAACTGTATTATACCCTCTATCAGATTCAAACATGGTAATACCTTGATTATTTTTTTTTTGTCACTGATATCTTGGCACTAAATTGTTGTGAACTTATGTGCTTCTTGAACTTAATTCAAAGATTTGTTGCATTATATATCAGGTATACTTTTAAAAAATTAATAAAATAAAATAAGCTATCTGTCATAAGGCTGATACAAGAAGAAATGGTAAAACATATAAAGATCACATAAATTTTACATACATTTGCATTCTTTAACATAGTTATATGATTATATTTTCAGGAGACAAAGTGTATCATGCCCCTTGTTGTTATGTGTGGTTTTCCAGCCAGCGGAAAATCAACCCGCAGCCATCAGCTGTTTGATTACCTCACATTGAACTTTCCATCAAAGAAAGTTCATCTCATTTCTGACCAACATCTGGGCTGCAGCAGAAATGAAATCTATTCGGATTCGCACAAAGAGCGTGAGTCTCGAGGGAACTTGAAGTCTGTAGTTCAGAGAGTGTTGAGCAAGGATGATGTTGTGATTTTAGATTCTCTAAACTACATCAAAGGGTTTCGATATGAGCTTTACTGCATCACCAAGGCCTGCAGAACTCCTCATTGTGTAATCTACTGTGTCACAAACTCAGAAATGTCAAAAATGTGGAACTTGTCACGAGGCGAGAGTGACCGTTATAGTGACAAACTGATTGAAGAGTTAATCATGAGATTTGAAAGTCCATCCCCAAGTAATAGATGGGACAAACCACTGTTTTCAGTCCTTGAAAATGAGGCTTTGAATATGACAGATATTTGCCATGCACTGTTTGAACAGAAAGCTGCCCCGCCTAATCAGTCAACAGAGTCACAGCCGTTGTCCTCAACCAACTTCCTTTATGAACTTGATAAAACAACGCAGGATGTAATTACAACTTTCATGTCATCTCAGAAAACAGCTGTACCAGGAGACAGGATAAAAATTCCAAACGCCAAAGAAGAAATTACCTTCACCAGGTTGGTTAATCTGGCAGAACTTCAGCGACACAGACGTCAGTTTATCACGTACACAAAGATGCATCCTGTTGATGATATTAACAAGCTGACTAATATGTTTGTACAGTATCTTAACAAAACCATAAATAATTAATATTTTTATTCCAAATTATGTTTTTATGTTTGTTGTGTTCATTGTCATAGTTCATGTTATATGATCAGAATACCAAACACATCAACAGTGAGCTTATTCAAAATCTTAATCAGCAGATAATGGGATATATCTTGTATGCTTCTTAGTAAGACAGCCATTTATGAGCATTCACGGGGATACTTGTGTGTGTGTGTGTTTGGTTTCTGAATACAGAATGTGTCACTTACCTTCTCCTCTCTTTGAGATTGTTCATCTGAACTTCAGAAAAATCTAGTGACATGTTTTTGACATCCACACGCTAACACCTGTCTGTTAGTTTAAGCCAGACAATGAAAAAAAAAAAACACCTAAATTTACACACACACCAACCTCACACCCCTCCCAACATGAACACTGGCAGCAGCTGCAGTCTGATATATAGACATAAAAATTGTTATCTCAACCTGGGATCTTTTAACCCCAAAGGGTCTGAGCATATGGGGTAGAGGGAGGGGGTCATGCTAGCCTGTATTTTAAGATTATTTTTAAACAGATAATGGCCCAAGTTAAAAAAAAAACTGCAAAAGATATGAATATTCAGGTATTTTATTTAATGCCAAATAAAGCGGGGTGTGTGGCTCCACAAACTGAAAAAGTTTGGGAACCTCTGATCTGATATTAATCTTGCTGGTAACATCTTCCAGTATTCTCATCTCAGCATTCTAGATTATGCTTTTATTTTAAATTATTGGGTTTTTTTTCCTAATTATTTATACAATCTCAGCTAAACATGACCAAGTTATAGATTACTTGCTTCTTGTGGCTTATGGATAGTTTTATTGAAGGTAATAGTTTCTGATTCAAAGAGAGCAAACTTTACACATCTTTGAGCTTGGTATTAACGTTATTCACAAATCCATAAAATACCACAAAGAGTAAAAATTCACTTTATATGTTTCACCATTGGACAACATGGCCACAAGCAGGTGGCACTCTAAGCTACTTTTCTGGGAGACTGGGATGTCTTAGCAGACATTACACTTGTATTTTTTTGGTATTTCTTTTCTGTAATCTGAAAGAAAAGTGGGTTTTTTTAAAATAAATACCGGTTGTGTTTGTTGTCTTTGTGTTTTCTACATGGTCTTTTCTTTCATACCTTTAAGAAAATAAAATATCTCTGTGACATGTCCAGGTTTGTGTGATGAGTGACAGTGCATGTCCAGGTTTGTGTGCTGTATCAGTGCATGCATGGGTCTGTGCACAGTGACAGTGCATAAATGTCTGTGCACTATTTGGCTGAATGCTTCATGGGTTTGTGCACTGTGTGCCTGAGTGCATCATGGGTTTGTGCACTATTTGGCTGAGTGCTTCATGGGTTTGTGCACTGTGTGGCTGAGTGCAACATGGGTATGTGCACTACCTGGCTAAGTGCATCATGGGTTTGTGCACTACTTGGCTGAGTGGATCATGGGTTTGTGCACTACTTGGCTGAGTGGATCATGGGTTTGTGCACTACTTGGCTGAGTGCATCATGGGTTTGTGCACTACTTGGCTGAGTGCATCATGGGTTTGTGCACTGTGTGGCTGAGTGCATCATGGGTTTGTGCACTGTGTGGCTGAGTGCATAATGGGTTTGTGCACTGTGTGCTTCATGGGTCTGTGCACTACTTGGCTGAGTGCTTCATGGGTTTGTGCACTGTGTGACTGAGTGCATGTATGAGTTTATATACTGTGTGACTGAGAGCGGTCATAGATTTGTGTAATTCAAGTCAGTGCATGTGCAACTTTGTGTGCTGTATCAGTGGATGTATGGGTTTGTGTACTACATGCAGGTGCATACAATACACAGCCTTCCAATATAAAAGTTGTATGAATGAGAATGAACTAGATAACACTAAATGGTTCTGTGACAACTACAGATAAACATCTGATCTAGATAACACTAAATAGTTCTGTGACAACCACACACAAACATCTGATCTAGATAACACTAAATGGTTCTGTGACAACTACACATAAACATCTGAACTAGATAACACTAAATGGTTCTCAGACAACCACACACAAACATCTTATCTAGATAACACTAAATGGTTCTGTGACAACTACACATAAACATCTGAACTAGATAACACTAAATGGTTCTATGACAACCACACATAAACATCTGATCTAGATAACACTAAATGGTTCTGTGACAACTACACATAAACATCTGATCTAGATAACACTAAATGGTTCTGTGACAACTACATACAAACATCTGATCTAGATAACACTAAATGGTTCTGTGACAACTACACACAAGCAACTGATCTAGATAACACTAAATGGTTCTGTGACAACTACATGCAAACATCTGATCTAGATAACACTAAATGGTTCTGTGACAACCACACATAAACATCTGATCTAGATAACACTAAATGGTTCTGTGACAACTACATGCAAACATCTGATCTAGATAACAGTAAATGGTTCTGTGACAACTACACACAAGCATCTGATCTAGATAACACTAAATGGTTCTGTGACAACTACACACAAGCATCTGATCTACATAACACTAAATGGTTCTGTGTCAACTACATGCAAGCATCTGATCTAGATAACACTAAATGGTTCTGTGACAACTACACATAAACATCAGATCTAGATAACACTAAATGGTTCTCAGACAACCACATATAAACATCTGATCTAGATAACACTAAATGGTTCTGTGACAACTACACATAAACATCTGATCTAGATAACACTAAATGGTTCTGTGACAACTACACACAAGCATCTGATCTAGATAACACTAAATCCGTGACAACTACATGCAAACATCTGATCTAGATAACACTAAATGGTTCTGTGACAACTACATGCAAACATCTGATCTAGATAACACTAAATGGTTCTGTGACAACTACATGGAAGCATCTGATCTAGATAACACTAAATGGTTCTGTGACAACTACATGCAAACATCTGATCTAGATAACACTAAATGGTTCTGTGACAACTACACACAAACATCTGATCTAGATAACACTAAATGGTTCTGTGACAACTACACAGACACATCTGAACTATTTAACACTAAATGGTTCTGTGACAACTACACAGACACATCTGAACTTCTACCTTATATTTTTCCCATGCCGTTAAATGTCACATAGGGCTCGCAAAGTAGTTCGCCAATTTTTCCTGTCTTCGGCGAGTCTTTCAACTTCATCAAAGGATTTTATGCCTGTTAATTTGGCCTCTCTTAACAATGTCCTCTTCAGAATTTCACGCGGTCTGCCTCTTTTTCTTTGGCCTTTTGTGTTCCACTTGATAGCTTGTTTTGGGATTCTCTGATCATTTCTTCTCATCAAGTGACCAACATATGTCCATCTCCTTTTCCTGATCACCCATGAGACTGGTTGTTGTTCAGTCATCTGTCTTATCTCTGCATTGTTCTTGAAATCATTCCACTTGATGCCGAGTATTTTCCTTAGGCATTTGTTTTCAAAAGAGTCTAATTTCTTTTCTATTTCTTTAGTTGTTTTCCAGCTTTTGCATGCATAAATGAGGGTGGATATTACATTTGAATTGAATTGTCTTAACTTGGTTTTTGTGCTTATAACTTTTGAATTCCACATTTCTCAAGATTCTTGAAGATTGATGCTGCTTTTGCAATTCTGATCCTAACTTCCTTTCTAGTGTCACCATCCTGGTCTATGTAGCTGCCAAGGTATGCAAATTGATTGACATCAGGGATGCCAACTCTGAGGAGCTCATTCGTCGGCCCCAAACATGTGACAAAGATTGAATTCTGGAATGTGAGAACATCTGAACTAGTAAACACTAAGTGGTTCTCAGCCAACCACACACAAACATCTGATCTAGATAACACACATCTTGAACTTGGACAGTCATGCTCTGCTGCTGGCCTAGAGATAGGCCTCCTTGTACTCAGGACAATCCCATATGTGCTCAGTCTTTAACCTCTGTGTTGTTCATAATGTGTGTTAGTTGATAGTGCCAATGGCATACTGACTGAATATAGTTTGATATTTTCCACAAAGTTCAGAATGTATGCCACTGCCCTTTGTTATACCCCTTTTGCATAGTCTTTGGTGGTAGGTGCTGCATTCAAAATCATCTAAACTATAACACTAAATAGTTATGTGACAACCACACTCACATACATCTTAACTAGATAAAACTAAATTCTGTGAAAACCCCCCACACACACACATCTGAAGTAGGTAATGATCCCCCCCCCACACACACACACAAATCTGTAGTAGGTAATGAGAAACTGTTCTGTGACAACCCCCCACACATACATCTGAAGTAAAACACATCTGAATTAGGTAATGATAAACTATTCTGTGACAACCCCCCACACATACATCTGAAGTAGGTAATGATAAACTGTGACAACCCCCCACACATACATCTGAAGTAAACCACATCTGAATTAGGTAATGATAAACTATTCTGTGACAACCCCCCACACATACATCTGAAGTAGGTAATGATAAACTGTTCTATGACAACCCCCCCCCCCCATATACATCTGAAGCAGGTAACGATAAATTGTTCTGTGACAACCCCCACACATCCACCTGAAGTAGGTAATGATAAATTGTTCTGTGACAACCCCCACACATCCACCTGAAGTAGGTAATGATAAATTGTTCTGTGACAACCCCCCACACATCCACCTGAAGCAGGTAATGATAAATTGTTCTGTGACAACCCCCCCCCCCCCAACAATCCACCTGAAGTAGGTAATGATAAATTGTTCTGTGACAACCCCCCACATGAAGTAGGTAATGATAAATTGTTCTGTGACAACCCCCCACATACATCTGAAGCAGGTAATGATAAACTGTTCTGTGATAATACACACCTCACTCACTCGTGTCACAGAAAACTTGTCAGGACATTTTTAAAAAATGACAATGCTGATAAGTTGAAATTATTGACTGATAAATTGGACACGCCAATAAAACTAGCATTCATCATCAACTTACAGACGAAAAAATAACCTCACAGGAATAAATCTAAATGAATAAAGACTTTTATTTGGAATTTATATTCAAAGCAAGCTACGGGCACAATATACATCATGTCATGTCCAGTATTTTGGAGAAAGAAAAAAAACAAAACAAACACGGACAATTTTTACAATAGCTGCATTCCACTGGTGATCATCTCCCTGGCCCTTGAAACAAAACTCCTTCAGTGTGAACAAATCTTAGAGGGAGAAAGAAAATATTTTGAATTCTATGATCCACCGATAGTTGAGTTTTTTGCCCTTTGGCCTTTCCAACAACACCAAAAGTCAGAAAACAAAAAGATGATACTGTACAGTGTAAATAAACTACAAGTTCACATTTCAATCAAACTTATCATTATGCAAGCATTAAGATAAACAATGCAAGATTAAATTACCCACTTAATGTTGGTTTTATTTTCAAGTCAACATGAAGAGTAAATGAAGGCATAATTCTACATCCACCAGTTGGGATCAGCCATTTAACAGATCCTGCATCAAGGAAGGATATTTTTTTATGCACTTGTCACCATCACAGTCTATAAGAAACGCAATCAATAATTTTGAATTATGACATTTCAAAATGTCAGCCAGATAATGGAAGCATTTGTCATTATCAGTAATTTCTTTAAAGGTCATTTCAAATGTAGCCAACGGGCAATGAAGGCACATTTTGGGATGTAAGCAGACAATGATACATTGGTTATCTTCACAATTTCTCACCTGAAGTTATTGTCAGAGATAAATGTTTGTGATGTATGTTCCTCCAATATGTGATATTCTTAGCTTGTGAGTATTATGCTCAATACACATGCCATTCTTAATTTTGAATACGCATTTTTTTTATTATTATTATTAGTTTGTAATGTATGCTCTTCCAAAAGACAATTGACTCTCAAGAGATTTTGCCAGAACTGTTAACACTTGTCTCACAATACGATAAAAAGCTCTCTTGACACAGAATCTGACAAACTGTTCAGTGAACTGGTACAATTTGGTGGTAAGAGCTGACACAGCAATGTCAGCCATGGTGTTGTGGCAACCAGCAGCAGGAAACTCCTAACAAGCTGAAACACACACAAGGAGAGGAGCTTCCTAACAAAACGTGCACAACTGTTGTTAATTTCTCAAGGCAAAAAGACATGCACGGTGCGGAAGACAAAGCCATCAATGTTTTATATCTTGTATGAACTTCTGTCCAGCACAGAGGTATGAAATTAACAGACATGCTCACTGTAAGATCACAACAATCAGGTATAAATGCTTGTTGATAAACTGGACAGAAGATTCCCATGTTACTTGCAGTAGAGGACGTACAGTGCTGAAACAAGTCTGAGGGAACAAAACAAAACCCAAAAAAAAAAAAAAAAAACAGCCTATGCTGTGATACATATTACAAATGATGAATTTATTCCTTGTTTTCCTGAGTTTATCACATTACAATAAACATGGAAGAAATGGCAGTAACACATGCTGTGTTGAATGTGTGGTCTGCTGGAGCTGCTGGCAAGCTACAAACCATGTTCAAACTTTCAAGTCCCAAACTTTCTTGGAATGCCTCTCATTATGACCAGCTGTTTGTGGCATTTAAGGCTGATAGATGATTACATAAAAAAAAAAAAACTGCATTACCAAATAAAAAAAAAAAAACTGCATTACCAAAAAAAAAAAAAAACCTAAAAGAAAATGATATATTTCTTCCCCTCACACCCAACTAATATCAGAACTATTTTGTTGTTGCACACAGTGATTTTGTTTTGTTTTTATTTTGCATTATTTTATCACTTTTCATTACACTGCACATGATTTGTTCTGTTGCAGTATTTGTCACTTGACATTATGTTGCACAAAATGACATGACTTGTTGGATTATTTTGTCACTTGACATTATGTTGCACAAAATGACATGACTTGTTGGATTATTTTGTCACTTGACATCAGACAAATGTGCTCACAGAGAATGACATAACACTGCTAGGAATGCACATGGACATTTTTGGTGACCTGGACAGCACAAATCTACTGATTCAGATAAATAACTTACAGCCTGTCTGATATGTGAAGACTACACTAAAACAGCCTGTCTCAAGTGCAAGGAGCCATGTTTTTCACACTATAATCAATTCTTTTTAAAAAAATCATGAGAAAATAAATTATGATAAAAGTAAATTTTAAAATATTCCATGATTGCTTGTTCCTGGTGTAATCATGATACATGTATATTCACAGATAAAGTGATTTTCTTCAGAAATGTGACCTAAAATATGAGACAACAAGATCCACTTCTGTACAGTGGTTTCAGAATCAATGACAAACTAAAAATACTTCTAGCTGTAAATTGTGCACAAAACTACTGAAATTGCATGAAATATAAATGAAAGACTGGAGATATTCTTCCTCAGTTTATAGTTCTTGTCATGCAGAAGATGGTCCTGCTTCACAGAGGATGCTGATATGGATAAAGTGTGTTGCCCATGTTGTTCTCCCTCTCCCCCCCCCCCCCCAATCATCAGATCACAAAATCAGAATGAGCTCTATGTTTGGACTTGCTAAGGTTCGGTCCCTCACTCCCATGCAGTCCATAAACACACTACTTCTGACAGTCACAATCTTTAGACTGTTTATATGTCAATTCATGTGTTTAATTCAATAAAATCTACGTGGTCCGGCATAAAGCATAGCTGGATTTAACAGACGTAGTGCATAGAAACTGAATACGTGTGAAAAAAAAAACATGATGTCAGAGATGAAGCAGACAAATGGTCATTTTTAACAATGGCTTCTTGCCAAACAACACTGCGCATTCACCATTGAAACTTATTTTAAAAACGGAGAATCATCTATTACTGTACAATGAAAGTTTTGTCGTCATTTTGAGTTGCATCCCCGCGATACTGTTCCCGATCAGAGAACAATTTTGACGTGGGTCAAAAAATTTAAGGAAACCGCTAATTGCTTTAATAAGAAGTCTACTTATCTTATATCTTATATCCTTCCCGTGCCGTTAGACGTCACATAGGGCTCGCAAAGTAGTTCGCCAATATTTCCTGTCTTCGGCGAGTCTTTCAACCTCAACAAAGGATTTTATGCCTGTTAACTTGGCCTCTCTTAATAATGTTCTCTTCAGAGTTTCACGCGGTCTGCCCCTTTTTCTTCGGCCTGTTATGTGCCACTTGATAGCTTGTTTTGGGATTCTCTGCTTATTTCTTCTCATCAAGTGGCCAACATATGTCCATCTCCTTTTCCTGATCACCCGTGAGACTGGTTGTTGTTCAGTCATCTGTCTTATCTCTGCATTGTTCTTGAATTCATTCCACTTGATGCCGAGTATTTTCCTTAGGCATTTGTTTTCAAAAGAGTCTAATTTCTTTTCTATTTCTTTAGTTGTTTTCCAGCTTTCGCATGCATAAATGAGGGTGGATATTACATTTGAATTGAATAGTCTTAACTTGGTTTTTGTGCTTATAACTTTTGAATTCCATATGTTCTCAAGATTCCTGAAGATTGATGCTGCTTTTGCAATTCTGATCCTAACTTCCTGTCTAGTGTCACCACCCTGGTCCATGTAGCTGCCAAGGTATGCAAATTGATTGACTTCTTCAATATCTGTCCCTTCTATGTGTATTTTTCCATTTTGATTGATGGGAATTGTCATTATTTTTGTTTTGTCCTTGTTAATTTCAAGTCCTATTTTACTAGCCAATGAAGACAGGCTATCTGTTTTTTCTTGCATGGAATTCACATTGTTACTGATAAGTGTTATGTCATCAGCAAAATCAAGATCTTCTAGTTGGGTCCCATGTACCCAGTCAATACCTGTGTTACCTGAGCAGCATTTTTTCATTATGAAGTCTATTGTAATCCCAAAAAGTAAAGGAGACAGTATACATCCTTGTTTCACGCCTGTTTCAATCTGAAACCATTCACTCATCCCTTCTTCTGTCTTGACTGCACAACCATATCCATTGTATAAGTCCTTAATGATGTTGACAATTTTAGATGGTATTCCATATAGACATAGAATTCTCCATAATGAATCTCTGTGTATGCTATCAAATGCCTTCTTAAAATCTATGAAATTCAGTATTAATGGTTTCTGCTTTTCAATATGTTCTTCAAGTATTATTCTGAGAGTAAAGATCTGGTCGAGTCTACTTGTCATTCAAAAACTCAACAGACACCTTAACGAATTCAAGAAGTCTGCAATGCATTGCTGAGTAGCCCACAGCAATCAGCTGCTAGGAACGTTTTGGCACCTGGCATCCTCTTACTATTAATAGTGATCTTTATGTGCAAATGCTAACTGAATACTTCATTCCAGACTTGGTCAGTAGAAATAAGAGACTAATATGGTTTCAACAAGATGGAGCAACTGCCCACACAGCTCGTCAGTCCATGGCCATGCTGCGGCAAGCATTTCCCAATCGTCTTATTTCCAGATTTGGAGATATTCATTGGCCAGCAAGGCCACCGGATTTATCGGCCACAGACTTCTTTTTGTAAGGTTATCTCAAGAACACAGTATATGCTAGCCAACCACAGTCAATTGCAGACCTAAAAGATCGAATCCGACACTGCATTCAAAATATCCCACTGAACATGTTAAATGGTGTTATGCAGGAATTTTCCTGACGCATGGCTGAATGTATCAAATGTAGTGGCGGTCATCTAACTGGCGTAATTTTCAAAACCTAAATATGATTGTCAGTAATAATAAAAATACCCACTTTTCTGAGTTTCATTTCACTTTTTTAAAAATAATAACATGTATAGCACATTTTAAAAATTCAGCTATGCTTTATGCCGCACCCTGTAGTATTTTTTTCTTTCAACAAACCATTTCTCCACGAATTACACTATATTGCAGCAATCTAACATATCCTGGACACTGATTTGTTCACAAAGTCTAAACTTAAGTACAACACTGGGCCTGACTAATATTTTGATTTTTCTTTTCTTTTCTTCTTCTTTTTTGGCAAATGCAAGTGAATAAAACTGAACATACTGGAGTTATGTAATGCCAGGTCTCGGTGTTACATATAAGAACATAACAAAAGACTAGAAACTATCATTTTAGTCCATGCTGTTGCTGCCTATAAGCCTGCAGTGGCTGATACTTCACAAGTTTATCCCATATTCATTAAATGTGATTACCAATCATTGGACACGTACAGTTTAAGCCACAGGGACATGAAATTCTCTGACAGAATACCTGGAAACATATCTACATGAGAAACAATGTACAAGTTTCTAATCACTTGGATGTGCGGCATTCACACTCTGAGACAAAGCAGATAGCACTCTTGTGGGGGGATGGGATACTGGTTGTAGTGAGAACAGTTCCTCGCCTAGAACTTGTATGTTGACACAGGAGTTTGGGAAACACTGTCCCTGAACATGGAGAATATATGCCTACAGGGTGAGAAGCACCAGATTGCACTTTACTTAAAACTACTGATACAGGAAGAGAATATGGAACAATGTCTATACCTGCAGTGTGTAAGTCCCTTCAAAATCTAGCATCTTCTATCGTCTAATTTTTGTTGTTTTTCTTGTGTTAAACAAAAATCATGCAGCAACTGCTACTGAAAGAATCCTTTTTTCTCTCCTTCCAAAGTTCACTCTGAAGGTTGAAAACCATATCGTACTGCAGTAGGTACTGTATGTGTAAATATCACACTGGCTTGATTATGTAAATAAAATCTTTACAGTTTCTTTTCACTGAAATGTTTCTGTAAAAGAGACCATAAGCATGAGCCCATGTAGGAGACTACAATAAATCTGAAATGACATGGCCAAAATGAAGACTTCACATACAGCATCAGTACTCACACATCTCTTTATACAAAACGGTGATCATTATTTTTCAGCTCAACTTGAACAAATAAACAAAATATAAATGTACAAGACTAAGAACTGGTAAAAAAAAAATGCCATAGAACTAAATGGATTCTTTACAAAAAAAAAAAAGACAAAAAAAGACTATCAATCTCAATGTACGAAGTATCATGAACAAATATCAAAATGATTTCTCTCACAATTCAAACCACCATTTTTTTGCAGCCACATCAAATTTCAAAATCAAATGACAAATGCACCACAAAAAAAAAATTAAATTAATGACAAGAAAAAAAAACATTATATATATACTTTTCCTGTGAGACTTATCAGTTACACAGTAGCACTTTTGATGGAGATCACTACAAAGATAAGCTGTAAAAATGATGATCCATAATTTCAATGATACATTCTTCTTATCCTGCTACATGACTGTGGCTGTCATCAAGTCCCTGCATGAAGTTTCATCTGGTTATGACTTTCATATAGTTTACCAGTGTAGAAAACAACACAAAAATACATACATTTCTTATATTATGACTTTCATATAGTTTACCAAGGGGACCGGCTAGCACAGGGTTAGAGCACTCCTCTAGCAACTGAATGGTTGAGAGTTTGAATCCCCAGCTGAGCAGGATTTTTTTTTTCTGACCAATACGGCCCCGAGGTCGACCCAACCTTGTAAAATGGGTACCAGGGAAAATGTGAGAAGGAAAGGCAGCAAGGAAAGGAACCAGCCACCCTACCTCATACGCTGAGACCCAGCATAATGAGGTCTCTAACGCTTCATCCCCTACGGCATTTGCTATGTAGTTTACCAGCATAGAAAACAACACAAACACATACATCTCTTACCCTTCTATCACTGCTTATGTAAGAAGTGAAGTATTTTTTTCTTCTTACATGATCATTACTTCTACATGCTCTAACCAACAACAATCTTCTATAAATGTAATATTTCAATCCTTCTCCCACATATACTGGCAGTAACTATAGCAGTTTCACACGCACACACACACACAGAGGAACTAGGGGCTGCAGTCTCTATGACAACCTCAGCTTACATGTAAATATTTATATTCACAGAAGAACAAAATAAAAGACCTTCAAGATCTCTCCTCATTCTCTCATCTTCATGAACACTCTTATATTTCCATTACTAGAACATGTAACAGTTATAACCTACAAACACTGAACTCAATCAGAGAAAAGCATGTGTCATCATCATCATGCCTGTATACCACAAGCAATTTTTCATGAGAACAAAATGTCCATGAAATGTGTAACTGTACATTTAAAATCCAACACAAAACAGAACAACACTTATGTTGTGCTTGTAAAAAAAAAAAAGTTGTTTACATTTGGATTAAATAAGAGATTTGTAAGCAATTCTTTCACTGGCTTATTTTGTTTGTTTGTTTGTTCAGATAACAATTCATAGCTGCCAGGCCATGATAAGTTTGTTTTGTAGTTTTCTGACAGAGCAAGATTCTTCCTGTATTTCTGGACCTGAACAAAATTTTAATTACATATTTTCTTACTAAACTGTTACAAAGTGGAACTAATCAGTATAAAGGAAGGGCCTCCAGGACTTTCTAAAAACTAATGTGATGTAGGGCCCATGCCATGTCCTACACATATAAAGAATAACACATTACAAATTCTTATCATGTAGGGCTCCAGGATCCATGTTACAGATTCTCTTCAAGAAGGGCCCCAGGATCCATGCTACAGATTCTCTTCAAGAAGGGCCCCAGGATCCATGTTACAGATTCTTATCATGAAATGCCCCAGGATCCATGTTACTGATTCTTATCATGAACATGAGTATCAACCAAAGTCATGTGAAAGATTTGCGGATTTAATTATTGCATAACCCACTGACGTGGAAATGATAAATAAAAGAGTTGATGGGAACCAAGACGACACAGCAGCTTGTGGATCAAATACAATGCCACACAAACACAAAATCTTCATCATCATTTTTAAACGCAATGTTTATTTCAGGTTGGCATCATTTGAAATTTGTTTTTTTTAATTCTTAAACTGTCAACAATGAAATCTTAATATGATATGTGGTATATTACACAACTATTTATGAACAAAAATTCAGCTAACAAACTGGTACATATAAAATGAACTCAAAGTAGGCATGCTGATCTTCAGAAAAAAAAAGCAAGTTTATTAAGCTGAAAATCTCCTGTGACAGATACTGGATCACTCCTGTTTTTTTTCCTGTTTATTCATTCATTATTCAATTCCTTTAACCTATTTCCATTGTTGTGTTTCTTCTTGCCATAGGGTGTTAATTTGTACCAGTTTTCACTGCAAGAAAAACCTGTGCTATATGGCATTGTGATCATACACTGGGCTGCAGTGAGTCTGCTTCTACACGTCCATATATCCCACTCATGCAGCCAGTCCTTATGCTCAGTACTCAGTGTTTACGTAACTTGGTGTTACTATCTTGTGGCCATGTGCTGGAGATATCAAGCAACTATCACTGAATTCACTTTTTCAATTACCAACATAATTATACTGTGCAAAATTCACTTTAAAATTCCATAGTTCTGTGTTTCTTTCACAGAAGCATGTGACCTCCATGCTGTTACAACCTATCACACTTAACTTTTCTCATCAATAAACAGCAGAAGAAATTTCAGTTTGTTTTCTGAAAAAAAAATAAAAATTCAACAATGGGCACATGTCTCGAGTCTAGCACACACCACGCTACCAGGTGCCGTCTCAGATCAAGCACTTTCTTCACTCCTTGTACTGCTATCCTTGTACTGCTCAACTTAAATTGGGATCTGCATCTGTTACTTCTTCTATGTGGTCCTCTTAATGTATTAGGTTTCTTTCATGCTTGGCATTATCATTAGCCTAAATATTTTTAGTACTTTTTTTTTTTAACCTTAATCTACTCATGGTCAACTGAAGCTTGGCCTAGTTTCAAACTGCTGCTATGATACACTGTCTTTGGTGCATAACCTGCATTGTTTTTCTTGCTCTAGTACTGCTTGATGCTATCTTGGCATCCTCTGTCAGCTAGGCTGATAATTTTACTTGTAGTTGTGCATAACTTTTTACAGTGAAAAGAAAGTCTGACTGCCCTGTTGACTCCAGTGAAACTTAGCTCCTGGTGTTAATATCAAAATCTGTGCTTGTAATGTCGTTTGATGTGCTCTATAAATTATTAGAGAATACATCTTACTCGTCTATCTGTCAGATAAAACACAAGTTTATTATAGCTATAACAAAAATAAAGCCAATTTTACACACAAAAAAGTGAAATGTAAACAGTCAAAACGCTGTGGGCATCAACAGGCAGATCACTCACATCTTTACTTTACATGTTATGCTCTGCACCTATCACAAACTATCAACAAAAACCCTCTCTACATTAACACTGAATGATGTAGGGGGAAAAAAAAAATGAACACATAGCCATCCAACCCAGCTACAAAAACAAAAGAGAAACTGAGAGCACAAGCTTTCCCCCTTACACTGACAGCTGTGAGCTCAAATGTGGAGTATGCTGCCTGCCAAGTAAAATTCAAGCAGATCTCAAGTGTATGAAGACGACTTCCATGCAACCTCTTTATAATGGCACTACATAAATCTTCCTATACTAACATTCTTGTATTTACACAGAAAATTATGCTGCTACAGACCCGTCATCATCATCATCATTATCTGCTTTGCCACAGTCAATGGGGCATAACATAAATGTGGAGTCCAACCCATTTCTTATCTTGGTTACATTGTTTTTTTTCATGTTGCACCTGCTTGTTAGGGAGCTGAAGTCCACTATTTGACACACTGGCTACTGGAAGTCGTTCACAAGATTTTTCATATGGTATTGGATATTTATAAGAGTAATTTGACTGGCAAAGGCACATAGCAGATTGTAATGGAGCCAGTTTTAGTCAACTAGTGAACTAAAGTGGTCATGAATGGACTACTGGGTAAAACAAGAAATAAATATGCACATGCATCATAAACAACCTCCTCAATATTAAATATACAGTGATATATTTTAAAATGCATTGGGGTCAATAAGTTAACAAACAATGTGTAATTCACAGCTGTCAAGTTTGCAGTGTTTAGAAGCTTGTAATACCATAATACTATTACACAGTAACGAATCATCAAGACATAAAAATCACCTCACAGACAAAACAAAGGCTGCCAGATTGAAATCATTTCTCTTTTAAAATGGATAACAACCACAGAAAAATTTGCCCGCACCATTTAAAAACATCGCGGACATCTACCGTTATTTTTTGTATCTATGTTTTTGTCTGAACTGCCCTATATAAACACACAGATATCTTGAGATTACAGTGGCTCTGTCGTATCAAGTGCACCACCTGAAGTAAGGGCAAATAATCTTAGCTAATACAGGAATTAATACTGCAGGAGGGAATGGTGTGAAGCTTCACCTGTCATCAGACATCACGTACTTCTTTACTGTCTCCACCCTGCGACCAGTGAGAATAATAGCAAAAATTATTACAGATATGCTTCAAAGATGGGCGATAAGAGGGGAAAAAAACTTATGGAATGCAAGTTTGTGAACAATTATAAGTAACACCATCACAGTTCTACTAGTTTGGGTGGGGTACAAATCGTGTTTCACAGACAGGACGAGACATGTTTTCACTGAATACATTCAAGCCTAGAAAAGTCGTAATGCTCCCTGAACATTTTATTACGCACAACGTTCTGCACTCAATACTCCTGGCCTTATTAAGTTTAAATTCTGGCTAAATGAAGTTTGGACTTGCCACTTTGGCTAAATTTGTGGCACTAGTGACATGACTAGAAAGAAGGCAACTTTTATTCAAATAACTGCCAGTATAGTTTGATGTGAAACAAATATATCCTCCACTTGAGAAAGGCACACACACATACACACTTTTTGTGACTGGTGAAACAGAAGTTTGCTATCAAATTATTGCCAGTTTATTTCAACTGAAATTTTAAGTAGTAATGGGAGAGAAAAAAAAATATAGTGCTGATGTTTGTGCTGTATTTATCTCAGGTAGAACTCTCAGTCTGTCAAATTCTTACTGCAGTCATAACAAGAAGCATGCAAGTTGACTTCTGGATCTGAACAATTCTACTAATGCAGTTTTCCTCTTATCACAAACACTCCTGCAGGTCTATGGATTTCTTCCTGTCAACCCTGTCAGATACCATAAATGAGCAGCCAATAGAAATATATCAATAACAAGAGCTTTCTTCCAACAGTTTTTGTTTACACAACTGATGACAGTTATATAAAATACTAAAGTAATCACACTTGATATATACCAGCATTCTTTACTTCAAATTTCCTTATGAATAGTGTTCTCCTTGGTCAAGTGAACAACAGTAGATTGTAATAATTGCTGTCAAAGCAATGAAGGCACACACAAACATATCCTACCATCCAAGCAGCATACTTTTCTTGCCCTATTCCTGGTATGCTGATGTTTTGTGGAATATGCTCATGTCTTAGTTTCAGATAAGCTGAATCAGTCCATCTACTGCTTGCAACACATTTCTCTCTAATCCTACACTCAATGCTGGGAAAAAAGTACATTACTATACTCTGACTGTAGGAAAAACACATTATTATACTGAAGTAGTACAACATATGTTCACTTCCTCTATGTCAGATAAGAATATGAGACATAAACAAATTATGGAGCAAGCCTTTGATAAATTCACTTTTTCTGGTGATATTAATACTTACATTAGCCTAGAGTCTCAGCCTAATGTTTGCAAAATCCCTTGTCATATGTTTTACTTCCCATCTCTCTTTTTATCCAAGATACAAGACATTTTGGAATTCATGTCAAAAAGATGAATTATTGTTTTTTTTTTTTTAACAAATAAAGAATAAAATGGCTTCAACCAAAAAATACAGAACACATAAAGCTAACAATATTAGCACCCTGCTAGAGGTCTGAAGTCACAAAGTCAGTTCACTGCTTCAAGTTTCTCAACAAAAAAACCTTGATAAACAAATTAAAACACTTCCGCTCCTGAACATGAATTCAGGTGTGTTTAATGTACGCAGACCTGCACAACTAGACTTGGTCATGAGGTGTGGATCTTTAGTAGCAGCCATAGCGCCAAACTCAAAACAACCTGACTCTTGGGCTCCATATTTAATATATCTTATCAGCTTAGAGAGAGCTGTTAAGGACATGGAAACGACCGAGTAGCTCAGCTATTCATCACTAGCCTGGGGATCTTCCCATCAACTCTGTATCTAAAACTGTTGCTTCGTCTCTGCACAAAATCACAAACACTTGTAGTGAAGCTCATTGTTACATGACATTTATCCATGTCATGTTCAGCTGCTCATTGTGCCTTTTGCGTTTTGTTTTTTTTTCTTATAAAAGAAAAAAAATGTAATACTTCACAAAAACAAATTTTAATTTCCAAATATGAATCATACAAATTCATAAATTCAAAAAAAAATTGTTACAGCAACAAAATTATTTTAGCATCACTGAGCCACTCAGCACAACAGCAACATGCATAGAAAAAAAAAAAAACAGATCAATGCCAAAAGTAGAAAATTATTACTTATATAATACAAAATGTGATATCGAGATTGAGAGAACATTGCACCAATATGACACTGTTAATTTATTGAGCTGCATTCACAATACACATCATTATATTACACAATATTACATTCCTGCCTTTAAACATGACAATTTTTTAAGAGAAAAAAGAAAAGAA
The DNA here is from genome assembly GCA_009760885.1 of Achatina immaculata. Lineage (NCBI taxonomy): Eukaryota > Metazoa > Mollusca > Gastropoda > Stylommatophora > Achatinidae > Lissachatina > Lissachatina immaculata. The sequence goes on along the minus strand of CM019719.1, from coordinate 60,967,215 downwards.
TCACTGGGGCAGGTTTTCTTATTTCCTAAACCACTGGTACCAACAAAAGGCTACTCTCAAAAGTGAAATGACTGTTGGTATTGCCTGCAATGGAAGGCTAGGACTTTCAATGAAATGCAAGCTAAGTGAACATTAGCACTGTTTACTGTGGATACAATCAGCACTTATGTCCTCCTAAACTTTAAATATAAAACTTATATACATGATTAACTGAATATTGCAATATACAGTTTTCATCTGTGACAGCTGACAAAAAAAAAATCACACATTTTGTTCACATGAGAAATGTAGATCTCAAAAACGGGCAATTGTCTGCAATATTTGTCAGTGGCAATGTAGCGAGGAAAGAGACTTGGAGAAGAAAAACAATTTTAACTTAGCTACCTACATGTGATGAGTGTACAGCGTGGAGCTGCCAGCATCATGCATGGTATGTGATGCTAAACTGAAGAGGTAGAGAAAGTAATGCTTTCAGATTACAGAGGACAAATAGACCAATCTACACACAACTTTCACATATTTTCTATGACCTTCATTAAATGCTGTGGTTCCATTTTCAAATATACAGCAATTTACTCTAAATTTTAAAAAATCTAATTAAAAATCTAACAACATAATTTGTTTCGAAAAAGGAAAAAAAGATGAAGGTAGATAACAAGACCTGAAACAATGACCTCCAGGAACATTCCAAAAAAAAAAAAAAAGGTGCAGGCAGATGACAAGCCTAAAGCAATATCTCAGAACATTCAATAAATTGATGGGCTTTCTTCTTGATTCCAAGAATTCATAACACAAGAGTGCGACAGTAGCTGAATGAAGTGTCAACTAATCTCTCAGGTAAAGATGGATGGAATCTCCAGCAGGTTCTGTCATAAAAATGATACCTCAACATAATGTGTTAGATAAAACTGCCTTTAATTGGGAAACTGTAGAAACCAGAACATGTTGCACACATTGCTGTCAGTGCATGAAGTCTTCAAATGATTATCAATCTATTTTATAGACAGTTGAAGCAGATGAATGAAATATATATATCCTTAAAGAATGATCTACAAGAACAGCTCCAGCACAAGATTAGGTTCTCTCTTGGCACAGCATATGATCATCATATACTGAAAACAAAAACTAGCATCTACATCGACACAAGCCTGACTGTGTCTTGTAGTGGAAGATGAAAATGAAAGCAAGGCATGTGGAGGAAATGTGGTACAGTAACATGGTAATTTAATACTAACTGGAACACTGCATGGATTGATCACTGAGCTCGTGAGAGCACTAAACACACAAATATGAGTAAATAAAGTAGAGCTGATATTTGTCTTTGGAATACATATAATTCATCAAAGGACAAGGTCAGTATAAGAAATAAAATCGGAAAGGCATCATCAACAATGAATGTACAGTCAAATAAATCAGCTTCTCAAACATGGTGATCAGTCACTGTATACATGAATTACACAACAATATTTAACAAGCAGTTATCTCTATATTCTATATACAAGGAAAAAAAAACAAAGAATTACAAAAAACCCCAACTTTGATTAGTTAAGACTGACATTAAATTCTTTATGGCAGAATAGGTGAGACAAAGGAGACAATAATAATAGATCTGAGGATATGACTTATGAATAAATACAAAAATATCACTCATATATTATGAGAACAATGCTCAATAATTTAGTGTGGCTTTTGATGCTGTCATTATCTGTGCAGCTTGACCATTTTAAAAAAAATTTATTACATACGTTATGAAAAAATTTAAAAAAAAAAACATTAGCATAACATTAGGACTTGTCCTGGTAGACAGAAGCGGCTAATCTCAAACTTACGTGTCATTTATTTCAATATAGCAACAAAATCTTATCATGACAATATCCATTTTATAGTTTCAAGTCATCAAATTTTTGCATAAAATTCTAACACATTCTGTGGAATATCGCTACAATGGAAGCAGACTGCCTGCACATGCGTGCATAATTTGGTCATAAGATACATGCATTCATAAACATACAGGCACACTGAGACATTTTATCACAGGTTGAAGTTATTCTGCAGCATGAGAACACTTTCTTCTCCCGTTATTTTCATATCAATATACTTCATAATAAAAGTAACTACTGTAAGAAAATGTTCAAGCATAAAAATACACATGTGCTCATTACATAACAAACAATGCACTCTTGTGCAATGTAATCTTAAGTTTCTCACATAAAAATGGCAGGTATTGTTGCAAATATTTTGGGGGATTTTTTTTTTTTTTTAAGTAATCATGAGTTACACAATCTGGGTAGTTCATAAGAATTATTGACAGCAAGCAACACAACAAAAAAACTGTTCTTCTCTAAATAACAAGAATGCATTCAGTTAACAATTTTAAAAAATCTGGCGATTAAAACGGTCCAAAAAAATTTTCTTTCAAAAATGAAAAAATCCAAACATTTACCGCCTGAGGGTGGTCATCCCATCACCACATGAAGACCACAGGAATTCTGAAAGACTTGGATGCTTGACAATAAGTACACACCTTAGATACCTGGCTGTTAGCACAAGAAGTATGCAAATATTTAGAGTTTTACGTCATGAGCATCACTGTTACTCGCATGCAGCATTTTGGCAATGAGTTATATCCCACAGAGAAAGGGATATGTGGAACACACTATAAGCAAGTGGACAGCATTACATGGAATCCATACTCTTGTATCTAACCCGCTTGTAGTTAAGGTGCATTTTCAGAGATCACATCAATGTATGGCAAAATATAATTAAATACATATTACAGCCCCCCCCCCCCAAAAAAAAAAGCATTTTTAACATTTGACGTAGTAACATAGCATTTATTTGTTAGAAATTACTGAGGTCATATCACTGTCGATTTGCTAGTCATATTTTGAAAAATAAAACGGAGGAAGCAAATATTTACATTGATTCTCCTCCTAGGATGCTGCTCAGTGGGTTTGAGTTGTGGTCAGGCCTATCCCACAAGCCCCAAAGATTCTCACCGCCTGAGCTGAATTTCGAGTTTGGCTGATTCCCCGAGAGCGAGCTGCTCCAGGGATCTCCACGAATGCCAGGATTTGGAAATGAAGCAGAAGGTGGGGCTTGAGACCAAGAGAGGGTGCTAGGCTGTAAGGGTGCCAAAAAACGCTGGGCTTCAGTCTCACTAATGAATTCTACTGTGATGACTGACGAGCCCATCTGGAAGTTATTAAGGCGCTGCTGAGCCACAAAGGCTATCTCCCTGCTGCCATACTGAACCAAAGCAACTTGACCTTGAGCCAGTGGGCAGAAAGTGATCAATGTTCCATGTTGGGCGCAAAGTGCACGAGCAGTGTTTGGATCAACCTTTAAAAGGAAAAAAAAATATATACATAACTTAGATTCCAAAGAAACAAGAAAACCCAAGACTAATGACAGAACTCTCTCTCTCTCTCCCACCCACCCCCACACGTGTGCTATGTTTACTGTGGAATAAATGAATGTCTCTCAGATGGTATAGGATTTATCTCCTCCCTATGGTCAGAATAGCTTACACATAACAAAACCTTCAACCTTGGATGCCAAGTACAAGTCTTCAAGTGCTGAGTAGTCTTTTTTAAATGGCACAATTTATAAAGTCAAAGTAAACAACTCATAAACTACTGCCTTTTCTTCCCTAACACACTGTAAGATACTGCTAAGTTGACTACAACACAAATGTTTGGTCAAATTCAGTCTCTGCCTTGAGAAGCCCACACACTTCTGAAAATTTCCTTTCATTTATTCAACAGTACTAAAGCTTCACAAATCTATTAAATCATTTGTGAAGGTATCATATAATTATTTTTCTAAATATCTGTTACAAAGCAATGAACTCACAGTCAGATTCCTCATTAATATCCACGAGCTGATAGCAGAAGTGTTTTCATTCCAACCAGAGCCAGTCACTGGAAGAAAATCATTATTAAACAATAAAATAATATCAAGTTATGAACACAGTCGTAGTTGTATGTTGTAATAACCATGCTACAAATTCTTTTTTTTTCCTACTAATAGCTGTATGTTGAAATAACCAACACTACTAATGTTTTTTTTTTACTAATAGGTGTATGCTGAAACAACCAACACTACTAATGTTTTTTTACTACTAGCTGTATGTTGAAATAACCAACACTACTAATGATTTGTACTTGTAGCTGAAAACGTCTGCTTTTACTCAGAGTTCATTAGAAGCTTATAATTATCCAATCCAATTATATTTTCTTCTAAGATCAAAACTGTCTGAAACTTTCAATCTTTTTTTCATGAAAAACACATATTAATGATAAGCTGACCTTTAGTGAAGGCTGAACTTCCAGAGTGGGGCCATGAGGTTTGCCGGTTGAAGCTTCCTGCCTGCCACTGATGTCCACCAACTCCTTTAGAAACTGTCATACTGGGAGGAGGGCGGGTCCCCAACTGACTCAAGCCTAGACTATTATCACTCTTCAAGCCGGTTCCCCATGAAGTGTTCATCAGTTTGTGGCCGTCAAGGTTGCTCAGAGAGTCATCATGCACTCTGTTCACGCTCAGCGAACGCTGTAGCTGGATACTTCCAGGTGTCACATGCGGGTCATCTTCCACATTTTTTGTTAGCCCCTGCCAAGGTTTACCTGGCACAAATTCTGGAATTACATCAGTGAGGCCTGACTGCAAACCTGACAGAAGTGATGAAGTGGTGCTTGTGGAACCGGGTGCTTTGACATCAGCCTGGGAGCTGGCCCCTGCGCTGTCACCGGACAATGGCCAATTTGATGATGAAGTGGCGGACATATTAGAAGACCATGTTTTATCTCCGGTCATCCCTAGGCCACCGGGGATAAGATTCAGATTGGGAGAAGATGAAGAGTGGAGTACTCCTTTAATCCCAGGAACTTTGTTGTCAACACTTTCATCACCAGCTTTACTTGCGCTATTTGTGATGGAGGTGCCCATGTTTTCACCTGTAGTGGAAGCTAGAGCATCAGAGGCTGGCTTCCACTGGGTTGTAAGGCGAGACTGGAGTGATACATTAGCCAAATCAGTGCTCAGAGAATCTAAGCCATCCATATTAACTCCTGGCTGAGGTGTTACTGCACCAGTAGGTGGCTGAGTCAGATTGGGTGGCTTCTGGCTATTGAATAAATTATTCTGTGCTTGCTGGAGCTGCTTCTGCACGTTGATGATCTGCTGATTGATATTGCTTATGATGCCAGTCAACTGCTCCAGCTGTGGATTATTACGATTACCTGTGGCTCTAGCTTGCTGCACCATCTGTTGCTGCTTGTTCACAAATGTCTGTAGGGCAGTCTGAAGCTGCAGGAGCTGCTGTAGGAGGACAAGTATGTTGTGGGGAAGCTGATAGTTCAGCAGCTGGGGAGAAATGAAGCCATTGCTGACAGCCTGACGAAGCTGGGCCAGAATTTGTTGCTGCTGTTGCTGCGGAACTTGGCTGCCCGTACCGTTGCCAACTGGAGGTAATGGTCCTCTCTGACTGAGGGCTGCAGCTGGTGGAGCCTGCTGTTGTTGCATTTTCTGCATGAGTTTCTGCTGAAGGCTAGAATTAATACTGGAATTGCTGGGGTTTAGACTAGCATTGCTTGGCATGAATGGTTGGTTTGATATTTGAGCATTTGGAAATGGAGTATTTTGTAAGTTATTGAATGTAGGCACTTGATCAGGACGGATGTCTGACATGTCATCACTAGCTAGCCCACCTTTAGACATGAAGGGCAGGCGTGACTGAGAACCATTGGCTTGAAAGACATCCATGTCAAGATCTTTTCTTGACAAATTAATGTTACCAGACTTGAGATCACCTGAAGATAACAAAGATAAAAAAAACATATGCCATACAGAACTACAGGCAAGAGGAACATATCACAGCTAAAACATGCTGCCTGTAATTCAGTCATTCTGTTCTTCCTAACAGTGAAGCCTGGTCTGTTCCTTAAGTTCTCTCCAGGGACTGAAGAAATCTTCCCCACCTGACTCAAAGTCTGTCTCAAGATACCACAGCATATTCCCCCACCTGACTCAATGTCTATGTCTCAAGATTTTTTGTATCACATATTCTCCACCTGAATTTATGTGTATGTTTCAAGATATCACATTTACCCAATTTGACTCAATGCCTGCATTCCAGAATCTTTGCCACAATATCAGTCAGCTACAACATACTCAATTTGCAATCTCATGTAGTTCATCAATCAAGCAAAAATTAACCAAACTAATTCATTCAAGAACTGAATAAATTTCACTCAAAAATCCAATCTGTATGAATATTTTGCCCTAACAAAATTCAAATATCTGAACTGCTCCTTTCCCTCACTATACAGATTATAAATGCTATAGGATGCTGAGTTGTATCATAAATTTTAACTATCAGCTGAGATCTCCAGTCAATACTGTGGTGATCCTGTAGCTCCAAGTATGATAAGGGTAGGTTGTGGGGGAGATCTTGTAAATCCAAGTATGATAAAGGTGGATTGTGGGGGGAGATCTTGTAGACCTGAAAGTATGACAAGGGTAAGTTATGGGGGAGATCTTGTACACCTGAGTATAAGGTAGGTTGTGGGAGAGATCTTGTAGCTCCAAGTATGATAAGGGTAGACTGTGGGGGAAATCTTGTAGACCTGAGTATGATAAGGGTAGGCTGTGATGGAGATATTGCAGACCTGTGTATGATAAGGGAGGGTAGGTTGTGGTGGAGATCTTGCAGCACCAAGTATGATAAGGGTAGGTTGTGGAGATCTTGCAGCACCAAGTATGATACGGGTATGTTGTGATGGAGATCTTGCAGCACCAAGTATGATACGGGTATGTTGTGATGGAGATCTTGCAGCACCAAGTATGATACGGGTAGGTTGTGATGGAGATCTTGTAGACCTGAGTACGATAAGGGTAAGCTATGATGGAGATCTTGTAGACCTGAGTACGGTAAGGGTAGGCTATGATGGAGATCTTGTAGACCTGAGTATGATAAAGTGGACTGTGGGGGAAATCTTGTAGACCTGAGTATGATAAAGTGGACTGTGGGGGAAATCTTGTAGACCTAAGTATGATAAAGTGGACTGTGAGGGAAATCTTCTAGACTTGAGTACGATAAGGGTAGGCTATGATGGAGATCTTGTAGACCTGAGTATGATAAGGGAGAGTAGACTGTGGGGGAAATCTTCTAGACCCAAGTACGATAAGGGAGGTCAGGCTGTGGTGGAGATCTTGCAGCACCAAGTATAATAAGGGTAGGTTGTGGTGGAGATCTTGAAGCACCAAGTATAATAAGGGTAGGCTGTGATGGAGATCTTGCAGCACCAAGTATAATATGGGTAGGCTGTGATGGAGATCTTGTAGACCTGAGTACGATAAGGAAGGGTAGGTTGTGGTGGAGATCTTGCAGCACCAAGTATGATAAAGGTAAGTTGTGGAGATCTTGCAGACCTGAGCACGATAAGGGTAGGCTATGATGGAGATCTTATAGACCTGAGTACGATAAGGGTAGGCTATGATGGAGATCTTGTAGACCTGAGTACGATAAGGGTAGGCTATGATGAAGATCTTGTAGACCTGTGCATGATAAGGGAGGGTAGACTGTGGTGAAATCATGTAGACCTAAGTATGATAAAGTAGACTGTGGGGGAAATCTTCTAGACCTGAGTATGATAAGGGAGGTCAGGCTGTGGTGGAGATCTTGCAGCACCGAGTATATAAAGGTAGGTTGTGGTGGAGATCTTGCAGCACCAAGTATATAAAGGTAGGTTGTGGTGGAGATCTTGCAGCACCAAGTATATAAGGGTAGGTTGTGGTGGAGATCTTGCAGCACCAAGTATATAAGGGTAGGTTGTGGTGGAGATCTTGCAGCACCAAGTATATAAGGGTAGGTTGTGGGGGAGATCTTGCAGCACCAAGTATAATAAGGGTAGGTTGTGGGGGAGATCTTGCAGCACAAAGTATAATAAGGGTAGGCTGTGATGGAGATCTTGCAGCACCAAGTATAATAAGGGTAGGCTGTGGTGGAGATCTTGCAGCACCAAGTATAATAAGGGTAGGTTGTGGTGGAGATCTTGCAGCACCAAGTATAATAAGGGTAGGTTGTGGTGGAGATCTTGCAGCACCAAGTATAATAAGGGTAGGTTGTGGTGATCTTGCAGCACCAAGTATAATAAGGGTAGGTTGTGGGGGAGATCTTGCAGCACAAAGTATAATAAGGGTAGGCTGTGATGGAGATCTTGCAGCACCAAGTATAATAAGGGTAGGTTGTGGGGGAGATCTTGCAGCACCAAGTATGATAAGGGTAGGTTGTGGTGGAGATATTGCAGCACCAAGTATAATAAGGGTAGGTTGTGGGGGAAATCTTGAAACAACAGCAATTAGTAAGACAGAAAGTGGTCCTCTCTATAACCTCACCATTATATACCAATTCCTACCCATCAGCAGAACTGCAGAAGGAAACGGCCAACACAGGTTAAAGGATGCAGGTTAGAGCTTCGTAGCTGTAATGACCTGTGCTATCCCTACATTTGGTTCCAACAATTCACTTTGAAACACTCAACACTTGCACACCTTTCTTGTTTCCTGCTCAATCTTTTAAAAAACAACAAGAAAACTTACTTATAGCCATCTCAAGATTGAGATTGTTAGTTATTAGAGCACTCTGTGCTTCCTCTTTCTGAAAAGAAAATTAAAACCAATGAACTTGCATTCTGTATTTAATGTCTAATACAGAATGAATGAATGGAATGAATGAATCTTTATTTTTAAAGGGTAAAGAATTGGCTACATTGGTTAATGTAGATAGCAAAGAGAAGAGGACCATGAATGAAGCACTGAGGAATACCAGTATCAACCACAGACGAGTCAGATATTTTGTTTCTAAAGCAAACTACTTGTTTTCTACCCGAGAGAAAAGATGTAATAAATTTTGTTAGGTCAAGGTATAACCTAGCTTTTTTTGCAAGAATTTCATGATCAATCATATTGAAGGCTTTCTTGAAATAAACAAAGACAGCACCATACAATTTGTCATCATTTATATTAGACAGCAAGCTTTCTGTCATTTTAGCTAGTGCTGTATGGCAGGAGTGATTTGGTCTAAAATCTGATTGGCTGCCTATTATTAGATTGTTTTCCTACACGTGTAGAAGTGTTAACTTTTGCATGTTTTTCAAGAGGTTTAGATAATGATGACAGAATGGATACGGGTCTATAGTATGAGATGTCATTAGTCTGTCCAGATTTAAAAAGAAGAAACACTTTGGCGAGTTTAAAAGCATCAGGGAAATAATGTTTGTCAATACACAAATTGTATATGTATGTTAGTGTGTCTGTGATAACTGGTGCAGCATAGCGTATCTTGTTACTAATGTCATCACATCCTGCTGAGTTAATGTTTTTTAAAGACTGGATGCAGTTATAAACCTCACCGAATGTGAGGAAAAGAATATTCAATTTTAGCTTTACACATTTACTGTCGCTGTAAGTTTTCAACACACTCAGGTTGCAAGTAGGGGTCGGTTATGAAGATTTTAGAATACTAATTTCTTCCCTAAAATGTTCACTGAAGTTAGTGCAAGTATGTTCATCATTAACTTTTTCTGTGCCTCTGTGCCTTTCGCCGCTATAGTGTCACTTCCTTTTTTCCAACAAGGTATATATCGTCACTATATCGACGCTTGGTTTGATTTATTAAAAAAAACTGGTGCAACATTTAGATTGTACATATTTCGTCCATGTTTCTGGTGACACTTTCAAAATGGTGAAAGAGTCCTTAGTTACGAGCGATGCCAAGCGAGAAAAAGGAAGAGAAACATCGAAAATTTTCCATTTTTGATGACGTATATAGGGGCATGGACATGGCCTGTGACCACACCACTGCCCTTGAATGTATCCCAAGTAGATCTAGACATATTAGACAACTGGAGTAGTAGTTAGGAGGTTATTTCAGACATTAATTTAGTGAGAATGCAACACAGAGTCACAATATGAGATCGACAAGTAGATCTAGACATCTCAGATGGTAAGTAGTGTAGATCTAGACCTAGCCGATGGGCACACTCATTGTCTAAAAACATCATATTACTTTTTTTTTCCCTAAAAAACTCTGCATTTATGAAATCTTCATACATTTAGTTATATTTTGAAACATAATAAGTACACGGAAGTACATGGAAATACAGTTTTCCATTCCATTTTACAACTATACCCCCTATACATAATAAGACCTGTGTTTTTACTCCGGCACCCAACTGAACGTCTGCGTTTCTTCCTGTGGCACGGGAAGAGTGTTTGTGGTTCAGATTGCTTCCTTTTATTTACAAGAGAATTAATTGGTTTCCAAATTAATTTACTATCAGTTTTGTATTTCACTAAATTTCTGAAGCAATTTTTCTTTTCTTGCCTAATTAAATACTGCACCTTATTCCTAAGTGAACGATAGCTATGAAATCTCTGCTTTTATGAGCTTCATCCAGTTTCCTCATGAATTGCAAGATATCAGGAGTTATCCATGGGGATTTTGTTATGTGTTTTACTCTTATTTCTTTGATTGGGACATGCTTGTCAAAAACATTTCAAAATATCTTGATCCGGTATTCGATAACCTCATCTGGATTGGTTAAATGGTAAATGTATGTAAGAGGTGAAGCTTTTAGATCAGTTAAAAATAATTTCAAGTTAAAGTTTTTAAAGTTCCTATATTTGATGCTGATATGTTTGTGTTCAGGAATTTCATACCCCTGATGTGACCACGCACAGCAGATCGGGTAGTGACCACTCAGCAACACATGAGAGACAGTACATTCAGTAATGTTTCTTGGATGAGCTACATAAATATGATCTATTAGTGTTGATGATGATTCAGTTACCCTAGTAGGTTTGTTAACAATTTGGGAGAAGTTGTAGGATGTTAAAATGTTCATCTATGTAGGACTGGGCTGACTGAGATCTATACTAAAGTTGCCTAGAATGATTATGTCCTTGAATTTATAGGTTAGAGCATCATCCATCATGATTGTGAAGTGATCAAACCACTCGGTTGAAGCATTTGGATTTCGGTATATAGAACTAATTAGAATTGGACTAAGATTTAATATTTTAATTTCTAACATGATACATTCAACCTCTTATGTTTCCAGGTCTTCTCTTCTACAAAATTTAATTGTGTTAGAAATGTAAATGACTAAACCTGTCTCTAGCTTCCTAGCTGGGTCGTGCCTGATCAAATTAAAACCACCTATTTCTATTCAGAAATTCAAACACTCACATACACACAGACAAATATTCTTACGCGAAATCCCATATCCATCAAATGCTGAAGAAGCTTGGCTCTCATCTGTGTGGGAGGGTTACTGCCACCACCTAAGTATTTCTGTGGCATCTGCTGTCAGATTATGAAAATAATTTCTTTTTCATAAGTACTTTAAACAAAGAAAGTTTTAAAAAACATAACACCCAAACAAACATACCAACAGGGAAAGCATGTTCAGACATTTAATAACTCCTGACAAAATATTTAATAAATGATTTTCTTTCCAAACTATGATTTCTTGTACAGTCCTATACTGACGATCAATGTTCATGATTTTATCTTCATATGCCACCAGATACGGTACCATTGTCCAGTGTGGCTAGCTATAAATTTTCAGTGATAGAAACATTTTTTATCACCTGATTTAATTAAATTACGGCTAAAATAGGTGTTATATGTGGTCATCATATCAAGACTATGTTTTCAAAACTCACAAAGCTACAATACTTGTTTTTAATTGTATTTTAACTTAAACAGGTGTCAGAATGACCTTAAGTTCCATAATGAACTGGGCTTATCACGCAAAGGTTGATGGTTTAACATTTGCTTTTGCAATGTTCCTAACTCATTCATTCATTTGCATGTCCCTTGCGGAACTTTGCCTCCCAAACAGCACTCCTGTAGGCCTCTCGGTTGTGAGCAAGATGGCCTGCTGCTGCTGCATCCATTTCCAGATCATCAACGATGTCTTGCAGCCATCTTCGTTTCGGTCTTCCTCTTTTTCTTTTTCCCATTATGTATCCTTCCAATACGGTCTTCTCTAAATTATCATGACGTTTAATGTGGCCAAAATATTTAAGTTTTCTCTCTTTAATCCTCTTTACTAGCCAGCCTTCTTCAATATTAAGCTCTTGTAGTATAGATATATTTGTTCTTTTTTGTGTCCACGATATTTGGAGAACTCTTCTATAGCATTTACATTCAAAGGCATTTATGTGTTTCTCAGCTGTTTTGTTAAGTGTCCAGGTCTCACAGGCATATGTTGCGATGGGAAAGATGCATGCCCTTAAAAATCTTATTTTTGTGGTTCTGTCTGCTCCTCTCCACAGATTCTTTATTTGTTTTACTTTCTGAAGAGCAATAGATGTCCTCCTTTTAATTTCCCTCATTGTATCTCCATTATTAGTTAGTAGTGATCCAAGATATTCAAAACTCTCCACTTCTTCCAGTTTTTCCTCACTGATACATATTTCAGTTGCCTTGTTTGTTTTGTCAGTTGTCATCACTTTAGTTTTCTTTGCATTAAGATAGAGGTTCTGCTCTTCGCTGTTCTTGCGGACTGACATAATTAGTTTTTCCATTCCTTCTTGTGTTGTGGACAGCAATACTGTGTCATCAGCATATCTAATCTCTGGTATTTCATAACCTCCAACTGTTATGGCATCGTAATATTCTTTGTCTACATCTTCTCTAACATTCCTCATTATATTTTCAGTATACAAGTTAAATAAGTAGGGTGACAATATGCACCCCTGACGGACCCCTTGTTTTATGTCAAACCAAGTTGTTGTTTCATCATTTATTCTTACTGCTGCTTGTTGGTCTAAATACAGCAGTGATGTTAATTGTATCAAATGTGTTGGAAATCCCATTTTTTCCATTATTTCCCAAAGTTTCTGGTGTTGTACACAATCAAATGCCTAACTATTTAGTAGAAAAATCTAACTGATGTCGTTACAGACATTAAAATGTGAAAATGTCTGACAAGGCAGAGCAGACTAGAACACACTATATGAAGCACAGAAGGGGACGCTCATATGAATATCAGTTTCATAAGCACTGGAATATACTGTTGTTTAAAGCAGATTTTTAAACAAAATATGCTTCCCCTATATAAATTTCACTGTTAACCTGGTTCTGCACTCTATCTATGCAACAGTGTCATATCACTTTAACCTGATCCTGTCACTTTATTTACTGGTTCTGCATATTACTTCTACAAATGTAAAATGTCACATTATACTGGTACTGCACAGTACTTCTACAACTGTGTAATGTTACTTTATGTTGGTCCTTCACCACATTTCTACATTGTTGTTGGCGTCTATTTTCTCAAAATGGCACAACACATTTCTCTCGATGACCCTGCCACTGACTTATGTTCTGATGTTCTGTCACACTGCCTCTGTGATGACTAAAAATCACTGTTTAACGATTCTAGTAATGAAGTTGATGTGTTTCAATGTGATTCCTGTGACGCCGATCTGATTTAGGCCTATGATAACTGGGCAAGGGGTTGCTGTGTGAGAAAGTGAAAGTTCGAGTGACAGTGATTGTGATTCAGCATCAGGATATGGTGCTCCAACAGCAAGTATTCCAGATTTTTCATGTAATATAGTTGGCAGTGATACAGGTGTGTGAAGTCATTGATTCTATACCAGTTCTTGAAAAATTTCTAGGAAATCCTGGTGTTTCGGTGAATGTAAACAAACCAGACAGCGCAGAGGAAATCTGCAGTATAATGTTTGGTACAGTATAATGTTTGGCAGTGATTTTTTGGAACTCTTAGCTCATCATGAAAATGTATACTGTGCACAGGCCCACCATATGCACAAAGCTACTGCCTTTTTCTCTGAAAATTTAACACATGCAGACATTCTTCTTATTCTTCGTTCACTTCTACCACCAAGACCGCCCTGTGATCCTACTGAATTTACTCATGTGGTCCTTGATAGGTCCCGTAGATAGCTTTCTTCACCGAACCTTAGTCGGATATCTGCCGACAGACCAATGTGGGGCAAGGAAGACAGCGCTCTGCTCAGAGCGGATCCTTCTCAACCACAGTGGTGTTTCATTTCCTTTAACCACCAGTGGCGGCCAGCTCTCTCTGCTCTAATGAATGAGAAGAAAGCCCAGCACTGACAATCAATGCACATTACATACTGCAGACCCGATACTCTTTGCGAGAGATTGGCCAATTTCAAGACCATCGGTTGACAAAACCATAGTACACCATAGACGCGTTAGCATGAACCTGACTGGCTAGCTGTTTATAAGCTTCGCTCGACAGACAAACCACTCACTTCTGCATCGAAACACCTTAACTCTCACCATCTGGGAAGGGAGCAAAAACCTTTCTTCCCACGCGCGAATTCAAGAGAGCTTTTTCAGCAAAAGAACAGTCAGCCTGCGCAACAGCAGCCCACGCTGACACATGCAGATACGAAAAAAATTCTTTGGACTGATCATTTTGATGGGCCAGACTAGGAAACCACACTGGAAAGAGTACTGGACAACAGACCCTCTTCTGGAAACACCAATATTTTCACAAACAATGAGCAAAGCTACATTTGAGCACCTGGCGTTTCTGCATTTCTCTGACAACTCTCATACACTTCCAGAAACAGGCAGAATTAGCACACTAAAACCTCTGTTGGATTATTTTCTGCCTAAGCTTCAGGAGTTGTATAAACCAAAACAGCAGCTTTCGCTTGATGGAGGAAAGACAAAAGACTTGTCCGCATGATATCAACAATGCACAACTCAAAAATAGTTGCTACTGGGAAGAATGATAGAAAAACTGGACAGCCACTAATGAAACCAATTTGCATTGTTGATTATACAAGCACATGAAAGGAGTAGACAGGGCTGATCAGTATCTTTCATACTACATCTCGAGGAAGGGAGTAAATGGAAGAAAAAAGTAGGATTCTATCCAATCACTTGTGCATTAGTTAACTCATACACAGTCTACAGAGCCTTAACAAGATCAAGAAGACCTACAAGCAGTATCTGGTTGAAGTTGACAAAATTCTGGCTCTCTGAAACCAATTCTACTGTTCAAGAAGTCTTGGAAGCAGGTGATGAGAATGAACCCCCCCTGCCAAACAGCTCAAAGGGGCCCCAAGCAAGGATCCTCCAGGAAGATTAGTAAAGGATCATGTCCTGATGAAGCTTGAAGGTCAAGGCACTAAAAAACCACCATCTAGGAAGTGCAGTGTGTGCTTGGTCAATGGGGAAAAGGAGTGAAACAAGATTTATTTGTAAAAGTTGTCAAGTCCCACTGCATCCAGATAATTGTTTCACAAGATATCACACACTCGAGAAGTACTAGAGGGTCCTGGGAGTCTGTCTACCAAACTGGATTAAATTTTCTCAATGGTGAGTAGAAATATGCATGTTTTTTTGTCCACTCAAAAAACTTCATTTTTCAGAAAAATGGCTGGGAACTAGAGGTTTTTCAGGGTCCACAAAGTGTTAACCTGATCCCACACTGTACTTCTACAACTGTGTAATGTCACTTTAACCTGAACCAATACTGTATTTCTACAACTATGTAATGTCACTTTAACCTGATCCAATACTGTACTTCTACAACCATGTAATGTCACTTTAACCTGATCCCATACTGTACTTCTACAACTATGTAATGTCACTTCTATTTCATTTCTCACCCTGGCAGTCCTGTCTGGGTCTCATTATCCAGTGTTCATGCCATCCTGTTACTTTCCTTTATCTCCAGCAGCTAAGTTGCTGCAAAAATTGTTACTTTCAGGGATACTATCTCAAACCATCCATCCATTCACTTCCTTGGTTGATGATCAGCTAAGCAATCACTGCCCAGTATGTCTTGTGGTGTCTTGCAGGGCAATAACAAATTCTCTTTACTTTCCATGATCAGCAGCCTGCATCTGTATGGTGACCCAGCCAATCTACATGCTATCTGCTTATGCTTCCACAGTTCTTTGCCAGGTAGTCTTTGGTCATCCTTTCTCTTTTTTCCCTCAGGTGTCCATAACGCTGCTGTTTTAGCATTGTTGCTGGCTCCCTTTGGAGCACATGACCAATCCATCTCCAGCATTTTTTTTTCGTTATTATACCATGGATGTCTTGTTCACACTGGGAAAGGTCTCTATTAATATTTACTGTTTGTGGTCAGTAAATATTCAGTGTTTCTGAGGCAGACTGTGTGGAATGGGGATAATTTGTCTATTCCCTTTTCAGCTGTTCTCCATCACTCCACTCTAACAAAGAAGTATGGACAGCAAACAGCTGTGTTAGTTTTACTTTGGTTCTAATACTGTAGTGGGAGGACTTCCAGATATTTCTACCATTAACGCTAAAATTGCTTTACTTATTCTACTCTTTACATCTGTTTGTTCCTCCGAGGTGTTAGATTATAAAAAGTGCTAAGTATGTGAAAGTATCTTTTACTGTTATGTTTTGCTCGATAATTTTAACTGCTACCATTCCAATATAACCACCTAAAAAGAGCTTGGTGGAAGGTCACCAGGGAATACTCCAGACTCAAACATTTACACTCAATTACTCCAACAAATCAAAAATATATCAGCAAATTGTGTGTGTGTGTGCACGTGTGCATTCGCCAACACACACTAAAAGAGGACAGTACTGGCCAAACCGATAACTGCTCCTCTCTTGGTCAGTTTTGAACTCAAAGGCAAGGGATGAAATCCAATTCATCTGGGTTTACAATGCCAGTTCTAAGGAACAATTACACTGTACTGAGATCTTCCCCTACAGGAGATTGGATCACTTGTGGACTTGTCCAATGTGTCACTTCTTCTTCTTCATTCGCGTTGTCTGTCTATATCTGCAGTCCTGTCTCTTGTACAAATGTCACTGTTTTTGGTAATTCATGTATGGAACCATAGAGCTGATCTTCTTTAGTGGTTTCACTGGAACAGTAATTAGAGACAGTGTCTCATAGTTGGTGCAGTTTTGGAGGATATGTTCCACAGTTTGGGGCACCTGTACATAGATCAGTAGTACCAATGTCGCCTGTGTCCAGTTCAAAGATGGAAAATGGTGACTTGTTCCTTTCTGTTTAGCATGTGATAGTCATCATGTGGTGGTGTTTGTGGCTTCCTGTAGGTTTTTATCATGCTTTTCTTCTGATTATAGGTGATTGGTACGTCTGGTTGCTCCATTTCAATCCCCTCTTTGGCCGGACGGTCAGCTTTCTCATTGCCTGGTATCCCACAGTGGGAGGGAATCCACTGCAAGGTGACCCTGTGTTGTATGCCAATTTTTGACAAGGCATCCTTAAGGTCTGGTAGTTTGTTGCACTTAAAAGCTTCCAGTACTGATCTGTGAGAATTACTATGGGGCATGTATCAATTCTGGAGTCTGATAGTTTTTCAACTGCAGCAAATAATTGCCCTAACTTCTGCATCATAGTTGTTGCAGTATTTTCCAGTGGGTATGGAAATCTTGTCCAGTGTTCAAAAATAAACTTTTTAGCATTCTTAGCTGGCAAGAAATAACCTGATTCTACTTAGCAAGAAACAACATGACAAAATCCACAAAACTAAACTGAAACCATCTGTCTGTTACCTTTGTTCTTTGTGTCATAGTCCATGACGGGTCTTCCCAGGAAGCTGGCATTTTAGGTTTGGCCCCAACTGTAGCATTCCACTGTCCTTGAGACCCCGTGTCCCCCCAACTAGTTGCTTTGGCCTGAGAAGGTAGCTATAAATATAATAGATTAACTGAATACATATGACACATACTCCTTTGTAAGACAGCTATAGGATTATAAATAAATATATAGCTTTACTCATTAATAAATATATGTCTGCATAAGAAATAGCTATAAGACTGTAAATAAAATATCTAATCAAGTTCATTCACATTTAAAAAAGAAACAAAAAAAAGATAATATTCCATGACACATGCAAGCATTACATTCTTTAAATATTATATACTTTATGAAAAAAACTCATGACAAAAATCTGTCAATCTGAAGAAACAACATAAATGAGGGGAAAACAAAACTTTTGTTACCTGTTTCGGTACACTGACAGCCCATATGCTTGTTCCATTGTCAATCTCAACACCATCTTGCGCTGGATCACCCCAGCCAGATCTTGTAGGTGGCGGCTTGTTCCATGGCTCCTCGGCGTTTGTGCGATTAACTGCCGCTGCGTTGACAGAGTTCCAACCTGGCTTCTGGCCCTCATTCCAGGGAGCGACATCAGTTCCAACTGCTGCCATACCCACGCCTCCCAATCCTTGGCCCACCATCCCTGGAATGCTTGCTGGACTAGGAGGCACCATCACTTGCATGCCACCCAAACCACTTGCTAGACGTCTCTGATCTTCCCATCCACTTGCATCTCCATCATCACCCCATGATGAAATACTGGTTGATCGCTGAACACCGTTGTCACCCCATGAGCCTACTTCTGTTTTCTGTCCCCACATTTTGTTTGTTGCATCTCCTGCCCCTCCTGTGGCTCCCCAGGTTCCAAACACCTTCGGATCTCCATTATTTCCAACATTCCAGGTACTGGGATCTTGTGGAGGTTTTGCTGCACCCGCCCAACTGGACTGGTCTTTGTCAGCATTCCAAGAATTTCCACCAGAAGCTCCAGCACTCCAGCTGCTCTGATTTTCCCGAACAGCTTCCCATATGGCAGTACCATTACTGTTATTCCACACATTAGATGCTCCAGCATTACCATCAGTAGAGAACTTGCGATGAGATTTGGGTGATGTTCCTATATCCCAACTTGTATCTTGACGTATAGGACGGGATCCCCAACCTTCATGGTTTTCAATTGCACGTAATATTTCTTCTTGATGCGAGTTTATTGTAGACTGATGAGCACTTGCTGCTGGCATTACTTTTAGTCCTTTCAGAGTGGCCTGAGCGAAGGATAGTTCAGTGTTGTTAGCTCCCTGGTCACCAGCAGCAGTTAATGCACTGTTCCCCCACTGACTTTTAGCTGTGTCCCACTGGCTGTCACCTGTCTTGTCTGATGAAATTCCCCACATTCTCTGGTCAGTGTTGGTCCCTCCCAAGTCTTTACTGTTATCAAGAACAGATGATGCAGAATTGTTCCAGCTGGAGTCTGAAGTCTTAGAGAAGTCTCCAGAGCCAGCCTGCCACTGGGAGGACAGGCTACTGCTCATGCCTGCTGGAAGAGAGGAGCTGTTCCCTGTTATGCTAGTGGGCCATCCAGAGGATGAACCAGATGAGCCAATGGTGTTGAAAACTGAATTACTCCCAATGTTAGTTCCCGACGATTGTATGCCATTATTATGCCCTTGGTTGCCAGAAGAAAGACTAGAAGGGTTTGGTGCCCATCCAACTGAGCCAATGCTGGAGGGAGCTGGAGAGTTGGTACCTCCCCAGGGGCTGGAGTCTATGCTGGACAGCTTGACATTTGATGCACTCCATGGACTAGAAGCAGCAGCTTGAAGCACATTTGCGCTACTGGTGTTTGTGGAATCTTGTGACTGTGCTGTTACACTGCTCACATTTGTGACTGTTGACCCAGATTTGCCAGATGAAGCATCATCACCTGGATCTGATGAAGTGTCCGATTTACTTACGCCTTGCCAGGAAGAAGACGCTGTACTCATACTGTCTTGGCCTAGTCATGAAATAATTAACAATGAATTACTCTTTACAATTTAAAAATGAACAACAAATTTTAAAAAATTTATGGAAAGAAATCAACAGAAATATCAAGATGGTCAAATGCATGAAGTATGATTCCTGAAACAATGCCAGCCCCTTGCGTACTGCATATGATGGTCATCCAGGTATATATATATATATCCCTTTCACAACAACTGATGATTATCTAAACAGGATTAAAGATTAACATGCAAAAAAAAAAAAGCATTCCAGTGACCTACTTAATACTGGGTTGGGTTGGGTTGTGGGGGGAGAGAAGTCAGTAACCAGGCATTATAATAAAACTATAATCTCTGATCTGATGCAAACATTTTTCAGGAGGTTGTCTGTCTGAACTCACTGGCGGTGGATGTCCATGACCCACTGCCTGTAGTGGCACTTTGCTGGGACCAACCTCCTTCTGCTCCACCACTCCAGCCCAAATCAGACGGCAAGCTGCGTTTCATTACTGAGAACAGAAAAGCAAACATTATCATTCACGTCATGCGCGAGGACAATTAGATGGATGACTGATCTGCTTCAACATACGATTTATAATTAAACCATGTATCACATACAACAGCACTATTAAAAAAAAAATCACTATTTAATCAAGCAAAGTTGCACACAACTTTATCTTGTACCTATCAATAGGCCTAATGTTAAAAAAAAAAAAAAAAAACTTAGGTCACTGGAAAGCATCACAAGCAAGGAAGATGACAGGAAAAAAGACGTGTTTTATCTTGTTGAAGCTTACCTTGGTGCTGCATCTCAAAATAAACAAATATGACACATGTAAAATCTCAAAGGGGTCGTTGCAAATGGCTGACAAGACTGGACTAGGACCTGGATCCAAAGAGCAAGTTGAAAACAGTAAAGAACAACATAACAAACATCTGTCGTTTTCAGCCAGTGTAATACAACATAAGTAAATGCGCAAACAAATATACGCCATCACTGTTCTAAAGATTTCAAAAGTTTTTTTTTAAAAGTAATTTACTGTATACTGTACTAATGCAACAACATCAACTTTTGGTCTGAACATTCTTCAAAAGGCACAAAGAAAGAGAAGGAGAAAATAACATTAGATATCACAAGTTATGAATAGAACATTCACAAAATTAGTTCATCAACTTACATATAAATCCTCATCAATCCAACTCAGAGATTGGTGTAGTAGATTATACACTGACTTAACAGATAACTGAGTTGTTTGTTATGTGTTAAACATGTACTTTTACACTGAATATTCTCTTCTCCACTCATTCCTAATCTTGTTTTCTCTGTGTGTTTCTTGTCTCTAGAAAACTAAAAACCACAACAACAAAAAAACCAACAAATTTTTCTTCTAGTAAAGTCTGCTCTGTTAATTTTTTTTTACCATAACACATCTGTTTTTTAAATGAAATATTGAAAAAAAAAATGGCAATGTGAACACATATAGAAGTAAATATAACATTTAAGAAAACTAATTAATACAGCTAGATAAATGCAGTCTATAAGTGTAAGAATAAATGACCTTGAACACAAAAAAGATGATGGAACATTTGAAATGGACATCAGCACAACCTGGAATGCTAAATAGACTGAACAAAATAAGATAAATCCTCACCTCCAAATGTGGCACATCACTTTAGCTTTGTCAAGTGGTGTGTATATGTGACACTGTATTATAGAAACATAAACCATTAAAGAAGAAACTGGACAAGAAAAATGAGACCTAAAACATGGATAGTCATTGTACAGAAAAGAATGCATATAAAAAAGTACTGGAACAACAGAACAACAAAACAGATGAACCAGATAGCTAAAGGATGTTTCGATGTGTAGAAGAAATATGAACATCACAGCAGCAGCAGAAGGGCTTCAGAGTATAAAGAGCAACAGAACAGTACAGATGTGTGCTCAATACTACTACAAATGGATGGGAAGCTGACTGTTTACACTAGTCATCAAGACAAGCAAGATCAGAAAACATTCTAATTAATCTTGGCTGTGATGATGACAATGATACTCCATGATTATAGCATACAACAAATTAATCACAAACTGAAAGCACTCAGACATACCTGAATTAGGCACTTTGTGCTAGCCCTTTGAATGGAATGGTAACTGAAATGTAGGAGACAAAATGTGACAACTCTGGGTATTAATAGGTGTAGTGTATATCATCTGAAGTAGAATACTTTTATAACACACTGCAAACGATGATAGACCAGGTACGAAAAAAATGATATTGTATTAATAATGGGGAATTTTAATGCAGAGTACAGAAAGAGCAGAAGACGAAGGATATGTTGTGGGGAAATTTAGCATAGGACAAAGAAATGAGGCAGGTGACAATCTAATGGTGTTTTGCATGGAAAATGAGCTAATGACTGCTAACACACTTTTTAAACAACATCCAAGAAGACTTTACACATGGACATCACCTGATGGTAAAACCAAGAATCAGATTACATTTAGTGCAAAGAAGGTGGAGATCAAGTATAACATCAGCAAAAACTTTACCAGGTGCTGATTGTGACACAGACCATGAATTATTAATAGCAGACATGAAGATAAAGATAAAAAAGACAGTTACGGGATCAAGACCACTCCGCTTTGATCTTACAAAAATACCAGAACAATATGGTATAGAAGTGAAGAACCATTTTGAAATCCTGATGGCTGTACAGGAGGAGATGACACCAGATGATTTGGCTATGCAGACCAGAGATATCTTAATAACAACAGCTAAAGACATGACTCCAGTTAAAAAAAAACACAAAAGAATGAATGGATTACAGCATGCACACTAGAACTGATAAAACAACTAAGAGAAATGAAGGAGCAATGGAAAGTAACAAACAACAACAAAGAGGAATATAAATCTTTAACAAAATAAGTACGAAAAAACATAAGACAAAAAAAAACAATACATACAAGATTGTTGTGAAAGAATAGAAGGACATCAGAAATGTGGAAGAGATAGTGAAATGTTTAAAGAAATGAAGACACTGATGAGAAATGTCACACCTAAGCTAAATGCAACTTGTGACAAGATGGGGAATACCTTGACAGAGACAGAGGAAATTCTATAAAGATGGAAGGAATATTGCAGAGGAATGTATGAAACTGTGAAAGCAGAAATCAACAGTGTGAATTATTATTGGAGGAGAAAGAATCCGAACCAACAACAGAAGTTTTACGGGCAATAAAGAATCTGAAAAATGGTAAATCACCAGGATGTGATGAGATTATAGCTCAACTTATTAAAGCAGGAGGAAAGGAATGTGCAACATTCTATTATGCACCATGTAAAAAGATATGGCATTCTGGTATTTGGCCAAAAGAATGGAAAAGAACTGTATTCATACCACTGCCAAAAAAAGGTAACCTGAAATTATGCACAAACTACAGAACTGTTGCCCTGATTAGTCATGCCCGTAAAATTCTGTTAAATCAAGAGATCATATATTCAATATACGTATAATAATAGAGAAATGCACAGAGTTTAACACTTCCCGGGCCAAAGACGGGGAAATCCGTTTTTCCGGTTTCCGTGCGTTGTTGGCCGAAAGGCGGATTTGCCGTTTTTGATGGTCGTCTTATTTAAACTGTTTCTAGTGTGTTATTTAAAGTAATTTTTAGTTGTCTGTATTTTTACTGCAAAGTTAATATAATATTGTTTTTAATCTTCGTAACTTTAAAAAAAATAGAAATCTCGCGGCTTTAGCTGTTGGGAACATGTGTTTACGAGATCTCGCCAAGTCGACATTTTGTGCAAATGGCGGAGCACGTTTCGTCGAACCTACCCTTATGAAAGTGATGTGTTTCAAAGTGATTTCTGTGACGGCGATCGGATTAAAAATACGATAACTAGGCACAGCGTTGCTGTGTCAGAAGTGAAAATTCAAGTGACAGTGTGATTTATTCAGTGTCAGGATATGATGCTCAAACAGTAAGTATTTCATATTTTTTATGTGATATAGTTAGCAGTGATATAGGCGTGTGGAGTAACATTGATTCTACACCAGTTCTTGAAAAATTTCTAGGAAATTCTGGTGTTTCAGTGAATGTAAACAAACCAGGCAGCATGGAGGAAATTTTCAGTACAATGTTTGGCAATGATTTTTTTAAAACTGTTACCTCATCATGAAAATGTATACTGTGCACAGACACAACATATGAAAAATTACTGCCTTTTTGTCTGAAAATATAACACATTCAGACATGAACAAATTCTTTGGATTGATCATTTTGATGGGCCAGACTAGGAAGCCACACTGGAAAATATTACTGGACAACACCAATATTTTCAAAAACAATTAGCAGAGCTAAATTTGAGCATCTTGTGACACTTCTGCATTTCTCTGACAACTCTCAGACATTTCCAGAAACAAGTAGAATTAGCAAAATAAAACCTCTGCTGGATTATTTTTTGCCTAAATTTCAAGAGTTGTATAAACCGAAGCAGCAGCTTTCGACTGATGAAGGAAAGACGAAAGACTTGTTCGTATGATATCAACAATGCACAACAGTGATTGTCTGGAATAGTAAAAGATCATGTTCTGGTGAATCCTGAGGATGAAGGCACTAAAAAAAGCATCATCTAGGAAGTGATGTGTGCTTGGTCAATGAGAAAAAGAGTGAAACAAAATTTTTTTGTCAAAGTTGTCAAGTCCTATTGCATTCAGATAATTGTTTAACAAGATATCACACACTCAAGAAGTACTAGAGGGTCTTGGGAGTCTGTCTACCAACCTGGATCAATTTATCTCAATGGTGAGTAAGATATGCATGTTTTTCTAAGTCCACTCAAAAAAGTTCATTTTTCAGAAAAATGGCTGGGAACTGGGGGTTTTTCAGGGTAAATAACTGTGGTCCACAAAGTGTTAATGTGAATCTATATTTAACTTTCATAGACTACTCAAAGGCATTTGATTGTGTATAACACCAGAAACTTTGGGAAATAATGGAAAAAAATGGGATTTCTAACATATTTGATACAATTAACATCACTGCTGTATCTAGACCAACAGGCAGCAGTAAGAATAAATGGTGAAACAACAACTTGGTTTGACATAAAACAAGGGATCTGTCAGGTGTGCATACTGCTGACAAAGAATAGTACTATGCCATAACAATTGGAAGTTAAGAAATACCAGAGATTAGATATGCTGATGACACAGTATTACTGTCCACAATACAAAAAGGAATGGAAAAACTAATTATGTCAGTCCGTAAGAACAGAGAAGAGCAAAACCTCTATCTTAATGTGAAGAAAACTAAACTAACGACATCTGACAAAACAAACAAGGCAGCTGAAATATATATCAATTAGGAAAAATTGGAAGAACTGGAGAGTTCTGAATATCTTGGATCACTACTAACAAATAATGGAGATACTTATCTTATATCTTACATCCTTTCCGTGCCGTTAAACGTCACATAGGGCTCGTAAAGTAGTTTGACAATTTTTCCTGTCCTCGGCGAGTCTTTCAACCTCATCAAAGGATTTTATGCCTGTTAATTTGGCCTCTCTTAACAACGTCCTCTTCAGAGTTTCATGCGGTCTGCCTCTTTTTCTTCGGCCTGTTGTGGTCCACTTGATAGCTTGTTTTGGGATTCTCTGATCATTTCTTCTCATCAAGTGACCAACATATGTCCATCTCCTTTTCCTGATCACCCATGAGATTGGTTGTTGTTCCATCATCTGTCTTATCTCTGCATTGTTCTTGAATTCATTCCACTTGATGCCGAGTATTTTCCTTAGGCATTTGTTTTCAAAAATTTCTTTTCTATTTCTTTAGGTGTTTTCCAGCTTCAGCATGCATAAATGAGGGTGGATATTACATTTGAATTGAATAGTCTTAACTTGGTTTTTGTGCTTATAACTTTTGAATTCCATATGTTCTCAAGATTCTTGAAGATTGATGCTGCTTTTGCAATTCTGATTCTAACTTCCTTTCTAGTGTCACCATCCTGGTCTATGCAGCTGCCAAGGTACGCAAATTGATTGACTTCTTCAATATCTGTCCCTTCTGTGTGTATTTTTCCATTTTGATTGAGGGGAATTTTCATTATTTTTAGAGATTTATGGAGATACAGTGAGGGAAATTAAAAGGAGGACGTTCTTCAGAAAGTAAAACAACTAAAGAATCTGGAGAGAAACAGACAGAACGAAAAAAATAAGATTTTTAAGGGCATGCATCTTTCCCCATTGCAAGATATACCTGTGAGACCTGGACACTTAACAAAACAGCTGAGAAACACATAAATGCCTTTGAATGTAAATGCTACAGAAGAATTCTTCAAATATCATGGACACAAAAAAGAACAAATATATCCATACTACAAGAACTTAATATTGAAGAAGGCTGGCTAGTAAAGAGGATTAAACAAAGAAAACTTAAATATTTTGGACATGTTAAGCATCATGATAATCTAGAGAAGACCATCTTGGAAGGGTACATAATGGGAAAAAGAAAGAGAGGAAGATCAAGGCAGATGACTGCACATAATTCTCTTACTTACTACAAGTCATTCCCCTTTCTAGTACACATCAAATATTAAATAAGAGAACTGAAAGAACTATAATCTGCCCGGACAGACACTTCTCTCCTAGAAATGTTAATACTGAATGGTGTAGCTGTGGTATATTGTCCCACAACAAAGAGAATCATGGTTAAAATGTTCAAGATCTCAGGGCTGCAAGGTCAACACAACAAACCTTCCACTCCAACTCTCAACACCTTCATAAATGGCACGCTTACACCAACTGCTGATAACGTTAAGATAGTACTTTTTTTTTAACATAACGTGTATATTTTCTGAACTAAAAATATTTCTCACCTCTAAAACATACACAACCAATGAAATGCACACTGTATCTGCACCAATCAGGAAGAATGATGAACATCTGTGGATTGATATGGAATAATTTCCCACAATACACTACTTCTGACAGATACATTCAAATAAAAAAAGCCATTAAATTACCAATGGCACAAAACAAAAACTGAAACTTTCCAGTTGTAAAAACCTCTGAACTCATCACTGGCTCAAAAATGTTCTACCACAAAAATATTCTGAAGAACACTCTGACCAACTGAATCATCTCATTATAAATAATTCTCTGCCAAGACATTCCTAAAAAAGAATCATTTCATTATGAGTGATCTTTTTCTTCTTCATTCGCTTCTACCACCAAGACCTCCTCGTGATCCTACTGAATTTACTCCTGTGGTCCTCAATAGGTCCTGTGGCCCCTGAAAGGACCACATGAGATCAACTGGAGGACCACAAGAGGTTCAGAGTATCGCAGGGCTTGAGGCTGTATTCTTGCAGGGTATCAGAAGCGCAAATGCATGACACTGTGTTTTCGTTGCACCAGTTTAATCTAGAGTTGGACTTGCTCACCGGAAAAGCTTGACATGCTTTGGATATCAGTATATCCCTCCTGGGTAAGAGGTAGCTGCCCATCCAGCCTAGAGTTGGACTTTCTCACCGGAAAACCTCAACATGTTTTGGGATACATGTGCGTCTCCACCGGGTGAGAGGTGGTTGCCCACCCACTCCAGCGTTGGACTTTCTCACCAGAAAACCTCAGCATGATTAGGATACGCATATATCCCTGCCGGGTGAGAGGTAGTTGCCTATCTAGACTGCCCTGGTCTGTGCCTCCACCTTCAGCATTTTGTGGTCGTGGCCGCTACCCTTCCTAGTTGTGACCAGGATGGAGCTTTTGTCCAGGAGGGCGAATCCTCACCACTAGTATGTTTCACCCTTGGGTTGAGCTGGTTTAGACATATTATCCCAGTATGGGCGTCTTTAGGACATGACCGACCTCTAGGACGTACCGTGACATGAGTAGCCATCAAGTTTCACCTCTGGTTTAAGCTGGTTTAGGCATACTTCGCCAGCATGGGTGTATATCTAATGTGGCCGGCCTTTAGAGCAGAGGTGCCATGGTATGAGTAGCTCTCGCCGTGAGACCACTGGACATACCAACTAAACTTCACTTTATCCTTTCCATCACCTTTTCACATTGGCGCTGCACAGCAACCCTAATTTCTTTTTTGGATTTTCTTCATTGGCCAGGAGGAGTTTCACTCCACGCGCGGCATCCGAACAATCTCACCAGCAGTGTCTTAACCTCTGGGTTAAGCTGGTTCAGGCATTTCACCCAATATGAGTACACATAGGACGTGGCCGACCTCCAGACCAGAGGTGCCATGATTTGACTACTGTTTACTTCGCTTAATCCTTTCTTTCGGCTTTTCCACAGTGGTGCAGTGCGGCAACCCCATTCGCACCTTTCTTCACTGGCCGGGAGGAGCCCCACTCCACGCACAGCAGTTGAAGAATCCTGCCAGCAGCGGGGTTTTGAACAAATAAAGGCGCTCTTTCGCGGGTCAGAGCTTGGTAAGCATGTATTAGCTCTAGAATTGCCAGTTATCCAAGTAGGATCGTGTCATCTAAGGAACCTCAACTGATTTAACGAGACATTCGTGGTTTCATCGTGAGGCAGTGTGAACTCGATCAGATAGCTTTCTTCACCAAACCTTAGTCAGATATCTGCCAACAGACTGACGTGGGGCAAGGGAGATAGCGCTCTGCTCAGAGCGGATCTTTTTCAACCACGGCGGCATTTCATTTCCTTTAACCACCGGCCTGCTCTAATGAACGAGAAGAAAGCCCGGCACCGACATTACATATTGCAGACTCGATATTCTTTGCGAGAGACGGGCCAATTTTAAGACCATCGGTTGACAAAACCATAGCACGCCACAGACGCCTTAGCACAAACCTGGCTGGCTAGCCGTTTATAGGCTTCGCTTGA
The DNA here is from genome assembly GCA_009760885.1 of Achatina immaculata. NCBI lineage: Eukaryota > Metazoa > Mollusca > Gastropoda > Stylommatophora > Achatinidae > Lissachatina > Lissachatina immaculata. The sequence continues at coordinate 60,938,721 of CM019719.1, read as the reverse complement.
AGAACGAACCACTCACTTCTGCACCGAAACACCTGTTAATATCTTGCTGTCTGGGAAGGGAGCGAAAGTTTTCCTCCTCATGAATGGAACTCAAGAGTGCTTTTTTGCCAAAAGAACGGTCAGCTTGCGCAACAGCCCCCCGTGCTGTGCAGCTCGGTGTGGCTGACATTATAAGTGATATATGACAAGGTTTTTCTAACATCATTATGACTTATCTAAGACAAGGGCTTCCTAACATCATTTCATTATAAATATTTCTCTGTCAAGACTTTCCTAAAAATTTCATTTCACTATAAGTGATATGAGACAAAGTTTTTCTAAAATCATTTCATTTTGACTTATCTAAGACAAGGGCTTCCTAACATCATTTCATTATAAATGTTCATTTGCCTTGACTAATTCACATTCCTACACCATTTCTACTCCAATGTCACCCCTAAATAAATATCATCTTCAATTAGGAACAAAAGATATTCAACTTCTATTGAATTCATTAAGTAACCACAGTTGCAGTGCCCTGATATGTGTCATCATTCTACATTCTGAATAAGAAAAATATAATATTAAATCATTTTATATGGACCAGCATTCATTAATGGCTACCTATTTATAACTAGCTTCATGTAAGTCTACCTATCTAGTATGAAAATATGGCACTAAGAGGAAGACAGAAAAAGATGGAGAGGGGAGGAGGGGAAGAAGATAAAGAGAGAGAGACCAGAAACAACTCTGCCCTCATGAACACCTATATATTATCTTGCATGATCAAAATGATGAAAATTATTGTGTGGACCAAGCAAGATCTGCAGTAGTACAAAGACAAACAGGAAAGATTACTGAAACCTAAATTAGCAAATACACTCATTTAAAGATCTGGCAGCCTTTCTGATATAGTGAAACTACTGAAGCTTTACAAAATATTCTTGCAACTTGATCACCTGCACATTATCACTGCACTCAAGATGCTCATCTTTCAAACACCAATAGTTTGTTTTTAAAGTTATTATATTTTTATTTTTATGGCATCTTTTTTTTTACTACCACATAAAAAAATATGCAATTCTTTAACCATATATCCAATGTTTCATCTCAATTCAAGGAAGTCTTGTTCAATGTTTCATCTTATTTCAAGAAAGTATGTTTTATCATATTGTACACTCAATCATAATTCCCCATTCAGATAGAAGCAGTCAAACACACAACCTGTTTTCTCCTAATTTTTACATCAAGCTGCTGTAAAACAAGAGTGAACATGGTTTCCTCACATCATTCCCCTTACACCTGTTTCAAATCTAATAATTATTCTGCCATGTTTGTTTTTTTTTCTGCAGCACTGACAAGTTTAATTTGCATTCTTCAAAATACAGTACATTTTTAAGTATCTTATATCACTCTCTGTGTGTGTGTGCATGCTGTCCAATTAGGCAATCAGTAACCCATAGCCGATATGCTAGCACCAGGGTTAGCAAACCACAGCTGACCAAGACCCTGTCTCACCTCTCTCTTGGTACCCCCAGTAGCAGCCCTAACCTGGCTTTAGCCAGTCCATTGTGGTAGAGTCTGCTAAAGAAGTATTGCACACCCCTTGCTTTTTTTTTTTTTTTTTAGTTGCACTCTGGGACTGAAAAAAATACCTGCCATAACCCGCTCCCATGCCGATATGATGCTGTGCTCCAACACTTTCACAGTATTAGCTGCAAAGAACATCAGATCGCAGTTACAGGGACGCAGAAGACGAGACAAGACTGTTTTCCTATGGTTATATGAAAACTTCTGACTATAAATCCAATCATCTATTCATTACCATATCTTCTAGACAGTATATTTTTGTAACAAATATATGCCAATGTGAACAAATAATAAATACTTGTAAAACATACCATGTAAAAACATTTTACATAGGAAGACTTACCAGTGTTATGGGTGCAAGGCAGCGCTCAATAACGTGGTAATGGAATTGACGCCCTCATAAAGACAAGTAAATTTATCAATAAATATCTCAGAAGCAAATTTTCTTTTATATAAGAAATGTTTCATTTCTAGATCCTTAACTTATTAGATATGTGGTTTAACAGCTTGTTACAGATACATGGTTTAACAGCTTGTTACTTCCCACACCATAAGTTACAAAATAATCAGTTAACAACAGACAGCTGGATCAATTATTTTTTCTTGTTCTAATCTCTCTGGAACAGTGAAAAAGTTCTTCACAATCAACATAATGATGATGAAACAAAATGTTAGCTGGGGTATGGATCACAGTGGTTTGCTATGTTATCCAGAATACAGCACAGCTTCTCAGCCTCCATGACCAATGTGACACTTGTGAGCCCTATGTCACTTAGCACATCATCTACTTACTAACAGCACCATTAACAAGTAGGTCAGGGTGTTAGCAAGTTATGTTAACAGAGCCATCATTCCAGCACAGTTTTCTTTGCTCCACATAAAGATTCCAAACTGTCTTCTTCAGTTTTACATGTCACAACTTTTAACATTTTTATCCCATCCCTCCCCCCCCCCTTTTTTTTCTTATAAATTTAAGCTTAACAACAAGCAACAACATCATTTTCATTACTACTATTTTTGTCTCGACATGCTATCTCTCCTTCTCCCCAGTCTCCATCAATGAACTTCTTGTATCAGACCTGTATCCAAAAAACTGGTTTTTTTTAACTTGCATAAAGTTTCTGGTTATTTAAATAGAGAAAAAAAAATGTCAATACTTACAATATAACAGAAGTTGATTTATATTGCAAGGCAAGATGAAAGATCTTTGGATATCAGCTGAGGATATGACAAAAAAACATGTGCTATCATAAATGCTATTGCTACGTTTAGCACTAACATAAAAATATAAAAACAAACTGTGATCAATAATGTCAGATTTTTCATGATTGTGAAATATCACTCATACAATTGCCATTTTTTTTCCAACTGCTTCACTATAAATTCAACAGCCATATACAAAAATAAATAAGTTTTCCTTAATACATTGACAGCAACATGCATAATGTGCTCTAGTGTAGCTGACTTTACCAAAAGATAACATCAGATTTTAGGGGTTACATCTTAATAGAGAGAAGATAATTCACAAATGAACCAATCCATACCAAAACTAAGCAGGACACATGACACAAACAACAAAACAGAAAGGGGAAGACACCAATTACAAAACCAAAGGAGACTAGGCCAAAAGTAAAAGAATCAACAGAGGACAAAGCAAGTAGGTGGTGTTGGGTTTTCTGTGGTTCAGTGTTTTGTAAGGGTTCATGATTCTTTTGGGTATATGGAAGCATTTCTGCTTGGGACCTTGCTAGTTGTTTGGATAGGTGTTTCAAGCTACTAGTGTGTTAGATGAGATAGCATTCTTCACAGCTTAGCATAGTGAATGAAGACTCTCTTCACGTCTCTGATTTAAGCAGGAGAGTCCTATACTGCCCCTTGAATGTGTGGGGCTCATGTAAGCCTTCTGCCAAGTCTGACACCTATCTATGTGGGTAAGACTTCCTGTGGCATTGGTCAGCTTTAACATTTCTTCTCCGATGTTATAAGGAGAATAGATATGGATAAACAGCTGGTCACAGTCTTAGAGCTGCTGATAGCAACACACCAATCTGCTGCTCATTTTGCAGAGCTGTTCCAAGGCTTCCTGCATCTATCAACTGTGATGGCTTCACCTGCATTCACCACATAATCATCACCACACAGGCCCTGCTTGTATGGCTTGCTATACTGAAGCAATAATGTCATTTATATAGATCATGAACTGGGTGGGGGAAATATCTCCTTGAGAAACTCTTTGGTTTTCACTGCACAGCTTAGGCTGCCATCAAGCTTGACTTTTGATCCAGGTTAACACTGTCCCATTTATCCCTGCATTCAGCAATTTGACGAGGCACCCATCTTTCCACACTTTATATAAGGCCTTAGACAGGTCAATGAATGTTGCAACCACTTTTTCTTTCTTTTTTGTCATGCATTTTTGGTCAACCCTGTTAGAAAGATTATATGGTCCTGTATTCCAGTTATTGCTTTTTTTTTATGGTCTAATTCAAAGTGCCACATGAGTCCCTTGTTTATCATGTATCCTAGAATGTTTCCCAGCCAGCTGATAAGGCTAATAGTTCTATGACTGTCTTTTTGTTTCTTAAAAACAGGAGTGACCACTGCTTCACCCATGCCACTGGAAAGACCCCATTGTTTCAGGACTGGCTGAAGAGCACCAGTTGTTTCTTCCTGACAGCAGAGCCCATGTTTGATCATCTCACTGCAGTCTCCATCTTTTCCAGGAGCCTTGTTTGTTTTCAGCTTACAGATGACATCACTGAGTTCTGCTATGGTGAGATCAGCAGTCATGGCTGGAGTTGGGATCACCTATTCCCTGAGCTTGCTGTGAAGCTGACCTACAACTTCCTTTCATCTTGATGACGGGATCTTGATTGTGCCCTCCAATTTGAGCACTCTGGCAAATAAATCTGTTATCTGTTTCTTGGTGTGAAAGAAGCCCTTGTTTCTGAGTATGACTGCATGACTGTCCCTCAAAAGGCTGTGAGTTTCTCAGTGTTGCTGTCAAAACTTCAGGTGGAGATCTTGTCAATCTCACATTTTTGGATTTCTTGAGTTCCCAATATCACTGAACAGATGCTGACTGTTATCTAGTACCTTCTGTTACGACTTCTATCTCATTTCTCAGCCAACTGTCTGCTTCTATTTTGTGCTTACCTGTATCTATCTGGGCGCATTTTGTGCATATCTTTCTTACAAGAACACTAAAAGTATTTTATTTTTTCACATTTTTTATCTGTCGTGTTGTTTTTGTATACGGTCCTTGAAACAGGATTGCTGTACAGTCTTCATTTATGCCTACTTTCCTCATTCTTTCTATCTTTTTTTTTTAAACCTTACACATCTGTTACCTTTACTGTCATTTGACTGGATCGTTGTACTTAATACATAAATGGCTTAAGCTGTGAGCTGATCACCACCACCCCCCCCCACCACCACCACACACAAATACTATATATGTTAAACAAATATATACTACACTTTACTACTTCTGTGATTTTGGTGGAGCTTATGGCATGCAAAGTGATAATTTGTGTGAATCTGGAAATTTTACTTCTTATATCTCATATATCTGTGTATAAACCTTAAAAACATCACTTTTCCAATAAAGCTCTGTGGTGGTGATTTAATGAAAAATAATGCCAAATTTATCTTAATGAAAACACAATTATGTTAGAAAAGTTCTAAAATTACTTTTATTTATTTATTTTCTGGTAATTCCTGCGCACAAACACACATCTCAGATACCAGAAATATGATGTTTGGACAGATTATCTACAACTGAAAAGTCTTTTAAAATAGTGTAAAATAAAAATGTGGACAATGCTGAAACCTAAAATAAGAAGTATTAAATGTGTATATTTTTTAAAAGTATTTTATTCATCTGTAATAACCCCCCCCCCCCTTTTCCATAAATGTAAATTGACTAGATACAGCTGCAATAACCTAACAAATTTCTGAGGATACAGAGTTTAAAAAAGAAAATACATTACTACATCATAATTCTTTAACTAGCGACAAACTGGACCCTGGATCATCGGATCTAATATCTACGTACTTTTCGTGTCACCTCTAAAAGCCTTGTGTGTACCCCGTTCAGGCACGGTTAATTTATAGTTCGTGTTCGCGTCCAACAGCTGGGCCTCAACAAGGACACAATTCTCGGCCTTTTGTGTCAACTATACATGCTCTCTGAGGCTTCGGCTAGTGGTATATATTTGCTCCCTTTAGCTTCTCTGCTACCGCTTCAAATCGAGAAAAAGATATTTATTGCTGAATGAAAACCATTCTGCTATTATTCTGTTTGCAAGAACACATGGACCTCCCGGAGATCAGCATACAGAAGGTACAGGTCACCATCACCTCCCATACTCGCCGCGGCCGTCACAGAAATCAAAGATGGCGACCGTCTACACTGCGAACTTTAATCATCTTCTAGCGTTTGCAGCCTGAACTTTTTAACTGTTTCATGCATATTGCATTTAAATATTTAATCACAACTATACTGACCAAAGTTTTACGCGTATAAGCAATCGGGCGGAAAAAGTTTACAAAGAAATCCTTGAAAGATACAAACACAACTCCAACTTTTACCTTGGTTTGGAAATTCAATGGCCCGTTTCCTACCCTGCAAAAATTGCACATATCACAGAATCTGCTTCAAGAAATGACAAGCATATTAAGGTTATCTACATAGCACCGGTGAAGGGACAATTTCGTACGAAAAAAAAACAATGTTCTCCGGCTTTGTTTATTTATCGTTCAAGCCATTCTTTGCCAATGGCCGATACAACTACAGCAAGACTAAGTTGTCATGTCCTTCGTGCGCATGCGCAAGGAGATGTCACGTGGTCTCTAACGAGAGTGCCGCAATGGTTACACCCTTTCTCCCCCGCCCAGTCTGTTTTGCTTTGGCTTTATGAAGTCTGGGCTCTTTATGGGAAAGTCATTGGAAGAAAAACATACGCAATCAGCTGCTCCCAAAATGCATCAATTTTTTTCTAATTCACTTTTGTTTTATGTTTATAAAGCGTTTGAGTATTCACAAAATGCAAGTCACGCTGAATTAGAAAGAACCTATTAGCACTTTTAGTCATACTGCCAGCGAGACAACGAACCAAATGAAATTTAGTATGGATGCCGAAGTGGACGCCAGCGACATTAAGAATAGCAATTGTAATCTAAAACCTTCATTTGTTCGGCCAGTTTAAACTCGTGTCAAACGTTCTTCTCCTAAATCATGTGATTATAAAATTATATAACAGGTATGTAAAAAAAACGTGTTAATAATGGTAGTCCCAAGTTAACTCCATCTTGTGCTGTCAAAGAAAAGTAGAAAGCCAGCTGCTCCAAATCACCAGAACTTTTTTGTTATGTGTAGTCAAGAAAGACTTTTTATAAAGAGACAGTGAAACATTTTATCGTTTTAAAAAAAGGGTATAAGGCAGAAATTATAAAATGGTTTTACGATCCTAAACAGGGCCTCAATATTTCTTGAACTCACGTCCAGGCTAGAGCACAACAAAGTAGGGCCTAGTTCATCGAACATAAACAGCGAAGGAGACACGGCAGCCGAGAAAAGAAGCAGGTCGGGTTTTTGGCCTCTGCAAAAAGAGTTTAACCCGCCACTGTTAGCCTTCTTTTCATCGTTTCGAGAAGCTAAGCTCTGCTGGAGCAGTGCCAGTTGCGTTATGGTTCCCTGCCCGCAAACTGACTATTTCGTCCGCGTTCGAAATCATATAGACACATAAGAGCATATTCGTATTATCTCGTTACGTTGTAGGCTGTACTATTGAGGCTGAATTCATAATCAAGGACATATGTCTGTAACACCTAACGTAATTGGTCCTCGTGCTTGGAGCTTGCTGAGAGCAAGGTCTGGGTTTTATCGTGTAATCGCTTGTAAGCGTTACACCATTCGCCGTACTAATGATGTGCTAAATCTGTAATTTATGTTTTAATACTAAAATGAGTTAGTGGAACAGAAGCCTTTCAGTACCGTTAACGAGATAGCCTCGGGCTAGACAGATATACCATATAAGTGGAATTTACCTGCATAAACTCTGTGTTTTTGTGCATGTATTTACCGAGTGATCTATACCAAGGGTTGTTAACGTTTACAATTAAAGAAGGGCGATGTATCCCAATATATCCCACATTAGTTGTATTAGTTGTACAGAAGTAAGGGTAGACCAAAAGAGACATGGAGAAGAACAACAGAAAGGATGTTGAGCAATAGAGGGCTCACCTGGGCAAGAGCAGAAAAAAAGGCGAAGGACAGGCATTTGTGGAAAACCCTTGCGGAAGCCCCATGAGAGAGTTGTATATACAGTGGTTCTTAACTTGGGGTCCCTGGACCCCCGCCCCACCCCGGGGATTCACACAGTGACTTTTCGTGTCCACAGATCAGAAGAATGGATTGACTCGAATCCTACCATCATCTGGGTTCTATTTATTGCTTTATTTTTACTGCTGTTCTCAGGTATGGTTGCCATAGGTCCTAGTGTTCCGACAACTGCCTTTTTGTCCCGGTTTTTTTGTTTTTGTTTTGTGTGTTTCCTTTCAAATGAAAGAATTTTCCATTCGAGTTCTTCTTTCTTATACGATTTCGAGTTCGCAAAACTGCTATATACATTTTAAAACAACAATACAGTGGAAACTTAATTTGTTATTCCTGTGTCCGATTTGGAATTGGTGGATTTCGTGTCATTTCGTTATTTCATTCTTTTGTCCTGGCGACAGAGATTTTTTCTATTACTGACCTCATATTTCCTCCGTGTCTCCACGCCAAAAAAAAAAAAAATAATAATAATAATAAAACAAGGATCTCAGTGGAAAACAAAGGTCCGACATCTTTCTTGTCCACTGTCTTATATTTTACTTTTTTTTTTTTTTGAGACTACGGAGGCTGCAAGTTTTTCACGCTTTGGTGAGAAAAATATCTGTAGTCCTAACCCTGACAATCAATAATGTATTGTCTCTTTGAGATTTATGTTTAGTGTTTGAAAGAAATAAGTGTTTTTACTAATACTGGTGTTAAGAGAAACCTGTGTTCTTTATACATACATACATACACACACATATATATTGTACGAACTCCCTGTAACTGTGAACTGTTGTTCTTTGCAACCGATGCTGTAGAGGTGTTGAGGCAGAGCATCTTATCGGCATGGGAGCATGTTATGGTGGCTACTTTTTCAGTCCTAAAGTACAGCTAAAAAGCAGAGGGTGTGCAATGCTTCTTTAGCAGACTCCATCATCATGGGGACTATGGTGATCCCTGTCCCATTAGCTAGACTATGCCTGTTACTGGGGGTGTCACGGAGAGGTGGGTCAGGGTCTTGGTCAGCTATTGGTCACTAACTCTGGTGCTGGCATATCAGCTTATTGCCTCAATGGGCATCTTCACCCCGATATATATACATACATACATAAGTTTAAAAAAAAAGAAACACAACAATGCTGTAGTTGTAATGAACACCAAATTTCAAATTTGTATAAAAATTTTATTTTACGGAATTAATGTTTCAATCTTGGCATGAAGAAACTTTAAGACGTTAAAAATGAAATGATGTTCATTAACTTTGGTTTGGACTTTTATTCTTTGTGACTGAGGCCTACATTTTAGTAAGGTGTATGGCCTCCTCTGGCCTGTATCAGAGAATGACATCGCCTTGACATGGATCCGATTAGCCGTTGGATCTGTTGTTGTTGGATGACTGTCAGAGATTGGTTGGCACCACGTCTCGCTGGCAGACTTGTCTGTTTAGTTCATCCCATAAGCTGCTGTTATTGACTGGACTGTTGAAGATGCAAATGCAAATTGATTCCTGAGGTGACGCAGCCGTATGAAGCGGTCTTCGGCAGGAGTCGTGACTATGGGTCTCCCACTGCACTGAAACTGAGCCAGTTTCTTGAATCATCTTCAAAGGCGACTAATGGTGCTTCTAACCGCACTTTGTGATTGTCCAGTCTGTAAATGTCCAATGATGATGAGTCATTGTTCTGTAGTGAGATGAGTCATATTTGCGCATTGAATTTTCAAATGAATTGATTCGAGGAGCATCAATTTTTTATAGGCATTCAATAACATGGTCAGTAAGTTTTATGTTTAGAAAGTTTCACGAGATTCTCGTGAACCTGTCATGAGTTATTGTCAAAAATGTTTTGACTAGTGTCACTTTTCTGTGCTCACGAATCATCTGTTGAGTACAGTTCAGGTCAGCACATGAAGTTGATGTCCAAGTGAACGTTTCAGACAATTTGCCCTTGTCTGATCAGCAAACTTCAGTTTAAATTGCAACATCGTATTTGTTGCATTTATTTTTTTGAACAGTGTATACACACACACACATATATATGTATATGTACATGTTGTCCAGCCAAAGTTGTATAATTGTGTAATCGAACAAACGAATGAATGAACATACTTTATTTTCAAAGGGTTAAGAATTGGGCACACATTGGTCTGACATTCTGCTCTTCATCAGCTTTCACTCAGTCTCAGTCATTCAGCATTTGTTAATGAGCATAATAATCATGCAGGCACAACTAAATGATTACATAAATAAATACTAAACCTATCCCTTGTCCATATTCTCTACACTCTGATTTATGCAGCAACATGAAATAAACTTGCATTCTTAAATTCATTCAAAACTAACAAATTTATAGAAAAGCAGTATAAAAAACTACAACAATCAAGCCATACTTTAAACTACTTTAGACTATGCTTAGGGAGGTGTATAGTCCATATCAAACAGATGTTGACAAAGTTTGAAGTTATAAGAATGAATATTACTTATAAGTTTTACTTAAGTTGGTAGGGCATTCCAAAGGTGGGCAGCTGATTAAGAAAAGCTTTTTTTTAAACATGTCAACCCTTGTTTTGGGAGAATACAATTGCTTAAACGTTGACTGTGTTTTAGGTTGGATTTGAACAACGACCACAGATAGTGTTGACACTTGTGCAATAGAATTTTATGAATTAACTTGGCCTTGTTGAAAAGAAATCTCTTGTTCAGAGGTAGAATATCAAGCTGTTTGTCCTTATTTGTAATATGTCCTGCATGTTTGTCATCTATAAGCTTTACTGCTCATTTTTGAAGTGAGTAAAGTTTAAAATGCCTCAGGAAAATACTTGGTATAAAGTGGAATGAATTTAAGAACAACACAGAGATAAGATGAGCAAACAGCAACCAGTCTCATGGGTGATCAGAAAAAGAAGATGGACATTAGGCCATGTGATGAGAAGAAACAGTCAGAGATTACCAAAACAAGCTATCAAGTGGAGCACAACAGGCAGAAGAAAAAAAGGTCGACCACATGAAACTCTAAAGAGGACATTGTTAAGAGAAGCCAGTTTAGTGGGCATAACATCCAATGATGAAGTTGAAAAACTCGCCGAAAACAGGACAACTTGGCAAACAACTATGTGACGTTTAATGGCACAGGAAGGATGTAAGATGTAAGTAAGAAAGTCTTTTCATGTTTGACATGGAACAACCATCCAAGACAGTGGAATAGTAGTCCAAATGTGTTTGTATCTGTGATATGTAGTATATTTTTCAGGTGTCAATGTCAAGAAAATATTTAATTTTAGTAAATTGGTAAACTTTTTGTGCAGTGAGTTTGGTTAGATTGTCTACTTGATGATTCCAGCTGAGGTGGTGGTCAGTCATGAGACCTAGAGTTTTATGTTCACTAACATTCTCAATCTGTGAAGTTCCAGCATGGTGGTGAGTTTGTTCATTTCTGTTTTGTTGTAATGAGCATGGATTTTATTTTGCTGGTGTTTATTAGCACTCTGTTGTGGTTGCTCCAGTTAATTAGACTTTATTTCAGTTTGAAAAGTTGACTCAAGATTAATACTGTCACTGGTGTAAACTGTGCAAAGAGGTCTCAAGATGACTTTTTTTTCATTGATGTAGATAGTAAAAAGGAGAGGACCAAGAATAAGGGATCACCATTATTAACCACAGATGAACTTGAGGTTTTGAGGCAAACTACCTGCTGTCTGTTGGAAAGAAAAGATGTAATAAATTTTGTCAAGTTAGGATGTAATTTATAAGTCTCAAGCTTTCTAACTAGGATTTCATGATCAATTATGTCAAATGCTGACATGTAAAACCTGACTGACAGTCAATATCAAATCATTTTCTTGCATGTGTTGTAAGGTTTGTTTTTTTTTTATCTGTTTTTCTAGGGGTTTTGACAAAGTCGATAGAATGGAAATTGGTCTATAGCTTGAAGGATATTTCTCTGAACCAGATTTAAAAAGGGGATATATGTTTGCAACTTTAAAAACCTGAGGAAAATGACAGTGTGCAATGCACTGATTGTCTTCTTCTTCTTCTTCTCATTGTCTGTCTATATCTGCAGTCCTGTCTCTTGGATAAATTTCACTGTTTTTTTGTAATTCATGTATAGAACCATAGAGCTTATCTTCTTTAGTGGTTTCACTGGGCCAGTAATTATTTCTCAGTGTCTCATAGTTGGTGCAGTTTTGGAGGATATGTTCCACAGTTTGGGGCACCTGGGCACACGTACACAGATTAGTAGTACCAACTTTAAACTTTGTATACATATGACTTCGGAGTCAGCTGTGTCATTTTCGGAGATGGAAAATGGTGACTTGTTCCTTTCTGTTTAGCATGTGGTAGTCATCATGTGGTGGTGTTTATGGCTTCCTGTAGGTTTTTATCATGTTTTTCTTCTGATTATAAGTGATTGTTATGTCTGGTTGCTCAGTTTCAGTGCCTTATTTGGCCAGACGGTCAGCTTTCTCATTGCCTGGTATCCCACAGTGAGAGGGAATCCACTGCAAGGTGACCCTGTGTTGTATGCCAATTTTTGACAAGGCATCCTTAAGATCTGGTAGTTTGTTGCACTGAAGAGCTTCCAGTACTGATCTTGCATCTGTGAGAATTACTACGGGGCATGTATCAATTCTAGAGTCTGATAATTTTTCAACTGCAGCAATAATTGCCCTAACTTCTGCATCATAGTTGTTGCAGTATTTTCCAGCGGGCATGGAAATCTTGTCAGTGGTATTGTTTGGATATTCAATAGGTGCTCCTGCCCCTCCATTCTTTATGGCATTGTATGCAGTCCATCTGTATACACACGTATCCAGGTGTCACATGGATACTTGTCATCTACCAAACTAATTGTAGCTGTTGATCTTACAAGACTGCTCTGCATCCCACCATTCTGCACACCTTTCACTTCAGTCTGAATAGTTATTTGTGTATAACCTGCTTCTTTCCATAGTGCATGCTCTGGTACAGATGATAATGGAGCTACTATGGTTGGAAGGTCAGGTATCACCTTACACATACGCTTTTCCTGATGAATGAAGCTACTTCTTTTAAGCCGTCTTAGTGCCAAGTTATTGAATCTATCCTTCAGGGGATGGCTTACAGAGCAGAGGAATTTCTCTCCCATGGTCATGACCTTTGTGTCTCTACATTCCTTTAGCACTTGAACACCAGTTATTTTCTGCATTTCTGCTACTGGTGTGGACCTCATGGCACCTATGATAATCTGTAGTGACTGATTCTGAACCTTGTCTAGATTATGCAACATAGTGTTTGATGCTGTGCACCAAGATGTTGAGCCATATTCTAAATGTGGTAGAATACTTTGCTGATATACATTCTTGAAGATTCTTTCACTAGCTCCCCATGTGGCTCCACTCAATTTTCTTAATACGGCTAGTTTTCTTCTGGCTTTTGCTTCTGCACTGTTGATGTGTTGTTTCCAGGTCAGTTTTGAGTCAAAATGACAGTGTAGGTTGGTTGTCCATCCTTAAGGATATTTCATTTACAAAGATCTTACTTGCTTTCTGTTTAGATGAGAGAGTGAACAGAGTGGTACTTGATTTCTCTGTGTTGTTACTTACACACCATTTGTTTGTCCATGTTGTCAAGATGTCTGCTGCTCTTTGGAGTCTCTGTATAGCAACTGTCACGTATTCATCTGTACACATATGACAAGATCATCAGCATACAGTGCCACTTTGATTACATAGGGAAGTTCCTTGACCAGGTCATTAATGAATACCAGGAATAGTGTAGGTAAAAGGACTCCTCCTTGTGGTACACCGTGTCACAGCAGTGCACTGATTGTAAATGTACGTTAGCATATCTGTAAGTACTGGGGCTGAGTAGTGCAATATCTTGTTGCTAATTTCGTCAAGTCCTACTGTATTGTTCTTTAAAGATGAGAGATAACTGTAAACTTCACTAACTGACATGAAAGGAAAACTGGGTTGCTTTAGATTTGCACATTTGCTTAAGTCAAAAGTAGGGGTTGGTAGTGAAGATTTTAAGACACTAACTTCTCTGAAGTGATTGCTGAACTCTTCACAAGTGGGCCCATGATTATAAGTTTTTTTTTAATTTTATTTTTGTATCATTTTTTATTATAATTATTTTATCTGCAAGTCAGACTGTTTTCTCTTGTTCACTAGAATGTTAATTGCTTTCTAAACAAATTTACTGTCTGATTTATTTTGAACTTGGTTCCTAAAGTAATTTCTCTTTTCTTGCCTAATTAAGTATTGAACTCTATTTCTAAGTAAATAATAATTTCTCTTTTCTTACCTAATTAAGTATTGAACTCTATTTCTAAGTAATCGGTAGCTAGTGAATTCCTGACAGCAATTATTGGCGATGGTTGGGACATGTGCTCCTAATGACTGACAACTCACTACCAAAAATAGCACTAAGATGGACATCACAGGGGAACAGAAGTAAGGGTTGACCAAAAGAGACGTGAAGAAGAACAACAACCAGAGGATGTTGAGCAATAGAGGGCTCACCTGGGCAAGAGTGGAAAAAAAGGCAAAGGACAGGCATTTGTGGAAAACCCTTGCGGAAGCCGCATGTGCCCTGGGCACTTAAGGTTCAGAGAGAATGAATTCCTTATTTTTGTGGGCCTGATCCCGTTCCCTCATGACTTGCAGTATCTCAGTGTTATCCAGGAGGACTTCACTTGATGTTTAACTCTCATCTCTTTAATAGGACATGCCTGTCAAATATATCCCTGAATGTTTTTATCCAGTATTCTAGGGCCTTATCAGGGTCATTTAGTTGGTATACATGATCTAGAGGTGCTGCTTGTAACTCTTTGAGAAATGATTCTAAGCTGAATTTGTTAAAACTTCTAAATTTAATACTGGTATTTTTATTTTTAGGAATTTTCATGTCCATGTGCAATAGACCAGATAGTGATCACTCAGTGATGTGTGAGGGACTTTACATTCTATAATATTTTGTGGACTAGTTACATTAATCAAAGAGAGAAATACTGTAATAATGTATCTAATGCGGCCAAGCAACCTCGAGATTATGAGGATATTTCCAGAGTCTGGGTGTTGATAGCAAATTCCGTTGAAGAGAGAAAATAAAAAAATAACTTCTAATATGTTCCAATACTGTCGTACAAAGCTGAAGTAACTGTCCCCACTAAGTTATGCAATGGAAGTTCTTTAACTTAAGCACCAGCCTCCTACATTTTAGGTAAATATCCGACAGTAAAGTACATTCATACTCAGATAAAGAATGTTCCACATCCCATGAGTTAACGTGAGCTATTTTAACTTCAGAATGCATGCAAAGTATAAAACATTATACATAGGTATTATAGACATATGAAATACTAATAATTTCTGCTGTTTTCATCTGAACGATAACATTAGTATGGTGTAACTTATGTTCTTTCCTTTGATATGCTGTTTGAAAACAAAATTCTTAGATCTTAAGTCATGTCCACTCCTGTTTATCAGACAGAAAAATGTCCCGGTTTTTTTTTTTTTACAGAATCTGGCAGTCCTCTTCTCATGCCGGAAAAGAGGTTCATTGCTGTTCTGAGGCTGAAAAAGGGGTCCTTTGCTGTTCTGAGGCTGAAAAAGGGGTCCATTGCTATTCTCAGGCTGGAAAAAGGGGTCCTTTGCTATTCTCAGGCTGAAAAAGGGGTCCTTTGGTGTTCAGTCAGTCAGTCATTTGCATGCCCCTTGTGGAACTTTGCCTCTCTAACAGCTGTCCTGTAGGCCTCTCGGTTGTAAGCAAGATGCCCTGCTGCTGATGCATCCATTTGCAGATCATCAACGATGTCTTGCAACCATCTTCACCTTGGTCTTCCTCTCTTTCTTTTTTCAATTGGTGTTCTCATTCTGGAAAAAGGAGTCCATTGCTATTTCCATACTGGAAAAAGGGGTCCATTGCTGTTCTCATGCTTGAAAAAGGGGTCCATTGCTGTTTTCGAGCGGGAAAAAGAGTCCACAATAAAAAAAAAAGGTTAAGAACAACCGGTTTGTTGTCACATTCCATGTGGATTGTCCAGTATGTCTCCCTTCAATAGATGGTCATCATCATCACTGGTCCATCTAGTTACCAGCATGACTTAGAAAAAATAATTTATTCGGTTTTAAGTCACACAAGGACAGCTGTAATTATGACAGTTGAAAGATAAGTCTAACAGTAATTTTTTTTTAAAAACCATCAGTCAGAGACATAATCCCATACCTTCATATTCAGAGACCGAAACTCACCCTCATATTAAAAGATCGAATCCCATACCCCCATCTTAGATCGAAGCTCATACCCTCATATTTAAAGATCGAAGCTCATACCCTCATATTTAAAGATCGAATCCCATACCCCCACCCATCTTATCCCCATTCCCTTGAGGGTGTGAATACCCCAGATTAAGACTCGTTGATCTACACAGTCTTAGTGCCAGCAGAATGTAATATACGGACACAGATCATTTTGATTAGACAGTGTCGTCAAATATTTTTCTGTTTTACTAGTTATGTGAAGAAAGAAGGATGTACATGCGTTCTTCTTCGTCGTCCACTCAGACATCGGCATCAGTCTCTCTCACAACATGCGTCATCCTCTCTCTTGTTTTCAGCTCCGCCGTAGAGCGGTATGGAGCTGGGGTCTGGTCAGGTCCTTTGCTTGACTGACTTGCGTGGCTGAAAGATGTATAATTATGACAGCTTATTCTAAGACCAGTTCGCTATGGGGCTGTACTCGGAATGTACACGTTCGTTTCCTTGTCGTGTGCGAATATGGGTAGTTGTTCTTTCCTTTGAACTGCGTGCACAATGTTCCTTGCAGCCGATGCTGTGAAGACATCGTGTAGAATTGGTGGTGAGTTATGTTGACCTCCCCCCCCCCCCGACTCTGAATGGAGCTAAAAGGCGGAAAGTAAGGGGGATGCTATGTTATAGTGACCCCCGCCTCGTTATCCAGGATTGGTCTATTACTGGGGGAGATGGAACAGGGTCTTGTTCGAGTATGATTCGCTAACCCTGTCGCAAGCGCGTCAGCTATGGGTGACTGTCTAGCAAATCGGAAAGCGCCTTCTACCCGGATGTACTAGGTGCTGTCAATAAATACCGCAACTGAATTTCGTTTCCCGCGATCGACAGAGATTAGCTGTAACATTGGCCGCTAGAATCATGATCCCCAGTGTATGGCCATTGTGCTGAAAAAGGGCAATTTGTGGGCAACGGAAGTGACTCAACAAAAGTTTGTTTTACCATGTCAAGTGTTCTTTGGGATTTGCGACATGGCGGATTTCCGTGAGCAACGCGTTTGTATCAATTTTTATTTCAAGTAAGGAAAAATGGCTACATAATGCTGTCAAATGTTGAAAACGGCTACATAATGCTGTCAAATGTTGAAAACAGCTTTTGGTGAACAGTTGTTCCAAGAAATTTGGGTGATTTTCACGTTTTTGTTTTGGGAGGGGGGGGGTAAAGGTAGGGGTAAAGGTAATCTTGTCATGCCTTAGAGTAACATAGGGATATGGTATTAGTGCCCATATTTTCCTTAACCTGTCAGCACACTAGAAAAAAAAGGGGGCGGGGGGTGTAAAACATCGTTTGATGATGAGGAGCGGCCAAGTAGACCAGTGTCCAACTCGAGGCCAGACATGACCCAGAAAGTGCGTCACATTATCGGCTAAGACCGTCACCGAACCACTGATGAAGTCAGTGTCGGGAATCAGTCATGGAAGTTGTCACGAAACTGTCACAGAGGAGTTGATGATACGGCGCGTCGCATCAAAGTCTATGCGGAGACTTCTCAACGCTGCCCAAAAGCAGCAACGACTTGATGGTTCCTCTGACCCAGGGCGATTGCTGTCAGTGAACCCAATTTTCTTTCAGATGTCATTACGGGTGACGAAACCTGGGTCTACGCCTACAACACAGAAAGCAAACCATAGTCCAGTCAATGCAAAAGCCCGAAGAAAGCGAGACAAATCAAGAGCAACATCAAGTCCACGTTGATTTGTGAGAACAAGAAAATTGTTCACGTTGAATTTGTTCCTCCTGGTCAAACAGCTAATTCTGCTTTCTACAACAGAGGTCTTGAATGTGAGAAGAAAGCGACCTGACAAATGAAGGAGCAAGACATGGCTTCTCCGCCGTTACAAGGCGCCAGCCCATGCTGGCCTCCAGACTCGGCCGTTGTTTTACTAGTAACAACATGGCTCCGGTATTCCATCCTCCTTATTCACCAGACTTCGTATCCTGCGACTTTTTTTTTCCAAAACAGAAACTGAAGCTGAAGGGGCGAAGATTTCAAAATGTGGAGGAAATTCAAGCAGAGTCGCGGGTTGTTCTCTACATGCCAGAAGAAAATGACTTCCAGGAATGCTCCCGGAAAGTGGCAGCACCGCGGGATCGTTGCCAAGACTCAGAAGGGGAACTAACTTGAGCGTGGTGGTAGCTACTAGGGTCAAAGGAGGGGAACTAACTTGAGAGTGGTGGTAGCTACTAGGGTCAAAGGAGGGGAACTAACTTGAGAGTGGTGGTAGCTACTAGGGTCAAAGGAGGGGAACTAACTTGAGAGTGGTGGTAGCTACTAGGGTCAAAGGAGGGGAACTAACTTGAGAGTGATGGTAGCTACTAGGGTCAAAGAAGGGGAACTAACTTGAGAGCGATGGTGGCCTCTAACGTCAAGGAAGGTTTTTTAAAATTATTTTACGTCTTCAGCCGCGGTATTTATGGACTGCACCTGATGTGTGTAGAAGATAGACATGATGACATACACAGGGCCGTGGAGAGTCCGGTAGCGCCCTCAGTCCGCTACTACGAGCCCCCTATCCAAACTGTAAGGGGAATATTATAGTTTATTCTTGAATTTTGTTTTTAATAAGAAAAGAGGCGGGGGGAGGGGGGTGGTGGAACAGAACCGTCAGGCCCCTTCAACAGTCCAGGCCGCAGGGGCACAACCCTGCTCTCTCACCACCCTAACATACACACACACACACCCACACTCGTCAGGCCTGGTCAAGCATACAGACAAGAATGAAGGGTGGGTGGAGCGAATGTCTACCTTTTATCTCCATCCCTCAGAAGTTTGCAGGATAATATTTGTTTGAGGTTAACGGCTGCCATCAGTTCCTAGTACATGTCCCCATCCCCCTTATCATGCATAAAGTAATGAGACAAACATACAGTGTTACTGTCACACTGAGATACCGTGTTGACTTGCAAGCATATTCCACCACCAGTACTACTACAAATACACAGAGTCACACTTAAACGCTGAATGCACCAAACGGAGCGCGTAACATTTTAATTTGTTCTTCCACAAGACCACTACATTTGTACGAGTTCGTGCATTATTTAGAAGAATGACAAAAGCAAGATGAATACATTCAAATGAAGAATGTACAGCAATCCAATATTTCGGCAAAAGCTTTTTTCAAGGATCACATTAAAAAAAAAACAACACAACAGATTCATTCATTCATTCATTCATTTGCATGTCCCTTGCGGAACTTTGCCTCCCAAACAGCACTCCTGTAGGCCTCTCGGTTGTGAGCAAGATGGCCTGCTGCTGTTGCATCCATTTCCAGATCAAAACACGAAAAGTGGATGAGAAACAGAGAATTAGCTTTTTGGCCCCCTCCTAATAAGAAAATCAGGCACAAAATGCCTTTGTTTTTGTATGTGATCCTTGAAAAAGGCTTTTTTTCGAAATATTGGATTGTTGTATGTTTCTCATTTGTACGTACTCATCTTTCTGTCATTCTTGTTTCTTCCAGATTTCCTCTCTTTTTTGTAAAACCGAACATCCATCTATTTTATCAACATTACTAGAACCAGTTTTACTGCACCTGTTATATCTTTTATGCATTATTTAGATAATCACAAAAAGTCTCAAAGAATCGAAAGCGACCCTTGGTGTGAGACGGTGCACTGTTACATTGTTAGACTGTCTCTATGGACGCGGATCAGTAATGAAGAGACAAGATCAATGAAGATAGCAAGAACAATAGAGGCGGCGGTTGTTCTATTGAATTACAGCTCTCTCGATGAGAAAGCAGACGGCTACATTTCGTTTTAGCACAGAGCTCCACCGAATGTGGGCAGATCTATACAATATGGAGGCCCCAGAATTCTAAAAGTATGTCAGCGATCTTTGCAAATTAATTTTTCTATACTGCAAGAAAGCGAAGGCACTCAGGACTTGAGATAAAAAAATTAGGTCAGGATCCATCAAATGTACGGAACAATAGTGGGCTCGCTGGGCCTGTAGTAGTGGCAGTTTTTAGAACTAAAATGAACATGACGTAAACAAGTAGAAAAAGGTAAAGAGGTTTCGCATTAAGTACTTGAGACAAAGAGGTTTCACATTACAATATTTGAGACAAAGAGGTTTCTCATTACAGTATTTGAGACAAAGAGGTTTTACATTAAAGTATTTCAGACAAAGAGGTTTCGCATTAATATATTTGAGACAAAGAGGTTTCATATTAAGTATGTGAGACATGCATGTGAAGAGATTTTTTAAAAATCCAACGATATCTTAAAAAAAAAACTCAATGTAACCAGACAAAGAATCAACACTGAGTAATGTAAACAAAGAGTCAACACTGAGTAATGTAAACAAAGAGTCAACACTGAGTAATGTAAACAAAGAGTCAACACTGAGTAATGTAAACAAAGAGTCGACACTAAGTAATGTAAACAAAGACTCAACACTGAGTAATGTAAACAAAAAGTCAACACTGAGTAATGTAAACAAAGAGTCAACACTGAGTAATGTAAACAAAAAGTCAACACTAAGTAATGTAAACAAAGAGTCAACACTAAGTAATGTAAACAAAGAGTAAACACTGAGTAATGTAAACAAAGAGTTGACACTGAGTAATGTAAACAAAGAGTCAACACTGAGTAATGTAAACAAAAAGTCAACACTGAGTAATGTAAACAAAGAGTTGACACTGAGTAATGTAAACAAAGAGTCGACACTGAATAATGTAAACAAAGAGTCGACACTGAGTAATGTAAACAAAGAGTCGACACTGAGTGTATCTCAGATCGAGAAACACCATACGAGGAGATGGACCAAACTTACAAAAGACGGACAGAAACTAAAACAACCGAACATTTGATGAAAAAAAAAGCAAACAAATATAATAACTTCAGCACAGAAACAGCCAATAAAAATACAGCGAGTGTGTGTGAGAAGACATTACCAAGAGCAGAGCAAACGTTCTAGAAATAAAGCTAGAACTGATATCTAGAACAAAATAAATAAATAAAAGGGTGGCTTGAAACCGTTAGAACTAAACAAGCTGAACATTTATCCAGTAGCTTTTCCGGGGAGTCAAATTCCACGCAGGAAATTAGCTACATTAATACAGGTCGTCATAGAGCTGTTCGATACAACTGCCAGAGTCTCACAGCTGACAGTTTATATCAGGGTTGGCAAACCATAGTTGACTGCTTATACCAAGACTGGCGAGCCATAGCTGACAGCTTACATTAGGGATAGCGAACAATAGCTGACTGCTTACATCAGGGATAGCGAACAATAGCTGACAGCTTACATTAGGGATAGCGAACAATAGCTGACTGCTTACATCGGGGATAGCGAACCATAGCTGACAGCTTACATTAGGGATAGCGAACAATAGCTGACTGCTTACATCAGGGATAGCGAACCATAGTTGACAGCTTACATTAGGGATAGCGAACCATAGCTGACAGCTTACATTAGGCATAGCGAAGCATAGCTGACTGCTTACATTAGGCATAGCGAACCATAGCTGACTGCTTACATTAGGACTGGTGAACCATATCTGACTGCTTACATCAGGGCTGGCGAACTATAGCTGCTTACATCAGGGTTTGTGAATTATATCTAACTGCTTACATCAGGGTTTGCGAACTATATCTAACTGCTTACATCAGGGTTTGGGAACTATATCTAACTGCTTACATCAGGGTTTGCGAACTATATCTAACTGCTTACATCAGGGTTTGCGAATTATATCTAACTGCTTACATCAGGGCTGGCGAACTATATCTAACTGCTTACATCAGGGTTTGCGAACTATATCTAACTGCTTACATCAGGGTTTGCGAACTATATCTAACTGCTTACATCAGGGTTTGGGAACTATATCTAACTGCTTATATCAGGGTTTGTGAATTATATCTAACTGCTTACATCAGGGCTGGCGAACTATATCTAACTGCTTACATCAGGGTTTGCGAACTATATCTAACTGCTTACATCAGGGCTGGCGAACTATATCTAACTGCTTGCATCAGGGTTTGCGAACTATATCTAACTGCTTACATCAGGGTTTGTGAATTATATCTAACTGCTTACATCAGGGCTGGCGAACTATATCTAACTGCTTACATCAGGGTTTGCGAACTATATCTAACTGCTTACATCAGGGTTTGCGAACTATATCTAACTGCTTACATCAGGGCTGGCGAACTATATCTAACTGCTTACATCAGGGTTTGCGAACTATGTCGGACTATGACCCACTTCTACCCTGGTACTCTGAGTAAAGACTCGAAGACTGAACTCGGTGTTGAAGTCTACAAAAGAAGCATTCCACTTTTAGCTACACCCCAGGAAAGCCGTCGCAATCATAGAAGATGGCTGTGACTCGAAACCTTCACGACATCAGCTGCAAAAAACATCTTCCTGGCAGTTCCAGGGAGACATAACAAGTCACAGAAGTGCCTTGTAAATAACGTCCCTTCCTAACATACATAATTAATTAAGACCACGGTTAACCACATTTCAAGTTGTGTATGACAAGCTATTATTCACTGTTCGTTTTTTTTTTTTTTATCTTTAGTGTCCGTGCTTAACGTACGGAGTCTGTTTTCCTCTCTCTTTGTTTTTGTTGCTCTCTAGGAATGTGATAGCAAACATGTTGCTGTCTTTTCTAGTTAAAAACTCGTGCCCAACTGCGCCCCCCCCCCCCCAAATATATATGCACTTTTGTACACATGTACATCAATATTCGCAAACTATCGACTGTATGAGAGTTAACAAAACGCAGTAAAACGGAGAATGGGGTTAGCTGTCAGTGTTGAGACAGTTTTATTTTGTCCATGATACTCAAGTTCTATATACGGAACCAGATCTAGTGAAACTCGTTTTGCTCCGGATACTTCAGTAACATGGCGTGTGCAAACACGGGTGTGTACAAGTGCTGTGTGCGCGTGTGCTGGGAGTGTATCGCAGAAGTGGTTGTTGTCTGGAATTTTGAAAATGAGAATAAGATGAATCACTGAAGGAAAGTGGGAGATAAGAATCCGTCAGCGGGCGTTGGAATCTCTTCTGCAGTCTTTTTTTTATACCTGCTACTGTTCCGAATAGTAAACTCTGTGAACCAGCCTGCCACGGAATAGAAGATAATGACAACAGCATGGAGTATCAGAATACAAATAACCCTACTGGTCTGATTCGATAAATCCACATAATCGGAGCGCGATCAGTTTCATGTTACCTACCAGTATATTTTTTTTTAAGTCTGAAAGTCTAATTTATTCGTCACTGTATTTATACTTCTGTTTCGTTTATATCGGAGTCATTTATATCAGAGGTTCCTAACTTGGAGAATCCAAATCTGTGTGCGTGTTTGTGTGTGTATGGGGGGGGGGGCGGCGGCAGAGGGACCAAATGATGAGAGAATGGGACTCAATCTCTGAGCAATTTTTTTTAAAAATTGCGATTAGATTAGAATTTTTATTTCACCTGTTCTGTTCCTAATTGTTCGTATATGAAGTACAACCAAACTAGTGATAATTGTTGAAGTCACACGGGCGAAGATGGCTGCAAGACATCGCTGATGATCTGCCTATGGATGCATCAGCACCAGGGCATCTAGCTTACAACCGAGAGGCCTACAGGAGAGTTGTTAGGTAGGCAAAGTTCCTCAAGGGCCGTGCAAATGACTGACTGCCTGACTGACTGACTGAGTCACACTGGTAGCTAGTGGGATGTGTGAGGATAGTGATGATGATCTGTTGAAGGGAGTATGTGAACATACTGGGCAATGTGTGTAGGGGGGGAGGGAGGGGAGGGTTTTGTAATCGTAAAAATATTAGTAACCTCTGACCCACACGATATATCTTTTCACTTGGCTTGTAGTCCGATTGCTAAGTACAAATTAATTACTATCATCTGTAACATTTAACAAAGCCATACAAATTAATGGAGGAAAATATGTAATGACGTCAGTTCTCCATATTATCTAGGAGAAATATTTACAACATAATCAGCTCCTGCGATTCAGAACCTGCGTCAAGGAGACTTGTCACAATAAGCAAAAGTTTACTCAAGTGTCCCAGGGCATTATTTTAAAAACATGAGTTCTTAAACAAACAGACTTGCAACACCGCAAACTTTATATATAGTCCCTGTCTGGGACTGAACTTGCAACTATTAGTTCGGTGTTCACAGTGTTCATAGCTGCATCAGTTGTTTTGTACACTTTATAGACGAAAGCATGGATAGGACATTTATGAATTAAAATCGAATCAGAAACAAGGAGTGCAACAATGAAAGATGTACAGCAAGTGCAGGTCTTTGACGAGATCCTATGAAAAATCTTTGGGCCCATAAAGGATATCAACAGAGAGAAATAGAGAGCTAGAAAGAAACTGAACTTAACAGCTTATTTAAATCACAACGGGTTATAAACGTCTTGAAACTGAGCAGATTGTGCTGGCTGGGTCGTGTGGAATGAATGGAAGCGAACAGACAAACGAATATGATTTGTGTGCAACAGATGAAGAAAACGAGACCGAGAAGTAGACCAAGACAGAGATGGAGAGACAACATGGAACGGGTTATAAAGGAGATTGGTGTCACCGACTGCAGAGAGAAGATTAAGAACAGGGAGGAACTGGAGGCTAACTTTATTTGCAGCAATGAGCCTTAATGGCTGGGAAAGCTGAGGAGGAGGAAGAAGAAGAAAATCGAATCACTTAAAGAGAGACAAAGAAAGAAGGGAATGAATTGAAAGTCTGCAGATTTTGAGGTTACAATTTTGTTAAATTTTGAGGCTACTTTTTGTTAAATTTTGAGATTACTTTTTTGTTAAATTTTGAGATTACTGTTTTGTTAAATTTTGAGATTACTTTTTTTGTTAAATTTTGAGATTACTGTTTTGTTAAATTTTGAGTTACTTGTCTTCAGCTGCGTTCACAGTTACACAGACTAGGCAAGTGCGTGGCATAGAATATTATAAACAGACTTTATTTTTTAAACAAGCAAAAAAAAATCGTTTGAGAGTAAAAATAATAACTCCGAGTAACCCACCAATGAAACACAGTAACTTAATATTTAGTTTTTGGATACGCCTACATTTTTTAAAAGGACAAAAAATTAACCTATATGTTTGCATTTGTGGAGTGCTTATATTGATCACATATGATGACACCATAAATCAATGCATTAATTATTAGCATTTCATTTGTTAATCAGATCTTAACGAAAGCGTACGCATATTGTCGCTGGGTATCTGACATAGGATTTTTCTATAGTCAGATCAGAAATAGCTTTTGGCATGAACTGCCAAGAAGTACTTGACAACGAAATAAAAGTGGTAAAGCCACTCTGTCTAAGAAAGCACCGATGAAATTACTGAATGTGAAAACTGGTTATACGTGACTCTTGCCAGTTCCGGGTTATCGTGACCTCAAACCACATAGTTTCGTTGGGCCCTAAGCTTGTATATAGGCCTATTTAGAAAGGGGTGGGGGTCCAGGTTGTACATCGCTTCAGGGCTTTGATGGCTTCCTCATTTTAAGGGGGGGGGGGAGGGAGTGGAGGAGGGCTTCTCTAATCTTAAGGGAGGCTAATAGTGGATGAGAACATAACGGCTAAAGGGAGGCTAATAGTGGATGAATTAGGTCCCCTCAGATTACGGGACCGCATGCAGAAACATCTGTATGATATCGCCCAGCATGCTTCGAAACCAATCCAGAATCATTTCAATGGCCCCAACCACAGAGGCAAATCTGACTTTCTGGTAACGGCCATCAAACAATGTCACGCAGATGACACAAACCGCCTAGCGCTTGAGAACAGCTACCTGCAGGAATATGGGACGCTGGAACCACAAGGTTTGAACTCGTTATTCAGCTACACCTAACATTGTCCTCTTTCACAATCCCTCCCCACTAAGGAAACTCCCTTCTCACTTGTTACACATAGTTCAGAACCTTCTCACAAGATTCCGAGTACTTAAATATTACATCGAGCCAATTTGTAGGCCATTTTCTGAGAAGAGGAAAATTGGAACATATTGTGGCAACTGGAAAAATTGAGGGAAGAAGAGACAGAGAAAGAGAAGTTACTGGATGGGCTGCCAGTGTGGCTAAGAAGAAAGTCACCGGCGGATCTCATAATCAAGTCTAAAGACAGGGAATTGTGGAGAGAGATGATCGCCTATGCCACGGGGCACGGCACTTGATTGATCCCAACTTTAATAATCTATTTCACCTTCTCCTGGCTAGGTTAACACTGCATCACTCTCTTTCTCTCTCTCCTGAATGGTTTCCCCACCCACCACCTTCAGTTACGACCCACCTATCACACATCCCAAGTCTCTATTTAAATAATCTCTACACTCCACTATGCGCATTTCTGACACATAGTGTCGAACAAGCCACAGCTTCTTACAAGTTACAGCTAAGTGCTCTATTCATTTTATTTGATTTTTTTTTTAACATGGCATTCATGTCAATTTATACTTTCTCCTCTCTCTGTTTCGTTGTCCTGTGTGTGTGTGTGTGTGTGTGTGTGTTTTTTGTTTGTTTGTATTATTAAGGTTGTCCTAGTTTTGGTATCACAGCTTTAGTGCAGTGGCTCCGTGTTTAACTATATACTCATACACTAATTATTACGAGGAGTGATTGATAAGTTCTTGTCATGTGGTACAAATGCTCGAAACACACAGCTGATATTAGGTGCATTTGTAGATCAGGTTAAAGTAAAATTAAACACCAAGTTTCAAGAAATTAACTGCAACCAATTTTTTTATAGACTACTGAAGAGGTAAGAGGTGGCAGAAATTGAGAAAATTGACCAGGTGTTAGGCCCCTATTTGTACAACATTCGACACATGAAAGTGTGATGTGGTCAGTATTACGACTGGCCGGATTTACCCTGTCAGATTTCTCTGGTACCTATTTTTAGAGTTTGGTGTAGATCGCCTACAAAATTCAACAATTCATTGAAATAAACTTTCGCCTAAAGTAAACTATTCAGGGGGGCCTTAAAACTTCTTAAAACCATTTTCATATGTTGACACATAATCTAAAGTGGGTGTGTGTGGCATTAATAAAGACAGACATAGGCGTGTGCTGACACATAATCTAAAGTGGGATTATGTGGCATTAATAAAGACAGATATAGGCGTGTGCTGACACATAATCTAAAGTGGGTATATGTGGCATTAATAAAGACAGATATAGGCGTGTGCTGACACATAATCTAAAGTGGGTATATGTGGCATTAATAAAGACAGATATAGGCGTGTGCTGACACATAATCTAAAGTGGGTATATGTGGCATTAATAAAGACAGATATAGGCGTGTGCTGACACATAATCTAAAGTGGGTATATGTGGTATTAATAAAGACATATATAGGCGTGTGCTGACACATAATCTAAAGTGGGTATATGTGGTATTAATAAAGACAGATTTAGGCGTGTGGTTCAGTTTTACAAAAAGATAGAAAGAGCGAGGAAAGTGAGCAAAAACAAGAGTGGCAGAAAATAAGATGAGCACGTATAAATGAGGAACATACAACAATCCAATATTTTGACAAATGTATTTGTCACGCACTACATACAAAAACAACAGAAGAGATAAACAAAAAATAAATGAAAAATTAACGCTAAGCTCTCTGATATTCCTCTTATATATGTGTGTGTGTGTGTGTGTGTGTGTGTGCGCGCGCGTGTGTGTGTGCGTGCGTGTGTGTGTGTGTGTTGTGTGTGTGTGTGTGTGTGTGTAAAAAAAACTGTCCATGCACCTCTGTCTATCTTTATTACCAGAACCAGTTTTACTACATTTCTCTTATCTGTCCGCATATACTATTACATGTGAACAACATCTGGAAAATATTTGTGTGTACAACACCCCGCAGTAGAAATTTGTACTTCCCTGTAACTGTGAGCTGGTGTTCTTTACAGCCAATGCTGTAGAGATATTGAGGCACAGCATCGTATCAGCGTGGGAGAGGGCTATGGCAGTTACTTTTTCAGCCCCAGAGTACAGCTAAAAAGCAGGGGGTGTGCAATGCATTTTTAGCAGACTCCACCACCATGGGGACTATGGCGACCCCTGCCCCCGTTACTGGAGGTACCAACAGAGAGGTAGGACAGGGTCTTGGTCAGCTTTGGTTCGCTAACCCTGACGCTAGTATATCAGCTATGGGTCGCTAACCCTGACGCTAGTATATCAGCTATGGGTCGCTAACCCTGAAGCTAGTATATCAGCTTTGGTTCGCTAACCCTGACGCTAGTATATCAGCTATGGGTCGCTAACTCTGACGCTAGTATATCAACTATGGGTCGCTGACCTTGACGCTAGTATATCAGCTGTGGGTCGCTAACTCTGAAGCTAGTATATCAGCTGTGGGTCGCTAACTCTGAAGCTAGTATATCAGCTATGGGTCGCTAACTCTGAAGCTAGTATATCAGCTATGGGTCGCTAACCCTGACGCTAGTATATCAACTATGGATCGCTAACCCTGACGCTAGTATATCAATTATGGGTCGCTAACCCTGACGTTAGTATATCGGCTATGGATCGCTAACCCTGACGCTAGTATATCAGCTATGGGTCGCTAACCCTGACGCTAGTATATCAGCTACGGGTCGCTGATTACCTCATCGACAGCGTCTTCAACCCCGTTGCAGTCAACACATGAACAAGTAAAGTCACCGTTAGAATAGGTTTAACAACATTTCTGAATGAACTGTGCTCTGTCAAGGCTAGGCACAGTGGCTACAACCGTGTTAATGTTGACTGGGTTTCTGTACACGGCTACCGTGTAGACCAGGTGGAGACAGCACAACCGTCGGAAGTGAACGCAGGTGTAACACGGCAGGTAACATATCTTCCAGCAGCGTAAACGAACTGCGTAAACTGATTACTGAGAGAGTGTTTCAAACATTAAAAAAAATTTATTTACCAACCAATTATTTACAAACAAGACTCACTGTAGAGTCTAAATTCAGTTCTGACTTATCCTTATCTTATATCCTTCCCGTGCCGTTAAACGTCACATAGGGCTCGCAAAGTAGTTCGACAATTTTCCCTGTCTTCGGCGAGTCTTTCAACCTCATCAAAGGATTTTATGCCTGTTAATTTGGCCTCTCTTAATAATGTCCTCTTCAGAGTTTCACGCGGTCTGCCTCTTTTTCTTCGGCCTGTTGTGTTCCACTTGATAGCTTGTTTTGGGATTCTCTGATCATTTCTTCTCATCAAGTGACCAACATATGTCCATCTCCTTTTCCTAATCACCCATGAGACTGGTTGTTGTTCAATCATCTGTCTTATCTCTGCATTGTTCTTGAATTCATTCCACTTGATGCCAAGTATTTTCCTTAGGCATCTGTTTTCAAAAGAGTCTAATTTCTTTTCTATTTCTTTAGTTGTTTTCCAGCTTTCGCATGCATAAATGAAGGTGGATATTACATTTGAATTGAATAATCTTAACTTGGTTTTTGTGCTTATAACTTTTGAATTCCATATGTTCTCAAGATTCTTGAAGATTGATGCTGCTTTTGCAATTCTGATCCTAACTTCCTTTCTAGTGTCACCATCCTGGTCTATGTAGCTGACAAGGTATGCAAATTGATTGACTTCTTCAATATCTGTCCCTTCTATGTGTATTTTTCCATTTTGATTGAGAGGAATTTTCATTATTTTTGTTTTGTCCTTGTTAATTTCAAGTCCTATTTTGCTAGCCCGTGAAGACAGGCTATCTGTTTTTTCTTGCATGAAATTCACATTATTACTAATAAGAGTTATGTCATCAGCAAAATCAAGATCTTCTAGTTGGGTCCCATGTACCCAGTCAATACCTGTGTTACCTGTGCAGCATTTTGTCATTATGAAGTCTATTGTAATCCCAAAAAGTAAAGGAGACAGCATACATCCTTGTTTCACACCTGATTCAATCTGAAACCATTCACTCATCCCTTCTTCTGTCTTGACTGCACAAACATATCCATTGTATAAGTCCTTAATGATGTTGACAATTTTAGATGGTATTCCATATAGACATAAAATTCTCCATAATGAATCTCTGTGTATGCTATCAAATGCCTTTTTAAAATCTATGAAGTTCAGTATTAATGGTTTCTGCTTTTCAGTATGTTCTTCAAGTATTATTCTGAGAGTAAAGATCTGGTCGAGACAGCTTCTCCCTTTTCGAAATCCTGCTTGTTCCTCTCTCATTGCAGTATCCACTATATCTTTGAGTCTATTCAAAATGACCTTGCAAAATACTTTTGACACAACTGATATTAAGGTTACTCCTCTCCAGTTGTTACAGTCACTAAGGTTGCCCTTTTTTGGTATTTTAACAATGATTCCTTTCTTCCAATTAGAAGGGACCTTTTCTTCTTTCCAAATCTTGTTAAACATTCTCTGTAGTTGTCTCATGTTGTCATTATTGATAGCTGTTAGCATTTCGGCTGTTATTTCATCTTCACCTGCAGCTTTGTTGTTAGCCATTAAATTCACTGCTGTTTCAATTTCATGCAATTTAATTTCATCTAGGTTGACATTTAGTTGTGGGGCTGGTAAGTCAGTTTCAAGGTTTAACAATTCTTTTGGGTGTGGTCGATTGAGTATTTCTTGGAAGTGTTCAGCCTATCTTTGCTTTTGGTCTTTATTTGATGTTAATAGTGTTCCAGTTTTACTAAGGATTGGTCTTTCTTTAGATGTAATAGTACCTGTTAGCCTCTTTTGTATGTTATATAAAGTTTTGCTGTCTCCTGTTTTTGCTGCTTTTTCTGCCTCTTTCGCCATATTGTCTATGTATTCTCTTTTATCCCATCTAGCTGAACTTTTGATTTTCTTGTCTATTTCTTTGTATTTTGCTTTTGCCAAATCTTTTTCATGATCTGTTTTTGCATTCAACATGTCTAATTTGACTGCTCGTCTTTCATGTATATACTTCCATGTTTTATCTGATATCCATGCTTTTCTATTTGGTTTTTCCAGTCCAGCGCTTACTTTTGCTGCTGTGATTATGGCTGTGCTGTAAGAATTCCATAACTCATCTATACCTATCTCCTCAACTTCACTGGGTGTTTTGGAATGATTGGCAAGTTCCTGATTGAAATTAATGTTAGTATTTTCTTCTTGTAGGCTGTGGCTGTTTATCTTTCTGTGTACTGATTTCTTGTGTTGACTTTTCAATTTTAGTTTTATTTTCCCTATGCACAGGTTGTGATCACTGTTGACATCTGCACTCCTATAAGCCCTTACATCCATGAGAGATGTTCTGTATTGCTTTCTAATACAAAAATGATCTATCTGGTTTCTAGTTCTATCATCTGGAGATATCCACGTTATTTTATATATCTCTTTGTGTGGGAATATTGTGCCTCCAATGACCATGCCCTCTGTTAGACATACTTCAATTAATATTTCTCCATTCTGATTAACCATTCTGACTTATTAACCAGTGTCATTTAACTTAATCATGATTTTTTTTCAAGCTTTATTGTATCTTACTACACGAAATTTATACGAGATGAGGTCAAGAGATATCATGGAAAAAAAGAGAAAACAAATATATATATATATATATATATATATATATATTTCCGACATAATCGTATTAAACGTCATGAGAGCTTAGAGAAGACAGTCTTGGAAGGGTACATAATGGGAAAAAGAAAGAGAGGAAGACCAAGGCGAAGGTGGCAACAAGACATTGTTGATGATTTACGAATGGATGCATCTCCAGCAGGGCATCTTGCTTACAACCGAGAGGCCTTCAAGAGAGCTGTTAGGGAAGCAAAGTTCCGCACAACAATGATTCTTTCACGTTAGTTAGATGGTCATGAGTAAATTAATGTCACAATTTAACTTCCCCGTCAGCACACGGGTAATGTGGAAAAACTAACATGAAATGAAACAAAACAGTAAACAAAGTTGCAAATGAAAGTATTCAGGAAATGTAACGGTGAACAATGTGTTCAAGAGAAATTTGATACAGAACTGGAATGTCAAGAGTGGGTGGGAGTTAAAAAAAATCATTGACAAAGAATCTTCTTATATCTTATATCCTTCCCGTGCGTTAAACGTCACATAGAGCTCGTAAAGTAGTTTGCCAGTTTTTCCTGTCTTCGTCGAGTCTTTCAACCTCATCAAGAGATTTTATGCCTGTTAATTTGGCCTCTCTTAACAATGTCCTGAGTTTCACGCGGTCTGTCTCTTTTTCTTTGGCCTTTGACAAAGAATAGCAAAGGGTTTCTTCTTTGTGTCTGCATGACTTGTTTTTAAAATCTGCAGTCATGATTTACCCGCAAAGACTTACCTGACCGTCGGATAGATAAGGATCAAGAAAACTCAGGTTAATGATCTTGATTGTTCCGTGTCATCCACTATGGGATGGCATTCAGTCTGTAGACAGTAAACTTTATTACAGCGAAGCAACTACACAGCTTCCGATGATTGTGGGAAAGGGAGAGGAAGGGGGTTCTGAGATATTTTTGACTGGATATCTCATTTAATGCTCGTGACATGATTTCAAGTTTTAAAGTTAAAGCAAAAATCTCATGACATGAAATTCAAGTTTTAAAGATATGGCAAAAATCTCATGGCATGAATTAGAGTTTTTAATTTATAGCTGCAACCTCGTTTCAAGTTTTGAAATGATAACAAAGATATTATGCCATGACCTGACTATAAAAGATTACCACAGACTCGATGTCTATTATCGTAAGAGATGACCTTGGTTGCAGTTTAAAAAATTGCTGTTGTG
Source organism: Achatina immaculata (assembly GCA_009760885.1). Lineage (NCBI taxonomy): Eukaryota > Metazoa > Mollusca > Gastropoda > Stylommatophora > Achatinidae > Lissachatina > Lissachatina immaculata. The sequence goes on along the minus strand of CM019719.1, from coordinate 60,905,839 downwards.
TTATTTTCAGCTTGGACTGATAACTGCAGGAAGGTTGTTAGGTAGAAAAGATATCCAGGCATGTACTTGTGAAGCACTTAACATAGCGAAACGATCACACACTGATACGTTTCAGATGTTAGAACTGACAAGTGACATAACTCTGCAGAATGTGAAGGTAATCAAACATAGAAAACCCACATTTATGCATCAACAAGGCCACATAAGACAGAACTGACAGAGAATCTTGTTACTAAAGTCTGGTTATCTCTAGCCATCAATCACATGATGTTCATACTGGTTCTTAGTACCTCATACCTGTTCATGAAGACACGAGCATTTAATTTAAAAAAAAAAAGATCCCAGTGTTAAAGATGTCAACGTCTAATGCCTGGGATTACATACCTGATGCGTTAGTTTTTTAACTGGTCACAATTTGCACGAGTAATATTAGTATTAGGGTCTCCATACCGGGAGGTATTGACCCTTTAGGGGTGATAGTAAAAGTGGCGGCAGGGTATGAGAACAAACTGAGGTATGTGTGTGTGTGTATTTATGTACGGGTGCTAGGAATGTGGTCTAGAAGACAAGGGAAAGAGAGGAAGGGAGAACTTGAAGAAGTTTAATTCAAGTGCTGTGCCGCGTGGCGTAGGCGATCATTTCTCTCCACAATTCCCTGTCTTTAGACTTGATTATGAGATCCGCCGGTGACTTTATTCCTAGCCACACTGACAGCCCATCCAGTACCGTCTCTCTCTGTCTTTCTCTGTCTCTTCTTCCTTCAATTTTTCAAGTTGCAACAGTGTGTTCCAGTTTTCCTTTTCTCAGGAAATGTCCTATAAATCTCGCTTGTCTGCCTCTGATCTTTGCTATAATTTGCTTTTTAGCTCAAACCTCTCTTAAGACTTCTTCATTGGTATTCTTGGCTGTCCATGGTACCTTCAACATCCTTCTTATAAACCACAAGATGTTTCTCATTTTCTGGAATGCTGAATTGGCATGAGCACGTCTGCTTTTTATTTCGTTGTGATATTTCCCATCAGTTGTTATAATCGTTCCTAAGTACTTGAATGTATCAACTTGTTTCAGATTTGTACCATCGGTGGTAATGCTACATTTTGGTGATATTTTTTCTTTGATATGACCATCACTTCAGTCTTCTTTTTATCAGGCTGAGACCTTTATTTTTTTCTTTCACGAACCATGATGTCCAGAAGGGTCTGTAGCTCCCCTTCACTTTTAGCAATCAGGACTGTGTCGTCTGCATATCTTAAATTGTTAAGGTTGTACCCGCCAACATATATTCCTGGCATGTTCTCTATGTTTCTCATTATGTTTTCACTGTACAAGGAGAAGAGGTCAGGAGATAAAATTTCTGTCTTGGAATGCTCCTGTTTGGTTCTCAACCCACATTCCTGCCAGTGAATGTGTTTGATAAGTTTCAGATCTTTCCCTATCTATGTTGATGTCTTCCAGAATTCTTATCATTTCTGTGTGTCTCACTTTATCATACTGTGTGTCTCACTTTATCATACTGTGTGTCTCACTTTATCATACTGTGTGTCTCACTTTATCATACTGTGTGATCACTTTATCATATGCTTTACAGTAGTCTATGAGGTTCTAAGGACTGTTATTGCACAAACAAAAAAAAAAATCATTGACATCTGCACCCCTATAAGCAATGGCGTACGTTTCAAATAGCCTCCGACAGTCAAGTCCAGCTCCTGGCCTTCTCATGGCAGAACTGTTTAAACCGACAGGAGAAGGAGCGAAGGCGAATATCTGGCGTCTGAAAACCAGACACTTCGGGTAGATGAGAGCCATGTTTGATAGCTCATCTACCGCTGCTGGCTAGATTCTTCAGCTAGCGTGCGTGCAGTGGGGCTCCTCCCAGCCAGTGAAGAAAGGTGCGAATGGGATTGCCGCGCGGCACCAATGTGGAAAAGGTGAAAGAAAGGACTAAGCGAAGTAAACAGTAGTCAAATCACGGCACCTCTGGTCTGGAGGTCGGCCACGTCCTAAGTGCACTCATATCGAGCGAAATGCCTGACTTGGCTTAACCCAGAGGTTAAGATACTGTTGGCGAGATTCTTCGGATGCCGCGCGTTGAGTGAAACTCCTCCCGGCCAAGGAAGAAAATGAGGAAAAGCAATTACGGTTGCTGTGTGGCGCTGATATGAAAAGATGATGAAAAGGTTAAAGTGAAGCTTAATCAGTATGTCCAATAGTATCGCAGCGAGAGCTACTCATACCATGGCATCTCTGCTCTTGAGGCCGGCCACGTCCGAAATACACCCATACTGGTGAAATATACCTAAACCGGCTTACACCAGGGGTGAAACTTGATGGCTACGCACGTCACGGTACTTCTGCTCTAGAGGCAGATCACGTCCTAAACACGCCCATACTGGGATAATATGCTTAACCGGCTCAACCCAGGGGTGGAAGTCACTAGCGGCGAGGGATTCGCCTCCTGGACAAAAGCTCCGTCCTGGTCACAACTAGGAAGGGTAGCGGCCACGACCACAAAATGCTGAAGTCGGAGACACTGGACCAGGGCAGTCCTAGACAGGCAACCAGCTCTCACCCGGCGGGGATGTATGCATATCCTAATCACGTCGAGGTTTTCCGGTGAGAAAGTCCAACGCTGGACTGGATGGGCAACCACCTCTCACCCGGCGGTGATACATGGGTATCTCAAAACACATAGAGGTTTTCCGGTGAGAAAGTCCACCTCTGGCCTGGGTGGGCTACCACCTCTCACCCAGCGGGGATATCTCTCTCTGTCTCTCTCTGAACCTTAAGTGCCCAGGGCACATGGGGCTTCCGCAAGGGTTTTCCACAAATGTCTGTCCTTCGCCTTTTTTTCTGCTCTTGCCCAGGTGAGCCCTCTATTACTCAACATCCAAAACACGTCGAGGTTTTCCGGTGAGAAAGTCCAACTATAGACTAAACTGGTGCAACGAAAATCACGGTGTCACGCAATCCCGCTTCTGAGACCCACCAAGAATACAGGTTCAAGCTCTGCGATACTCTGAACCTCTTGTGGTCCTCTCGGGGATCTCGTGTGGTCCTTTCGGGGACCACGGGACCTATCGAGGACCATAGGCGCAAATTCAGTAGGATAACAGGGCCGTCTTGGTGGTAGAAGCGAACGAAGAAGAAGAAGAAGTAGTCTATGAAGAATAAGTACAGGCCCATCTTTACTTCTATTGAACTCTCCATTCATGTTCTTCTTATATATATGGCTTTACTTGTACCTTTTCCTTCGACGAAGCCGCACTGTTCTTCAGCGATTTCTGGTTTTATTTTGCTCCTGACTCTTCTCATAACAATGTGAAGTAGGATTTTGGTAACATGGCTCATAAGACTAATGGTTCTATGGTCTTGACATTCAACTGCACCTTGTTTCTTTGGTAGGCCAATGAGAATTGATCGCAAAAGGTCTGATGGGACATAGTTACTGTTATAGATGTCATTCAACAATCTGGTAATTATTTCTATGCCAAGCTCTCCTAATGCTTCTAACTCTTCCTTGGTGATTTGATCTGGTCCTGGTGCTTTGTTGTTCTTCATACGTTTGGTGACTTCTTCCACTTCTGCTTTTAATATGTGAGGCCCTTCATTATTATTTCGTATATCTACATCACCTCTATTGTCCTCATAGAGTTCTCTAATGTATTCGCTCCATCTTGCCATTATTTCATCTCTGTCCATTATTGTATATGGCTTTGACTTCAGGCAACCAGTTTTGTGGCATGCCCTTTAATTTGTTAACTCCTTTATTTGTTTGTACATATCTCTTGTGTTTCCACGATGGTGTGTCTCTATGTCATTACATTTCTTATTTAGCCACTCTTCTTTAGGTTTACTGCATTTGTGTCTTATTTCTTTATTTATTTTGTCATATTCGTCTTATCTTCCTTAAGACTTCCTCTCCGATCCATTAGTTGCAAAATTTCTTCTGTCATCCGAAGAAGTTTGCTAACCACTAATATACATTTATCATCATCATCAAGTGCCGTGCCGACTGTTATGCTTCTCCAGAGTACACGATCCTTCATGCAGGGCGTCAACTCAGTTGGTGATCTCCTCTCACACCATCCCGTCAGACTGTCCAGTATCATTTCTCTTGGTCTTCCTCTTGATCTTCTTCCTTCTATGTTTCCTATTGTTATAATATTTTCAATGCCCCCTCTTCTCATTGCATGTCCTATGAAAGTACATTGTCTCTCTCCTATTTTTTTTTTTACAAGGTTTTTTGTCTCTCCAGCTCTTCTCCTACATTCTTCATGAGTTATTTTTGCTGTCCAGGGGATTCGCAACATTCTTCTAATAAACCACATTTCTGCTGCTTCCAATGATTTTTGTGCAGACTTGCCTATTGTCCATGATTCACTTCCATATAACAAGATAGGTTCAATATAGCATTTTAGGACTCGTTTTCTAACATTCATTGATAAGGATGTGTTGGTTAATATGTTTCTCATTCTCTGAAATGCAGTCTTTGCTTGGCCTATTCTGTTCTGCATTTCCCATCTGAAGTTATTACTGCTCCAAGGTATTTGAATTTCTGCACCTGCTTTAGAATAGTTCCGTTTAATTTTATACTACATGCTGGTGGATTCTGTTTCTTAGATATAACCATAGTCTCTGTCTTTTTGATGTTCAAAGTAAGGCCTTTCTGTTCACTTTCTTTGGCGACTTTATCCAAGAGATTTTGCAGGTCTTGTTGGTTCTCAGCTATCAGTACTGTGTCGTCAGCATACCGAAGGTTGTTAATATTGTATCCTCCAATTTTTATGCCTGGTTCTGTGATGATCGTTCTTAGAATATTCTCGCTGTACAGAGAAAAAAGGTCTGGAGATAGTACACATCCTTGTCGCATCCCTTGTTTTATCGGTTGATATTTTCCAGTTCAATATACACTAACTGACTTTTATCATAACAGGGGAATTAACTGTTTTTGCAAACTTTCGAATTCATTAAGCGCCCTTTGTGGATTTTTTAAAAAATACAGATCCATTTTCTCTCTTTTCCTGTCAATGGTGCATAGTGGCTGGGCTTTTGTTCTATAAATTTCGTTTCAGTATTTTTTTTTTTAACCATGAATAAACAAAACGAAGAATAAAAGCTACTGAACTGTGGTTCTTAGGAAGGATGCTTTGCATACCATGTACAGCCAGAATGACAAATAAAGAAGTATTACAGCAGGCAAAGGAATATCCCAAACTAGTGCCATATGCAAGACAAAGACAATCAAAGTTTCTCTGACACATCAGCAGACGTGAAGGTCTGGAAAAATTGGTCATGACTGGAAAGCAAAATGGCAAAAGACAGAGAGGGCGGAGAAAACAGAAATACCTGGATGGCCTGACTGAAAACAACAGTTGACTCTATTCAAGGCACAGATGATTGAGTGAGATGATTGCCAACGCCTACTCTCATGGCACTATCTGATTTTTTTCTTCGAAAACAGAGCTTTGAGAAGCACTTGGTGCAGTGATGAAATATGTGGACTGCAAGAAAATGGTAGAAAAGTTACATCTCAGAAAGGTTTTTTTTTCTTTTTTGTTCCATAAAGCTTCTTACATCCTTCCCATGCTGTTAAACACCATATAGGGTCTGCATGGTAGTTTGCCAAGTTTCCTGTTTTCAGAGAGTTTTTCAACCTCATCAAGGGATTTTATGTCTACTAAATTGGCCTCTCTTAACAATGTCCTCTTTAAAGTTTCACATGGTTGACTTCTTTTTCTTTGGCCTGTTGTGCTCCACTTGATAGATTGTTCTGGGATTCTCTGACTGTTTCTTCTCATCACGTGACTGACATATGTCCATCTCCTTTTTCTGATCAACCATTAGACGGGTTGTTGTTTGCTCATCTGCTTTATCTCTGCATTTTTCTTGAATTCGTTCCACAAAGCTTACATAACTGTAAATAAAAGTTCTATTTTCTTTCTTCTCTCATTATTTTTGACATGTTACAGTGAGTAATAACAACTCAGTATGTGAAACGAGACTATAGCTTATGGCATTCAAGTTGGTGAAGTCCAGGCTGTTCTTCATTACAAGACTCCTGGGCAGACTTATCCAAATTGACAGTTATGTGGCTTCGTGGAATGAAATGTATGGATTGTCTGGCCCGACTTCCAGGGTCTTAATGACTTCCATAAGTCTGTTTTAGGTCAAACTTCCATAAGGTTGGTTGTCTGTTCAGACTCCCATAAGTCTATAAGTTGTTGGAATTTTCTTCACTCTTTCTTCCTTTTTCAAACTTAAATGATAATCTCTCTAATGACACCAAATCTTAAAAACACATTTTATATATTCTATCACACAGAACTGGCAGGAGAATCAATCATGAATCATTTCATTCAGATCTCTTCAATTAAAAGAATACAAAAAAATCTCAATACAAAATAACTACTTAATAAATTTATTACATAATAACACCAAGCGATACTTGTGTGAATTTTTTTCCATAAAATTTCTACAGTCAAATATTCAGATGGTAACAGAACATGCCAAAACATGGAAGCAAGTAAAGGTAAGGCGAAACACACAAACACTCCTTCAACACTGTAAATAACCAGATGAAATAAATGGAATGATGCAGAAAAGTCAGGGAAGACAGAGATGTAAAAAAAAAAAGGCAATAGTAGCCTCCCTTATTTATGTCCAAGAGACCATGAGCTGATGTGGTCTAACAGCAAGGCCAAACTTTTATACATGTTTTGCTTGCCATTTCTTTCACCGCCTCCTCGTTTTTTCTGCTTGATGCAGGGCAGCTTTCTGGAACTCTTGACTCTGGTGTACTTCCACTCAGTGAAGGCCCATCTAGAATGTGAAGTACATGTCTACATTCTTCATTATCTTCTTACCTACATCTATCTTTGAATCTCTGTACAAATCTTTGATTATAAATGCTATTACACCATCAAATTATTGTAAAAAAAAACAACAAAAATACATTCAGTTACAGTAAACTGAAAAATTAATAAATAAATCAACATTATTATCTGTGAGTTGATATCTTGTTGATGAAAAGCTCCCCTGGTTAGAACACACAGAATGTGCCACTAGATCTTAGACTGCCCAGTGACATGCTTCCCAAGCTACCACTGTGTTCCTCCACAAAGATGATATCCATGTCATGATTTTTTTCGCAGTAAGTTTCTAGTAACAGTATAACAAAAGAATGTTGTGAGAAGATTACAATGATCACATTCATTCTGGAAAAAAGACCCCAAAAAATTCATCACTGTATTAAAAAAAAAATCCAAACTTAACATTGAATAAAATGACAATAAAGGCAAGCAGAGATGGAAACAATTACAGCAATCCGTACCTGATTAACACAATATAAAAGTTGATAACAATATATTCAAATTCATCAATTCAAAATATGCAGCTTTTCCTGTCACACCAGTGAGAATACATCTTGATAGAACATCATCAAGTTCACATCGAAAACATCCATATATAAAAAAGATACTGAGCAAATGACCTGACACACATAAGCTGATACCTGCTTTAATATAGTGTTTGATATTAATTCATGTTAAAAAAATTACCCCCATAAATGTTGAGGCTTTAATAGAGTTAAGTGTCAGGGATGGTTGAGATAACTTCTTCAAACATATATAACTGCTTATCTTAAGGTACTTTGAAGATGGATGGTTGCTTATCTTATCGTACTTTGAAGATAGATGGCTGCTTATCTTACTGTACTTTGAAGACAGATGACTGAAATATATGGTTGCTTTTTAATGGTGTCCTACAACTATAATTCTCATACACATTTTTTCTCTAATGTCTGTGTAGACTTCTTTTTCTTCAAAGTTCTGAAGCCTTGATTTTGAGGAACATCATTTTACTCATATATCCATTTTTCTGAGCCCGAAAGACAACACCATCACAGAAGTAATGTGGAAGATTTTGTGCTGACATTTTATGTAACTGTATGATCTTCTTATCCATTTCTTCTAGTCTAAAGTGAGACTTCATGCAGTATCCTCCAGCTAAGTACCACAAAAAATTTGTGCATCAGTGAAATATTTTGAAAAAAAAAATGCTTTCATAAAACAAGACAGTATTTCCTGTGTTGTAGATTGATTATGTCAGCCTTGCATTATCTCTTCAGTTCTTATTCTTATGTCAGACTTAAATCAGGGCACAGTGACAGATAAGGCACAGAAAAGAGTCAACAACAGACCTGATAAAGAACATTAACTACAAAACTCATGCAGGAACTAGGTCAACCATCCACTCAACAATCTGTTTTAACACAGTGACCACTGACTGTCAAGTACACAGGTCCACCTATACTGAAAACAGTCTTAACGTCTTCTCTAATAACTACTACTACCACTAAGGTCTTGCTCTCTGAAACCACTGCTCCAGAGTTACGCTGACAAAACCTGGAAATCACCCAGGACCAGAAAGACAAAATCTTGACTTTCTGCCAGTTGTGACACAGCCTATTCTCAATACGGGTAAGTAACAAAGAAAATTACTATTATAAAGTGCATGGTGACATCTTACAATGATTTTTAACTTAAAACAGCAATACTTACATCTAGAGGTTAATATATAAAAAAGAAAGAATCAGAGTTTCTATATCGTGTCTTATATTAGGATGAAAAAAACGAGCCTAAAATTCTTGCATGATATTTTTACACTGTGTAAACCAACTCTGAAACTGTAGTAGGCTGCAGATCACACACCACCATCCAATTAATATTGGCTTTATGAAACCAAACCATTTTCTAACAAGGAATTTTTACAAAAATCATTGCTGCATGTTCAAGTTTAGTTAGAGAGAGAGAGAGAGAGAGAGAGAGAGAGAGAGAGACCGAGTGAGTGAAATAGAGATTGAGAGAGAGACAGACAACAATATTGGAAACTATTTTTGTAACGAAAGTTCTGGTACAGACATCACAAGAAACATAATTTCTACAATCAATCTAATGCAAGAAACAAATTCCTGCAATCAATCTAATGCAAGAGACATAATTCGTACAATCAATCTAATGCAAGAGACATAATTCCTACAATCAATCTAATGCAAGAGACATAATTCCTACAATCAATCTTTTCAACAATCAAAGATGCCACACTTCATGATCATAATGTTTTATAAAAAAAAATAATCTGTTTAAACATTTATCTAAAGGATATTATTTTATGATCTTATACTTCATGTATTATGGTTATTTTCACTTTGTATTTACATGCCATATTTTTTTTATATATATTATTTTTAAAAATTATTTTGTGGATTAATCATGTTATGTTTGGACATTTCCTTCTCTTTGTATCTTCGTTGTACATCTCCTTGCCACTTTTTTTTTCTGGATATGTTCTATACCACAATACTTTCAAATACCTTTCACGTGCCTGAAATGAACTATTACATGTGATCACATCTTAAAAAGTAGCTGCTTTTTTCCTTTTCATGTGATATACCTAGCATCAAGATCATCTTATCTGTACAATGTCTGCCAGTCAAGCTTACTTCACAGTATGATAGTGAGTCTACTGTGAATCAAAGGATGTAACCACTGAAAAAATATATGAATTTACTTTTTTTTTTTTATTTGTCCTCTTTTGTCTTTTCAAGTTTTCCACTGTTTACATCTTTTGATTTGTAGTTACTTACTGACTACATTTTGTATATTTGCCCCTAGTTTAGATAATAACACATAACTGTGAACATAAATACTCTTTTCTATAGCATTTATTATAAGTGCTGATGTGATAGGATGGTTACTGGGGACAGCGAAACCTGAGCTGGCTAAGACCCATCTCTACCTAATTGTGGCACTTCTAATAATAGGCTAGTATGCCACTTCAGCACAGTTACTGCGGTAGGGGTCACCAAGGTCCCCATGACTGTGGTCAAATCTTTCTTCGAAGCTAACTTCTTTTTTTTTTTTTCATTACAGATCTTTAAACATGCCACTACAATTCACCTCCCATCCAACACAATCTCTATGTTTCAACATCATTACAAAATCTTAACAAAGAACATGACTTTACAGCTCCTAGAACATGAAAACAAGAGTTAGCACTTATTATAAAATGTATTATTTCACATTTTTATAAAAGTTAACATTTGTGGAAAGTAAATATTCCTACATACTTTATTCTTGTGCCCAGGTTTATCTAATCCAGAATATAACAGAACAGAATATAACAGAACAGAATATAACAGAACAGAATATAACAGAACAGAATATAACAGAACAGAATATAACAGAACAGAATATAACAGAATGTGTAGACTTTCATAAGCTGGAACTTCAATCAGTTAAACTTAGTACTGCTAGGATCAAGGGAAATAATCTTCACTGAGATAGTCCTATTACTGTGATCTTCAGTCTCACACATTTTAAAAACACAAGTGACAAAACTCAGAGCTGGGAGTACTTACATAAAGAGAACAATGGATGAAATAAGTTTGTGATATCTTACAGAAAAACAAAGACCAGTTTTAGATGGTCTCTTAGAAAGCATTAAAAAAAAAAAAAACCAATGCAAGAATTATAAGTGATCAAAGTATGTCTTTGTTGGTAAAGACTATGAGAGTCCCACAAGTAAAACAAAATATATTGTCTTAGGTACATTTACAAGTTTCATAAACTGTAGTGTACAGTCTGTCAGGTGAGTCACAAGTTTTCAGACATGATCCAGCCTACTGGTTTCATGTTTTTCTTTGATGTACTGCTCCACACCTGAGTATTGAAAACACCTGACTGTTGAGTTTAAACACATCCTTATGCATAATTATTCTGGTAGCCTCTGTATCAAGGGATGTTACTCTTATTATTACAGCACATGCTGAATTACTCTTCACAGAACCATTTTTTTCAACTTCCTATCCTTTTCATAAAATGCCAGTGGTTGGTACATGTGATATTATTGTACCAGATTCAGGCCAAACTAACAAATGAGATGATATCATTACATAAGTCTGAACTTGCTCTGTCAAATTGTCTAATGCAGAGTTTTCCTGAAGTGGTCGACAGCAATCCCTACTGGTCAATGGTACTATCCACAGAGTTGGTAAATGGCTGGGGAAATACTACCTATTTTATATATTATTATTATATAGCATTATTAGTCAAAATAAATGGCTAGGGAAATACTACCTGTTTTATATGATATTATTATTATTTATAGCGCTACTAGTCAAAATAAATAGCTGCTGAAATACTATTTTATATATTATTATTTATAGCACTACTAGTCAAAGTACCATTGATTAAACTCCTTTCATTATTTTTCACATTATAAATGACTAGGGGTCAATGAACAATCTGGAACTTGATGAGGGAGATGAAGAGCCAAAGAGTTTAGAGACTCCTGCTCCTTTTTTTACAATTTCTGCCAATAAATCCTTGGAAACAATGTCACTCATGTTCTGAACAAGATTACCTGTCACATGGTCACTGAGTGATTTCAAACGTTATAAATTAGATGTTTTACCCAGTTACTTTCACCACAAAGGCCAGGATGATTAGTTGTCTAAGAGCAAACAAACTCACTGCACTGTAGGAAGGTAAGGTGAGTTATCTGCTGGGGGGGGGGGGGGAGGGGCAGGCAAACCCAGACAGAAAAATACAACAGAAGGAGCTTCAAGCAGCTGATTTCTATCCAATTTCTGGCACCTTCTTGCTGGCTTTCTGGGCATATGTTCTCCCTTTAGCGCTGATTTGAAGAGTTAGAAACAAAAAAAAAAAAAACGTTCTCACCCTGAACTGATAAGAATATATTCTATGATGAAAACATCATTGTAAAATCATTTTAATTCAAACACATAAAAAAAATTGCCACAGCTCAGAAATGTTATATATATTAAGTCAAGCAATTCAGCTGCTGCTCAGTCAATACAATTAATGCTCACAGCAACTTGTGAACAAAATGCAACAAGCAGAAATTTCACAGTATAATAATTTCCATTAAACATCAAGTAGAAAATATAAACACATCAAAACAAATATAAGATATAACATTTCAGGAACAAATACTAAATAATTTAAACAATTAAAAATAAAAGCAAGTCTGAAGTACAACATCACAGCTCATCTTTCTTCTCCACATCAGGCTCCATGGTCCCTGTATCTTTCTTCTCCACAACTGAGTCTACTGTCCCAATGTCTCCTTTCAATTTGCTTTCATCTGTAGAAAAACAAATATCAGTGCATCCCAAGTTACATGTTGAAAAATGTTTGTCCCTTGAAGTATAACAACAACAGCTGAAATCAAGGAAAGTTAATTGTCTGAACTAAAGCTAAACAAGCCTCGTTATCCTTATCTCTGTTCTGCTGAGGAAATGATTGTTGTTTTTGCTGCAACTTTAACAAGCTCTTGGCTGATGACGTCATGATTAAGAACTTGTAAATTAAGGCATCATTTCTGATGGGGGAACATTCTTTCTTCAATGAGCAGTCCTAAACAACCAGGCTCCACCACTCAAGGGGGAAAATCTCTTCTTTGCTGGCAAAGCTGTAATCACAACAAGCAGCCTGTTAACAAGAATTCTGTTTGGAGTAAGATTCAACTAGCTCTGTTTCAGTAACAGTGAGTGCTACCTCTTGCAAAATCATTGTTGTTTCTGTAGTGTTTCTCTAACCCAGCCCAAACTCCTCATCATTATACATTGTAGGATATCTTTAACCAAAGCTACACTCATTATAGGCACAGACTATCATTGAGGTTAGAGCACTTGTTTAGCAACTGAATGGTCAAAGGTTTGAATCCCCATCCGAGGGGAATTTTTTTTTTTTAAACCAATATGGCCCAGAAGTTGACCCAGCCTCATACCAGAGAAAATCTGGGAAGTAAGGCAGCGAGGAAAGGAACCGACCACCCTACCTCATACGCTGATGGCCCAGCATAATGAGGTCTAACGCTTCATCCCCTAAAGCATTTGCTATGGGACTATCTTTACCTTTATCTTTTTTTTTTTAAAATACTCATTATAGTTCCAGCTTAACTCAACCTATACTCTTCATCATTGTTCCTCTCAGATATCATCAGCACAAGATATGATCCCATGCCATCATAACCTGTGGGCATTATGCTCATTTAAGAAATAAAAAGTAAAAAATAAAGATAAAAATAAAAGCAGTAACTAGCAAATACTCTTTTGTTCAGAAATTTACATTTCATGATTTGAGAATACAGATTACAAACGGCGAATAAAGAATGATTAGAATAATGACTGAAACATGATTTGTCTGGGAGATGGCATGAAAAGAGAAATCTGTCACATACAGACAACACAGCTAGTTCCAAGACTGCTGCAGGATAAACCTGGAAACTAAACTACCGATGCCATAATGATAACTCAGAATATGGGCATGGCATTAGGTAGGGAGTCTACTACGACACCTTTCACCTTTCTTGACACAGACACTAGAAAAATATAATACATACCACAGATACAAACACACTTGGACTACTGTTCAACAATCTTGGACAGCTGCTCCATGTCAAACATGAAAAGACTCTACTCACTTCAAAAACGTGCAGTAAAGTTATTACAGATGACAAACATGCAGAACATATCACAAATACGGACAAATATCTTGATATTCTACCCCTCAACAAGAGATTTCTTTTCAACAAAGCCAAGTTAATTCATAAAATTCTATCGCACAATGCTCCACCCTTTCTGTGGTCATTGTTCAAATCCAACTCGAAACACAGCCAACACTTAATCAATTGTATTCTTCCAAAACCAAGGCTTGACATGTTTAAAAAAAAGTTTATCTTACTCAACTGTCCACCTTTGGAATGCCCTTTCAACTCATGTAAAACTTATAAGTAATATTTGTTCTTATAACTTCAAACTCTGTCAATATGTTTGAGACTGACTATATGCCTCCCTAAAATGTATTTGTGTTTATGTGTATGTGTACACATGTATGAATATGTGAAAGTATGTATTTGTACATGTGTGTGTGTGTTTATGAATATATATATATATATATATATATGCGTATGTGTTTATGCATATATGAGTGACGTTCAGAAAGTAATGGACCACATCATTTTTTTAAAGCTAATAATGAAGATAGATGCATGAAATTTTGCACGCTTTAAATATGACATGTGCCGATTGTGTGAACCAAATTGCACCCCAATCGGTCAAAGAAAATTCCTGTCCTAACCGTTGAAATGGAGCATGTTAGCAACTTGCAGTATAAGCAGTGAATTATGATAGAATTTCTCATTGTTGTGAACATTCATACGCCTATGTGATGTGTATGGAAGTTTAGAAGTCAACAAGAGTACAGTCAGTCGCTGGGTTCAGAGAATCAAAGAATCAATAAACGGAGAGAAGGAGTTGCATGATCAGCAGCGCTGTGGACATCCTGCCACAGCCACCAAGGCAGAAATGTTGAAATGCACCAAGGGCATTATTCTTAATGATAGGGTACCACTACTCAACAATTGACTTTAAAGCTGTCAGTCAGCAATGGTAGTGCAAATGCGGTTATAAAAGTTCTCGGATTTTCTAAGCTTTGCGCAAGATGGGTTCCTCAAAGTCTCACAAATGACTATCAATTGCAAAGGAAAGCAATTTCTTATAAAATGTTGGAGCATTTCAATGCTGACGGAGAGAACTTTTTGCTAAGACTGTAACAGGTGACGAAACCTGGTCACATCATTTTGAACCTGAGACAAAAAGAAACCCAATGGAGTGGTATCATCCACAATCACCACAAAGAAAGAAATTCAAGACAACTCCTTCAGTCAGAAAGGTCATGATCACTGTCTTTTGGGACATTAAAGAGGTGTGATTCTTATGAATGTTATGCCAAGATGAATCAATTCGCAAGCTTACATTAAGACACTGAAAAAACTCAATCAACATTTTCGCAGAGTTTGGCTGCACAAGAATCCAGCAGACCTGCTTCTCCTTCATGACAACGCATGCCCTCACACAAGTCTGGCAACACGGGAAGCAATCACCAAGTTGGGTTGGACTGTACTACCCCATCTACCTTACAGTCCCAATCTGGCACCCTATGATTTCCATCTGTTTGGTCCACTTAAAGATGCACTCCGAGGGGTAAGATTTGATGATGAAGGAGTGATTCATGCAGTGAAGAAATGGCTGCATAATCAAGATAAAATTTGGTACGGGCTAGGAATATGTGCACTTGTTTCGTGCTGGTGTAAAGCAGTACAATTTGATGGGGATTATGATGAATAATACCAATGTTTACATGTCACATCCATGTATATTGTGTATAAATTTCATGCTTTTTGAACAAACAGCTCCTGAGAAAAACGATGTGGTGCATAACTTTCTGAAAAGGCCTTGTATATGTATGTATGTATATGTGTGCATATACATATATATGTACATATTTATGTGTATACTTACATATCAGAGTGTGGAGTGTATGGACAAGAGATAGTTTATTATTATTTATTTATGTAATCATTTAACTGTTTCTTCATGCTTATTATCCTCATTAACAAATGCTGAATGACTGTGACTGAGTGAAAGCTGTATGATGAAGAGCAGAATGTTAGACAGGTCTACATGCCCAATTCACCCTTTGAAAATAAAGCATGTTCATCTGTTCACTACTTCCTTGACTGAACAGCATGTAGAAGAAAGTGAATCTTACCTCACTGGTCAGGCCACATTATATGAGGGGTGACCGATAAGTTCTCGGCATAAGGTACAACAGATTATTTGTGGACAACTTTTTTTGGGTTATCTCTCAACATAGTCCTCTTTGCAAGCTTATGCACTTAGTCCAGCGATCCTAGAGCATACAGATCCCTTCTTTGTAAAAGTCAGCATCTTGTGCCAGTAGAAGGTGGCCTACAGCATGAATGACGTTATCATCTGAAGCAAATCTGCGACCACTGAATTCCTTTTCGAGTTTGGTAAACAGTTAATAGTCCTAAGGGGCCAAATCTGGGGAATGAGGAGGATGTTCAAGAAGCTGGAAGCCGTATTCATGAATAGCAGCCATTGCTACCGCCGACTTGTGAACTGGAGCATTATCTTGTTGAAAGATGACTCCTCTCGTCAATTTCCCTCAACACTTTTCCTTCAATTTGATCAGCAGTTGCTTCACAAGATTAGCGTAATAGGCCCTGGGGACTGTTCTGCCCTTTTGAAGAAGCAGAGACCTTTGTCATTTGAAGATCATTGTGAATAATGTCATGAACACGTTCCTGGGAGATGTCCAACTCAGTAGCAATGTATCGCTCAGTTAGTCGTCGATCCTCCGTTATCATGTCATGGATTCTGCCAGTGGTTTCATCAGTGGTTACTGTTCTTGGTTTTCCTGGATGGGGATCATCTTCCAGACTCTCCCTTCCATGTTTGAATTGAGCTGCCCATTTCTTCACTGTGCTGTAGAAGGGGAACTCTCCCTTAGAGTCTCTACTATATCCTCATGGATCTCCTTCGATGATAAGCCCTTGATGCAAAGGTAGCGAATGACTGCTCGATGAGAAATTTTATTTATTTTCTCATTTTCTGCCACTCTTTACCACTTCAGTAGTCTGTAAAAAAAAAAAAAATGGTTGCAGTTAATTTCTTGAAACCTGGTGTTTAATCTTACTTTAACCTGATCTACAAATGCACCTAATATCAACTGTGCGTTTCCAGTATTTGTACCTTATGCTGAGAACTTATCAATCAGCCCTCGTAGTAGTCTGTCATCAACCAGAGAACTAGAATTAGGTAATAACCTGCTTAATTTTGCTGGCCTTGACAGAGAGGGTCACCTCTCATAAAGAAAGACAAAACTCTACTCTAGACAAGTATTATCTACTACTATAAGAATCACATGAGTGATAACTGACTTCAAAGTGGTTGTGAATATAAGAGAGACACAGGGATACTGTGAGGGTTGACTATATGCACTGAGTTTAAAAACACAATAACCTGCTGGCTTTGTGAAAGTAGAAGACATGGAAGACACACAGGCAAAAAAAAAAAAAAAAAAGGCACTACTATAAATATCAGAGAAAACTGATTTAAAAAAAAAAAACAACATACTTGAAGACACATCTGCTGGCACAGAATCCTCAGGCAGTGCTGGCATACATTATTTAAAATTTAAAACCATCTTCAGTCACCTGACAACAAGATAACAACAGCAGTCAGAATCATGTACAGCCAAAGTATCAGCAGAAGTAAGTTACAATGACTGATTCAAAAAGTGCATACCTTTTTTCTTCCCTTTCTTTGCTTTCTTGCTACCAGTATCTCCTTTATCACTTTCTTTATCTTTCTTTTTCTTCTCCTTTTTCTTCTTCCTCTTATCATCATTATCATCATCATCATCTTTCTCTTCTTCCTTTTCGTCTTTCTCTTCTCCAGACCATTCTTCAGATAAACATTCTGAAAGAAATGAAAATGAAAGGAAAGCTTAATCAATACAAAGACTCTTATGGATATGTCCAGCTCAGGTATGCATTTACAGACTGAACATATAAGCCTAGATATTTCATATAACTATGAATATAATCCCACTACAAGAACTTAATACTGAAGAAGGTTGGCTAGTAAAGAGGATTAAAGAGAGAAAACTTAAATATTTTGGACACATTCAACGTCATGATAATCTAGAGAAGACCGTCTTGGAAGGGTACATAACGGGAAAAAGAAAGAGAGGAAGACCAAGGCGAAGATGGATGCAAGACATCATTGATGATCTGCAAATGGATGCATCAGCTGCAGGCCATCTTGCTCACAAACAAGAGGCCTACAGAAGTGCTGTTAGGGAGGCAAAGCTCCGAAAGGGACATGCAAATGAATGAATGAATGAATATAATCCCACAATTACTTTCATCATTATATTAAATAATATTGTAACTTACATCTGGGAAAAAAGCAAGTAAGAAAAGATGTAAACAAATACATTTGCTTCTATCATCATTTAAAAAAAAAGACTAGCAAGGTTTAAAATATGCATAGGAAATGAATTAAAACATAAAAAAATACAGCACATTAAGTGAAATTTGGAACTGATTGGTTCTTGAAAATAAATCTCACTTTGGTCATCATGTCTGAGCATTCGATCTCTACACAAGAAGTTTGTAAAGTCCTCATCTTGATGGTTCCAATACCAGTCCTCTATGTCTTCCTCAAAATCCTCCACTATCTTGAAGCACTGAAAATAGACAGAAAACAAAGAGTGATACTAAACACTGAAAATCAGTCCGAAATAGAAAACTGTTAAATACTAAACACCAACCTTAAAATGAAAGTACCCTTATTATGCCTTGGTGACACCTAGAGAATATGGTGTTAGTGTCCATATTTTCATTGACCTGTCTAGAGCAGCAGGGAGTGATGTGGCAAGCACACCCGGCCACCTTTCCTTCCTCAGATTGTTTCTACAGCTGCATGACTGGTGCTGCTCTGGTTAGACTGAACCACTGATCTTTGTCAGGTAAGACTAGTGCATTAACCATTTTGCTACTCAAGTGGCCACTACCAGCATTAAACACTGAAAGTCAACATGAAAACTGCAAAATGGTATTAAATGAAGACTTGATTGAAGTTTTGCAAGTCACTAGATAGATAAGGTACACTCATTTAAATAATATTGTCAGAATTCAGATTCTTCCTTGTTCTCTGGCAGAAGACAGCTGTAGGCAGACCCTCCTTGATCCCTGACAGAAGACAGCTGTGGGTAGATGGCTGGATGATCTTGGCAAAGCTTTTTGTCAGCAAAGATGACTATGAGAGATTGCTCCGTTACTGTGATCAATGAACTTGGAGTAGCCAAGGCTTATCTTACCCTTCCCTTTCCACTCATGTAAACAGACTGTTTCACTAAAACAGCCTTGGAAAAAGAGACAGGAATTAATATGGTGCTTCATGATGGTGGAGCTTCCCAAGAAGCATGCCTTGCTGGCCCACTCTAAGTTACTTTATCCCACTCTCTGCTCCACCAATCACCTGTGTTTGAAGACCTTCATGGATCTTTAAGAAAGGGCTTTTACATATATGAATATCTTACATCATACCCACACCATCTTACCTGCCTCTGCATCTCAGTAACCCCTGCTGATGGTGTGTCCCACATTTCATAGGGAATTCCAAGTTCAACTTTCACTCCTTTATGCCTGTTGCAAACAAATGCTATGTATTTAGTACAGCATGATAAACATTTAAAATTCATTACACAGGATCAGTTCACCACAGATGCAGGGATATGGCTGACACCTAGATCATGACCCTTCTAAATATCAGATATGCCTTCACTGTGGCTTGAATTCTTCAGGATAGACATTCCTTTCACAATCACTAGCTCTCTTTTCCATGTCTGTTGACAATGTTTTTGCCCTTGTCATAAGGCTAACTGTTAGCCTAACAACTCTGCCTCTAATTGCTCCCCTCTTTGCCAAAGTTTAGATCACGGGAGCATGAGGAATTCATTCATTCATTTGCATGTCCCTTGGGGAACTTTGCCTCCCTAACAGCACTCCTGTAGGCCTCAGTTGTGAGCAAGATGGCTTGCTGCTGATGCATCCAATGCTGATGCACGAGGAATTACGGCATATAATTTTAAATGCCAGGCTACTTTAATTTCATTGCCAAGGACAGTACTTAAAACAGAAGATAGACCAGCAATGGCAAATTTTATCTGAGAACATGATTTTAAAGAAAGTGCAGTTTGTGTTAGCGTCAGACTGATTCTTTTATTACTGCTTCTCTTGTATTTGGTAATGCTTTCATCCTACACACATAGCTGCCTGTCAGTCACTACAACTAATTAGTACAATCACCGTAAATGCAGATTTATGTTAACAAATAAAAGTGTTATCCTTGTTATAGAAGTTAGAGAATCGTGTGATTGAAAATGTTTACAGGTTATGTAGAACACTACTGTTTGTGAGACCAGTCAGAAAGGAAATAAAGGTTAGCCATAAACAGACTGAATTTGAAGGTGGTAAGGACAAACAAAGAGATATGAAGAAAAAACAAAGAGGAATAGACAGACAGATTTAGCTAATAGGTGATTTGGAGACATTCAGCTAACAGTGATATGGAAACATTCAGCTAAAAATAGATATGGTGAGATTCAGTTAAAAGGTCACGTATAAAAAGTGCCAAGTGGTAGAGATTGACAAAGACAAATAAGCTAAAAGATGATATGGAGAGATTCGGCTAACAGGCAATATTTGGAGGCTCACTGTGAGAAAGAAACAGAACTACAACATACACTAAACCATGCAAAGTCTCCATAGTCTGGCTCCTTCCTTTAGCAAAACGGAGACTGCCTTTCCTTTCAGCATGAATGTTATACTCCAAGATTTTGTCACACACATGAGGGTCATTGATAACTTCAATAAGCCGAAGTTCTCTGTCAGACAAAATAGAGAAAACTAGCAATAACTGTTATATGGTATAGTAACCGCTGTATCATACAAAGTTATGAAATTTTAAAAGAATCTGATAAAGTTGTTTCTCCAACCATCTGAATTATTCAGGTTCTCTGGTTCAGTAGTAAAGATGAATATGGTATATATTTAAGATCTAGAGCTATTGCTGGTCAGGATACTATCTTGTCTCACTGCCATTGTTCAATTTCCTTCTAGCCAATAAGGCTGGGACTGACACACTTAGAATTTAGAGCTATATCAAGATCCTGTCTTAACTCACTGCTGCTGTTCTTGTATTTCCTCCTGACAAATGAAGCTGTGACTGAAATGTTCCACATGACAGTGAAACCTACAGAGATGGAGTCTCATGGTGGTTAAAAAGCTGACAACATTTTCCAATTTACAAACTATGCTACTTGTCGTCGTCATCATCATCATGTAAAATATGTACTTCTTGGAAGACAAAACTGCTTCCAGGAGGCTACAACATGTACCTTATAAACTAGCCATCATGTAAAATGCATACATTGCTGAAAACACAGAATTGTTCAGCAAAATATTTCCCTAAGACTTCAATAAGAGTCTCATGGAAACAAAATGAACACAGAGAATCAGAAAAGCTAACAGCATAAAGTCAAAAAAAGAAGAAAGATCTTACGATTTTTTATACTCTCTTCTTTTCTTCTTCTGATCCAGCCCATAGCCAGTTTCCAGCACCTCGCGTGTCTTGCCAGTTTCAGCCAGTCTTCCCTTGACCTCAGTTGTCAGGTACTTGCACACTTCACAAACAGAGAAAAGCAAAAACTGCTATAATGGTCACAGACTGCAGGGGAACAGAACTCAAAGCAAAAGTCAGACAGATTTAGAAGGTACGAGTGCTGTTAGTCAAACTTGCAAAGCTGAGTTTTTTGTTACTGTATTTTACCAATATCTGACTGCTGTAATCAACATTAACAGCTGTTTATACTGCAGTTTCTTTACATTCACATCTTCCATCTTGAACTTTAATCTTTATTTCTTCCTCAGATAAGAGTTCTCTTGCAGTCTTTATTCATGTGTTATACTCTTTCATCAGTTATTCCCAATTTTTATGGCTGTGCCTTTGATCTGATCTCTCATATATGTGGAGAGTGGGTACTTATGTTATATATGTTTATGCGTCTTAACACATTAAGAGTGGATGCAGGATAATGCAATATATAGCCTAAATGGCAGAGACCAGCTGAAAAATCTGAGCTCAATCATGTGCTCATATAAACTTGAAATATGGCTGAAAGACCATGTGGCCATTCACTCATTCATTTGCATGTCCCTTGCAAAACTTTGCCTCCCTAACAGCACTCCTGTAGGCCTCTTGGTTGTGAGCAAGATGGCCTGCTGCTGATGCATCCATTTGCAGATCATCAATGATGTCTTGCAGCCATCTTTGCATTGGTCTTCCTCTCTTTCTTTTTTCTCATTATGTACCCTTCCAAGATGGTCTTCTCTAGATTATCATGACGTTTAATGTGCCCAAAATATTTAAGTTTTCTCTCTTTAATCCTTTTTACTAGCCAGCCTTCTTCAATATTAAGTTCTTGTATTATGCATGTATGTGTTCTTTTTTGTGTCCATGATATTTGAAGAATTCTTCTGTAGCATTTATATCTTGCGATGGGAAAGATGCATGCCCTTAAAAATCTTATTTTTGTGGTTCTGTCCGCTCCTCTCCACAGATTCTTTAGTTGTTTTACTCTCTGAAGAGCGATAGATGTCCTCCTTTTAATTTCCCTCATTGTATCTCCACTACTAGTTAGCAGTGATCCAAGATATTCAAAACTCTCCACTTCTTCCAGTTTTTCATTATTCAGCTGGCTTGTTTGTTTTGTCAGTTGTCATCAATTTAGTTTTCTTTGCATTAAGATAGAGGTTTTGTTCCTCGCTGTTCTTACGGATTGACGTAATTAGTTTTTCCATTCCTTTTTGTGTTGTGGACAGTAATACTGTGTCATCAGCATATCTAATCTCTGGTATTTCATAACCTCCAATTGTTATGGCATTGTAATATTCTTTGTCTACATATTCTCTAACATTTCTCATTATATTTTCAGTATACAAGTTAAATAAGTAAGGTGACAATATGCACCCCTGACGGACCCCTTGTTTTATGTCAAACCAACTTGTTGTTTCACCATTTATTCTTATTGCTGCTTGTTTGTCTAGATACAGCAGTGATGTTAATTGTATCAAATGTGTTGGAAATCCCATTTTTTCCATTATTTCCCAAAGTTTCTGGTATTGTACACAATCAAATGCCTTTGAGTAGTCTATAAAGGATAAATATAGACTCACATTAAACTCTCTGCATTTCTCTATTATTAATCTTATATTGAATATATGATCTGTTGATCCTCTACCTTGCCTGAAACCAGCTTGGACCATATTGACTTCTATTTTCTTTCGAAGTCTACCCATTATGATTTTTAACAGAATTTTACTGGCATGATTAATCAGGGCAACAGTTCTGTAGTTTGAGCATAATTTCAGGTTACTCTTTTTTGACAGTGGTATGAATACAGTTCTTTTCCATTCTTTTGGCTAAATACCTGAATGCCATATCTTTTTACATAGTGTATGATAGATTGTTGCACACTCCTTTCCTCCTGCTTTAATAAATTCAGCTGTTATCTCATCACATCCCGGTGATTTACCATTTTTCAGATTCTTTATTGCCCATAAAACTTCTTCTATTGTCGGTTCAGGTTCTTTCTCCTCCAATAATAATTCACATCGTAGATTTCTGCTTTCACAGTCAATTGTTTTATACATTCCTCTGCAATATTCCTTCCATCTTTCTAGAATTTCCTGTGTCTTTGTCAAGGTATTCCCCATCTCATCACAAATTACATTTAGCTTAGGTGTGACATTTCTCATCAATGTCTTCATTTCTTTAAATATTTCACTATCTCTTCCTCACTTCTGATGTTCTATTCTTTCACAACAATCTTGTATGCATTGTTTTTTGTCTTTTCTTATGTTTCTTCGTACTTCTTTTGTTAAAGATTTATATTCCTCTTTGTTGTTGTTTGTCACTTTCCACTGCGTCTTCATTTCTCTACTTTGTTTTATCAGTTCTAGTGTGCTTGCTGTAATCCATCCACTCTTTTGTGTTTTATTTGCTGGAACCATGTCTTTAGCTGTTGTTATTAAGATATCTCTGGTCAGCGTAGCCAATTCATCTGGTGTCGTCACCTCCTGTACAGCCATCAAGATTTCAAAACGGTTCTTCACTTCTATATCGTATTGTTCTGGTATTTTTGTAAGATCAAAGCGGAGTGGTCTTGATCCCGTAACTGTCTTTTTTATCTTTATCTTCATGTCTGCTATTAATAACTCATGGTCTGTGTCACAATCAGCACCTGGTAAAGTTTTTGCTGATGTTATACTTGACCTCCACCTTCTTTGCACTAAAATGTAATCTATTTGATTCTTGGTTTTCCCATCACGTGGCCACAAGCTATAAATATCATTAACCTCTTGGATCAAATCTTCTCTTCTAGAAGACATTAGTCAGTGAAACTGAATGATCAGAAAACTCCCACAAACTACTGGTGAAACATCTTCCTTCAACTTTCCCCCCACCCCAAGATAATACAGCCATACTAATCATGTGTGTAACACACAGGAATGAGGAAGGCAAATCTGAACAAGAAAAACAGACAATGAATGCAGACAATCATAGGTGGAGATGAAGAGGATGAAACTGTCTTGCTACAAGAAGAAGAAGACATTTTAGGCCAAGGAGATATAGAGGTCAAATCGACAAACTTAAAAACAAGTTTAAAAAAAACCCAACATTTGTTTTCTGACATTACATATAATATACAGAAACATAAAACAATTCTGATGAATCTTATTAAATCAGCGGGTAAAATTAATATATAGCAAACTGAGGTTTCCATATTTGTTTCATCCTGTATATATTTAGTTTCATGGCATTTTTGTTCTTGAATTCTTGTAGTCTTTTACCACTCTCAGCCACTGAATCCACTATTTTATCAAAATGACAATGTTCTGTTGACACTGTAGGCAACGAAAATGATGCATTCAGATGCACATAGATGAAAACTAAGCTAATATGAAACATATCTAACAAAAGAGAGTAAGTTTAGTGAGACTTAATCAAACCATGAGACCACACATGAAAGTAAGAGGACTTCTCACTAGCTCTTTTGAAGAGTAGCATGGAAATTATACAATGCATTTTAAAATGCTTTCACAATTTTCAGCACAATTACATTTACATACAGGTCTTGTTCAAGATTGAAGAGGGCTGGCTAGTAAAGAGGATTAAAGAGAGAAAACTTAAAATATTTTGGACACATTAAATGTCATGATAATCTAGAGAAGACCATCTTGGAAGGGCACACAATGGGAAAAAGAAAGAGAGGAAGACCAAGGCAAAGATGTGTGCAAGACATCGCTGATAATCCGCAAATGGATGCATCAGCAGCAGGGCATCATGCTTACAACTGAGAGACCTACAAGAGACCTATTAGAGAGGCAAAGTTCCGCAAGGGACATGCAAATGACTGACTGACTTGTTCAAGGGAATGGAAACTGATGATACTGTAAGAATGATACATCACAGAATGAAGTATACAGAAGTAAGCATAAGCACTGCATAAAGACAAGTGTTTCCAGCAGATAAATTATACACAAAATATGCTAGAAGAATAACATGTTGGGTGGCTCAAAGAACATGCTAAGAAAACTTCAAGCAGACTTTCTAATGTTATAGTTCCCAACCTTGGGTCATAGCCCACATTTTGATTTTGGAAAGTCTGAAATAGGACTGGGAGAAGATATCAAGTGACATCAACACATTTTTTTATTATTAGTGCCAAAGTTACATCAAGTTAAAGGAACTGAAATAGTAATTGCTAATTTTTCTCAAAAAACACATATATATTTTCCATGGACCATGTACCACTGCTTGTTTAGAGTCATGCTCAAAACCAGTTGAGAAACACTGTTGAAAGGCAACAGTGACTCAAATCCCTGCATATTTCAGATTAACCTTCAGTCTTGTACAAAGCCATACAAGCATTATGGAAAATGAAAGTGCACATCAATCTACACAGCAATCACAGAGGAAGAGCAGGCAATAGATCAGGTTATCATAAATGCTGCTGAAATTTTGCTGATAACTGTGAGTTGGCATCCTTGTCCAGAAAGAAGGGGCTTGAGGTGAAACTTGGTGTGGCCGAAAGGATCACAGGAAGAATACTGACTGTCATCTTACAATGACAGGGGTATCAATGATTAAATCAGAACATAAATGGCTGAAAAGATCACAGGAAGAATACTGACTGTCATCTTACAATGACAGGGGTATCAATGATTAAATCAGAACATAAATGGCCGAAAGGATCACAGGAAGAATACTGGTTGTCATCTTACAGGGGTATCAATGATTAAATCAGAACATAAATGACCGAAAGGATCACAGGAAGAATATTGGCTGTCATCTTCCAATGACAGGGGTATCAATGATTAAATCAGAACATAAATGGCCAAAAGGATCACAGGAAGAATACTGGTTGTCATCTTACAATGACAGGAGTAATCAAAGATTAAATTAGAACACCCATGAACATGCTCACAGAGCACAGATGACAGTTCTTTTTAACAAAATGACTAAAGTATGCTGCAAATTTCACACAATGATACTGTTAACAGGCATACAAATGGTTATGACGTACAAAGTATACACAATTCTCATGATATTGTAATATGAATACAAATGGTCATCGCTGAATACAGTACACTGCAACAGCCCTACAACTTTCACATATATGGAATTGTAACAAAGATGCTTCATTGATTACACCAAGGCATTTGACAAGGTGAAACATAATGAAATTATTAAAATGCTTGAAGACATCAATATAGACGGCAAAGACCTGAGGATTGTAAAACATCTATACTGGCAGCAAGAAGCAGCAGTTCGAGTTGAAAATAGAATTGGAAAATATCAGCCTATAAAACAAGGGGTGCGACAAGGATGTGTACTATCTCCAGACCTTTTTTCTCTGTATAGCGAGAATATTCTAAGAACAATCATCACAGAACCAGGCATAAAAATTGGAGGATACAATATTAACAACCTTCGGTATGCTGACGACACAGTACTGATAGCTGAGAACCAACAAGACCTGCAAAATCTCTTGAATAAAGTCGCCAAAGAAAGTGAACAGAAAGGCCTTACTTTGAACATCAAAAAGACAGAGACTATGGTTATATCTAAGAAACAGAATCCACCAGCATGCAGTATTAAATTAAACGGAACTGTTCTAAAGCAGGTGCAGAAATTCAAATACCTTGGAGCAGTAATAACTTCAGATGGGAAATGCAGAACAGAAATTAGGAACAGAATAGGCCAAGCAAAGACTGCATTTCAGAGAATGAGAAACATATTGACCAACACATCCTTATCAATGAATGTTAGAAAACGAGTCCTAAAATGCTATATTGAACCTATCTTGTTATATGGAAGTGAATCATGGACAATAGGCAAGTCTGCACAAAAATCATTGGAAGCAGCAGAAATGTGGTTTATTAGAAGAATGTTGCGAATCCCCTGGACAGCAAAAATAACTAATGAAGAATGTAGGAGAAGAGCTGGAGAGACAAAAAACCTTGTCAAAAAGATAAGAGAGAGACAATGTACTTTCATAGGACATGCAATGAGAAGAGGGGGCATTGAAAATATTATAACAACAGGAAAAATAGAAGGAAGAAGATCAAGAGGAAGACCAAGAGAAATGATAATGGACAGTCTGACGGGATGGTGTGAGAGGAGATCACCAACTGAGCTGATGGCCTGCATGAAGGATCGTGTACTCTGGAGAAGCATAATAGCCAACGCCAGTCGGCACGGCACATGATGATGATGATGAACAAAGATCATTAAACATGAGACATTCAACAGTAACTAGAACCTTCACATAATGATACTGTAACAAATAATCATGAAAGAAAAGGCACACAACAGTAACTACAACCTTTACATGATGATATTGTAACACATTCAATAAAACAAAATATATAGCAGTAATTATAACTTTATAAATATATAACAAATGGTTATGAAATAAAATATAACAGCAAACTACAACCTTCACATAGCATTATAAAAGACAGTCATGAAACACAAGATAAACCAGTGATTACAACCTGAGACTACACTGCAGCAAGTCACAAAATATAAACACATCAGTAACTACAGCCTTCACATAAAGATCTTACATCCTTCCAGTGCCATTAAACGCCACATAGGGCCTGCATGGTAGATCGCCAAGATGTCCTGTCTTCGGCGAGTTTTTCAATCTCATTAAGGGATGTTATGCTCACTGAATTGGCTTCTCTTAACAATGTCCTCTTTAGATTTTCAAATGGCTGACTGCTTTTTCTTTGGCCTGTTGTGTTCCATTTGATAGCTTGTTTGGGGATTCTCTGATTGTTTCTTCTCATCACATGACTGACGTATGTCCATCTTCTTTTTCTGATTAACCATGAGACAGGTGGTTGTTGCTCATCTGTCTTATCTCTGCATCATCATCATCATCATGTGCCGTGCCGATTGGCGTTGGCTATTATGCTTCTCCAGAGTACACGATCCTTCATGCAGGCCATCAGTTCAGTTGGTGATCTCCTCTCACACCATCCCGTCAGACTGTCCAGTATCATTTCTCTTGGTCTTACTCTTGATCTTCTTCCTTCTATTTTTCCTGTTATTATAATATTTTCAATGCCCCCTCTTCTCATTGCATGTCCCATGAAAGTACATTGTCTCTCTCTTATCTTTTTGACAAGGTTTTTTGTCTCTCTAGCTCTTCTCATACATTCTTCATTAGTTATTTTTGCTGTCCAGGGGATTCGCAACATTCTTCTAATAAACCACATTTCTGCTGCTTCCAATGATTTTTGTGCAGACTTGCCTATCTCTGCATTGTTCTTGAATTCATTCCACTTTATACAGAGTATTTTCCTTAGGCATTTGTTTTCGAAAGAGTCTAATTTATTGTCTATTTCTTTAGTCGTTTTCCAGCTTTCACATGCATAAATGAAGGTAGATATTACATTTGAATTGAATAATCTTAACTTAGTTTTTGTGCTTAAAACTTTTGAATGCCATATGTTCTCAAGATTCTTGAAGGTCAATGCTGCTTTGGCAATTCGAAATCTAACTTCTTTTCTGGTATCACCATTGTGGTCTATATAGCTGCCGAGATATCCAAAATGGTTTGCTTCTTTAACAGCTGTTCCTTCTACGTATATTTGTCCTTTGTTGTTAATGAGAACCATCATTATTTTTGTTTTATTCTTGTTAATTTCAAGTCCTATTTTACTAGCCATTGAAGAATGAATGAAGACAGGGTATCTGTTTTTACTTGCATTGATTTCATATTGTTGAAATCAAGATTTTCCAGTTGGGTCTCACGTACCCAATCAATGCCCGTTTTACTTTTGCAACATTTTTTCATTATGAAGTCTATGGCAATTCCAAAAAGCAAGGGAGATAATATACATCCTTATTTCACGCCCGTTTCAATCTGGAACCATTCACTCATTCCTTCGTCTGTATTGACTGCACAAACATATCTGTTGTAGAGGTCACTAATGATGTTGACAGTCTTAGATGGCATTCCATATAGTCTTAAAATCCTACATGATGATTCTCTGTGTATGCTATCAAATGCCTTTTTAAAGTCTATGATGTTCAGTATTAATGGTCTTTGCTTTTCAATATGTTCTTCAAGTATTATTCTGAGGGTAAAGATCTGGTCGATATAGCTTCTCCCTTTTCGACATCCTGCCTGTTCTCTCATTGCAGCATCCACCATATCTTTAATTCTATTCAGAATAAATTTGCAAAATACTGATAGTATTCACAACTGATAGTAAGGTTACTCCTCTCCAGCTATTGCAGTCACTGAGGTTGCCTTTTTACTTCTTTCCAAACTTTATTGAACATTCTCTGTAGTTGTTTCATGTTGTCTATATTAATAGCTTTTAACATTTCGGCTGTTATTTTACAAAAGGTAAGACAGTACCTTCACATAATGATGGATTCCTGTGAGGATCTCGAGTTTCGTCGTCTTTATCGTCTGCATAGCAACACAGCAGCATCACAAGTGACAGTAGCAGCAACGTGTACACCCCGCCTTGCTTCCACATTTTTCGAAGTAATGCACGCCAAGGAACCGATAAAGAGATCTGAAACATCTAGAAAGCTCTTAATGTTGTCATGACTGTATTGAACGTCGCTAGCGACTTGGACTGGGAAATGGCCATGTGCAGACGTGGGTCTTTCCGGTGTCAGTTTTGCTTTGTTGTTGTTTACCGATTGGTTAGAATTTTAGAGTATATCAATTAAATAATTATTAGTTTATAATTTTACATATATTATGTTCATCATGATTTTAAAGCTGTCATTCCAGCCGTTTGTTGAAGTTTTGCGAAATATTAGTTCTTGTAGTTTCTTCATTATTTTTAGAGATGTCGGGGGGCGGTTGGTGAATCATATCCGGAGTGTGTCTCGCTTCCTTGTCCGGCAATTTGTTATCTCTGGCGGATAGAAATTCGTGTAGACTGACCATAGTCCGCGAATTTCTCCAACACATTCTCATATCGTAAGTAACAGAAATGTATTCTTGTAAAGAAGTACGGGTTTACTGGGGTTCGTGTTTTAAACAAACTTGTGAAGTGGTTTTGCAAGGGATCTTGCTGTGGTCTTGCTGGCTGTTAGTTTTCTCTTGACCATGTGAGGTTTTCTCTTGACCATGTGATTTTGTAGGAATGAATAGCATTTTGATAGAAGAGGGACTTTATTGCCGCTTGGAATGATGTACATAGTCTGTCTGAGTACCCGTGTTGTACTGGTATGGTAGCGTGAATCTGAGTACCTGTGTTGTACTGGGATGGTGGTGTGAGTCTGAGTACCTGTGTTGTACTGGGATGGTGGTATGAGTCTGTCTGAGTGCCTGTGTTGTACTGGGATGATGGTGTGAGTCTGTCTGAGTGCCTGTGTTGTACTGGGATGATGGTGTGAGTCTGTCTGAGTACCTGTGTTGTACTGGCATGGTGGCGTGAGTCTGTAGTGTAGAGTCCGTGCTGTAATGACGCATCATGTATGGAGAGTGATATTTGTTTCCTAGAGGCATGTAAGCTTACTTATAAATGACAGTCAGAAACTGAACAAAAGATCATTATAACAGCTAGTGCTAGACTATCTTTCCATCTTTTCTAAGTTCATATATGGGACACAATCAAGCATGGGGGGGGGGAGAAGACAGGGGAGGGGAAGAAGGTAAAGTTAAATTTTAATGCCAAATTTTAACTAGAATGTTAGGTTTATAACTTTACTTACAAATGTGCCAGTCAGGTCTGTTTATTGCATTTCTTTACATAGTGTATTTTCTTCCAAATAGTAATATTTCCCCAAAGATAATTAAAAAGAAAATTCTCAGTCTGTCTAAGCATAAGACAATCAGAGATTAAAACATGGGACATGTGTTTTAAAATATGGGACGTATATTTTAAAATATGGGTCATTGAGTCATATTACCAAAGTAATATGAATCCTGGAGCAAATCCTTAAAATATGGGACTGTCCCTTATAATACAGGATTGTTAGTCACTTTAACAGTAGGTCCTACACTTTTTTTCAGGCTGCCACCCAACTTTGCCTACCTGGCACCTCCCAAAACTTTTTTCCAGTGAACTTGATCTAATGCCCCCTGCTTCTTCTTCTTCTCTTATTTGTGGGGGAGGGGGGGGTGAGGAGAGAAATGCCCATTTGGAAACCACTGGACTAGCATTTAGTTTTTTTAGATCACTATATGTAAGTTGAGGCCACACCTTCCCCCAGAATTTTACAAGGTATTCTTTCATCCTTCTCATGCCATTAAACATCACATGGTAGTTATTGGTGAGATCACTTGCTAGTCCTGGAGAATGAGATATTTATCAAGTAGGCAAACACATACAAGTTCTGTGCACACTAACATGTCATTGCATTAATGGAAAGCAGATGGTCATACTAAGTGACTGTGTGGACAGAATGTAA
This sequence comes from Achatina immaculata, assembly GCA_009760885.1. Taxonomy (NCBI): domain Eukaryota; kingdom Metazoa; phylum Mollusca; class Gastropoda; order Stylommatophora; family Achatinidae; genus Lissachatina; species Lissachatina immaculata. Next base: position 60,874,362 of record CM019719.1, on the reverse strand, counting down.
CCAGTACAACAAAACAAATGATTTATTTTAATAGACTTGTGTGTTATTTTTTTTTTTTTTTTTGCAGGTAAAAAGAAATGGCTGAAGTACATGATTTTGGTGTTGCTCCTGTAACCTGTCACTCATTTAACAAAGACAGGACAGGTATGATTTAAATGGCCTTTTCAAGTTCAGCAGTTTATTATTGCATTGAAGCATCAGACTTAAATCAGATAAAGACAGGAGGACATATGTTGGTCATGGATGCCAAAAAAAAAATGTGTTCAGAATGTTGAATTTCTTATGCTGATGTTTGGGATTACAATATCAATGTATGAGTCAGTCAGAGACAAAAGAGGAAGGTGAGAGAACATGTTGAGTCAGTCAGAGACAAAATAAGAAGGTGAGGAAGGTGAGAGAACATGTTGAGTCAGTCAGAGACAAAATAAGAAGGTGAGGAAGGTGAGAGAACATGTTGAGTGACTTTGAATCATCAGTCAAATAAAAAAATAACTCCATCTTGTCTTAAATCATCTTACATCCTTCCCATGCTGTTAAACGTCACATAGGGCTTGCATGGTAGTTTGGCAAATTTTTCTGTTTTTGGCGAGCTTTTTAACCTCATCAAGGGATGTTATGCCCACTAAACTGGCCTCTCTTAACAATGTCCTCTTTAGAGTTTCACGTGGTTGACCTCTTTTTCTTCGGCCTGTTATGTTCCACTTGATAGCTTGTTTGGGATTCTCTGTTTTTTTCTCATCATGTGACCAACATGTCCATCTTCTTTTTCTGATCACCCATGAGATAGGTTGTTGTTTGGTCACCTGTCTTATCTCTGCATTATTCTTGAATTTGTTCTACTTTATGCTGAGTATTTTCTGTGGACATTTGTTTTCAAAAGAGTCTAATTTCTTGTCTATTTCTTTAGTTGTTTTCCAGCTTTCACATGCATAAATGAGGGTGGATATTACATTTGAATTTAATAATTTTAACTTGCTTTTTGTGCTTATAACTTTTTAATGCCATATGCTCTCAAGATACTTGAAGATCGATGCTGTTTTTGCAATTATAGCTTCTTTTCTGATGTCACCATTCTGGTCTATGTAGCTGCTGAGGTATGCAAATGGTTTACTTCTTCAACAGCTGTTCCTTCTATGCATATTTTTCTTTTATGATTAATGGGAAGTTTCATTATTTTTGTTTTTTCCTTGTTAATTTCAAGTCCTATTTTGTTAACCAGTGAAGACAGGGTATCTGTTTTTTCTTGTATGGAATTCACATTGTCACTGATAAGAGTTATGTCATCTGCAAAATCAAGATCTTCCAGTTGTGTCCCATGTACCCAATCAGTGCCCATTTTACCTGTGCAGCAATTTTTCATTATAAAGTCTATGGCAATTCCAAAAAGCAAGGGAGATTAATATACATCCTTGTTTCACACCAGTTTCAATCTGGAACCATTCACTCATTCCTTCTTCTGTGTTGACTGCACAAACATATCCATTGTAAATGTCTCTAATGATGTTAACAATCTTAGATGGTATTCCATATATTCTTAAAATTCTCCACAATGAATCTCTGTGTATGCTATCAAATGGCTTTTTTTTTAAGCTTATGAAGTTCAGGATTAATTAATTCAGGTCTTTGCTTTTCAATATGTTCTTGAAGTATTATTCTGAGAGTAAAGATCTGTTTGAGACAGCTTCTCCCTTTTCTCCCTTGTCTTAAATCAACCCACCACCACAGCTTCTCCCTTTTCTCCCTTGTCTTACATCAATGGCGTAAAAAAAAAATCAAGTTAATATCCTTGAAATCTCCAGTATATCAAAAGTATATATATATTTGTTGGCTTTGACTCATTAAAGTATGGGTATAGCATAAACAAGTTTGATTACAAATTTTAAGTCACAAGACATAGCAGAAAAAAAAACTACTAAATAAAAATACTATATTTGTACCAGGCTTTTTCTTAACAAAGAGACAAACAGCCAAGTAAGACTTACAAGTTAAATGAGATAAGTGAAGAAAGCAGTCAACAAAAATCAGAGAGACACAGTAAGAAAGGAGTGTACGTGAAACACCGTCAGCAGTTTGACCAGAATGTGACCATGTCATCTTGCTTCCCTGGGCTACAATACCAGCATGGAAGCAGCCAGAATCTGAGCACATTCTAGCTTATAGTAGATAGCTTGGGTACAAGCTGTAATAGAGGTATCTAATATCAAAGCATGTCTCAAAGCTGACTGTTTTAGACCAGAGACAGTACTCACAAACTGAAACATTTCATGGCAGCATTGGTAGGCAAGAAATAAGAATTATTCCCTGTAATATAGTTTCACATGCATCACCAGATCTCAGTTTTTCTGGCATTGTTGTGATTATTGTTATTGTTATTTTGTGTGGTAGGCTTGGCTCTGTCTCTGAATGATTCCGATGTGAAAATTTACAAGAAGTCTGGTCCCAAGTGGCAGGAAACGGATACCTTGAGTGAGCATGGCCAGAGAGTGACAAGCATTGACTGGGCACCCATCAGCAATAGGATTGTTACATGCTCAGCTGTAAGAATTTGCTTCTTGTGATTAGAGTTTTGTTCCTAATAGTCATTACTTGTTATTGTTGTAAATGAGAATCTGGCAAAATGTAACTGCTTTTTTTTATGGCCATTGCCAGTATATCTCTGCTACCTGTTTTCTTTGTTGTACTGTAGAGGTTTTTATATATATTATCCAGGACATTAGTAAATTTTTTTTACAACTAATTGTCTCATTCTTATGTATGAGGGGCGTTCAGAAAGTAATGCACCACATTGTTTTTCTCAGGAGCTGTTTATTCAAAAAGCATAAAGTTCATACACAATAAACATGGATATGACATGTAAACATCAGTATTATTCAACATAATCCCCATCATGTACGGCTTTACGTCAGCGCGAAACAAGTGCATGTATTCCTAGCCTGTACCAGATTTTCTCTTGATTATGTAGCCATTTCTTCATTGCATGAATCCCTCCTTCGTCATCTTCAAATCTTACCCCTCGGAGTGCATCTTTAAGTGGACCAAACAGATGGAAATCAGAGGGTGCCATATCGGAACTATAGGGTGGATGGAGTAGTATAGTACAACCCAATTTGGTGATTGCTTCCCGTGTTGGCAGTCTTGTGTGAAGGTGCACATTGTCATGAAGAAGAAGCAGGTCTGCAGGATTCTTGTGCTGCCGAACTCTGCGAAGACGTTGATGGGGTTTTTTCAATGTCTTAACTCTTTCTGTGCCTGAGTAAGAAAAGCGGACGTATGGTTGGGTACCAGACTAAAAACGCGGGTCTTGGTCTGTAAGGGGGTATAGTTGTAAAATGGAATGGAAAACAGTATTTCCATGTACTTTCGTATACTTAATATGTTTCAAAGTATAGCTAAATGAATGAAAATTTCATAAATGCAGAGTTATTTAGGAAAAAAGAAGTAATGTGATGTTTTAGACACTGATTGTGGCCAGCTCACCATTGGCGAGGTCTAGATCTGCACTACTTACCACTACTTAGCATCTGAGATGTGTAGATCTACTTGTTGATCTCATATTGTGATTCTGTGTTGCGTTCTCGCTGAATGAGTGTCTGAACTAACCTCCTACCTACTCCTAACTACTTCTCCAGTCGTCTAAATATGTTTAGATCTACTTGGAATACATTCAGGAGCAGCGGGGTGGCCATAGGCTATGTCCATACCCCTATCTACATCATAAAAAATTGAAAAATTTCCATGGTTCTCGTCCTTTTTCTTGCTCGGCATCGCTCATAACTAGGCACTTTTTCACCGTTTTGAAAAGTGTCACCGGAATCGCGGACGAAATATGTACAATCTAAATGTTACACCGGTTGTTTTATTGAAACAAACCAATGATCATTATAATGACCATTGGTAAGCAATGGGAAACCGGAAGCGTCATTATAATGACTAAAGGCACGGAAAGAGTTAATGTAAGATTGTGAATTGATTGTCTCTCATCTTGGCATAACATCCATAAGAATCACACCTTCAGTGTCCCAAAAGACAGTGATCATGACCTTTCCAGCTGAAGGAGTTGTCTTGAATTTCTTTCTTCTTGGTGATTGGGGATGATGCCACTCCGTTGACTATTTTTGTCTCATGTTCAAAATGATGTGCCCAGGTTTCGTCACCTGTTACAATCATGGGCAAAAAGTTCTTTCCCTCAGTATTGAAATGCTGCAACAATTCAGAAGAAATTGCTTTCCTTTGCAATCGATGGTCATTTGTGAGACTTCGAGGAACCCATCTTCTGCAAAGCTTAGAAATCTGAGAGCTTTTATAACTGCTTTTGCACTACCATTGCTGACTGACAGCTTTAAGGCCATTTGTTGAGTAGTGATACCCTATCAGTAAGAATAATGCCTTCAGTGCATTTCAACATTTCTGCCCTGGTGGCTGTGGTAGATCATCCACAGCGTGGCTGATCATGCAACTCCTTATCTCCACTTATTGATTGTTTGATTCTTTGAATCAGCGACTGACTGTACTCCTGTCAACTGCAAAACTTCCATACACACCACATAGATGCTTGTGAATATTCACAACAGTTTCCTTCTCTGCAACGAGAAATTCTATCACAATTCGCTGCTTATGCTGCAAGTTGCTAACATGCTCCATTTCAACAGTTACAGCAGCCTTATTCCTTGGCCGGTTGCGGTGCAGTTTGGTTCACATAATCGGCACATGCCATAATCAAAATTTCCTGCTTCAGTCTTCATTATTAGCTGAAAAAAAAAATGATATGGTGCATTACTTTCTGAATGCTCCTCGTATATGTGTGTGTTTATTTTCTTCTTGTTGATAGATTCTATGAAGGTCGTACCGAAGGTTGTGAGCAAAAATAGTTTTTAAAAATCAGAGTTTATAGATAAAGAAATTATAAATGTATCACCTTAACCTGCATTATTTCTTTACTTTTCAACATAATCTCCATTTCATTACACACATTTTTCCCATCGCTCTGCAAGTTTGAAAATACTCTCCGGGTAGAATTCCGTTCTAGCTGACCGAAGGCACATATGCGCTGCTTTCTGGACGTTCTCTCCTGTGTCATAGTGATGGCCTCGCATTTGTTCTTTCATAAAACCGAAAAGATGGTAATCACTGGGTGCCAGGTCAGGGCTATAGGCAGGGTGTGGAACCCAGCCTATTTTCTGAATTTACTCAGTTGTCCAGTTTTTCTCACACCTTTGTGATCTTCAGTCAGCAAACGTGGGACCCAGCGGACACAAACTTTTCTATAGCCTAGGGTTTCAATCATTTCCTATACTGCATTGTGTCCTGTTCCAAGATTTACAGCGATTTCAGATACAGTGACACGTCTGTCTTGTTTAATAATGTCATCAACCCTTTCCATGTTGTGTTCAGTGGAGACAGTTCGAGGGCGACCGCTGTGAGGCATATCTTGGATGCTCATATTTCCATATTTGAAATGTTTCACCCATCTCCTAACATTGCTAGCACCCATACACACATCTCCATAAGCAGGTTGAAGTCTTTGTTGAATTTCAGCAGCGGGGATTTCCTACCACTTTGTTTCTGCTCCGTTTGGTCAGGTGACATATGATGGTGACATCATGTGACCTCTATATGAAATGCAAAGGATACAGAGTAAGGTGATACATTTATATTTTCTCAATCTGTAAATTCTGGTTTTTAAAAAAATTTTGCTCACGACTTTCGATATGGCCCTCGTACTTACTTCTGCTTTTGGGGATGAGCATGTTATCTGATTTGACAGTCAGCAACCCACAGATGACATACAAGCATCAGGGTTGGCAAACCATAGCTGACCAAGACTACTGCATCTCTCTTATGGTACCTAGTTGGTACCCCCGCCCCCCCAAGGGACAGGGATTACCATAGTCTCCATGTGGTGGAATCTGTTAAAGAAGTATCGCACAGCTTCATGTTATTTTTGTGTATTACTCAGGGACTGCAAAATAGTCAAATCTGACATGGTGCTGTGTCTCAACATCTCCATTGCATCAGTTACAAGGGACACCGAACTCACAGTTCCCGTGAGCTAGAAGAAGAATGAGAAGACTTCTGTTTTCAGTACTTTTTATCTCAGCTGCTCAGAGCTGCGGGCTGCTGCTGTTGGCTGGCTTTGAGATTCTTCGACTGCCGTGCGTGGGGTTAAACTCCTCCCGGGTTGTGAGGAAAAATGTGAAGAGGGTTGCTGGGCAATAAGAGATGTTTAATTGGTGAGGCCAGTAGCCTCGCGGTGAGGAATTATGGCGCCTCTGCTCAGAGGTCGGCCATGTCCTGTGTGCACCCGAACTGGGAAAATTTGCATAAACCAGCTTGACCCAGGGGTAAAAACTGACACGTGGCGAAGGTTAGTCCTTCTCTACCAAAGCTGCATCTTTGTAACCACCAGGGAAGGTAGCGGCCACAAAACACCAAATGCTGAAATCAGAGACACTGGATCGGTGCAGTCTAGATAGGCAACCTCTTTCACCCAGCGGATTTGATATCTAAACCACGTTGAGGTTCTGTTGAGGAAAGTCCAACTCGAGGCTAAACTGGTGCAACAAAAACTACGGTGTCGCGCAATTCTGCTTTTTTGACCCACCAAGAATATAGGCCCAGCCCCTTGATGCTCTGAGCCTCCATCCTAAATGAGACTTCTCTCGAGGACTACGGGAGTTAATTCAGTAGTATCGCAGGGCGATCTTGGTGGTAGAAGCGAACGATGAAAGAAGTACTTTTTATTATGTGGATTCAGTATAATCACATACAGTTTGGTGCTCCTTTGTTTGCTTCTGTGTAAATCTCAGTCACTGTTAATTAGGTAAGGTGCCCAGTATTTGTTTCTTTACTTTTGTTTTTGCAGTCTGTCATATGTTTCATTCCTTGTACCTTGAGCGTGTTTTTGTTTCCTTCCATACCCCCTGAGAGCAGTTGTGTTAAGAGCACACTTATCTTAACGTAGTCTTTGTCAGACAGGGAACATAGATCTGATTGCTTAAAAATTGACTTACTTCTGTAGCCCAGAAATCTGTAGCAATCAATACTAATTGTAATTGTTATTTATGTAAAATGTAATGTCATGCTGGTGGACGGATGGGGACATGGAGATCTCCGACGGGGATGAGGAAAGTCTGATGTGAAGTCAGTGAATCCAGGATGTGACAAGCCTACATCAATGGCTATCAGAATGAAGTAAACAAAACAGAGTCAGCAGACTATAGGTGGCAGGGAATGGATATCACTGAAGCACTTATCAGGTACCTCATCCCAAAGTCGGAGTGTCTCTGTGGAACTGTCCCAAAGCCATTGGGCTGATGTGGAGAAGGGATTTGTACAGCCATCAAAGGCTAGAAAACAAAGTTTTGGCCAGGCCAGCCTACACCACTGTCTTCATGGCAGTCTGAGCAAGACCACAGTCTGCCTTAGCAAGGAAAGGTGCTGAAGTCAGAGGTACCTAGTCAGAGGACGCATTGCAAAAATCAGGATACCATGCATTATCGCTAAATGCGTACGAAAAAGAAAAATATTTCCTTCCATCTTCTCCCTCACAATAAGCAATTCCTTCCTTTCTTTTTCTAGTCAAGTCAGTCTTTTCCCTGTCTCGTCATGATTAATTGTTTTATTTAGGAACTCAAAAAAAAAACTGATTCAGTTTATGAAACAAAACAGATATATCAGTTTATATCAGATATAATATGTCCTAAGAAAAGAAGACTTACCTGACTTTCATTATTTTTGTACCTGTATGAAGACAAGTGAACGTGTGATTCAGTTCCCATTTGGACTTATGTTCCACCTCAGGTATGGCAGTCTTGAGTCAGTACTTTTTTCCTTCAGGTGTTTATTATTATTAGTATTTACAAAAATTTTTTTGATCTGAGGTAGGAGTTGTAGACTGGAAACTGAACAGTCTCCGGTCACCTTTAGCAGCATGCAAGTTAAGAGCACAGTGGCTTTGTTGTTTGCTCTGTGTTGTCCTCTGAGCATTTAAAACATGCGGGATTTTTGTTTTCTAGGACCGGAATGCTTTTGTATGGATGCTGGAAGGAGGCAAGTGGAAGCAGGTACTTGTGATCCCACGAATCAATCGTGCTGCTACCTGTGTCAGATGGTCACCTAAAGGTAAGGAAGATGGTTTATGGGGACAGTAGCCATTGTTATTACATGATCTCCACGTTGGTGGGGTCTTGAATGCTTGTGGTATCAAGTTGGATAGCTTGTGATGGCTTCCTTACTTCCTGAGGAAGATTTCTTAGCAAGCACTAACCCATGGGGAGATACATTAACCCAGACACTACTAACCATGGTTTTCTGGAAGCACTGCAAACATAGGATGGGGTCTTGTCTAATGCTGGTTGCTGGCCCTGATAGCTGTCATCACCAATAGTTATCTCCCTTTCCCAGCAGCCGGTATAAAACATTCTCAAGATACAAGGTAGATTAGTTGAGGCATTACTTGCTTGATGCCCTAACCAAGAAGATCTCCACCAGACAAGTGCTATTTTGTTTTTATTTGTTTTTTTTTGTTTGTTTTCATCATTCTTGATAAAGGCATATCACCAACATATTGGTTTGGTACCATTTGTATTACACTTCCACATGTTTGTCTCATTGCTTCTTTTGTTATTTCATGTCATCTTTTCTGTCATTTTTGTAAAACTGCGCCACACAGCTCTGATTATCTTTTATCTTGTAAAGGTGTAGAGTTTTCTGAATTCAATATAAAGCAGTTGTACCAAAGAGAACATAAAGCAAACTCACAAGTTTTCTAGTTATCTGGAGAAGCACCCATCTGCATGCTGCAGGGTTCAGCTCTTTAAATTCCTGGTATGTTTAGGCTTTCACTGTGTCATGGACTTCTAAAGGTCTATAAGTTGTTGGTGTTTCCACTGTATTTTGTTCACCTGCTTTCCTGAAGTGAGTTTCAGCAGTACCTTGTCATGGTACCGGCTTTGGTACGTTAGCTGTTTTCATCATAGATGATGATGACTCTGAAATGATGTCAGCATTTTGTAGAAGTTGCCAAGCAGAATCTCTCATGGTTGATTGTATCATTATTTATTAACTTATTGGTCACAATAATAAAATAACCATGTTTAGGTTCAGTTTCTTTATTCTTGCATCTTTGTCTTCAGTTTCATCTCTTGTTTCTTTTTCAGGTTACACAAAGACTTTACATACAGTTATTCTCCATGATTTAATAGTTATTATTCCTATGTAAAAGGTCAGATCCCCATTTCCCTGCCATTAAGACATATTGGGGAATACGGTGTTAGGCCCATATTTTCCATGACCTTCTGTGTGTGAAAGTGTGACTGGTCAGTATCACGCCTGGCCGCTTTACCTTCCCAGATTTCTCTGGTGCCAATTTTTAGAGGCTGATTGAACTTCGGGTCTTTTTTCGATGTGTACCAGAAAAAAATCTCACTACTGGGACTGAACCCAGTACAACCAGATTAGTAACCCGAGTGCCTAACCACTCGTCTAACCAGGCAGGCATTATTCTTATGTGGCCGTCAAAATTCATCTGTAGATTTGGAATACTTCATTTATTAATTGTCTTCATTAAACTAAACTCATAAAATGATCGAATATGCCTGTGTTTTCTATTTCTGTTTTCTGTTTGTCTCCCTGTGACAGAAAATAAGTTTGCAGTTGGCAGCGGATCTCGTCTGATTGCAATCTGCTACTATGATGTAGAGAACAATTGGTGGGTCAGTCGACACATCAAGAAGCCCATTCGTTCAACTGTAACCTGGTGAGCTTAAAAGTGATACCAACACTGAGTAGCATAAACAAAATTTGCTAACTGACACTAGTGTCCAGAAATCTGTCACCAAAAAATTGCTTTTGTAATATTAGGGTTATCATGCCTTTTTTTTTTCCTTTCCAGGTCATCAAGTTATTTAGTGATAAGATTGTTAGTTTGTAATGTTATATTTGTATTATAATATTGTTAAATGTATTTCTGTATACATCATCTTTAAAGTAAGTTAACGCTTTACTTGTATGAGGGTCTGTGATATTTAGGATGTAAGTCTGTTGTGAGTGACACGGTTTTGAAGGGAAAATGTATGTTGTGTATAAAGACAGCATTCTTTTCCTAATGTCTATAGCTTGGACTGGCATCCCAACAATGTACTTCTTGCTGCAGGCTCCACTGATTTTAAGTGCAGGTAGGAAGTTCATATCATAAATTAGTGTTTGTTGTGCGACTGAGAAAAAAAAAAATGAAGACATACATGTTTTGTACAAAATAAAGTTTAATGTTTGTAAGCATGGATTGGATGAAGCCATCATCTCCCAGGCAATATTTTTTTTCTTTAAACAAGGAGATCTGGATATTCTTAAACAAGGAGATCTGGATATTCATGTAAGACAGTTTGAAACAAAGTAGGAACAGGTCTGTTAATTAACAAACATATTCTAGTAAGATTTTTCTAGCTTTCACATTCTAGTAAGGTTTTTCTAGCTTTCACATTCTAGTAAGGTTTTTCTAGCTTTCACATTCTAGTAAGGTTTTTCTAGCTTTCACATTCTAGTAAGGTTTTTCTAGCTTTCACATTCTAGTAAGATTTTGTCAGCTTTCACAGGCTAGTAAGATTTTTCTAGCTTTCACATTCTAGTAAGATTTTGTCAGCTTTCACAGGTTAGTAGTGATTACAATACAGACTCAGAAATGTAGGAATCCTATCAAACAGTGATCAGAGTAAAACAGCTTTTTTTTGTCAATCTGAAAGTGGACGTAGTCATTACCGCTGCGGAGAACACATTGATCCCTGCTGTGTTAATGAAGCAAATTAACAGCATTGGGTGGTTTAACTCAGGTTAGCTGACGCTGTCAACTCTGCCATCTTCCCAACACTGTTACTTTGACCTTCATGAAACCACCTTTTATATACCTTGTGTTTGTGGATGCAGGTTTGTGAAAAGGTTCCACATAACTAATCTTTTATTAGCAAATCTACAATTCTGCAATTGTATATGGTAGCTTAAGAAAAATGCTATCCAATAGAGAAGTGTTTTCTTTAAACAATAATTTCTGCATAAGTATGCATCCATGATGTTAAAGTTTGGAGCTAATGATATGTCTAGTTTTCTACAAAATAATAAAATTGTATATCTGGTAAACTTCACAGAGTGTTCTCTGGGTATCAGAAGGAGGTTGATGAAAAGCCAGGACCTTGCTCTTGGGGATCCAAGATGCCATTTGGTGCCCTCATGGCAGAATTCAGCAATGGAGGAGGTGGGAATTGCGTGCTGTCAGTTTGATCAAAGTAAACAGTGCCAAAGTTGAGATTCATTACAACTGTGCACTGACATTTCAGAAAGTTCAAATGATATTCTGAGACATTTTATAGGAGTGATGTGTTATTTTGTACAGGGTTGTAAATTCAGTTTATCAGGATAAAGATAACTACATTTTTTATTTTATTGATCAAGTTTGAGTATGGAAGTAATGTTGTCATTTATGAACTGGTTTCTTGAGATGAGGGAAGCAGATTGTAGACCATCTCTGTTCTTCTTCTTCAGTCTCCCTGGCACCGAGAGCTGGTGTTCTTTGCAGCGGATGTGGTGAGGATGTTGAGGCAGCATGAGAGCAGGTCATGGCAGCTACTTTTTCGGACCTTGAGCGGAGATAACGAGCAGTGGGCGTGGAGTTCTTCTTAGCTGACTCTGCCGCTGTGACCATCCCTGCCCAATTAGCTAGGCTAGACCTGTTACAGGGGGGTACTGATGGAGAGGTGGGACAGGGTCTTTGTCACCCATGGTTCCCCATCCCTGATGCTAGCATTGTCAAGCACAGACCATCTCTGTTATGCTGCAGCCAACTCATCAGCTGCAAAAATGTGGACCTTACACTCATAAGAAGGAAATTGTTTCGAACAGTGAACCATATGTACCTGCAGGGTGAGACACATCATGATACACTGTACACGTTATTATCAGTTTAAGGGGAAAATCACATGTCATGTAAATGAGGACCACACCAAAAGAAAAAAAATCTTCATAAATTTAAAAATTAGTTCATTTGCTATTTTGTTGTTTTTTTTTTTTTTATTAATTTTGTTGCTGCTTTGGTTTGGTTTTAATTCTGTTCATGTTTTTTTGTTGTTGTATGTTTATGTTTAGGAGGCTGGGTTCACTCTGTCTCTTTCTCTGCAAGTGGTGACAGAGTTGCTTGGGTTGGACATGATTCCAGTGTTTCTGTTGTGGATGCTACCAAGGGCAATGAGTAGGTTTACAAAAATCCTTTTATTGTCTGATGTTTCCTATATAATAGGCCTTTTCTTTTTTTCAAATCAGGTTTTCATTTTGTAAGTGTTGTGCCAGTGTACAAGTCGCATGTTTATTTCTTTGGTTAGGATTTAAGAAATAGCAATTTATTTTCAACTCGTATATCTTAATCGTTCCGTGGCATTAAATATTACATAGGACTCGCATGGTAGTTCAACAGTTTTTTCCTGTTTCCGGTGAGCTTTTCAACCTCAAGGGATTTTACGCCTACTACTTTGGCCTCGACTTGTATATGCTGAATAAAATATGAGCAACTTTCCACTACTTTTCAGCTTTCACCTTCACCTGGCAAAAAAAATGAGTAAATAAGAACTATGAAAGAAAATTAACAGCTGGACTTGGAGAAATGAAAATGGGTGTGTTAATCTAAATGAAGGAAGGAACAACAAGTAGTGTAGTTAACTCTGCATGGTTCTATGTTAAACATCTTCTGGTACTGTTGTACATCACTTTTTTGCTAAATGCCATCACAGCTTGTCTTTGCTGAACTGTTACACATTTATGAACACTGTGTTGTTGCTATTCTTGACTTTTTTATGTGATTTCTAACTGAGCTGTTACACATTTATGAATACTATGTTGTTACTATTCTTGACTTTTTTATGTGATTTCTAACCGAACTGTTACACATTTATGAATACTATGTTGTTGCTATTCTTGACTTTTTTATGTGATGTCTAACTGAACTGTTACACATTTATGAATACTATGTTGTTGCTATTCTTGACTTTTTTATGTGATTTCTAACCAAACTGTTACACATTTATGAACACTATGTTGTTACTGTTCTTGACTTTTTTTATGTGATGTCTAACTGAACTGTTACACATTTATGAATACTATGTTGTTACTATTCATGACTTTTTAATGTGATTTTTGACTGAACTGTTACACATTTATGAATACTTTGTTGTTACTATACTTGATTTTTTACATGATTTCTAACTGACATATGAATTTGTAAATAACTAACAACATTTGGTGAGAATAGCACAGCAGAGATTGTTTTGTTTGTTTCTTTTGTTAGACTGACCGTTATCAAGGAGAGCTTCCTACCATTCATGGGAGTTACTTGGATCACTGAGAACAGCCTTGTGGCTGCCGTAAGTTCAGTTATGTATTTCTGGCTGTTGTCTTTGGCATGCACTCTCCGAGGGGAGATGGTTGCGTTATGTTGCTGTTATTCCAGATACACCTGACATCAAAGAAGTCAGTTGTTTATTTCAAAAAGTATATTTAGTAATGAAGCGAAGAGCAGTCAGTAGCTCAGTCACACAGCTTGTGCTGCTAGTTTTCCATAATATTGATGTCTTTTGTGCAAACAAAAGGAGAGAATATAATTGATCGATTTTGCTGTAGAATGAATCTTTCCCCATCATCCTCTTAAATTTACTTCCCTCAAATATCATTTTATTTGTCCTGGAATAAACGGTCTGATTTTACCTTTTCTGTTAATTATGTATTTATTTTTTAAATTAGTTTTCTTTTTCCTTTTGCTTTAGCTGTCTGCCCATACATGTACTCCCATAAATGGGGTTGATGTTTAGCATAAACATGTATATGTCCCTAAATACAGTGATAGCTGTATGTATACCAGTCTCTGTCTTGCCATGCAGTCAGATATTTTCTAATTTCAAAAGCTGTTTCTGTATGTAGAGTACCTACTTTTTTTATTTGCAGGATTAACTGGCGTGTGGCCAGCGTCTTAACACGTGAACATTACTACTCCAGTGCTCTTTTAATTTTAATTCTTGTTTATTTTAGGGTTATGACTGCAACCCAGTACTGTTCTCCTACAGTGGAGGTAAAATAACTTTGGTGGGTCAGCTTGACCAGCCGCAAGCGAAGGAGTCGGGCACCATGAGGTAAGATTTTATTGGTCATACAGCCATATCTTCGACCCTGTTTGTCATTTTAGCAAGGAAATACTTCATGTTTATTTGCTGATCTGGAGTGTAATGGTACAGAAATGTTGAATCCTTTGATTTTAAACTGTTAGTTTATTATTACTGTATTGTATAACTTGTTATGTTTTGTTTTATGAGTCAAAGGTGAATCTTCTCGTAATTAGATGATTGCTAGCCCATACTGAAATTTAGGGGTTTACTTTTCTTTCTCTCATCTCGAAAATGCTTGTCAATTTTCAAGGCTAATCCTGTTTTCTGTTCCCTTACTTTTATGAATTGATTATATTTCATCGTCATCATCATCTTGTGGGTATCCTATACCATTTACATGAGACCTCAACTTTCAGCAGTTTCACTCTTAGTACTAGGTAGTAGTTTCACCTTGATACTCACTATCATTTTCTTATTTGTTACAGTAGGGTTTGCTCTTGTCATAATGTTTTATAAATTGATAATTTGCCAGAACTGCTACTTTGTAAAATGTTTCAGTATATAATTTTTTATTCAGCAACATGATAGTTTATCACTGGTGATATGTCTTTAGTTAATTTATTTAATGACACTAAAATAACTGGAATTCGTGACAGTAGAAGGACGGAGCACACCTGGACACACGTTTCAAGGCAACACAGTAATTGATGATGATTAAATTGGTGGTTTATAATTATTTCTGTACTTGATGGAAGTCTGTTGGCTTTTGGTTGAAGTGTAGGGAACAAAGAGTTTAGGGATTGTAGAAACACTTATCAGTATGGATGTATTATACAGATCATTATTATGTCCACAAATATTAAGATGGTGGCTTCCCTCAGGTTGAGCAAGCTTAATGAGACTGTGTCAGAAAATGGAGGTCAGAGTCCAGACGAGGAAGGATCAATAAGTGAAATTAATCTTATAGCCAGGTTTGAAGGCATGATGTTGTAGCTGTGAATGCTGCACATGATTTGGAGGAATGTTGGATTGTATCAGACTAAAAAATAAAGGAATGTTGTAGCTATGAATGCTGCAGGGATAGTCTGACATGATTTGGAGAAATGTTGGATTGTACCAGACTAAAGGAATGTTGTAGCTGTAATATTTCATATTTTATTTTCCTGGCTAATGGGAAGGACAGATTTGAGCATGTTTTCCAAGAAGTGGTTACAGAGCAGTCATGCATGTCTGAGAATTTCCTTTAAAAGTTTTAACGCTCAAATCTTAGTATTTGTTAAATGTGATATCAGTGTCATTGTTATGTCTGACTTATTATTTATGTGATATCAGTGTCATTGTTATGTCTGACTTATTATTTATGTGATATCAGTGTCATTGTTATGTCTGACTTATTATATGTGTGATATCTGTGTCAGTGTTTTGTCTGACTTATTAATGTTTTTAGATGGATGCTGGTTTTAAAAGCATGGTGTCATTTGTTTTACTTATTCAATGTTTAACTAATTCTAAAACTGTTATCTGGTATGTCAGGTTTTGAAATGCAGCAGATTTCTGTGTCTTTCTTCATATTCTGTAGCACATCTAAAGACAAGATCTGCCATTGTAGGAACACATTGATCCATTCTATTTTAGTTAAACAGTAGTAAAAGAGATTGTCACCTGATGTTCAGAAGGATAAAATCTTGACAGGTTTTTGTCCCATCTGCTCCAGACACCTTCAGCTCAGCTTAACCTAACCTCTTCTGTGACTGATCTTTTGTAAAGTGGTTTCCATTTATGAGATGAGTGCTGTATATACAAGGTAGTCAGAGATATGCTGTGTCTGGGTTATGTTAGCTGTTCACTCATTCAGGTTTGTCCACTGAGTGTCAGTGACCTGATCTCTTCTTTCAAAGATTTATTGTGAATGTTCAAATAAACCTCAAAAGATCAAATTCTGCAGTGTGGTCTCTTGCTAGTGTAGAAACCGTACACTCGATCAAATTCTGCAGTGTGGTCTCTTGCTAGTGTAGAAACCATACATTCGAACAAATTCTGCAGTGTGGTCTCTTGCTAGTGTAGAAATCATACATTCGAACAAATTCTGCAGTGTGGTTTCTTGCTAGTGTAGAAATCATACATTCGAACAAATTCTGCAGTGTGGTCTCTTGCTGGTGTAGAAACCATACATTCGAACAAATTCTGCAGTGTGGTCTCTTGCTGGTGTAGAAACATACATTCGAACAAATTCTGCAGTGTGGTCCCTTGCTAGTGTAGAAACCATACATTTGATCAAATTCTGCAGTGTGGTCTCTTGCTAGTGTAGAAACCATACACTCGATCAAATTCTGCAGTGTGGTCTCCTGCTAGTGTAGAAACCATACACTCAATCAAATTCTGCAGTGTGGTCTCTTGCTAGTGTAGAAACCGTACACTCTATCAAATTTTGCAGTGTGGTCTCTTGCTAGTGTAGAAACCATACACTCGTCCATGGAAGACAAAAGGGAATTACTGCTTTGCTGTTATCTCTAACTAGCTGATTACCCGGTGTTGCCCGGGTATTTATTTATCCCAGTCATCTGTTAGACAGGAAAAGGAGTGAATTCTATCTATAGTGTCATATCGAAGTAATTTTATTTCATCATCATCATCATCATCAGGTGCCGTGCTGACTGGTGTTGGCTATTATTCTTCTCCAGAGTACATGATCCTTCATGCAGGCCATTAGCTCAGATGGTGATCTCCTCTCACACCATCCCATCAGACTGTCTAGTATCATTTCTCTTGGTCTTCTTCTTGATCTTCTTCCTTCTATTTTTTCTAGTTGTTATAATATTTTCAATGCCCCCTCTTCTCATTGCATGTCCTATGAAAGTACATTGTCTCTCTCTTATTTTTTTGACAAGATTTTTTTGTCTTTCCTGCTCTTCTCATACATTCTTCATTAGTTATTTTTGCTGTCCAGGGGATTCACAACATTCTTCTAATAAACCACATTTCTGCTGCCTCCAATGATTTTTGTGCAGACCTGCCTATTGTCCATGATTCACTTTCATTTAACAAGATAGGTTCAATATAGCATTTTAGGACTCTTTTTCTAACATTCATTGATAAAGATATGTTGTATAATATGTTTCTCATTCTCTGAAATGCAGTCTTTGCTTGGCCTATTCTGTTCCTAATTTCTGTTCTGCATTTCCCATCCAAAGTTATTACTGCTCCAAGGTATTTGAATTTCTGCACCTGATTTAGAATAGTTCCGTTTAATTTTATACTGCATGTTGATGGATTCTGTTTCTTAGTTATAACCATAGTCTCTGTGTTTTTTATGTTTAAAGTAAGGCCTTTCTGTTCACTTCCTTTAGTGACTTTATCCGTCTTGTTGGTTCTCAGCTATCAGTACTGTGTCGTCAGCAGATAGTACAAATCTTTGTTGCACCCCTTGTTTTATAGGTTGATATTTTCCAGTTCTATTTTCAACTTGAATTACTGCTTCTTGCTGCCAGTATATATGTTTTACAATCCTCAGGTCTATGCCATCTATATTGATGTCTTCAAGCATTTTAATAATTTCGTTACATTTCACCTTGTCGAATGCCGTGGTGTAATCAATGAAGCATAAGTAGAGATCTTTCTGTACTTCTAAAGCTCTTTCTGTTAGTGTTCGTAAACTCTTTCTGTTAGTGTTTGTAAAGCATAAATGGCATTGTGTGTTCCCTTTCTTTCAACAAATCCAAACTGTTCATCTGCTATTTCCATTTTTATCTTTTTCCGTGTTCTTCTCATAATAATTCTAAGAAATAGCTTTGTTATGTGACATGAGAGGCTGATAGTCCAGTGGTCATCACGTTCCTTTGCATCTGGTCTCTTTGGTAGTGCTATAAATGTGGATTTAAGCAGGTCACTGGGCATATAACCACTGTTGTAAATGTCATTTAGTAACTTGGTTATTATTTTTTATTCCTGTCTCCTCTAGTGCCTCTATTTCTTCTATTGTTATATTATCAGGCCCAGTTGCTTTTCCTTTCTTCATGTGTTTGATGGCATCTATGATTTCATCTTCAAGTATTGGTGGTCCATCACAGTTTTCAGTATCTGGTGTTAATTCTGGTCTTTCTCCATGTAGCTCACCGATGTAATCTGTCCACCTGTCCACAATGTCTTCTTTTCCCATTAACATTTTACCTTCTTTCGATTTCAGGCATCCTGTGGTATGTTTTGTCTTCCTGCCTGTGAGTTCACTAATTCATTTGTGCATGTTTTTGCTGTCTTTATTATGGGAGTCCTCTGTTTGTCTGCATTGTTCATTTAACCACACTTACTTTGCTTCTGTGCATTTGCGTCTTATTTCTTTATTTATCTTGCTATATTTTTCTTGGTTATTTTTACTCCTCCTCTTGTCCATCAGTCTTAAGATGTCGTCTGTCATCCAGTTATTTTTAGGGGCTTCTTTTTTCGGTGGTATTATCTCCTTAATAATTTGGTGGATAGAATCTCTTAACATTGCCCATTGTTCATCTGTACTATTTATCTTTGCTATTCCAAAAAAAAAATTATTTACAGATATTTAAAAGTAGAATTTTACAAATTCACTATAATATTAATTTAATTCAAAACTTGATTATAAACATTTTTAGTTTCACCTCCAGGAGCAAGAATAAATAAATTCTTGAGCAAGCAACATAAAATTGTCTTAGGGAGAAACATGGTGATCTCAGATCTATCCCTCTCTCCCTCTCTATCTCACTACCTCTACCTCCCTTTCCCTCCCTCCCTCTCCCTCTTCCTGTCTCTCTCTCCCTCTTCCCCCTCTCTCTCCCTCTCCCTCTCTCTCTCTCTCTCTCTCTCTCTCTCATTTTAAAACTAATTTGAAAAAATAAGAAAAGGCACACTCTCACTGAGCAATGAAATCTACTTTAGAATACAATAAAAAAGTTAATATAAACATAGGAAAAAAAACAAAGTTAACATTTATTTTCGCAAATATAGTTAAAACAAAAAGAGACCATCAAAATTATTTGGACTTGCCGCGAGAGGCAAAAAATGCTGCTCTTAGACCAGCACTGCCCTATTTCACAGTTATCTCACTTAGACCATTCTTTTGTTCCTCCTTGAATTTAGTAGGTAATATGTCACCCCCTTCCCGCCCCACCCATAGGGGAGATACCTCCACGTTATACATTTCCAGATTGTAAGTCATGTGTACCAAGTTTGGTTGAAATTCCTCCAGGCATTCCAGAGTGATGTTGGAACATACATACACACATACATACATTTTAATATATATAGATTAAAACAAATGTATGCTTCATCAGTTTTTTCATTTTTGTGAAGGCAGTGAAAGATAGTAGAAGGTGAAGGCAATTGAAGATAGTAAAAGGCGAAGGCAATGGAAGATAGTAAAAAAAGAAGGCAATGGAAGATAGTAAAAAAAGAAGGCAATGAAATTATAGTAAAAGGTGAAGGCAGTGAAATTATAGTAAAAGGTGAAGGCAATGAGATTATAGTAAAAGGTGAAGGCAATGAGATTATAGTAAAAGGTGAAGGCAATGAGATTATAGTAAAAGGTGAAGGCAATGAAATTATAGTAAAAGGTGAAGGCAATGAGATTATAGTAAAAGGTGAAGGCAATGAAATTATAGTAAAAGGTGAAGGCAGTGGAAAATAGTAAAAGGTGAAGACAGTGGAATTATAGTAAAAGGTGAAGGCAGTGAGATTATAGTAAAAGGTGAAGGCAGTGAGATTATAGTAAAAGGTGAAGGCAGTGGAAGATAGTAAAAGGTGAAGGCAATGAGATTATAGTAAAAGGTGAAGGCAATGAGATTATAGTAAAAGGTGAAGGCAATGAGATTATAGTAAAAGGTGAAGGCAGTGGAAGATAGTAAAAGGAAATAATGAATTCTGGATCAGATGGATGTTTAGATTACACATGTAAGAAAACCTGGATAAATGATGGAGCATTATTCGCAGAATATAAAGAAAGCTGTTATTTGAGGGGTTCAGTTGCTCTGTGTGAGATAACAAGAGTGTGCTTCAAAGATTCTCTGAGGTCATAGCTCAGGAGGTCATGGGGGTCAGTGGTAGTGGCATGGAAATCAGTGGTGGAAAAATAAAGAATAAATAGGAACTAAGCAAAAATGAGAAGTAAAATAAAATATACTGTTCAAAAAAAGAAACGCAGCACTACTGTAGTCACCAAATTTCAAACTTGTATCAAAATTTTATTTTACAGAATTAATGTTTCAATCTTGGCATGAAGAAACTTTAAGACTTTAACAGTGAAATGATGTTCATTAAATCTGGTTTGGACTTTTATTCTTTGTGACTGAGGCCTCCATTTCAGTATGGTGTATAGCCTCCACTGGTTTGTATCAGAGAACGACATCTCCCTGACATAGATCCAGTTAGCTGTTGAGTCTGTTGTTGTGGGATGGCTGCCCAGTCTTCCCACAGTGCAAGAGACAACTGCCGGAGATTGGTTGGCGCCACATCTCGTTGGCAGACTTGTCCATAAGTGTTCTGTTGGGGACATGGATGGCCACAGAATGGTCTGAACATTGTTGCCAGCGACGAACTGGGTGGTGAGTTGTGCTACATGAGGTCGAGCATTATCTTGCTGAAAAATCGACCCAGATGCAGCCAGAACTGGAGGGACGTGAGATCGAAGAATTTCAATGATGTATCGTTGGGCATTCAGGCATCCTTCAGTATGCACCAGGTCACATCTTCCCATGAAGATGATCATCCCCCACACCAGTACACCAACACCACCATGTGGAGGAGTCTCATCCATGCAGTTCTGGGCGTAGCGTTCATGGACTCTGCAATAAACTCATCTCCATCTATCATGTCACTGGAGCAGAAGAATGATTCATCACTAAACCAAACCCTTTTCCAATCATTCGCAATGGTCTGTTGATGATGCTGGTTCGCCCACTACAGTTGGTTCTGGCAATGCCAGTCCATAAGAACTGGAATTCTGTGGGGTCTTCTAGCATAAAGACCAGCATCGTGCAGCCAGTTCCTGACAGTTTGATCTGAAATTTGACGAGCTGCTGTCATTAACTGGACTGTTGAGGATGCAGATGCAAATCGATTCCTGAGGTGATGCAACCGTATGAAGCGATCTTCAGCAGGAGTTGTAACTATGGGTCTTCCACTGTGCGGCCGGTCTGCAATTGAGCCAGTTTCTTGAAATCTCTCCAGAGGTGACTAATGATTCTTCTAACCACATTAAATTGTCTGGCCACTACACTTTGTGACTGTCCAGTCTGTAAGCGCTCAGTTATGACGAGTCATTGTTCTTTAGTGAGATGAGTCATACTTGCGCATTGAATTTTCAAATGAATTGATTCGAGAAACATCAATCTTTTTTAGGCAATCAATAACATGATCATGAGTTTTGCGTTCAGTAAGTTTCAAGGGATTCTCATGAACCTGTTATAAGTTATTGTCAAAAATGCTGTTTTGACTAGTGTCGCTTTTCTGTGCTCACAAATCATCTGTTGAGTACAATTCAGGTCAGCATGTGAAGTTGATGTCCAAATGAACATTTCAGGCAATGTGTCCTTGTCAAATCAGCAAACTTCAGTTTAAATTGCAACATTGCAATTTGTTGCATTTTGGTTTTTTTGAACAGTATATTTGTTTTAGAAAGTAAAAGATTTAAAAATGATGATCTATGTTGTATTAAAAATGAAGAGATAAAACTTTCTTTTTTTTTTTTTTTAAAATTCTATTATATGGTAAACATGATTCAGTTTTTTTGGGGTTTTTTTTTTTTGTGGATTAGTTTTTTATCTCTTTTACTTAAAAGTTGTGTGCTGAATTAGGTTTTATCTCATAGAGTATTTGTGAAATGTTTCTCTTTAGAAAGAGAAATAACAAAATATAATTTCATCTTTTTTGAAGTTCTCAAACTACATAAATATTAAAACAAACTTGCCAGAGATGGGCTCAGATCAGTGTTTGAGGCTGGGCTCAGATCAGTGTTTGAGGCTTTTCATTTTGTTTTTAAAAACCTGAAGGTAATGAAATTATAGTAAAAGGTGAAGGTAATGAGATTATAGTAAAAGGTGAAGGCAGTGGAAGATAGTAAAAGGAAATAATGAATTCTTGATCAGATGGATGTTTAGATTACACCTGTAAGAAAACTTGGATAAATGATGGAGCATTATTCGCAGAATATAAAGAAAGCTGTTATTTGAGGGGTTCAGTTGATCTGTGTGAGATAACAAGAGTGTGCTTCAAAGATTCTCTGAGGTCATAGCTCAGGAGGTCATGGGGGTCAGTGGTAGTGGCATGGAAATCAGTGGTGGAAAAATAAAGAATAAATAGGAACTAAGCAAAAATGAGAAGTAAAATAAAATATACTGTTCAAAAAAAGAAACGCAGCACTACTGTAGTCACCAAATTTCAAACTTGTATCAAAATTTTATTTTACAGAATTAATGTTTCAATCTTGGCATGAAGAAACTTTAAGACTTTAACAGTGAAATGATGTTCATTAAATCTGGTTTGGACTTTTATTCTTTGTGACTGAGGCCTCCATTTCAGTATGGTGTATAGCCTCCACTGGTTTGTATCAGAGAACGACATCTCCCTGACATAGATCCAGTTAGCTGTTGGGTCTGTTGTTGTGGGATGGCTGCCCAGTCTTCCCACAGTGCAAGAGACAACTGCCGGAGATTGGTTGGCGCCACATCTCGTTGGCAGACTTGTCTGCTGAGTTCATCCCATAAGTGTTCTGTTGGGGACATGGATGGCCACAGAATGGTCTGAACATTGTTGCCAGCGACGAACTGGGTGGTGAGTTGTGCTACATGAGGTAGAGCATTATCTTGCTGAAAAATCGACCCAGATGCAGCCAGAACTAGAGGGACGTGAGATCGAAGAATTTCAATGATGTATCGTTGGGCATTCAGGCATCCTTCAGTATGCACCAGGTCACATCTTCCCATGAAGATGATCATCCCCCACACCACAACACCACCATGTGGAGGAGTCTCATCCATGCAGTTCTGGGCGTAGCGTTCATGGACTCTGCAATAAACTCATCTCCATCTATCATGTCACTGGAGCAGAAGAATGATTCATCACTAAACCAAACCCTTTTCCAATCATTCGCAATGGTCTGTTGATGATGCTGGTTCACCCACTACAGTTGGTTCTGGCGATGCCAGTCCATAAGAACTGGAACTCTGTGGGGGTCTTCTAGCATAAAGACCAGCATCGTGCAGCCAGTTCCTGACAGTTTGATCTGAAATTTGACGAGCTGCTGTCATTAACTGGACTGTTGAGGATGCAGATGCAAATCGATTCCTGAGGTGATGCAACCGTATGAAGCGATCTTCAGCAGGAGTTGTAACTATGGGTCTTCCACTGTGCGGCCGGTCTGCAATTGAGCCAGTTTCTTGAAATCTCTCCAGAGGTGACTAATGGTTCTTCTAACCACATTAAATTGTCTGGCCACTACACTTTGTGACTGTCCAGTCTGTAAGCGCTCAATTATGACGAGTCATTGTTCTTTAGTGAGATGAGTCATACTTGAATTTTCAAATGAATTGATTCGAGAAACATCAATCTTTTTTAGGCAATCAATAACATGATCATGAGTTTTGCGTTCAGTAAGTTTCAAGGGATTCTCATGAACCTGTTATAAGTTATTGTCAAAAATGCTGTTTTGACTAGTGTCGCTTTTCTGTGCTCACAAATCATCTGTTGATTACAATTCAGGTCAGCACGTGAAGTTATGTCCAAATGAACATTTCAGGCAATGTGCCCTTGTCAAATCAGCAAACTTCAGTTTAAATTGCAACATTGCAATTTGTTGCATTTTGGTTTTTTTGAACAGTATATTTGTTTTAGAAAGTAAAAGATTTAAAAATGATGATCTATGTTGTATTAAAAATGAAGAGATAAAACTTTTTTTTTTTTTTTAAATTCTATTATATGGTAAACATGATTCAGTTTTTTGGGTTTTTTTTTTTGTGGATTAGTTTTTTATCTCTTTTACTTAAAAGTTGTGTGCTGAATTAGGTTTTATCTCATAGAGTATTTGTGAAATGTTTCTCTTTAGAAAGAGAAATAACAAAATATAATTTCATCTTTTTTGAAGTTCTCAAACTACATAAATATTAAAACAAACTTGCCAGAGATGGGCTCAGATCAGTGTTTGAGGCTTTTCATTTTGTTTTTAAAAACCTGTCTACCATTGTTAATAAATTTGTATCAGTATTTTTTATACATAATGTAATTGTGTCCTTTCTCTGGCAAGTGCAGTGATGAACTCACTCTCGCAAGTTATTTTTTGTGAGAGTAGCTGAACTTGAGCATCTTGTGACTGTATGATCCAGGTGCAGCGTCACATGGCATGATCATTAACTTTCTAACTAGACATGTGCTGGCTGGGTTATGGTGACATTAGGCATTGATTGTTTGGTTCATGTACTGTTTCTGCATTTGCTGCATGATTAATAACTTAACATTTATGAGTACTGTACATATCCCAGGTCTTTATCCTAGAGCAGTATTCACTGTTTTTATAATTATTGCCATAACCTGTCAATAAGTAACAGAAGAAGAAGTGAAAGTATGACTTTTAATTAAAACAGCCACACCAAACATATGAATTTTGCAGGCAAACGTTTAGAATGTCAGTTGTTTACCTCTAGGAACATGATAGAGGTTTTCAAGCACAGATAAACTGGGGATTAAAATTGTTCATTTTGGAAAGAAAAAAATACTTACCCTTTTCCCATTAAAAACTGAGATGAACTCAGCATTGTGCTGCAGCATAAGAATTTACCTTATCAGAATCTCCACATGTGTTCCTGTGTCACTAGTGTCCTTAGTGAATGTTACTATGGTTGATGCTCAGACTGGCTCTGGAGCTGTAGTATGTGACTCTCATTCTATAGAATCAGTAGCCAGACTGGCCAGGGAGGTGCTGGTGCTCTTTGTTGATTCTGTTTTTACAGCTTATGGTTGTTGCCAAGCCATGCACAATTTTGCCAGCAACCGTTATCTGAGTTTAGGTTGATGTGCAGACATAATAAGAGATGTATGTCAAGGACATACAGAAGAAATTACATATATTTAGATGTCTTGTATCTTTATCTTAAGATGAAGTCTTTATCTGTTGTTTTCTTTCTCCACCCATTTCTCATTGTGTTTCTGTACTCTCACTCTCCATCATTTGTCATGCTTTAGTTTACTTTCACTTCATCCTTCTCTCTGTCCTTTTTTTCCCTAACTTGTTCACATATGTGCGTACACTCGGGCATATGAGAAATATTTTTACATTGTTTAAAATGGGAAAAGTAGGTACCAGATTTCTGGATGTGATCATATTTGAAACCATCCAGATTTTATTTGAAAAGTTCCATTGCTTCCTTTTCTGAGCCAAAGTGTGTGTCTGAAAATGCATGTATTCAGTTTTTAGTTCCAAAAAATTACTAAGTGCAAGAATAGGACATTCTGTAATTAACTGGGTTCTTGCTAAATAGTAGACAAACCAGTACCTGCTACTGGCTTGCTGAGGTCAATCCAGATGAAAAAGTTGGTAACTAACACACTGTGACTTTCAGCCACTGTTGTCTGAGATCACCTTCTGTCACTGTTGTCTGAGATCACTTTCTGTCACTGTTGTCTGAGATCTGTCACTGTTGTTTGTCTGAGATCACCTTCAGTCAGTGTTGCCTGAGATCAGTCAATGTTGCCTGAGATCACTTTCAATCAGTGTTGCCTGAGATCATCTTCATTCAGTGTTACCTGAGATCAGTCAGTGATGCCTGAGATCACCTTCCATCAGTGTTGCCTGAGATCAGTCACTGTTGTCTAAGATCACATTCAGTCAGTGTTGCCTGAGATCACCTTCAGTCAGTATTGTCTGAAATTACCTGCAGTTACCATATACACACACGAGCACTGTTGGAACCTGAATTCATGATTCATTTATTTAACAGACTTGATAGATGTACTTTGTTATAATACTATTGTAATACCTTCCCCTTATTTTCTGACGTGCTGGAAATAAAAAAAATTATTTTTGTTTTTCGATAGTGCCATGAACCGGTTCAAGAATCTGGATAAAAAAGCCACGGTCACGGATAATGCTACAGACCTGAATACGCAGCATCAAAATACCATAACGTGAGTTTGTGATTGGTGTTATCTGATCAAGAACCTGTTATTTGCTGTATTTCCCCAGTAACTGAAAATCTGAGATCTTTCACTTGGGGAAGAACTTGTACCTCTGTATCAGGTTAGGTGGTTTTATTTAGTTTTCAGAGTTGACCAGTGAGATAGTTTTATTTAGTTTCCAGAGTTGACCAGTGAGATAGTTTTATTTAGTTTCCAGAGTTGACCAATGAAACAGCATTTTGTATAAGCTGCAGGACAACCGTGATAAAAACTTCTGTAAAACTGGAACTAGCTTTTCTTTATTCCTGTCTCCACGTAAAACTACACCATACACATCTGTCTTACTGTACTCTTCTGTATGGGCTGCAGCGCTGTAGCAGACTATCCCAGCCCACGGACCAGGCTAAACTAGTAAATCAACGGTTGATACAGGAAGGTTGGGGTTAGGACCAGCTGCTCCATCTATATAATACAGTCATCCTTATAGTACGGTTATCTTTCTGCCGCTTATTAAATACAGGACTTAGATAATTCAGAAGCATGTTACTACAAGTGGACCTTAATGTTAAACCAGAGATCGTCGACAGGTGAATCTTGGTTGTTTTTGTCATCCAAGCATGAAAGATTTGGTTGTAGTTATCTTTCAGAAGGATTCTTTTTTAATGTCTGAGAGTTCCAGATATTCTCTGATTCTCCAGTTAATTAGTTTGGTCAGTCAGATGTCTATCCATACTTGTACTTTTTGTTTATAGTCAGGTGTCTATTTATACTGGTACTTTTTGTTTATAGTCAGGTGTCTATTCATATTGGTATTTTTTGTTTATAGTCGGGTGTCTATCCATACTGGTACTTTTTGTTTATAGTCAGGTGTCTATTTATACTGGTATTTTTTGTTTATAGTCGGGTGTCTATTTATACTGGTACTTTTTGTTTATAGTCAGGTGTCTATTTATACTGGTACTTTTTGTTTATAGTCAGGTGTCCATTCATACTGGTAGCAAGGAACATGCTAGCAAGATTGCCACCTCTGGAGTTGATGGTAACTTGATCATCTGGGATCTCAAGGTAAGTTGATTATGCCATGTTCCTGCAGTTGGTAAAAGTAAGTTCTAGTATGTCCCTGAGCCACAGCATTTGGTCAGAGTAAGTTCAGAGGTGATTCCCGTGCTAGATCAGCAACCCATAGCTGACATGCTGGTGTCAGGGCTGGTGAACCATAGCAGAACAAGAACCTGTCCTACCTGTCTGTTGGTAACCCCAGTAACAGGTCTAGCCTGACAAAATGCTGTGACCGCTTCCGAGCTGACATGTTGCTGTTCCTCAAAGTGTTCACCGCATTGACTGCACTGACCACCAGCTGACATTTCCAGTGAGACTGAAGAAGAGTAAGCTCAGATGTAGCACGTGTAGAGGAACTGAGTTGTCACCTCTTGCTCACTTCACTTACATCGTTATTTTGTCATCTACAGCTTACTTCATTTCATTTACATCATTGTTATTTTACATGTATCATCTATAGCTTACTTCATTTCATTTACATCATTGTTATTTTACGTGTATTATCTCTTGCTCACTTCCTTTCATTTACATCATTGTTATTTTATCATCTATAGCTTACTTCATTTCATTTACATCATTATTATCATCTATAGCTTACTTTACTTCATTTTATTTACATCATTATTTTATCATCTCTTGCTCACTTCAGTTCATTTGCATCATTGTTATTTTGTCATCTATAGCTTACTTCATTTCATTTACCTCTTTGTTATTTAATGTGTATCATCTCTTGCTCACTTCATTTCATTTACATCATTATTTTATCATCTTCTTGCTCAGTTCATTTTCATCATTGTTATTTTATCACCTTCATTTACATCATTGTTATTTTATCATCTCATGCTCACTTCATTTCATTTATATCATTGTTATTTTATCATCTTCATTTACATCATTGTTATTTTAAATGTTTGGCTACTGTCCATTTCCATAAACAAGCTGAAATATTTCTTCTGTTATTTTGGGGACACCTGAGTAGCATAGTGGTTGGTGTACATCACCTGATTAGCATAGTGGTTGGTGTGCATCACTTGAGTAGCATAGTGGTTGGTGTACATCACCTGATTAGCATAGTGGTTGGTGTACATCACCTGAGTAGCATAGTGGTTGGTGTACATCACCTGAGTAGCATAGTGGTTGGTGTACATCACTTGAGTAGCATAGTGGTTGGTGTACATCACCTGATTAGCATAGTGGTTGGTGTACATCACCTGAGTAGCATAGTGGTTGGTGTGCATGTCTCTAATGTGAAGATTGGTGGTTTGACTTTGGCTGGAAGCGCCTCTGTCACTTTGCTGTAGAGATAGATATTTTTATGCTTATTGTTAATCTTCCATTAGTCCTTGGTTTATGCTGATTGTTAATCTTCTATTAGTCCTTGGTTTATGCTGATTGTTAATCTATTACTCTTTGGTTTATGCTGATTGTTAATCTTGTATCAGTCATTGTTTTATGCTGATTGTTAATTTTCTATCAGTCATTGTTTTATGCTGATTGTTAATCTTCTATCAGTCATTGTTTTATGCTGATTGTTAATCTTCTATCAGTCATTGTTTTATGCTGATTGTTAATCTTCTATCAGTCATTGTTTTATGCTGATTGTTAATCTTCTATCAGTCATTGTTTTATGCTGATTGTTAATCTTCTATCAGTCATTGTTTTATGCTGATTGTTAATCTTCTATCAGTCATTGTTTTATGCTGATTGTTAATGTACTTATCCAGAGATTGTTTATTGTTTCCATAGTCCCTGGAGAAGAGCATTCAAGGCCTACGTATCTCCTAGAGTGCCCTACCTCAGCATCAGCAGCATGTGGCATCTCTCTCATCACCCAGACTATATTAGTTTTTGTTCCGTATAAAGCACTCAGGGAGAGCCACTTGTTCTTTGTTCATTTTTGCTGTTGTTTCCCACAGCATTGCTTTTATATGAGGATGTTTTTAAATAGTATAACAATGTAATTTATTTAGACTTTTAACTACGCATTCATTATTGACTGAGAAGATTGGGTTCTGATTGAGGTGTGATTGTACATTTGGTAGTTCTGTTTTCCTTGTGAAGATCTCTGCCCTAGATGGTTTTTGTTTTTGTTTTATTATGCAACATAGGTTTGTGGGACACTAGTTCACGATATGTTCGTATAGCAAATGTAGTGGTAAGACTGGTAAGAGTAAAATTTATTTAGTATGGATCCATAAATGTGATATTTCAGCTCATGCCTACATAAGACTGTGACAGTAATAAAACAGAGAATGTATGAGCCAAAGTATCATGAGTGTGTCTCATTGCTATGTAAAATCTATTCCTGCACAGTTTACCGTTATTTTCCACATTTTTACTGCAGTGACTCTTTGTGTGTATCTGTTTGCACATCTGTATATTATTTAAACATACAATAATGATAATAATAGCTTTCATCTTAGCATTACACTTCATTTCTTTCTCTCAAATGATGCAGTGCCTCTGTGAATAGCACTTTTCATGTAGGGCACATTTTTTCACCATTTCTTTTTTGTCCTCATGGCTGATGGAAAACTTTCTTGTGATTGCTCTACCAATTTAATAGTAAATCAGTTGTAGTGCACCGTGTGGCTTCCTTCCCTCTAGATGTCATATTTGCATGGGAATATGAGTGCCATCCATTCCTGCAACATGCACAGTTATCTTAATCTTTTACCACTTAGTACTGTCATCACCGATGGATATTTGGCACGATGCTGAACCTCAGATTTGGTAACTTTGTCCTGGCACGCACGATGCCGAACCTCAGATTTGGTAACTTTGTCCTGGCACGCACGATTCTGAACCTCAGATTTGGTAACTTTGTCCTGGCACTTTATGTTCATTATTTTGTGAACACAGCGACAGTTCTCTCTCATGTACTAAAGATATATACTCGTATATTTTTTCCCCTTACACATGGAAGAGCAGAATAGCACTAACGATAGAGACTGGTTTTAAACTGGTCTTGTAACATATCACATTTAATACAGAGACTTGTGGGCACTTTGATTTATCAACCCAAGATGTTTTTTGTTTGTTTTGCTGTTATCAGAGGAAAAATAGTGGTGAAATGACACAATATTTCTATGCTTTGGAATAATGCAGACAGTTATTATCTTGGAATACACAATGTTATACAAAACAACATTGGTGTTATTTTGATTTATTTTTAGTTCACATAACTCACAACATTTACAAAAGTATTACTTCTCATAATTGTAAGTATGTCAACATTAAAAATGTCACACTGTTAATTGCATGGGGTTTTTTTTTTGGCATAAATAATAAGTATATTGGCAAGTGTGTTGTGCTATAGTAAGAACAAGTAGTAAGTTGACTGGCTAGCACACACAGTTTTCTGTCACTCTGGCTATGGAATGCATGAGTTGAAATGACATCAGTAAGCTGTCATCCTCATTAAAGCTCAGACTTCTCACCAAGTACACCATGACACACTAGCATTGTGCAGGGCCCCACCATGTGTGTCACACTACACCATGATACTAGCATTGTGCAGGGCCCCACCATGTGTGTCACACTACACCATGATACAGTAGCATTGTGCAGGGCTCCACCATGTGTGTCACACTACACCTAGATACTAGCATTGTGCAGGGCCCCACCATGTGTGTCACACTACACCATGATACAGTAACATTGTGCAGGGCTCCACCATGTGTGTCACACTACACCATGATACAATAGCATTGTGCAGGGCCCCACCATGTGTGTCACACTACACCATGATACTAGCATTGTGCAGGGCCCCACCATGTGTGTCACACTACACCATGACACACTAGCATTGTGCAGGGCCCCACCATGTGTCACACTAACAATACATTTCTAAATTTAGACCTCAGTGAAGTTCTTTTCACCCTAAGCTGTGTCTGTGTGAACTTTGTTACACTGTGGTCTTGAAACAGGCAGACATTTGTAGAACTTTCTAAGCATCATATTGCTGAACATCTTCTCAAGCGACTGACCTTTCTAATCCTAGATCAACATAATGCGAAGTGTTTCTTTTGCAGTGTCCAAACTCCTTACGTGTGCATTATTCATCTTCAGTTCTAGCCCACATTTCCACTTCAGCTAGCGCTGCGCAGACTTGCTCTCCATGTGACAGTTTTTCACCAATACATACCAGTCTTTGTGACAGATAGATAAATCACTCACAGATGTCTCATAGATAGCCTTGTATCTCAGTTGTAGCTTTGTTATATCAACTGCATGCAAAGAAGCTATTGTAAAATTGTAGGGAGAAGGGCTTTATAAATCAATCGGCAGGACATCTGCACTGAGCACAAACATCCAGCCTGTATGCTAATCTTCTGCTGACAGGAGTAGTTTGGTTTTACACTTAGTAACACTTGAAGGCCCTCAACAATGAAAGTGGGAGATGGTTTTACACTTAATAAACACTTGAAGGCCCTCAACAATGAAAATGGGAGATGGTTTTACACTTAATAAACACTTGAAGGCCCTCAACAATGAAAATGGGAGATGGTGTTACACTTAATAAACACTTGAAGGCCCTCAACAATGAAAATGGGAGATGGTGTTACACTTAATAAACACTTGAAGGCCCTCAACAATGAAAGTGGGAGATCTGATGAAGAAATAAAGAATAGAAAACTTTTCATGAGAAAGAGGGAGACAGAAAAAAACATCTCTCTAATTGGCTGCCTAAGGCCATGGTGAATAAAAGTAACAAATCTGATTAGAAATACCAAAGAGACTTGAAATCAGCTGATGGAGCTAACTACCTTAGTGTTACAAACTAACCATCGCTATGGTTACCTCAAAATCTGGTAACTACTTTTGGAATCACAAAAGATCATCTCGGGTAATAAAATGCACAGCTGTCCTGACAAAACTTTGTCTGCTTTCCAAGTATCCGAGTTAATTGCTGAGATGAAAAAATCTGGAACTTCGGTGTACACAATGGCAATCTCAAAAGTTGTCTGGTGATATTTATGAAGCAGAAAAGCTCTATCATCAAATTATTCATTCACAGGATGCAAAATATCTCAAGAAGAAATGAAATGCTGTTTCGTACATTTTTCCAAACTCCAAGAAGAATCCAGAGTTACTGAAAATAGGTATCTATTTTGTAAAGAAATCAGAATCACAATCAAAAGTGATAAGTCTGACTGTGTGAATAATTACTACTCTGAACACAACATACCCTGGTGAAATGTGTGGTGATGTTTGTAGTAGTGAAGATGGGTGAATATTGGAACAGATATTGCTGATAATCACCTCCATCGTAAATTGCACAAACACATGAAAATCATTTTCATGATAAACTACATAAAAACATCACAACCATTTTCATGATAAATAACATAACACATGATACCCATTTTTATAATAAATAACATAAACACGTGATAACCATTTTCATGATAAATTACATAAGCAGTGAATAAAAAAAATATTTGAAAGAAAGGAGACTAAAACATTGATCCACACCAAAAGATGGAAGTTTTCACAAGTTTGTACAACTGATGGAGTTAAATAATGAATGCTTTTGTTCTTTAGAAAATAGAAATGAAAATAATTGTTTGATTCTGATGTGCAATCAAAACTTTAGAGAGATTGTATGACCTCAGTGCAAAAGTGCTACACAAAAAATAATAATGGCTAGCAAGAGAGTGATGTAATAGGAGAATACTACGAAAGAAAAAGACAGCTCTCAAGGTTTACCATCAAGAAATGTGTGACCTGTTCATAGCTGATGTTACCACCCTGTGTGTGTGGAGATCAAAAATTGTCTGTCTGTGCTGAATAGAATGAATGTCAGACAAGTTCTCATTAAAAAATTCTCTGTCTGTGCTGAATGGAATGAATGTTAGACAAGTTCTCATCTTTTATACGTCGGTGAAATCCACCAGACTTAAAGGAATAAGACGGCATCAGGCAACATTGTGGGATGTTATCTGTAAGAGGCATCTGAGAACAGTGTGGAATGTTATCTGTAAGAAGCATCTGACAATAGTGTGGAATGTTATCTGTAAGAAGCATCTGACAATAGTGTGGAATGTTATCTGTAAGAAGCATCTGACAATAGTGTGGAATGTTATCTGTAAGAAGAATCTGACAATAGTGTGGGATGTTATCTGTAAGAAGCATCTGACAATAGTGTAGAATGTTATCTGTAAGAAGCATCTGACAATAGTGTGGAATGTTATCTGTAAGAAGCATCTGACAATAGTGTGGAATGTTATCTGTAAGAAGCATCTGACAATAGTGTGGGATGTTATCTGTAAGAAGCATCTGACAACAGTGTGGAATGTTATCTGTAAGAGGCATGTGACAACAGTGTGGAATGTTATCTGTAAGAGGCATGTGACAACAGTGTGGAATGTTATCTATAAGAGGCATTTGGCAACAGTGTGGAATGTTATCTATAAGAGGCATTTGACAACAGTGTGGAATGTTATCTATAAGAGGCATGTGACAACAGTGTGGAATGTTATTTGTAAGAGGCATGTGACAACAGTGTGGAATGTTATTTGTACAAGGCATGTGACAACATTGTGAAATGATATTTGTACAGGGTCCGGCATAAAGCATAGCTGGATTTTAAAAATGGAAAATAAATAAACGCTATACAAGTTTTTGGTAAGAAAAGTGAAATGACAGAAAAGTGGGTATTTTTATTATTACTGACAATCATATTCCAAGTCTGGAATGAAGTATTCAGTTAGCATCTGCACATAAAGATCACTATTAACAGCAAGAGGATGCCTGGTGACAAAGCGTTCCTAACAGCTGATCACCAAGGGCTACACAGCAATGCGTTGCGGACTTCTTGAATTCATTCAGGTGTCTGTTGAGTTTTGGACGACCAGTAGACTTGTTATTAAGGCAATTAGTGGTTTCGTTAAATTTTTTGAGCCACCTCACAATTGTTTTGTCTTCCACTCGGGAACATTATCACGGGGATGCAACTCAAATGGCGATTAAACTTTTGTTGTACAGTAATAGACGATTCTCCACTTTTAAAATAAGTTTCAACTGTAAATGCGTGATATTGTGTGTGCCAAGAAGCCATTGTTAAAAATGACTGATTGTCTGCTTCATCTCTGACTTCATGTTTTTTTTTAACACGTATTCAGTTTCTGCACACTACGTCAGTTAAACCCAGCTATAATTTATGCCGGACCCTGTACAAGGAAACTGGCAACAATGTGAAATGTTATTTGTACAAGGCAACTGGTAACAGTGTGAAATGTTTTTTTATGCACGGCAGTTGACAGTGTGAAATATTAAATATTTGACATGAACAAAGCTGAGTAATCATATGAAGTATCATGGAATACGGCAGACTAAAAGAAAGAGTAATGCCTTATGGACAGGAGTGAGTTCTCCTGACTTGTACCTAATAATGTGACAAGTCATATTACAGAATGGCAGTAGAGTGAGCAAAACCAACTGCTCAAAATTATAAACTGAACTGGACTGCAACAACCATTCCTTGAAGAAAACAAGACTTTATGCTGAACACCAACCAAGTTGTAACAAGGCTTTTAAAATTTAATGTACTATTTAATGAGGCATTCATGCCTCATTAACAAAAGTGTTAGCAAATAATGGTCTGACATACCGATGCGTGCTATAATGCAGGAACCTACAGCAGAAAGTATAACAACAACACAGCTCCTCAGATCATCAGATAAGTGTTCCCCTTCAAGTGAGCATTTCAGCCTGTTATATTTCTGGTTCCCAGGAAAGACAGTTGGGGTTGTGGATGTACATGTCACAAAGTTCACATGTTTTCAAAACTGAACATACAACAGTCGTATATGTCACAAAGTTCACATGTTTTCACAGCTGAACACACAACAATTGTATATGTTACAAAGTTCAAGTGTTTTCACAGCTGAACACACAACAATTGTATATGTTACAAAGTTCAAGTGTTTTCACAGCTGAACACACAACAATTGTATATGTTACAAAGTTCAAGTGTTTTCACAGCTGAACAAACAACAGTCGTACATGTCCAAACTATTTATAATTTTGTATTTACATCACTAGCATCACAGTGATATGCCAAATTGTCATGGCCTTCATTCTGAATATGTCCTTTTCCTGAATGGTTTGGTATTTCTCCATTACTTGCCACAGTCTCAACATTTTCATGAACTTTCTCCTGATTTTCATATTTCTGTGAAATAAAACAAGAAAATAAGATCTTTTTGTTCAAATAAATAACCTAAAATGAAATTAATCTTGTTACAGTTCCGATGATTGCAAGTGCAATCAGTCTTCTAAAAGACTCCCTAAAGATAATCAAATAAAACACTGATTACATCTCCTATCAAAAGAACATGAATTTTTTTTTCCTTTAGATAGAAATGTTACTGCTGTTCTGAACTCATTAAGTGTTTATTCGAAGAGAACAAAGAACAAAACTGCATGTCTAGTTACGGCTAACTCATTTCAGATGATGTTTGCACTAACTGGTTCGTTTGCTACTTTGAATGCTTGCTAATAAAACAGTAGAACAGTCAACAAACAGAAATCAAGTTGGCAAATCACCCGAATTAGATTAGAAAGAAATACAGGAGTTAGTCAATAAGTTATTCACGGTTACAGCCCTTTATATTCTTGTTATAAACCAATGCTCACCCCTTTGTGGTCGATTCCAAATCGCAGGGGTCGGAGGATGCGCTCTGGCAGGCACGGGAATATGGTATCAAACAACGGACAAATAAGGCGGGGGTTCAGACTTGATGGCCGAGTTAGTCCTGTTGAATTTGTGACATTTCAGAAAATATTAGTAGAAAAATATCCTACAGTGATGCTGGCAACTACATGCAATGTTATGTGTCATATTGTTATATGTTTTATGTTACATAAGGAATGGAGAAGAGGATGAACAGAAATGGCCTTCTCTGGCTAAGGTCAAAGTGTCCTATTGGCAGGTACCCTGATCAACATGTCCTTTGGTTAAACAAAAGCGTTGTTATGTGTAAACTAAACGAGATGCCCGAGGCCTTGAATGCCGGGTGTATGGTTCACATCTCGTTACGGGTGGATCTGGTTTGCAGTACCACCGGGTCACGGCCTGTTGTTTTCGTCGTCTTAAAAAAAAGGCTAAACACAGTATGTGGTCTAATTATAAACCTCCTTTGATGTCATTCCTTCTTATACCTCCCCTCTCCAAGAAACGGCGGTAGAGTTAAGGGTACTCCCCCAACCCTCTCCCCCCGTAGTCTCAGTGTTGTCATCGCAATGGAGAATAAGAAAAGCAGCACAAAGTGAAAGAAAAGTTCCTGCCCAATGCAGAATTACCTGTTTCTGAGAATATGTTACAGTTTCTTCCATCGTGATTATATCTACATTCGCAAATTTTAACTGCTAAAGTAGTTTTAAAATTATGCACTCTGTATTTTACAAAACAATTTTACTACAGGTAATATGCGGCAATAATCTTTATCAGTTGTTATCAGAAGTTTGTTTCACTGCCTTTTCTAAACTGTATTTTGTTAAAAAGTCTTGCTATTTTCAACACTCGGATATCGATAACTCTCTCTCTCTCTCTCGTTTTATCTAAGAATTTTTAGAATCAAGGTCAGTAAACAGAGCCATTAAACCAGGCAAACATCTGAGGACCGTTATACCCCCTCCCCACCCCATTCTTCAGGAAATGTTGTAACGCACAGTGTGAAGCACGAACTCGTGTGCTTTCATGGCCCAGCTGTGCTGTCAGCATCGAAAGTCACTTACTGGTTAAAGATTTATTAAATGTATGTACTTTTATTACGTATGAATAGATGAGTATTTACAGCGCAATTTACCCACCGATAGCCAGTACACATTGAAGCCTACCATGATAATACTTCTATATATTTTCTGAACTATTTTTTTGTACTAGTTACAAGTATTGTTAAACTGTTTATTAACAAAAATTTGTGTAAATTCGATATCTTCTGTTTAACTTTTCCCCTCGACACATTATATTACTGCTTATTTATTTATTTTAAATAGTCTACAACTACTGCTCGTGTTTTTTTTTCAGCATATTGTAACTACTGCTGAACCTTTTCCCACATATTACAACTCCTGTCAAACCCTTCCCTCTCCCCACATTCTATAACTCCTGTCAAACCCTTTTCCTCCTCAAACTATAACTCCTGTCAAACCCTTCCCTCTCCCCACATTCTATACCTCCTGTCAAACCCTTCCCTCTCCCCACATTCTATAACTCCTGTCAAACCCTTCCCTCTCCCCACATTCTATAACTCCTGTCAAACATTTCCCCCCACTTACTATAACTCCGGTCAAACCTTCTCCCCTACGTATTATAACTCTTGTCAAACCTTTTCCCCTCACACATTATAACTCCTGTCAAACCTTTTCCCCCACATACTACAACTCCTGTCAAACCGTTTCCCACCACATATGATAACTCCTATCAAACCTTCCCCTTCCCACAATACTATAACTCCTGTCAAACCCTTTTCTTGCATACTATAACCCCTGTCAAACTTCCCCCCCACATACTATAACTCATATCAAACCCTTTCCCCACGCATACTATAACTCCTGTCAAGCCCTTTTCTTCCACATACTATAAATCCTGTCAAACCCATTCCCCACATACTATAACTCCTGTCAAACCCTTTCCCCACACATACTATAACTCCTGTCAAACCCTTTCCCCCCACATATTACAACTCCTGTCAAACCCTTTTCCACATATTACACCTGTCAAACCCTTTTCCCCTACATATTACAAGTAGAACTGAACTGTTTTTCTTACACTACTACATCGACCCGGATTTCTATACGAAGACGCTGTTTATTTTCTTTACCATAGCTACTTTACTATAGGTCCTGTGAAAAAGTTTAACAGTCAGTTTAGATGGAGAGTTTGTCAAACAAAAAGAGAGATCTCTACAAAGTCTCGATGGAATAATGAGACAGATCTCTACAAAGTCTCAGTACTCCAGAGCAGAACAGTGAGAAAAATCTCTATAAAGTCTCGACACTCCAGCGTGGAATAATGAGATAGATCTCTACAAAGTCTCGATGGAATAATGAGACAGATCTCTACAAAGTCTCGATGGAATAATGAGATAGATCTCTCTTTCAATCATATGACATGTCCCTTCCAGAGCGTTGTCCCTCTCACAGCCTCCCTGAATGCAACACGGTCTCGCGCAAGTTGACCGGCGTCTTGCAGGGACACATTCACACTTTCCGTGATGTCCTGAGTCCACCTGCGGCGATGTCATCCCTTTTCTCTTCTGCCGGGCACTATGCTTTCTACCATCAACCTCTTCAAGCTATTGTGTCTCTTGATGTGGCCGAAATATCTCAGCTTTCTAATTTTTATTGTGTTAACAAGTCAGACAGATCTCTATAAAATCTTAATACTCTAGCATGGAACAATGAGATAGATATCTACAACTTAATATTCCAGCGTGGAACAATATTCTCTCTCTCTCTCTCTGTGTGGGAGGGAGGAAGAGAACGAGTAGGAGAATGAAAGAGAGAGAGAAGTTGGGGGGGGGGGGTTCTTACTTTGCTCCTGCCTGGACTAAACTGACCGCCACCGAGGACGCATAATTTAAGTGGAGAGGGAGTTACGCAGTTTTATGAAAGTGAATACTGAGTATGACAGTTGAGGCAGACGCATGGTTTTATGAGAGTGATCAACAGCGTTACGTGATTTGTGAAAGAGTTTAATCAGTAATGAGTATGATTAATGAATATGATCGTGCAGATAGTCACATGGTTTTAAGATATTGTAATCAGTAATGTGCATATTAATGAGTATGATCATTAACGTACCTGTGAGACAGCTAACGATGAGCCCAACTCCCACTAGCACGACCACACCCACAGCCGTGTAGTACAGGTAAGAAAGTGTGTAGATGTATTCCACACCTTCATAACTGTAACAGACAAAACATTTGATCCTGTTTTGTTTTGTTTTAGATTTTAGAATACTACTTTTTTCATTTATAATAAACTTATCATCATCATGTGCCGTCCAGTAAGCGCTGGAGATCATGCTTCCTCACAGATCTCCGGGCGTGTTATTTTCCATCAGCTCAGCTTGTGACATTATTATGCCATCGCTACAGACTGTCCATGGTTTGCTCACTTAGTTTTCCTATGTCTTTCTTATCATTTATCTTTCCTGTTGTTAAATCTCTTATAATTTATCTTTCCTGTCATTATGATCTCTTATTATTTACCTTTCCTGTTGTTATAATCTCTTATTATTTACCTTTCCTGTTGTTATAATCTCTTATCCTTTATCTTTCCTGTTGTTATGGTCTCTTATAATTTACATTTCCTGTTGTTATGATCTCTTATCCTTTATATTTCCTGTTGTTATGATCTCTTATCATTTACCTTTCCTGTTATGATGTTTTCAAGCCCTCCTATTCTCATTATATGTCCAACGAATGATGTCTGTTGTTGTCTTATGGATATGAGTAGAAAGAAAGTTCTTTTCTACATCTGCTGTTGTTAGACATTCCCTGTTTGTCATCTTTGTTTGGCCACGGCACTCTTAACATTCTTCTAATGAACCACATCTCTGTTGCCTCTGATGATCCCTGCATCGATCTGTTGATTGTCCATGACTCATTTCCACAGAGTAGGATAGGATCAATGTAGCATTTCTTGAACTCTCTTTCTGCCGTTCACTGACACAGATGCAGTACACAAGATGTTCCTCGTTTGCCTGACTGCTTCTCTGGCTTGACATATTCTGTTCTTTATTTCAGAAGAGCACTTCCTATCTGATGTAAACCGATCATTAATCTCTCATTAACCGAGTGCCCAAATATTTAATTTCTTGCACATGTCTCAAGCTTAGGACACACACAGAAAATTAGTAACACAACAGAACAGAAGAAATATAAAAGAACAAAAATATACATTTAAAGACTTTCTAACTGGCGTACACAACTTTTGTATGCACTCTAAAATAGTAATATACAAAAGTTTCATACGTGACGTCCCAGGAGATCTTGATAAAATATTGATCTATTAAAAATAGCAGCAAAAGGAATTTTGAAATGTACAAAACGATAATTTCTGAAACAAAATGGTGACGTAAATCAACTACAATGATAAAGAACCCATGACTGGCGTGGCTAAAGTTGCACATGCGCAAATTTTTGGACTCTGAAATCCTAAAATTTCTCACTTCAAAAACCTCAGCAAAGTTCTTAATGGCATACAATGGAAACTTTTTTTTCTTCTTTTTCTGTTCTTTCCTTTTTTCCCTCTCAGATCAGCCATTCAGCATCCACCCCGTTAAGGTTTGCCGGTCACTGAACACAATTTAAGAGGGGGGGGGGGAGGAAAATGAAGGAGCGTCAAAAGAATCGAAACAATATAAATGACGTCTGTACATAAGCAACTGAAAGTTTAAAAACCTCATTCCTCTAATCTGACGACGAAGTAAATGCTAAAAAAATGCAGTCTGTACTCCAATTCCTACATTCATTACCTTTTTGCAGTTGCAGCTACCACTGCTGTGGTGCTGAAGTTGGCAGGCGTTGCGGTAGTCGTTGCATTGATATGCCAGAAACAGTTCACGTCGGAGACGGGTGATTTGACAGCCGTGTTCACTTTGTGTACGAATGCCCCAATTCCAATCCAGGACATCAGCACCAAGGATACGAAGAGGCCAGCTATTGCCCCCTGGAAGGTTACAATTAAAAGCCAAATTAAGATTTTTTTTTTTGTGGTTTAGACAAATATTGTTTTAAATTAAACTTTTGCTGTTCTTGTCAGTGCTAAGTGTCCGGCTTTGGAGGGGGGGGGGGGTTAGCTGTAATGGCCAACTACAACTGCCTGTACTTGGTTCTAGAGATGGTCAAAACAAAGATGTTGCTCTTACGTCGTGTGTTTAGAATGAAACAAGTTTGTAGCAGGCTGTTGTTGCTTTTCCCGTGTCACCGGCCCTACAGGGACTTTGGGCTAGTGCTTGCCCAACAAGATCTACAAAAACAAACTTTTCTATAGACTACAAGACAACATGACTGAACAACAACCAGTCTCATGGGTTGATCAGGAAAAGGAGATGGACATATGTTGGTCACTTGATGAGAAGAAATGATCAGAGAATCACAAAACAAACTATCAAGTGGAACACAACAGACCAAAGAAAAAGGGACAGACCGCGTGAAACTCTGAAGAGGTCATTGTTAAGAGAGGCCAAATTAACAGGCATAAAATCTCTTGATGAGGTTGAAAGACTCGCAGAAGACAGGAAAAATTGGCGAACTATCTTGCGAGCCTTATATGACGTTTAATGGCACGGGAAGGTAGTTTATTATTTAATATGGAAATTTGCCGTACAAAAGCATACAAAAACACAACAAACTTCTGCTAACTCCAGCTTTTTGTTTTCCGATACGAGATATTTGCCAGGTTTAATGTGCGTAGTCAAGGGCACACAAAGCACGTGGTTACTGATAAAAGCCACGTAAGGCAAGACACAACAAAATCATTGATAATTTCATGCACATTCCTGCCATGCGGAGACATATCAAGACCCGGGAGTGTCCCGTAGACTGTGTAACAGAAGAGGTTTATTAATTAACGTGTATATTTATACATTTAGTTTTATATAAATATACACGTATATAAATCTATATGTATACATTTAGTTTTATATAAATATACACGTATATAAATCTATATTTATACATTTAGTTTTATAAATATACACGTATATAAATGTATATTTATACATTTAGTTTTATACATAAAAACAGCTGAGAAACACATAAATGCCTTTGAATGTAAATGCTACAGAAGAGCTCTTCAAATATCATGAACACAAAAAAGAACAAATATATCTATACTACAAGAACTTAATATTGAAGAAGGCTGGCTAGTGAAGAGGATTAAAAAGAGAAAACTTAAATATTTTGGACACGAATAAACGCCATGATAATCTAGAGAAGACCGTCATGGAAGGGTACATAATGGAAAAAAGAAAGAGAGGAAGACCAAGGCGAAGATGGCTGCAAGACATTGTTGATGATCAGCAGCAGGTCATCTTGCTCACAACCGAGAGGCCTACATGAGTCCTGTTAAGGAGGCACAGTTTCGCAAGGGACATGTAAATGAATGAATGAATGCATGAATGAGTTTTATATACGATAGTTAACCCCCCCCCCCCCCCAAATTATTCGTGTCCACATACAGAAGACGTGCAAGTAAAAGACGTGCAGGTAGAACACATGCAAGTAGAAGACGTGCAGGTAGAACACATGCAGGTAGAAGACGTGCAGGTAGAAGACATGCAGGTAGGAGTGTTGTCGGAATAACTGTGCTGGAGTTAAGTCACAGCCAATCAGAGCTGGCCAAGACTGTTCAACACCTCTGTGGTGATTCTCATAACAGGCTGCTGTGTTCCTCCAGTCAGGCGAGACTGGGCTTGGAGTGATCTCCTTGGTAGTGAAGCCTGAGGAGAAGCTCACTTCCTGGGTCCGCTCTCAGCCTTCAAGCAAGCACGCTCCCCATCCGACACCATGGCTATGCATAATCATCATGTTCTTCAGCTAGAAAGATCAGTTTGTAGTCCCAGCGAGACCAGAATAAGAAAAAAAAGAATCTAGTAAATGCTTGTAATATCTTTGTGATCCGTGCGTGTTCTTATAAAATCTACACTTAAAGTAAATAAACAAAACATTCAAGATGGCCTCCCACTTGCGCCAGGTTATGTTTATACAAACGTAGCACCAATGGTAATCGCTCTCTGTGCTTGATTGAAAGGTAATCTCGAAATCAAAGCAGTTCTGTCAGCCATGTTCGTGCTTTCAGATCTCAACAAATGACCCCACAGTCTTTTGATCTAACCAAGAATTTCTAATTTACAGCATCAAATACGTGACTAAGAACGTCTATTTTGTTGGTAAGTGTTACCTTGTGTCTAGCAAGTGAAAAACGCACACCACAGGGCGCCGTGTTGCGAACAGCTCGACTTTAACCTCACAAAATAAACAGAAGCGCTGGCCATTCACGCTGTAATAGGTTTTCCTTCCAAAAACTGAATTATCTACTCTTATATCCTTCCCGTGCCGTTAAACGTCACATAGGGCTCGCAAGGTAGTTCGCCAATTTTTCCTTTCTTCGGCGAGTCTTTCAACCTCATCAAAGGATTTTATGCCTATTACTCTCTTAACAATGTCCTCTCAGAGTTTCACGCGGTCTGCCTCTTTTTCTTCGGTCTGTTGTGTTCCATTTTATAACTTGTTTTGG
Organism: Achatina immaculata; assembly: GCA_009760885.1. Lineage (NCBI taxonomy): Eukaryota > Metazoa > Mollusca > Gastropoda > Stylommatophora > Achatinidae > Lissachatina > Lissachatina immaculata. Next base: position 60,830,785 of record CM019719.1, on the reverse strand, counting down.
GATTCTTTGATCGTTTCTTCTCATCACGCGACCAACATATGTCCATCTTTTCCTGATCACCCAATGAGACTGGAAACCGAATTATGGGCACATGATAAAGGTAAACATGACTTCCATCTTCTGTCAGTAAGTAATTAGCTGTTGTTTAAAGTATTTAATAATGTGAAACAAAAACTGCTACTTGTCCGACGTAACGAGCGATGACGGCGTCAGAGAGTTTCTGTTTTCTTTTGTTTTGTTTTAACCTGGGGCATTATTTACAGTAAAAATGTTCGCTTTAGTTAAAGAAAACATGACATTTTCCCAGTTTCACATACGACCATCTCGTATCTCTGGCCCAGTGACAGTGCGTTGTCCTCTAGCGGCAGTTGCTGCTCGTTCACAGTCATTCTCTATCCCTCACGTCTTGCGTATTTTGTATTCTTCCAGACTAAATATACAACACTGCACTATCACTTTAGTGTGCTATAGGACTTTACTGTGTTCTATCACTTTACTGTACGCAAGCCTCGCTGTTTCACATTTGCTAAATTTGTCCTTCAGATCTGGGACTCAGGGGGCGTGTTCTACCTGTCTAATCTTAACTTTTCCTACTCATACTGTCTCGGCGATCCTATACCACCCTACCATGTCAAACTGTCCACTGTCTCGGCGATCCTATACTACCCTACCATGTCAAACTGTCCACTGTCTCGGCGATCCTATACCACCCTACCATGTCAAACTGTCCACTGTCTTGGTGATCCTATACCACCCTACCATGTCAAACTGTCCACTGTCTCGGCGATCCTATACCACCCCACCATGTCAACTGTCCATTGTCTCGGCGATCCTATACCACCCTACTATGTCAAACTGTCCATTGTCTCGGCGATCCTATACCACCCTACCATGTCAAACTGTCCATTGTCTCGGCGATCCTATACCACCCTACCATGTCAAACTATCCATTGTCTCGGCGATCCTATACCACCCTACCATGTCAAACTGTCCATTGTCTCGGCGATCCTATACCACCCTACTACATCAAACTGTCCAATGTCTTGGTGATTCTATACTAACCATGTCAAACTGTCCACTGTCTTGGTGATTCTTTACTACCCTACTATGTCAAACTGTCCATTGTCTTGGTGATCCTATACCCCCTACTATGTCAAACTGTCCATTGTCTTGGTGATCCTATACCCCCTACTATGTCAAACTGTCCATTGTCTTGGTGATCCTATACCCCCTACTATGTCAAACTGTCCATTGTCTTGGTGATCCTATACCCCCTACTATGTCAAACTGTCCACTATCTTGGTGATCCTATACCCCCTACTATGTCAAACTGTCCACTATCTTGGTGATCCTATACCACCCTACTATGTCAGACTGTCCAGTGTCTTTTATTTCGTCCTTCCTCTGCTATCGTCTCATTTATTCTTCCTGTTACAATGTTGTCAAGTCTCCATTTTTCTTGAAAGCTTCAGTGACTTCTACAAACTTAACCCCATTCCCTCATTCACACATACGCACATATGTACTACCCGCTAGCTGCAAAAGCATATCCCATTATGGTTTGCTGGTCATCATCCTTTGCAGAAGATCACATCCATTCTCTGTGCAAGCCAGATATCTGCTTCCATGTTTGTTTTCATTTGAAACTTGAACAAGATATGATTGAGTCGCTGCTTGTTTTAAAACTAAAAATAATTGTCTTCCTTTAAAAAAAAAACCAATCTACCTTACAATTTCTTGCAGCTTTCCATTTTAGCAGCAGTTATCAACAGCTTTGGCTTTCTAAACCAGTGGAAGACGACATCCTACGAAGAAGATGGGGGTGGATCGGACACACCCTACGGAAATCCACATCCAGCACCACAAGGCAAGCCCTAACATGGAACCCACAGGGTAAAAGGAGGAGAGGGAGACCTAGGAACTCCTGGCGCCGAAGTCTGGACACGGACATCAAAATAATGAACCAGACATGGAGACAGTTGGAAAGAGTGGCCCAGGACCGAACTGCCTGGAGAGCTCTTGTTGGCGGCCTATGCTCCACGAGGGGTCAGAGGCATAGATAGATAGATAGATAGATAGATAGATAGATAGATAGATAGATAGATAGATAGATAGATAGATAGATAGATAGATAGATAGATAGATAGATAGATAGATAGATAGATAGATATCAACAGCTCATTTATTTCTTGTTTTGTAAAGTGAATCATCGAAACAATGACAGACTGTCGATGTTATCGAAGTGCAGTATGGGTAAATTACCAGTGAGGTTTCCATGTGCCCGTATGTCACATGACTTGCTCATAATTTACTGTTCTGTGGTTTTTGTTCAGAAACTGTACGAGTGATCAGGTGTATTTTTCTAACAGTATCATCAGTGATCAGGTGTATTTTTCTAACAGTATCATCAGTGATCAGGTGTATTTTTCTAACAGTATCATCAGTGATCAGGTGTATTTTTCTAACAGTATCATCAGTGATCAGGTGTATTTTTCTAACAGTATCATCAGTGATCAGGTGCATTTCTGTTTATCTGGAAGAGCGTGGCGACTTTTAAAAAGCAATCAATTACCTACTTATTACAAGCTTATATCTCTGCTCATACATAAATTCTATTTTTCATTCAGTAGTCCATTTGGACTCGACATTATAGTTCAGGCATACCAGTTAGAACAAAGACTACTGAAATGTGGTTCTTAAGAAGGATGCTTCGCATTCCATGGACATCCAGAAGACAAACAATGAAATATTACAGCTGGCAAAGGAATATCTCTAACTAGCGCCGTACATAAGAAAAAGACAATCAAAGTTTATCAGACACATCAGTAGACATGAAGGTCTGGAAATATTGGTCATGATTGGAAAGACAAACGGCAAAAGACAGAGAGGGCGGAGAAGTCAGAAATACCTGGAAGTCCTGACTGCATGGTTTGGTAGGAAAACAGCAGTCATCTTGATTCGAGACACGGAGGATAGTGCGAGATGGAGAGAGATGACTGTCTGCACGGCACTGTCTGATCTGTTATAAACTGACCACTGTCCTTTTTTGATGTTGTTCATCCACAGATGACCACTGCAGTCTTCGTTATTTTATCAGTGGTTACCTCCTTGTTTTGCTATGACATCCATTTTAATACACATTTTGTTGTTTGTAAACAAATCTTATAACTAAACACAACTCTTCTATTCCTGTGAGAATAAATGCCCGATTACTGCAAAAGAAAATTTAAATTGTGATATTCGATTATTTACCCACATGTTTGCCCAGTAATAGAAAAATGCAGTGAGTATTATGATATTCTATTACTTACCCACATGTTTGCCCAGTAATAGAAAAATGCAGTGAGTATTATGATATTCTATTACTTACCCACATGTTTGCCAAACAATAAAAAAAATTGCAGTGAGTATTATGATATTCTATTACTTACCCACATGTTTGCCCAGTAATAGAAAATTGCAGTGAGTATTATGATATTCTATTACTTACCCACATGTTTGCCCAGTAATAGAAAAATGCAGTGAGTATTATGATATTCTATTACTTACCCACATGTTTGCCCAGTAATAGAAAAATGCAGTGAGTATTATGATATGCTATTACTTACCCACTTGTTTGGTTCTAAGGACTGCAAACGCGCCACAAACAGCCTCTGACAGTCAAGTCCAGCTCCTGGCCTTCCCGTGGCAGAACTGTTTAAACTGACAGGAGAAGGGGCGAGGGCGAATATCTGGCGCCTGAAAACCAGTTACTTAGGGTAGATGAGTGGCACGTTTGGTAGCTCATCTGCCGCTGTTGGCGAGATCTTCAGCTGCCGTGCGTGGAGCGGTGCTCCTCCCGGCCAATGAAGAAATTTGCAAATGAGGTTGCCGCGTAGCATCACTGCGGAAAAGGTTGTTGAAAGAATAAAGCGAAGCAAACAGTCAAATCACGGCACCTCTGGTCTGGAGGTTGGCCACGTCCTGAGTGCAGTCATATCGGGTGAAATGCATGAACCGGCTTGTCCCAGAGGTTAAGTCACTGCTGGCTTGACTCTTCAAATGCCGCGCGCGGAGTGAAGCTCCTCCCAGTTAAGGAAGTAAATGCGGAAATAAAGGTTGCTGTGCGGCGCCGATGGGAAAAGGTGGTGGAAAGTGAAATTTAACCTGGTATGTCCAGTAGTATCGCTACGAGAGCTATACCACGGCACCTCTGCTCTAGAGGCCGCCTACGTCCGAAATACACCTACACTGGTGAAATATGCCTAAACCGGCACACACCAGGGGTGGAACTCGATGGCTAGACATGTCATGCCACCTCCGCTCTAGAGGTCGGTAACGCCTGATAAACACCCATACTGGTGAATTTTGCCTAAACCGGCTCATACCAGGGGTGAATCTTGAAGGCTATGAATGTCACAGTACCTCTGCCCTAGAGGTCGGTCCCGTCCCAAACACGCCCATACTGGGAAATGCCTAAACCGGCTCAACCCAGGGGTGGAAGTCACTAGTGGCGAGGATTCGTCCTCCTGGACAAAAGCTCCATCCTGGTCACAACTAGGAAGGGTAGCGGCCACGACCGCAAAATGCTGAAGTCGGAGACACTGGACCAGGGAAGTCTAGATAGGCAACCACCTCTCACCCGGCGGGGATGTCTGCGTATCCTAATCACGCTGAGGTTTTCCGGTGAGAAAGTCCAACCCTGGACTGGATGGGCAACCACCTCTCACCCGGCGGTGATACACGGGTATCTCAAAACACGTCGAGGTTTTCCGGTGAGAAAGTCCAACTCTGGCCAGGGTGGGCTACCGCCTCTCACCCAGCGGGGATGCACTGATATTCCAAACACGTCGAGGTCTTCCGGTGAGAAAGTCCAACCCTAGACCAAACTGGTGCAATGAAAACCACGGTGTCACGCAATCCCGCTTCCGAGACCCACCAAGAATACAGGCTAAAGCACTGTGATACTCTGAACCCCTTGTGGTCCTTTCGTGGAACTCGTGTGGTCTATTTTGGACCACACAGGGGACCACGGGACCTAACGAGGACCACAGGCGTGAATTCAGTAGGTTCACAGTGCGGTTTTTGGTGGTAGAAGTGAACGAAGAAGAAGAAGAAGACCCACTTGTTTGCCAAACAATAAAAAAAAAACTGCAGTGAGTATTATGATATTCTATTACTTACCCACTTGTTTGGTTCTAAGGACTGCAAACGCGCCACAAACAGCCTCTGACAGTCAAGTCCAGCTCCTGGCCTTCCCGTGGCAGAACTGTTTAAACTGACAGGAGAAGGGGCGAGGGCGAATATCTGGCGCCTGAAAACCAGTTACTTAGGGTAGATGAGTGGCACGTTTGGTAGCTCATCTGCCGCTGTTGGCGAGATCTTCAGCTGCCGTGCGTGGAGCGGTGCTCCTCCCGGCCAATGAAGAAATTTGCAAATGAGGTTGCCGCGTAGCATCACTGCGGAAAAGGTTGTTGAAAGAATAAAGCGAAGCAAACAGTCAAATCACGGCACCTCTGGTCTGGAGGTTGGCCACGTCCTGAGTGCAGTCATATCGGGTGAAATGCATGAACCGGCTTGTCCCAGAGGTTAAGTCACTGCTGGCTTGACTCTTCAAATGCCGCGCGCGGAGTGAAGCTCCTCCCAGTTAAGGAAGTAAATGCGGAAATAAAGGTTGCTGTGCGGCGCCGATGGGAAAAGGTGGTGGAAAGTGAAATTTAACCTGGTATGTCCAGTAGTATCGCTACGAGAGCTATACCACGGCACCTCTGCTCTAGAGGCCGCCTACGTCCGAAATACACCTACACTGGTGAAATATGCCTAAACCGGCACACACCAGGGGTGGAACTCGATGGCTAGACATGTCATGCCACCTCCGCTCTAGAGGTCGGTAACGCCTGATAAACACCCATACTGGTGAATTTTGCCTAAACCGGCTCATACCAGGGGTGAATCTTGAAGGCTATGAATGTCACAGTACCTCTGCCCTAGAGGTCGGTCCCGTCCCAAACACGCCCATACTGGGAAATGCCTAAACCGGCTCAACCCAGGGGTGGAAGTCACTAGTGGCGAGGATTCGTCCTCCTGGACAAAAGCTCCATCCTGGTCACAACTAGGAAGGGTAGCGGCCACGACCGCAAAATGCTGAAGTCGGAGACACTGGACCAGGGAAGTCTAGATAGGCAACCACCTCTCACCCGGCGGGGATGTCTGCGTATCCTAATCACGCTGAGGTTTTCCGGTGAGAAAGTCCAACCCTGGACTGGATGGGCAACCACCTCTCACCCGGCGGTGATACACGGGTATCTCAAAACACGTCGAGGTTTTCCGGTGAGAAAGTCCAACTCTGGCCAGGGTGGGCTACCGCCTCTCACCCAGCGGGGATGCACTGATATTCCAAACACGTCGAGGTCTTCCGGTGAGAAAGTCCAACCCTAGACCAAACTGGTGCAATGAAAACCACGGTGTCACGCAATCCCGCTTCCGAGACCCACCAAGAATACAGGCTAAAGCACTGTGATACTCTGAACCCCTTGTGGTCCTTTCGTGGAACTCGTGTGGTCTATTTTGGACCACACAGGGGACCACGGGACCTAACGAGGACCACAGGCGTGAATTCAGTAGGTTCACAGTGCGGTTTTTGGTGGTAGAAGTGAACGAAGAAGAAGAAGAAGACCCACTTGTTTGCCAAACAATAAAAAAAAAACTGCAGTGAGTATTATGATATTCTATTACTTACCCACTTGTTTGCCAAACAATAAAAAAAATTGCAGTGAGTATTATGATATTCTATTACTTACCCACTTGTTTGCCAAACAATAAAAAAAAATTGCAGTGAGTATTATGATATTCTATTACTTACCCACTTGTTTGCCAAACAATAAAAAAAATTGCAGTGAGTATTATGATATTCTATTACTTACCCACTTGTTTGCCAAACAATAAAAAAAATTGCAGTGAGTATTATGATATTCTATTACTTACCCACTTGTTTGCCAAACAATAAAAAAAAATTGTAGTGAGTATTATAATATCGATTACTTACCCACTTGTTTGCCCAATAATAGAAAATTGTAGTGAGTATTATGACATTCGATTACTTACCCACTTGTTTGCCCACGGAAAGAACATTCCCAAAACAAAAAGGCCAAAGAACGGGCCATTGAGTAGACCATAAATGGCGTATGTGGCCTGGATATTTGAAACAGAAAAGAAAGAATAGAGTAAAGCTGGATACATATGTAAAGTTGGATATACGTGGAAAGTTGGATACATATAAGAGACAAAATAGTGTAAAATTAGATACATGAGTAAAGCTGATACATGAAAGAAAAATAGTCTAAAGTTGAATACATGAAAGAAAGAACATGTAAAGTTGGATACATGAAAGAAAGAACAAGTAAAGTTGAAAGAGTGAATAGTGTAAGTCTAACATAAAATAAGTTTGAATTTTTTTATTATTATTGGCGCTGTAGTGAATGTTAGGAAGTAGTGTATATACGAGAAGATGTGGCTATGTTTCTTCCTCTAGAGCAGTGGTTGTAGTGAATGTTAGGAAGTAGTGTATATACGAGAAGATGTGGCTATGTTTCTTCCTCTAGAGCAGTGGTTGTAGTGAATGTTAGGAAGTAGTGTATATACGAGAAGATGTGGCTATGTTTCTTCCTCTAGAGCAGTGGTTGTAGTGAATGTTAGGAAGTAGTGTATATACGAGAAGATGTGGCTACGTTTCTTCCTCTAGACCAGTGGTTTCCAGCCTTATTGCGCTTGCGTACCCATTGGCAGTCTATTTCCATAAATAGCACCCTTTATATTAGCAAAAGTGCTTGTTACTAAGATGGTTCCTGTTATTTATCTGTTTTCTGCCTTTATCTAACCTCTTCTAGTGTTTTTAACATCTTCTCGCGTATCCTTAGGAGGTACTGCTGCGAATCCCCAGGTTGAGAACCACTGCTGTAGAGTGAAGATATAAGAGTAGTCTAGGAACACGAGTTTTATGCTCAACTTTGAGCAACCTACGAAACTTGGATGATGGGTACAATAATTGTTAATTATAGTTGTTAAAACTGAAAGAAATTTAACACCCTGAGTAGAAAAGATGGTTTAGTTTTACAAATGAGACAGTAAGAGGAAAGAAAGAGGACAGTAAGAGGAAAGAAAGAGGACAGTAAGAGGAAAGAAAGAGGACAGTAAGAGGAAAGAAAGAGGACAGTAAGAGGAAAGAAAGAGGACAGTAAGAGGGCAGTAAGAGGTAAGAAAGAGGACAATAAGAGGTAAGAAAGAGGACAGTAAGAGGAAAGAAACGGCCGATAGTCCCCCTCCCCCCGCACCTCTTACTTTTTTTCTATCTTTATTTCTTTTTTATTTATTTTTGTTAATGTAAAACCGGACGCCTCGAACACGTTGAACCGAATAGCAAGCAAGCAAACCAGGACATCATGGGCCAGGAGTACACCAGAATGTAACTTTAAAATAAACAGAAGCCGATGGGACTTCGTCTAGTTCTGGCTGTGGACTAAACTTATTCCTACAACGATGAGATATGGACTAAACTTATCCCTACATCGATGAGATATGGACTAAACTTATCACTACATCGATGAGATATGGACTAAAAAAACTTATCACTACATCGATGAGATATGGACTAAACTTATCCCTACATCGACGAGATATAGACTAAACTTATCCATACATCGATGAGATACAGACTAAACTAATCCCCACAACGATGAGATATGGACTAAACGTATCCCTACATCGATGAAATATAGACGAAACTTATCCCTACATCGATGAGATACAGACTAAACTAATCCCCACAACGATGAGATATGGACTAAACTTATCACTACATCGATGAGATATGGACTAAACTTATCACTACAACGATGAGATATGGACTAAACTTACCACTACATCGATGAGATATGGACTAAACTTATCCCTACAACGATGAGATATAGACTAAACTTATCACTACAACGATGAGATATGGACTAAACTTACTCTTACATCGATGAGATATGGACTAAACTTACTCCTACATAGATGAAACATGGATTAAACTTACTCCTAATGGATGAAACGTAGACTGAACTCACATCTAAATGAATGAAACATGGATTAAACTTACTCTTACATGAATGAAACATGAACTAAACTTATCCCTACATGGATGAAACATGAACTAAACTGACTCTTACATGGACGAAACACGGACTAAATTTATCCCTGCATGGATGAAACATGGACTAAACTTACCCCAACATGGATGAAACATGGATTAAACTTACCCCTACATGGATGAAACATGGACTAAACTTACCCCTACATGGATGAAACATGGACTAAACTAACCCCTACATGGATGAAACATGGACTAAACTTACCCCCACATGGATGAAACATGAACTAAACTAACCCCTACATGGATGAAACATGGACTAAACTTACCCCTACATGGATGAAACATGGACTAAACTAACCCCTACATGGATGAAACATGGACTAAACTTACCCCTACATGGATGAAACATGGACTAAACTTACCCCTACATGGATGAAACATGGACTAAACTAACCCCTACATGGATGAAACATGGACTAAACTAACCCCTACATGGATGAAACATGGACTAAACTTACCCCTACATGGATGAAACATGGACTAAACTAACCCCTACATGGATGAAACATGGACTAAACTTACCTCTACATGGAATGAAACATTAACTAAACTTACCCGTACATGGATGAAACATGGACTAAACTTACCCCTACATGGATGAAACATGGACTAAACTTATCCCTACATGGATGAAACATGCTCCGAGAATCTAGCAGCCCATAATCCTAGAAAAATGGATCAAATTTCAGATCCGAATAAAGTCCTCATTTCTGTATTGATGAGTGTATCATAGTTCTGTATACAGGCGTTCCTTGCATATTCGATCGCTTAGCGAAAGGAACAGTGATGTGTCTGTGTGGTGGTGTGAGTGATGTGTTTGTGTGGTGGTGTGTGATGTGTTTGTGTGGTACCGTGAGTGATGTGTTTGTGTGGTACCGTGAGTGATGTGTTTGTGTGGTGGTGTGAGCGATGTGTGTGTGTGTGGTACCGTGAGTGATGTGTTTGTGTGGTTGTGTGAGTGATGTGTATGTAGTAGCGTGAGTGATGTGTTTGTGTGGTGGTGTGAGCGATGTGTGTGTGTGGTACCGTGAATGATGTGTTTGTATGGTGGTGTGAGTGATGTGTTTGTGTGGTGGTGTGAGTGATGTATGTGTGTGGTGGTGTGAGTGATGTGTTTGTGTGGTGGTGTGAGTGATATGTTTGTGTGGTGGTGTGAGTGATGTGTGTGTGTGGTAGCGTGAGTGATGTGTTTGTGTGGTGGTGTCAGGGATGTGTGTGTATGGTACCTTGAGTGATGTTTTGTGTGGTTGTGTGAGTGATGTGTATGTGGTTGCGTAAGTGATGTGTTTGTGTGAGTGATGTGTATGTGGTACCGTGAGTGATGTGTTTGTGTGGTACCGTGAGTGATGTGTATGTGGTACCGTGAGTGATGTGTATGTGGTACCGTGAGTGATGTGTTTGTGTGAGTGATGTGTATGTGGTAGCGTAAGTGATGTGTTTGTGTGAGTGATGTGTATGTGGTACCGTGAGTGATGTGTTTGTGTGGTGGTGTGAGTGATGTGTATGTGGTACCGTGAGTGATGTGTTTGTGTGGTGGTGTGAGTGATATGTTTGTGTGGTGGTGTGAGTGATGTGTGTGTGTGGTAGCGTGAGTGATGTGTTTGTATGGTGGTGTCAGGGATGTGTGTGTATGGTACTTTGAGTGATGTGTTTGTGTGGTTGTGTGAGTGATGTGTATGTGGTAGCGTAAGTGATGTGTTTGTGTGAGTGATGTGTATGTGGTACCGTGAATGATGTGTTTGTGTGGTGGTGTGAGTGATGTGTATGTGGTACCGTGAGTGATGTGTATGTGGTACCGTGAGTGATGTGTTTGTGTGGTGGTGTGAGTGATGTGTATGTGGTACCGTGAGTGATTTGTTTGTGTGGTGGTGTGAGTGATGTGTATGTGGTACCGTGAGTGATGTGTTTGTGTGGTGGTGTGAGTGATGTGTGTGTGGTGGCGTGAGTGATGTGTGTGTGATAGCGTGAGTGATGTGTTTGTGTGGTGGTGTAAGTAATGTGTGTGTGTGGTGGTGTGAGTGAGTGATGTGTTTGTGTGGTGGTGTGAGTGATGTGTTTGTGTGGTGGTGTGAGTGATGTGTTTGTGTGGTGGTGTGAGTGATGTGTGTGTGTGGTAGCGTGAGTGATGTGTTTGTGTGGTGGTGTGAGTAATGTGTGTGTGTGGTGGTGTGAGTGAGTGATGTGTTTGTGTGGTGTTGTGAGTGATGTGTTTGTGTGGTACCGTGAGTGATGTGTTTGTGTGGTACCGTGAGTGATGTGTTTGTGTGGTGGTGTGAGTGATGTGTTTGTGTGGTACCGTGAGTGATGTGTTTGTGTGGTGGTGTGAGTGATGTGTTTGTGTGGTGTTGTGAGTGATGTGTTTGTGTGGTGGTGTGAGTGATGTGTGTGTGGTGTTGTGAGTGATGTGTTTGTGTGGTGGTGTGAGTGATGTGTTTGTGTGATGGTGTGAGTGATGTGTTTGTGTGGTGGTGTGAGTGATGTGTTTGTATGGTGGTGTGAATGATGTATCTGTGTGGTGGTGTGAGTGATATGTTTGTGTGATGGTGTGAGTGATGTGTTTAATTAGGACTCGTGAATAAAGTCGTCAGTAAAAAATTCAAGTTCATCCAAACGAGACAAGCCTAGTATGTGACCTACATCCAAACGAGACAAGCCTAGTATGTGACCTACATCCAAACGAGACAAGCCTAGTATGTGACCTACATCCAAACGAGACAAGCCTAGTATGTGACCTACATCCAAACTAGATAAGCCTAGTATGTGGCCTACATCCACACGGGATGTGACTTGGTCACTAAATTGTATTAGTTCTATCTTTTCTTGCAATCTTTGCCGCCATATTTAGGCGCTATACATATTATAAACAATGGAGAAGCTGGTCGAAAGATCGGACCACGCGGTCGAACGATGGGATGGTCGTAGATGGGACAGTCGAAAAACAGGGGACTCTTTCACTGATATATTATTGGCAGGTTTGAGCACTGAACCAAGCAAAATACAGCCCTAAGACACAGTTAATAAGTCTATGTAATGTGTAAACACGCAAACTCTCACCTGCATCATTCCCCCGAGCTGAGACACAACGAAAGCCAGGGCTATGGATACACAGCCTAGAACTGCCACTGGGAAAGGAAAGTATCACTTATGTAACACTTTTGTGAATGAAATTAACTGAATACAACTTCCATGCTGAAATGGCTGGTTATATTTTTCTTTTTTAGTGAAGCTAAATAATTTTATGCTTTTTTAAGTAACGATTAATCTCATTCTGCGCTTTGTCGTGATAAATAATGTCAAGTCAATCAAGAAGAAAAAACCCTGCTGTGAAGGATATACAGCATACACAAGTCGGAATAATATTTTGACACATGTAGAAAGTTTTAAAAAATGAGCAATAAAGATAAGAAATCTGTCGAGGGATGATAATAAACTTGAGACCTGCAACTAGGGAGAAGAGATAAAAATGAAGGACATGAGATTCATCTTACGGTCTGCCTTGACTAGAGTCCAGTGTTTGTCACTGCTGGTCCTAGACAGGTGGACTGTCCTGTCTGTTTTGGTAGAGAGCAGACAGGTTAAGGAGAGACAGAAACAGAAGTACACTTTGACAAAATTCATGAAATTATTGAGGACACAAGGTATCATACATTTTTCAAGTTATAATTTTTAAAGATTAGTTTCAAGACAAGAACACATGATTACTCCACGGAGCAACTACAATCTAAAGTCATTTACTTCCATGATAATATTTCGTAACAGGCCTAATCACAGCTGACTGTGTTGGTAGTTCTGTACATGACTGTGAACAAACTGACTGCGATGAAGATGACTGTGGCGAGAAAAGATCATGGTGTGAGACAAACCTAAAACCTTGTTCACAATCGTGGCCCAAAACTCGTCCAGTTTCTTGCAGCAGAGCGGCTGAAAGAAGTCTGTATACACGACAGTCGAGAGAGCGCTCAGGGATGATGAAAGAGAGCTGTGGAAAATCAAAACATTTCAACATGGCGCGCGTTATATATTCAGCCAGGAAAAGCTGTTTGTGTGGTTAGTAATGTCACGACTAAAACCCCTGACCCCTCAAGAGATTTCCTCTGAAATGTTTTATCATCATCACAGATTATAAATGGTTGAAAGTTGTCTGCTTGTAAGGGCAACATTAAACTAAAGATATGGCTCACAAAATTCGGAAAAAATCCCACGTGATTTCAGTCATCGGTTCCCCACCTTCTTTTGAGTGCAATCCTAAACCAGCAATGGCATGTCACCCGTGACTCATTTGAAAATTATTGTAAATATTAGAATTCAACACAGAATATTTCAGTGAATATGACAGATTGTTGCTGTTATTGTTGTTGTTTTAATACTTAGGTTTGAAATCATACATTTGTAGGATTTCCCTGAACTATGTACCTTTTTTAAAGTTAAACTTATTATTATTGTCTTCTCGCGACCCTACCTCAGACCTCTGTCGACCCTACCTCAGACCTCTGTCGACCCTACCTCAGATCTCTGTCGACCCTACCTCAGACCTCTGTCGACCCTACCTCAGATCTCTGTCGACCCTACCTCAGATCTCTGTCGACCCTACCTCAGACCTCTGTCGACCCTACCTCAGATCTCTGTCGACCCTACCTCAGACCTCTGTCGACCCTAGTGTGGACGAGCCGCGCGCTCAGAGGCTGCAGCAAGTCTGCCTCGCGCGGCTCGCCACATGACAAATGCGAGGACGGGACAATATAACATTCGGAGACAGAAGGGAATTATAATTCATTTTTTTATGATGAGTCAATGGCGACTGAGGCGTGTTGTATGACACGCAGTCCAGTCGACCATATTGTCGATGCATAATCGTGTGATGAAAGTTTATAATTTATATGTGTTATGAATTATGTCTTCCTCGTAGTAAGAGAAGAAATTCTGTCAGATGCATGGCTATCATCACGAGCTGGATGGGCACATATCTAGTCCCATCAAGGCCTTCATCCGCGTGGCTGGTAGATATGTATGTGTCGAGATGTTAGCATGACTGGTAGATATGTATGTGTCGAGATGGTGTTCTGGAATTTCGTAACCTGGCCGCATCAACTGCACTCAATGAGGCGACCAACACAGGGAATTGGGGAAGAAGGAGCAATTTTATTTCAGTGCATTAGCACACCTGAATTGTTGTGTAATATTATTTCAGTGCAAAGCAGCACATGATGGTGATGAGGCGTGTGTTTATAAGGGGTAGATTTCGTAGCACAGTGGCTGTATATGTTAATGAGTGCATAGGCACATATATTTGATTTATGAGAGCGTAGGCGTAGCTCATGAGGGCCAGGAGAGCCCAGCCCAGCATCAGACACATACATATGTATACTTGTTATGCTTAGAAGGTTTCTACGACATTGATGATACACGTCATTCTTAAAGGTGTTGTCTTGATTGATGCATGCCATTCTCAATATGTGTTACTTGATGATTACATTATAATTATGTTATTACCATGATGATACGTGCGGATGTCCTGCGTATGTCGCGTTGAGTGTGACGTCACGTGATATATGTAGAGAGCTTTAATAAATGGTTGTAACTTGATTTTTATGACTTGGATTTTATGTATTATATGTTTATCGTAAGCGTGGATGAAGATGATGCGATGCATGACTGGCATACAGTCTCCTGTGAGGGAAGTCCTGGGTTGTAAGCGTGGATGAAGATGATGTGATGCATGACTGGCACACAGTGTCCTGGGAGGGAAGTCCTGGGTTGTAGGGTTGGACTGAGGAATGGCCACCCCAGTACGGCACTACGTAGGCCATGGGTTTGGGTTATAGTTGGGTCTTGGTCCTGTCCCTCTCTCTCCTTGTCCCCCGTTGTGAACCATGCAACCCACTAAGTTTACACTAGCTCAGACCTCTGCCGACCCTATCTCAGACCCATGGCCACCCCATTTTGGGTCGCATTCTGAGCTTAGGAACCACTTTCTTAAGGACTAACCATTCATATTTTCTGTCATATTTTCTGTCGTCATATTATCTGTCTGTCATATTTTCTGCCCTTATATTGTCTGTCTGTCATACTTTCTGCTGTCGTCTTGTCTGTCCCTTCATTGTCAGGCTGTCCCGCGCCACCTCCAGGCTGATGGTAAACTATTATTTTCCTTCACCGTAGACAAAGTAATGGACCTGGCAAATTACAAGAACAAAAATCCCCTCTTACAAATGGCTCCTACCTGAAACAGAACAAAACTTCGGTGCACACTTTAAACACAGCAATCAAAAACAACAACAACAACATGCATGAAAAAAGTCTCACCTCAAGCTCCCGCTGAAGACACAGGAGACAAAAAGTCCAGGCAAACCGTGCAAGCTGCCAAGAATGTCCATCACAAACAATGGAAGCAGCTGTAGAGAAACAAAAATTACATCTTGCGACACTAGTGGAGGTGAAGAAGTTGTCCGACGTGGCAGTCAGCGAACCACAACTGTCACGCTTGCGTCAGGGTTTGAGAACCATAGCTGTCATGCTTGAGTCAGGGTTTGAGAACCATAGCTGTCATGCTTGAGTCAGGGTTTGAGAACTATAGCTGTCATGCTTGAGTCAGGGTTTGAGAACCATAGCTGTCATGCTTGAGTCAGGGTTTGAGAATCATAGCTGTCATGTTTGAGTCAGGGTTTGAGAACCATAGCTGTCATGTTTGAGAACAATAGCTGTCATGTTTGAGTCAGGGTTTGAGAATCATAGCTGTCATGTTTGAGTCAGGGTTTGAGAATCATAGCTGTCATGTTTGAGTCAGGGTTTGAGAACCATAGCTGTCATGCTTGAGTCAGGGTTTGAGAACCATAGCTGTCATGCTTGAGTCAGGGTTTGAGAATCATAGCTGTCATGTTTGAGTCAGGGTTTGAGAACTATAGCTGTCATGCCTGAGTCAGGGTTTGAGAACCACAGGTCTAGCCTGGCCAAGGGTACAGGGATCGCTAAAGTTCCCATGGCTGTGGAGTCTGCATCTTTCTCCTTCGCTTTTTCGGATGTACTCAGGGACTTCAGAAAATAGTCTCTGTAACTCATGTTCCACTCCACACGATGTATATATTATGTATATGTTTCATATAGTAAGTTATGTATATGTTATGTATATATTTCATATAATAAGTTATGTATATGTTATGTATATGTTTCATATAATAAGTTATGTATATGTTATGTATATATTTCATATAATAAGTTATGTATATGTTTCATATAGTAAGTTTCCTACATGCTTCTTAAGACCCACCTGGTCAGGACTGTCTATTAAGCCTAGGGTCATCGGGTGACAGTCAGCATAAAAGGCGAACAAGATGACGCCGATCAGCTGAGCGATAATGATGATGCCAACAAGACCCGGCGTGTTTACGATAATGGCGCTGTGGATTATATAAAGAGGTTATAAGTAGCAGCTAAAAACAAAGAACTAGACAGAGAGCTGTTACGGAAAGATAAAACAATACAAGAACAATATAGGACCTTAGTACATAACAGGCATAATGCTATTGAGAAGACTGAAACGATTGATGATCAATGAAATATGCTCAAAGACTCTATTCAGCAAACATCTATCGAAATCCTACCTCCAAATAAACGACACGCTAAACAGGGGTGGATGACAGAAGAAATTTTGGAACTAATGGATCGGAGAAGAAGTCTTAAGGAAGATAAAGATGAATATGACAAAATAAATAAAGAAATAAGACACAAATGCAGTAAACCTAAAGAAGGGTGGCTAAATAAGAAATGTAATGAAAAAGAGACACACCATCATGGAAACCAAGAGATATGTACAAACAAATAAAGGAGTTAACAAACAAAAGGACATACCACAAGACTGGTTGCTTGAAGTCAAAGGAGGGGCATACAGTAATGGACAGAGATGAAATAATGGCACGATGGTTTGAATACATTATAGAACTCTATGAGGACAATAAAAGTGAAATATATATACGAAATAATAATGAAGGGCCTCACATATTAATAGCAGAAGTGGAAGAAGCCATCAAACACATGAAGAACAACAAAGCACCAGGACCAGATAAAATCACCAAGGAAGAGTTAGAAGCATTAGGAGAGCTTGGCATAGAAATAATTACCAGATTGATGAATGACATCTATAACAGTAAATATGTCCAATCAGATCTTTTGCAATCAATTTTCATTGCCCTACCAAAGAAACAAGGTGCAGTTGAATGTGACGACCATGAACCATTAGTCTTATGAGCCATGTTACCAAAATCTTGCTTCGTATTTTTATGAGAAGAATCATGGGCAAAATAAAACCAGAAATCACTGAAGAACAGTGTGGCTTCGTCGAAGGAAAAGGTACAAGTAATGCCATATATATAATAAGAACACTGATGGAGAGATCAATAGAAGTAAAGATGGACCTATACTTATGCTTCATAGACTACTGTAAAGCATTTGATAAAGAGAGACACACAGAAATTATAAGAATGTTGGAAGACATCAACATAGAAGGGAAATATCTGAAACTTATCAAAAACATATACTGGCAGCAATCAGCACCAATGAAGGTTGAGAACCAAATAGGAGCACTCCAAGACATACAGTTGGGGGTGAGAAAAGGATGTGTTTTATCTCCTGACCTCTTCTCCTTGTACAGTGAAAACATAATAAGAAATATAGAGAGCTAGCCAGGAATATCAGCTGGCGGGTACAACAGTAACAACTTAGATATGCAGACGACACAGTTCTGATTGCTAAAAGTGAAGGGGAGCTACAGGCTCTTCTGGACATCGTGGTTCGTGAAAGTAAAAATAAAGGTCTCAGCCTGAACAAAAAAAAAAAAAAAGACTGAAGTGATGGTCATCTCAGAGAAAAGAATACCACCAAAATGTAGCACCACCATCGATGGCACAAATCTGAAACAAATTGATAGATTCAAGTACTTAGGAATGATTATAACAGCTGATGGGAAATGTCACAATGAAATAAAAAGCAGACATGCTCAAGCCAAGTCAGCATTCCAGAAAATGAGAAACATCTTTTGCAACAGATCCATATCAACGGAAACAAGATTCCGAGTACTTAAATGTTACATTGAGCCAGTTTTGTTTTATAGATGTGAAGCATGGTTTATGAATAAGAGAGTACAGTGAGAAATGGAGACCATGGAAATGTGGTTTATAAGAAAGATGTTTAAGGTACCATGGACAGCCAAGAAAATCAATGAAGAAGTCTTAAGAGAGGCTGGAGTTAAAAAACAAACTATAGCAAAGATCAAAGGCAGACAAGCGAGATTTATATGACATTTCCTGAGAAGAGGAAAACTAGAACACACTGTGACAACTGGAAAAATTGAGGGAAGAAGAGACAAGAAGACAGAGAGAGAAGTTACTTGATGGGCTGTCAGCGTGGCTAGGAAGAATGTCACCGGCCAAAGACAGGGAATTGTGGAGATAAATGATCGCCTACTCCACGCGGCATGGCACTTGAATTGGATTATATAACCGCGAAATCGTTCACCGGTTTCCCTTAGCAACAACAGTAGAGACAAAATAAACACTGACTTCTCTTAGAGACGACGGTAGAGACAAAATAAACACTGACTTCTCTTAGAGACGACGGTAGAGACAAAATAAACACTGACTTCTCTTAGAGACGACGGTAAAGACAAAATAAACACTGGTTTCCCTTAGCGACAACAGGAGGGACAAAATAAACACTGGTTTCCCTTAGCGACAACAGGAGAGACAAATAAACATTGGCTTCCCTTAACGAAAACAAGAAAGACAAATAAACATTGGCTTCCCTTAGAGACGACAGTAGAGACAAAATAAACACTAGCTTCTCTTAGAGACGACAGTAGAGACAAAATAAACACTGGCTTCTCTTAGAGACGACAGTAGAGACACAATAAACACTGGCTTCTCTTAGAGACGACAGTAGAGACACAATAAACACTGGCTTCTCTTAGCAACAACAGGAGAGACAAATAAACACTGGCTTCCTTTAGAGACGACACAGACAGGAATATTCACTTCTCAGGCCAGGTTTCCAACTTCTGCCCACACTAACAATAAAATACTGCATTTACTATTATGCTATTCAACTCTGTCACTCCGATATTAGTACTGTTGGTAGATCTTACACACCTGTATGAGTCAAACCTTAGGCCGATGTTTAGGCAAAGTTTAAAATAACATGAAAAGTAGAACATTTCTAACCCAGCCCAATTTTTAAACTATACAGGAAGTTCCAGTTTCTCTGACAAAATTTCTCATCAAAATGCATTCTGGCAGGCCATTAAAATTAATCCAGCAGTGAAAGAAAAAATACCGTATTTAATATAATAAAACACCGTAATTACTATAATAAACTACCATATTTAATATAATAAAATACCGTATTTAATATAATAAAATACCGTATTTAAGATAATAAAATACCGTATTTAACATAATAAAATACCGTATTTAATATAATAAAACACCGTATTTAATATAATAAACTACCATATTTAATATAATAAAATAGCGTATTTAATATAATAAAATAGCGTATTTAACATAAAAAACACCGTATTTAATATAATAAAATACTGTTTTTAAACTTAATAGAGTAAAAGTACCGTATAACCTTAAAATAGAAAAGTACCATATATACATATATATAACATTAACAGAGCAAAATACTGTATTAAACTTCTATTACTGTAGGGTACATTACCGTATTTAATTTTATTACTGTAGTTACATTACTGTATTTAATTTTGTTACTTTTGGGTAAATTACAATATTTAACTTTGTTAGAACTGTTGCCCTGATTAGTCATGCCAGTAAAATTCTGTTAAATATCATAATGGGTAGACTTCGAAAGAAAATAGAAGAGGAAGTCAATATGGTCCAGCTGGTTTCAGGCAAGGAAGAGGATCAAGAGATCATATATTCAATATAAGATTAATAATAGAGAAATGCAGAGAGTATAATGTGAATCTATATTTATTTATCCTTTATAGACTACTCAAAGGCATTTGATTGTGTACAACACCAGAAACTTAGGGAAATAATGGAAAAAATGGGATTTCCACCACATTTGATACAATTAACATCACTGCTGTATCTAGACCAACAAGCAGCAGTAAGAATAAATGGTGAAACAACAACTTGGTTTGACATAAAACAAGGGGTCTGTCAGGGGTACATATTGTCACCCTACTTATTTAACTTGTATACTGAAAATATAATGAGAAATGTTAGAGAAGATGTAGACAAAGAATATTACGATGCCATAACAACTGGAGGTTATGAAATACCAGAGATTAGATATGCTGATGACATAGTATTACTGTCCACAACACAAAAAGGAATGGAAAAACTAATTATGTCAGTCCGTAAGAACAGCGAAGAGCAGAACCTCTATCTTAATGTGAAGAAAACTAAATTGATGACAACTGACAAAACAAACAAGGCAGCTGAAATATGTATCAATGAGGAAAAACTGGAAGAAGTGGAGAGTTTTGAATATCTTGGATCACTACTAACTAATAATGGAGATACAATGAGGGAAATTAAAAGGAGGACATCTATCGCTCTTCAGAAAGTAAAATAAATAATCTGTAGAGAGGAGCAGACAGAACCACAAAAATAAGATTTTTAAGGGCATGCATATTTCCAATCGCAACATATGCCTGTGAGACCTGGACACTTAACAGCTGAGCAACACATAAATGCCTTTGAATGTAAATGCTACAGAAGAGTTCTCCAAATATCGTGGACACAAAAAAGAACAAATATATCTACACTACAAGAACTTAATATTGAAGAAGGCTGGCTAGTAAAGAGGATTAAAGAGAGAAAACTTAAATATTTTAGACACATTAAACGTCATGATAATTTAGAGAAGACTGTATAGGAGGGATACATAATGGGAAAAAGAAAAAGAGGAAGACCAAAACGAAGATGGCTGCAAGACATCGTTGATGATCTGGAAATGGATGCAGTAGCGGCAGGTCATCTTGCTCACAACCGAGAGGCCTACAGGAGTGCTGTTTGCGAGGTAAAGTTCCGCAAGGGACATGCAAATGAATGAACTTTAGAGTACATTACCGTATTTAACTTTATTACTGTAGGGTAATTATGCACAAACTACAAAACTGTTGCCCTGATTAGTCATGCCAGTAAAATTCTGTTAAAAATCATAATAGGTAGACTTCGTAAGAAAACAGAAGAAGAAGTCAATATGGTCCAAGCTGGTTTCAAACAAGGAAAAGGATCAAGAGATCATATATTCAATATAAGATTAATAATAGAGAAATGCAGAGAATTTAATGTGAATCTATATTTATCTTATATAGACTATTAAAGTCATTTGATTGTGTGCAACAACCGGAAACTTTGGGAAATAAAGGTAAAAAATTGTATTTTCAACACTTGCTATACAATTAACATCATTATCTAGAACAACATGCAGCAGTGAGAATAAACGGTGAAACAACAACTTGGTTTGACATAAAACAAGGGGTCCGTCAGGGGTGTATATTGTTGCCTTACTTATTTAACTTGTATACTGAAAATATAATGAGGAATGTTAGAGATGATGTAGACAAAGAATATTACAATGCCATAACAATTGAAGGTTAAGAAATACCAGAGATTAGATATGCTGATGACACAGTATTACTGTCCACAACACAAAAATAAATGGAATAACTAATTATGTCAGTCCGTAAGAATAGTGAAGAGCAAAAACCTCTATCTTAATGTGAAGAAAACTAAATTGATGACAACTGACAAAACAAATAAGGCAGCTGAAATATGTATCAATGAGGAAAAATTGGAAGAAGTGGAGAGTTTTGAATATCTTGGATCACTACTAATAATGGAGATACAATGGGGGAAATTAAAAGGTGGACATCTATCGCTCTTCAGAAAAATAAAAGAACTAAAGAAGCTGTAGAGAGGAACAGACAGAACTACAAAAATAAGATTTTTAAGGGCATGCATCTTTTCCATTGCAACATATGCCTGTGAGACCTGGACACTTAACAAAATAGTCGAAAACACATAAATGCCTTTGAATGTAAATGCTACAGAAGAGTCCTTCAAATATCATGGACATAAAAAATAACAAATATATCCATACTACAAGAACTTAATATTGAAGAAGGCTGGCTAGTAAGGAAGATTAAACAGAGACAACTTAAATATTTAGAGAAGACCGTCTTAGTAGGGTACAAAATGGGAAAAAAAAGAAAGAGAGGAAGACCAAGGCGAAGATGGCTACAAGACATGTTGATGATCTGCAAATGGACTCATCAGCAGCAGGCCATCTTGCTTATAACCGAGAGCTGTCAGTGAGGAAAAGTAAGGCAAGGGACATGCAAATGACTGACTGATTGCAGGATACATTATTTAACTTTATTACTTTAGGGTACATTATTTAATTTTATTACTGTAGGGTACATTATTTATTTAACTTTATTACTTTAGAGTACATCATTTACCTTTATTACTGTAGGGTACATTATTTATTTAACTTTATTACTTTAGAGTACATCATTTACCTTTATTACTGTAGGGTACATTATTTATTTAACTTTATTACTTTAGGGTGCATTTTTACCTTTATTACTTTAGGGTACATTATTTATTTAACTTTATTACTTTAGGGTGCATTTTTACCTTTATTACTTTAGGGTACATTATTTATTTAACTTTATTACTTTAGGGTGCATTTTTACCTTTATTACTGTAGGGTACATTATTTATTTAACTTTATTACTTTAGGGTGCATTTTTACCTTTATTACTTTAGGGTACATTATTTACCTTTATTACTTTAGGGTACATTATTTACCTTTATTACTGTAGGGTACATACCGTATTTAACTTTATTACTGTAATTTTTTTTTAAGACGACGAAAACAACAGGCCGTGACCCGGTGGTACTGCAGACCGGGTCCACCCATAATGAGATGTGGGCCATACACCCCGGCATTCAATGTGCAGGGCGGGCCTCCAGCATCTCGTTTGTTCCAAAATAAACGATCAAAGTGTACATTCTACAGAGCGCAGAACTACACTTTGATCTTAGCCAAAAGGCCGAGAAGCGATTTATTACTGTAAGGTAAATTATCGTATATCATCAATACAGTAAAATACCACATTTAAACTTAATGTAATAAATGATTTTATTTAACATCAAATGAACAAAATACCATATCCAATCTTTAATATTAGCAAGTGAGAAAACAAATAAAAGGTTAGTCTTAGTTCGCTGAAATAATAATAAAAAGATATAAGAGAAATAGGTAGGATTTATTGTGGAAGTTTATGTTATGCTACGTTATGTTATGTATTTCTTTCTTATGAACTTGTTTCCCTTGTACATGCACGGCGTGATCTAGTGATGGATGAATGTATGTGTGATAACTAATGTTGTAAGTAGTAACAGCTCAACATACAACATCCAAATCAAACGAGAACGGCGTGCTTTGACCGTGACTCAGGAAGATCCTCGACCTGGAAGAACAGGTCCAAGCACAAGTCCGGCTCTAAGATCTTACATACATACTCCATGTTTTATAACTTTCTCATCACTCATGTAGGCAAATAAGACCTCGTATATGTCCACCTTCCACACAGCGGTTCTCTCTCTCCTGCCAAACAGATCCTTTCATGTTCAGTAACAACTCACTCATATGACCAAGTTCTGTAACAACTAACTCACATGACAAAGATCTGTAACAACTCACTCACATGACCAAGATCTGTAACAACTAACTCACATGACAAAGATCTGTAACAACTAACTCACATGACCAAGATCTGTAACAACTAACTCACATGACAAAGATCTGTAACAACTAACTCATATGACCAAGATCTGTAACAACTCACTCACATGACCAAGATCTGTAACAAATAACTCACATGACCAAGATCAGTAACAACTCACTCACATGACCAAGTTCAGTAACAACTCACTCACATGACCAAGATCAGTAACAACTAACTCACATGACCAAGTTCAGTAACAACTCACTCACATGACCAAGATCTGTAACAACTAACTCACATGACCAAGATCTGTAACAACTCACTCACATGACCAAGATCAGTAACAACTAACTCACATGACCAAGTTCTGTAACAACTAACTCACATGACCAAGTTCTATAACAATTCACTCACGTGCAAAGTTCAGTAACAACTCACTCACATGACCAAGATCAGTAACAACTCACTCACATGACCAAAAGACCGACGCTCATCTGTCATTTCTTTAAACATGTGTTGTAGTAAGGCTTCAACACTCGCGACACGCCTGCTAGTAACTTCCTTGTAACCTGCTAGTAGCCTCCTTGTAACCTACTTGTAACCTGCTAGTAACTTCCTTGTAACCTACTTGTAACCTGTTTGTAACCTCCTTGTAACTTGCTAGTAACTTCCTTGTAACCTCCTTGTAACCTGCTTGTAACATGCTTGTAACCTCCTTGTAACCTGCTAGTAATCTGCTTGTAACCTGCTAGTAACCTGCTAGTAACCTACTTTTAACCTGCTAGTAACCTGCTTGTAACATGTTAGTAACCTGCTAGTAACCTACTTGTAACCTGATTGTAACCTACTAGTAACCTCCTTGTAACCTGATTGTAACCTGCTAGTAAACTGCTAGTAACCTGCTTGTAACCTGCTATTAACTTGCTAGTAACCTCCTTGTAACCTGCTATTAACTTGCTAGTAACCTCCTTGTAACCTGCTATTAACTTGCTAGTAACCTCCTTGTAACCTGCTATTAACTTGCTAGTAACCTCCTTGTAACCTGCTATTAACTTGCTAGTAACCTCCTTGTAACCTGCTATTAACTTGCTAGTAACCTGCTTGTAACCTGCTATTAACTTGCTAGTAACCTGCTTGTAACCTGCTATTAACCTGATAGTAACCTGCTTGTAACCTGCTATTAACTTGCTAGTAACCTCCTTGTAACCTGCTATTAACTTGCTAGTAACCTGCTTGTAACCTGCTATTAACTTGCTAGTAACCTCCTTGTAACCTGCTATTAACTTGCTAGTAACCTGCTTGTAACCTGCTATTAACCTGCTAGTAACCTGCTTGTAACCTGCTAGTAACCTGATAGTAACCTGCTTGTAACCTGCTAGTAATCTACTAGTAACCCATATATTGCTTTACTTATAAATAGTATATGTGTGTCTGTCTGTCTGTTTGTTTGTTTCATCCCGTCGGTTCCATATTTGAGCTAATGTATGCTGTAATTTTGAAGAAACATTTGATGGAACTGTCAGATTTTGGTGTTATTTGTGCTGTTTCTTTCATAACAAATGCTTGCTTTTTTTAAAACTTCACAATGCATTGATTGATTGATTGACAGCTGCTCTTGTTTCCTGACACGCGGACAGACTGACAAGGACTTACATCTGAGCTTTCCTAACACTGGAAGTAGCCAGGCACCGCTGTACTTGAGCCTGGTTGACACCGTACAGGGAGGTCCACATCATTAACCCTCCCACCACCACAGACCACACAGAATGTCGGGTTGCTGGGTCAAAACTGAACCTGGAAGTGATAAATATCGGCGTTGTTAAGCAGGTCACAATTTATAGGTCATAAGGCAAGATAATGCCAGCTAAATCACCATAAGCTGCCATCATTGTATGGTTCCCAAGACTTGGCAGAGAGACCCAACAAAGGCGTGTGTTGTATCTGAGTAATGGGAAGGGGTGGACAGACCCATGGTAAACCCGGCATAAGCTAAGATTGCAGAGGGCAGACATCACAGCGGGAGTCTTCAACAGGAGCTTGCCAACACTTTTATCTCATCTGCCTCTGGATACTTTTTGCCTTTTAAAAAATATACTGGGAAAAAAATAAATTGAACATGTGCAGTGAAAGCTAAACCATATAAACTCGTTAATATATAAATATGAATGATGGCGTCCCATACCAGATTTCCAACTAGTTTTACGAATTCCGGCTTTACTGTGATTTGTTTTTTCGACCATCCGTTCATTGAATTAGTAGGACTTTTTACTGTAGTAGGACTTCTTACTGTAGTAGGACTTCTTACTGCAGTAGGACTTCTTACTGTAGTAGGACTTCTTACTGCAGTAGGACTTCTTACTGTAGTAGGACTTCTTACTGCAGTAGGACTTCTTACTGTAGTAGGACTTCTTACTGTAAGGACTTCTTACTGTAGTAGGACTTCTTACTGTAGTAGAACTTCTTACTGTAAGGACTTCTTACTGTAGTAGGACTTCTTACTGCAGTAGGACTTCTTACTGTAGTAGGACTTCTTACTGCAGTAGGACTTTTTACTGTAAGGGCCTCTTACTGTAGTAGGACTTCTTACTGTAAGGGCTTCTTACTGTAGCAGGACTTCTTACTGTAAGGGCTTCTTACTGTAGCAGGACTTCTTACTGTAGTAGGACTTCTTACTGTAGCAGGACTTCTTACTGTAAGGGCTTCTTACTGTAGCAGGACTTCTTACTGTAGTAGGACTTCTTACTGTAGCAGGACTTCTTACTGTAAGGGCTTCTTACTGTAGTAGGACTTCTTACTATAGTAGGACTTCTTACTGTAAGGGCTTCTTACTGTAATAGGACTTCTTACTGTAATAGGACTTCTTACTGTAAGGGCTTCTTACTGTAGCAGGACTTCTTAATATAGTAGGACTTCTTACTGTAACAGGACTTCTTACTGTAGTAGGACTTCTTACTGCAGAAAGACTTTTTCCTGTAGTAGGACTTCTTACTGCAAGGACTTCTTACTGTAGTAGGACTTCTTACTGTAGTAGAACTTCTTACTGTAAGGACTTCTTACTGTAGTAGGACTTCTTACTGTAGTAGGACTTCTTACTGCAGTAGGACTTTTTACTGTAAGGGCCTCTTACTGTAGTAGGACTTCTTACTGTAAGGGCTTCTTACTGTAGCAGGACTTCTTACTGTAAGGGCTTCTTACTGTAGCAGGACTTCTTACTGTAGTAGGACTTCTTACTGTAGCAGGACTTCTTACTGTAAGGGCTTCTTACTGTAGTAGGACTTCTTACTATAGTAGGACTTCTTACTGTAAGGGCTTCTTACTGTAATAGGACTTCTTACTGTAATAGGACTTCTTACTGTAAGGGCTTCTTACTGTAGCAGGACTTCTTAATATAGTAGGACTTCTTACTGTAACAGGACTTCTTACTGTAGTAGGACTTCTTACTGCAGAAAGACTTTTTCCTGTAGTAGGACTTCTTACTGCAGTAGGACTTCTTACTGTAGCAGGACTTCTTACTGTAGTAGGACTTACTACTGTAAGTACTTTTTACTGTAGCAGGACTTCTTACTGTGTAAACTTACAAACACTTTTAGAGCATTAAGTACTTATTGAATGCAAGCCACATATTTGTGCACAAATGATAGGTCACCGTACTCTATTTTTATGTTTCAAGCTTGACTCTCTACTGATGGTGAAGTCTGTGTGAAATATCCCTCACTTCCAGCTGAATTTTCGATGGGGCGGCCCAGCGGAACTCTGAAAGCGAGGACTACCTGTGTATGAACTTTCTCTGCACCATGTGCTCAGGTAAAACGCGAAGTTCAATTTTAAAAAAAACCGGTAAAGTCATTCACACAAGAAGCTGCTAAAGCAAACGATGCTCGGCAACTTTCACAAACATTTACCCACTTAAAAACCGTCATCTATAAAGAAAAGACCCTTCACATTTGAAACCTGTCTTGAAAGGCAGAGAAAAGCCTTTACATCCACCTGCTTAAACATGTTTCCCAAAGATGACAAGAGCCATTATAGTGTACACTGATCTCAGCCATTTCTCTGTTCTGTTCTAGGAATTTTAGAAATGTTAACACACTTCCACGCTATTAGGTGCTACGGGATGATCTCCAGCCGTCGGCGACCAGTCAAGTATTCTCAAATACTCGGCAGTTTGTTTACCTGGGGGAAAATCTACCTATTCCAGCAAATTCTCAAAATCCTCCAGGCAAATGTCAAGACTGGTAGCATAATGAGCTCAGTCTGTTGTAGTGGTTAATGGCCGGCGGCTGTTGTGGTGGTTGAAGCCGGAGGCTGTTGTGGTGGTTGATGGCTAGGAGCTGTTGTAGTGGTTGATGGCTAGGAGCTGTTGTAGTGGTTGATGGCTAGGAGCTGTTGTAGTGGTTGATGGCTAGGAGCTGTTGTAGTGGTTGATGGCTAGGAGCTGTTGTGGTGGTTGATGGCTAGGAGCTGTTGTAGTGGTTGATGGCCGAGGGCTGTTGTGGTGGTTGATGGCCAGGGGCTGTTGTGGTGGTTGATGGCCGAGGGCTGTTGTGGTGGTTGATGGCCGAGGGCTGTTGTGGTGGTTGATGGCCGAGGGCTGTTGTGGTGGTTGATGGCCGAGGGCTGTTGTGGTGGTTGATGGCCAGGGGCTGTTGTGGTGGTTGATGGCCGAGGGCTGTTGTGGTGGTTGATGGCCGAGGGCTGTTGTGGTGGTTGATGGCCGAGGGCTGTTGTGGTGGTTGATGGCTAGGAGCTGTTGTGGTGGTTGATGGCCGGGGGCTGTTGTGGTGGTTGATGGCCAGGGGCTGTTGTGGTGGTTGATGGCCGGGTGCTGTTGTGGTGGTTGATGGCTAGGAGCTGTTGTAGTGGTTGATGGCCGGGTGCTGTTGTGGTGGTTGATGGCTAGGAGCTGTTGTGGTGGTTGATGGCTAGGAGCTGTTGTAGTGGTTGATGGCTAGGAGCTGTTGTAGTGGTTGATGGCTAGGAGCTGTTGTAGTGGTTGATGGCTAGGAGCTGTTGTAGTGGTTGATGGCTAGGAGCTGTTGTGGTGGTTGATGGCTAGGAGCTGTTGTAGTGGTTGATGGCCGAGGGCTGTTGTGGTGGTTGATGGCCGGGGGCTGTTGTGGTGGTTGATGGCCGGGGGCTGTTGTGGTGGTTGATGGCCGGGGGCTGTTGTGGTGGTTGATGGCCGAGGGCTGTTGTGGTGGTTGATGGCCGAGGGCTGTTGTGGTGGTTGATGGCCAGGGGCTGTTGTGGTGGTTGATGGCCGAGGGCTGTTGTGGTGGTTGATGGCTAGGAGCTGTTGTGGTGGTTGATGGCGAGGGCTGTTGTGGTGGTTGATGGCTAGGAGCTGTTGTGGTGGTTGATGGCCGGGGGCTGTTGTGGTGGTTGATGGCCAGGGGCTGTTGTGGTGGTTGATGGCCGGGGGCTGTTGTAGTGGTTGATGGCCGGGGGCTGTTGTAGTGGTTGATGGCCGGGGGCTGTTGTGGTGGTTGATGGCCGGGGACTTTTGTAGTGGTTGATGGCCGGGGGCTGTTGTGGTGGTTGATGGCCGGGGGACGAATTATCTGGAGACAGGATTAATCTATTGGTGGTTGAGGGGGGGAGCCGAAATGTAGAGGGTAGGGGGTGAAAGACTA
This sequence comes from Achatina immaculata, assembly GCA_009760885.1. Lineage (NCBI taxonomy): Eukaryota > Metazoa > Mollusca > Gastropoda > Stylommatophora > Achatinidae > Lissachatina > Lissachatina immaculata. The sequence goes on along the minus strand of CM019719.1, from coordinate 60,801,222 downwards.
CTCGAAAAAGGGAGGCGGGGGAGGGACCCGAAATGTGCGAGATAAAATTTGTTTATCCTTCCACTTTCTCTTCAGCCCGCGCTGTCCTTGAAAATAAAAGTTCTAAAACAAGAACTCGCTATAAAAAATTGGTTTGGTATACGCCGTACTGATATCACATCAGTCTGTGCATTCCTGTATGGATATCACGTTATTCTGTACAGTACGGCATGAATATCACGTTATTCTGTACAGTACAGCATGAATATCACGTTATTATGTATAGCACACCGATGATATATCATTCTGTAGGGTACTTTATGTATATCTCAGAATTTTGCAAATACTGTTCACATATCAGTTAATTTTATACAGCGTTGCAAAGCTGTCATATCGTTCTACAATATCATTCTACAAACACATAACAAACTGTTCTAAACTTATTCATCAAACGCATAACAAACTCGTCTCAACGTACTCATCAAACACATAACAAACTTGTCTCAACTTACTAATCAAACACATAACAAACTAGTCTCAATTTACTTATCAAACACATAACAAACTCGTCTCAACTTACTCATCACACACATAACAAACTAGTCTCAACTTACTCATCAAACATATAACAAACTCGTCTCAACTTACTCATCAAACACTCGTTTCAACTTACTCATCAAACACTCGCCTCAACTTACTCATCAAACACTCGTTTCAACGTACTCATCAAACACTCGTTTCAACTTACTCATCAAACACTCGTTTCAACTTACTCATCAAACACTCGCCTCAACTTACTCATCAAACACTCGTTTCAACGTACTCATCAAACACTCGTTTCAACTTACTCATCAAACACTCGCCTCAACTTACTCATCAAACACTCGTTTCAACTTACTCATCAAACACTCGTTTCAACTTACTCATCAAACACTCGTTTCAACTTACTCATCAAACACTCGTTTCAACTTACTCATCAAACACTCGCCTCAACTTACTCATCAAACACTCGTTTCAACGTACTCATCAAACACTCGTTTCAACTTACTCATCAAACACTCGCCTCAACTTACTCATCAAACACTCGTTTCAACTTACTCATCAAACACTCGTTTCAACTTACTCATCAAACACTCGTTTCAACTTACTCATCAAACACTCGTTTCAACTTACTCATCAAACACAATCCTGCTTCTCTGGTCTGCTTTCTTCCACGCCACCTCAAACCCGCCCACTTCTTTACATCCCTGAATGAAGACAGCCAGAAGACCGGCCACCATCATCACGAACTGAAGGGTGTCCGTCCACACCACAGCTTTCATACCTCCCTGAAAAATCACATCTGAATCAGGGCGTGAGCACTGTCCATTATGGAAAATCTCAAGAGATTGTAAGTTTGCTTACATGACAAGACATTTTGACAATCTCTGCCAGTGTCAGACACATGTGCCAACTAATGTCAGTTTAAAGGGGGGGGGGGGCAAATTATTAAAATAAGAAAGTTTCATGCTTATTAGTTTTACAGTAAGGGGGCCGAGACATTACAAGAGGGGCTCACAAGTGAGGGTGTCCATACCACTCAGGGGCGGGGGGGGGGGGTACATGGGAACCAGATGATGATGGTGTGGGATGCCATCTCTGAACAATTTCTGATTAAAAGAAACTGCAGAGATGAAGATGCTGTCTGATTTCTGCATTCAGTGACTCACAGCTGGCCAAGACCCTCTTCTACGCTATCTCCTCTTCTCCCAAGCCGACGCGGTCCGTCAACATCTTCACAGCATCTGTAGCAAAGAGCATCAGCTCGAAGTTCCAGGAAGAAGAAGAAGATAAAAAACTGCTGTCAGATTTTTTGCTCCTAGTTACTCGCACGTGAGGTCAGGTCAAGGTATTAACGGGGGGCGGGGAGGGGTGGGGGTTCCCAATAGGTGCTCCATGGAGGGTTTGGAACAATAATAGGTGCTCCATGGAGGGTTTGGAACAATAATAGGTGCTCCATGGAGGGTTTGGAACAATAATAGGTGCTCCATGGAGGGTTTGGGACAATAATAGGTGCTCCATGGAGGGTTTGGAACAATAATAGGTGCTCCATGGAGGGTTTGGAACAATAATAGGTGCTCCATGGAGGGTTTGGAACAATAATAGGTGCTCCATGGAGGGTTTGGAACAATAATAGGTGCTCAATGGAGGGTTTGGGACAATAATAGGTGCTCCATGGAGGGCTCGGGGCAATAATAGGTGCTCTATGGAGAGTTTGGGACAATAATAGGTGCTCCATGGAGGGCTCGGGACAATAATAGGTGCTCCTTGGAGGGCTTGTGACAATAATAGGTGCTCCATGGACTGTTTGGGACAGTAATGGGTGCTCCCTGGAGGGTTTGGGATAATAATAGGTGCTCCTTGGAGGGCTTGTGACAATAATAGGTGTTCCATGGACTGTTTGGGACAGTAATGGGTGCTCCCTGGAGGGTTTGGGATAATAATAGGTGTTCCTTGGAGGGCTTGTGACAATAATAGGTGTTCCATGGACTGTTTGGGACAGTAATGGGTGCTCCCTGGAGGGTTTGGGATAATAATAGGTGCTTCATGGAGGGTTTGGGACAATAATGGATGCTCTATGGAGGGTTTGGGACAAGAATAGGTGCTTCATAGACGGTTTGGGATATTAATAGGTGGTCCATAGAGGATCTGGGACAAGGATAGGCGCTTCATGGAGGGTTTGGGACAATAATTGGTTTTCCATGGAGGGTTTGGGACAATAATTGGTTTTCCATGGAGGGTTTGGGACAAGAATAGGTGCTTCATAGACTTTTTGGGACATTAATAGGTGGTCCATGGAGGATCTGGGACAAGGATAGGCGCTTCATGGAGGGTTTGGGACAATAATTGGTTTTCCATGGAGGGTTTGGGACAATAATTGGTTTTCCATGGAGGGTTTAGACAATAATTGGTTTTCCATGGAGGGTTTGGGACAATAATTGGTTTTCCATGGAGGTTTTGGGACAATAATTGGTTTTCCATGGAGGGTTTGGGACAATAATTGGTTTTCCATGGAGGGTATATAATGAGAAAACAGGTTGAGAACTCAAGCACAGAAAATAATAAATGTTAATTACCACTTAGAACGTTACTGGAGCAGCGATTGCCAACAGATATCCACTGTTTATCGTCACCATAGCAACAAAAACTTACCAGCGTCGTATAGAAAGTGACAACCGCTCCCGTCCCGATCATGCAACCCCAAAGGTTTATTCCTGTCACTGAAAGCAAAGAGCAGAGAACTCTGAACTGTATAATAACTGCGGTACGCAGGTGTGAGCAAATGATGACAAATAAACAAGTACAGTCTCATACCGAAGTAGGTGACGGTACAAGGCAGTGAAAGAAAGTTTAGTCTCTAAAGGAGAAAAAAAAATAATGCCACATGGCATTTGTAAGAATTTAAACAAATAATGCCACATGGCATTTGAAAGAATTTAAAGTCTCTAATGTTGTTGTTATTGTTGTTGTCAGGTGCGCCTACTGCATATACCTGTATATACTTGTACATACTTGACCTTACCTGTGCCTGTTGTACATACTTGTACAAGAACCTGATCTCAGGTGCGTTCATTGTACACAAATGTATCAAAATTTGAGCTCACTTGTGTCCATAGTACACGTCTCTGTGCAGACCTGAACCTAAGTGTGTCCATTAAACACACCTGAGATTAAGTGTGTACACTAAACACACCTGAGATTAAGTGTGTCCACTAAACACACCTGAGATTAAGTGTGTCCACTAAACACACCTGAGATTAAGTGTGTCCACTAAACACACATGAGATTAAGTGTGTCCACTAAACACACCTGAGATTAAGTGTGTCCATTAAACACACATGAGATTAAGTGTGTCCACTAAACACACCTGAGATTAAGTGTGTCCATTAAACACACCTGAGATTAAGTGTGTCCATTAAACACACCTGAGATTAAGTGTGTCCACTAAACACACCTGAGATTAAGTGTGTCCACTAAACACACCTGAGATTAACTGTGTCCACTAAACACACCTGAGATTAAGTGTGTCCACTAAACACACCTGAGATTAACTGTGTCCACTAAACACACCTGAGATTAAGTGTGTCCATTAAACACACCTGAGATTAAGTGTGTCCACTAAACACACCTGAGATTAAGTGTGTCCATTAAACACACCTGAGATTAAGTGTGTCCACTAAACACACATGACATTAAGTGTGTCCACTAAACACACCTGAGATTAAGTGTGTCCACTAAACACACTTGAGATTAAGTGTGTCCATTAAACACACCTGAGCTTAAGTGTGTCCATTAAACACACCTGAGCTTAAGTGTGTCCATTAAACACACCTGTAGGCTGATTGAACTTAATTTGTACACTGTAACACGCCTTTATGCAGACTAGCGCAAGCGTGTCTACTGTACACACCTGTATGCAGACTTGAGCTTAAGCGTATTTAATGTACACACCTGTACACAAACCTGAGCTTAAGAGCGTATACTGTACATACATGTACACAGACCTGAGCTTAAGCACGTCTACTGTACACAAACCTGATCTTAAGCGTGCCTACTGTACACATATGTACACAGACCTGAGCTTAAAAGCGTCTACTGTACACACATGTACACAGACCTGAGCTTAAAAGCGTCTACTGTACACACATGTACAAAGACCTGAGCTTAAGAGTGTCTACTGTACACACATGTACACAGACCTGAGCTTAAGAGCATCTACTGTATACACCTGTACACAAACCTGAGCTTAAGAGCGTCTACTGTACACACCTGTACACAGGCCTGATTTTAAGCGTGCCTACTGTACACACCTGTACACAGACCTGAGCTTAAGCGTGCCTACTGTACACACCTGTAAAACAGACATGAACTTAAGCGCGTCTACTGTACACACATGTACACAGACCTGATTTTAAGAGCGTCTACTCTACACACATGTACAGACCTGAGCTTAACAGCGTCTACTGTACACACATGTACATAGACCTGATCTTAAGCGTGCCTACTGTGCACACACGTACACAGACCTGATCTTAAGCGTGTCTACTGTACACACACGTATACAGACCCGAGCTTAAGCGCGTTTACTGTACACACATGTACACAGACCTGAGCTTAAGCGTGCCTACTGTACACACACGTATACAGACCTGAGCTTAAGCGCGTTTACTGTACACACATGTACACAGACCTGAGCTTAAGCGTGCCTACTATACACACCTGTACACAGACCTGAGCTTAATCGTGCCTACTGTACACACATGTACACAGACCTGAGCTTAGGCGTGCCTACTGTACACACCTGTACACAAAATTGAGCTAAAATGTAAACATAAACAGAAAAAAATACAATAAAGTGACAAAACAAGACAACATATTTGCTAGGAGCTGTGTCACAGGAAAACATCATCTAATTTCCCTGTCCTTATGTGCTGCTATAGGACGACAAATATCAGCCGTGATGTCCTGAAGATGACGGAAATTCCTGTCCCAAAATAGAAACTAAAGGAAGTGACGTATTTGATAAAGACTGGTCCTGTGTCCTACATTGAGGTAACGTATCCGGCTTGTTTTCCTGCAGTAAACTCACAACCAGGTCAGCACCTGAATTCCCAGATCTTGTTGAGAAATACCGACTTTATTCCCAGTGGTTGAGGTACTTTAATGGGCTCCACATTTCAGTGTCAATTTAATACAGAAACTGTCAAACTGAGAACGGCCTTGTATGAACCTTGAGTTATACGTTCTTGGTTTGGTCTGTCAACAACCATTTGGAAAGATGGTGACTTTTTGACGAAATTTGGTGGTATTCTGGCATTAATATCTTCAGTCCACTCCAAGCTTTCCATTCCGTGCAGTTCTTGGTGCCTACCTCAGGCATGCTGTTCCTTCCTGATATCTGACAAGTCTCTGCCATCTTTCATGCCTTCATTTTCTCTGTTTTTGAAATAGATAACTGAAGTTTTTCTCTTGTCTTCGTTGTAGCACATTCTGTAAATTCTGCGATGATTTCTAGTTTGTTTTGTTTTCTTTGGTCAGCTTCTGTTAAGAAACATCATTTACATCACGTGACAACACCAGACCACGATCTCCAGTTTTAGCGTCAAATATAGAGGCTATGAATATAAAATTTATGCGCGTAAGCACACAGAAATTTAGAAAACGTTGACCTGTACCTTACGAAACAAAATACAGGGACGTCTAGAAACCACAGAGTTATCTATCCGTCATGCTGACAGTCAAGAAAGAGATGACTGCGGTAAAACTGGTTCTAGTAATAAAGGTAGGTAGAGGTGTATGGTACAGTTTTACAAAGCGATAGAGGGAGCGAGGAAAATGAAAAAAAACCACACAAATAGCACAAAATATGAAAGTAAGACGAGAATGTATACATGAAAAACATACATCCAATATTTCGGCGTCAGCCTTTTTCAAGGATTACGTACAAGAACAAAACAACAAATACTGGATGATGCATGTTTTTCATTTATGCATTCTCACCCTGCAGGCAAAGAAAGAAAGCCACATTTAGCTGTATCCTAGAGCAGAAACATTTGTTGGCAAGCTGTGCTTTCATCATGTACGTACACCACTCACGACCAACAGATCTTTCTTGCACCTGATCACGTCTCACACATCACAAAGATGGCGATTACAGTGGTCAAGGTATGATAACAAAGAATGCTGGTTTCTGAGACACTGTTATCTTTATGTGTACGTGCAAGAATGTTGTTCCGCTTGATGTGCTATTTATAGCCCTTCTTCTTATAGAAACAGTTACAAAACTGATATCTCTCTCCTGTGTACAAGATAACACTTCTGCTTCATGAAAGTTATAAATCCCACTTTTCTGTTCCTAAACTGCCACTCACTGTTTACAAAACTGTAACTCCTTTCTTTAGAGAGGTACAGAACCTAAAAACTCCTCTTGTAATTTGAAATTTGCGGCCGTGTTTTAAAAGGGGCAGGAATTATATGTTCCATTACTGTTATGACATATGTCATGTGATATGTTCCATTACTGTTATGACATATGTCATGTGATATGTTCCATTGCTGTTATAATTATGCATGTCTGTTCCAATGCTGTCATAATGGCATATGTCATGTTATTATCTGTTTCATTACTGTTATTCTCATAGTTAGCACTACTTGAATTATTCATCATAGTAATTGTAGACAAACTCTTACCTGCGCTGAGGGCCAGAGATGGTGCGTACAGAACAAAAGACATGTAGATTAACTGGGAGAAAAGAACAACAGAAAAACATGGGAAGTCATTGTAAGCAATCAGTGGAACATACTTGTACTATATAACATAACTACTGAGTGAGGTATAAGCAGTCAGTGGAACATACTTGTACTATATAACATAACTACTGAGTGAGGTATAAGCAATCAGTGGAACATACTTGTACTATATAACATAACTACTGAGTGAGGTATAAGCAGTCAGTGGAACATACTTGTACTATATAACATAACTACTGAGTGAGGTATAAGCAATCAGTGGAACATACTTGTACTATATAACATAACTACTGAGTGAGGTATAAGCAGTCAGTGGAACATACTTGTACTATATAACATAACTACTGAGTGAGGTATAAGCAGTCAGTGTGGAACATACTTGTACTATAACATAACTACTGAGTGAGGTATAAGCAGTCAGTGGAACATACTTGTACTATATAACATAACTACTGAGTGAGGTATAAGCAGTCAGTGGAACATACTTGTACTATATAACATAACTACTGAGTGCAGCAGTTATTTTGTGTCTAAATCTTCTGAACAGGAAAATTCAGTACAAACAGCGGAATATAATGTCTGAAAATAAATATCCGACAATAACATACATTTATACTCAGATAGAGAATGTTCTACATCCCATGAATTAATTTTTATGAAGCACTTAAAACTTAAGGACATCCTCGTCCACAGCCACTTGAAGCAGAGCCTTAAGTATGTTGGCACCAGAAAATGTAACCGCCCCCGCTGCGTTACCTGCCCTGTAGTTTGGGAAACGAAAACAATCACCTTTCCCAAAACTATCCTCACTCTTTATGAGGGATTCACATGCGAGTCCCGAAATGTGATATATGTCATCGTGTGCAAAAGATGCAGGATAACATATATCGGTGAGACTGGCCTCAGATTAGGGGACCGCATGCAAAAACATCTATACGACATCACCCAGCATGCTTCGAAACCAGTCCCAGATCATTTCAATGGCCCCAACCACAGAGGCAAATCTGATTTTCTGGTAACAGCCATTAAACAATGTCACGCAGATGACACAAGCCGGCTGGCACTTGAGAACCGGTGCATTCAAAATTATGGGACGCTGGAACCACATGGGTTAAACTCGCTGTTTAGTTACACGTAACATCATCTTCTTCAATCATTATAGTACCTCTCCACTAAATCCACCCCTTTTTACTTTTCAAACTTCCTCACAGGATCACTCTGCAACCCCGCTATTTTCTCAGCAACCCCTCTTCTCTGCAACACCTCTTCCCCAATCACCTGTTTCAAATTCTCCTAGCTAGGCCAGTAGTGCGTCACTCTCTCTCCCCTCCCCGGTTCCCCATCCACCACTCCCAGTTACAACCCACCGACCACATGTCACAGGTCTCTATTTAAACAATTTCCACGTCCTACCAGATCCATTCCTGACACACACCGCCAGACAAGCCACACCTTGCAATTTACAGCTAAGTACTTTTTTTTTTACAGTATTTATGTAAATCTATACTTTATCTCCTCTCCCTATTTCTTCGTCCTGTATGTTTTTGTATGATTAAGGCTCACGCCGAAACGTCACAACTTTGTAATCGTTAAGTAATAAAGCTGCTCCTACTTTTTCCAATTTTATACATTCTAAAACCGTTTTTATTCTCAGAAGACAGGTAACGTCGTAGAAGTAGGTGTAATTTTAGAGGAAACCCTTACTTTCAGGAAAAATATTCACAGGAATGGTCTGATATAAAACAAGGGAGAAATGATCATGAAGCAGAGCGTCAAATATCTAAGTGGTACATTGCCATTGCGCATGGCGGATGAATCGTTATGAAAGACCATGTAGCAAGAGAAAAGCATACATCAAACATGTATTCTGCAACACTTCTAAAAGACTGGACAATTATTTTGTGTCCAAATCTTCTGAACAGGAAAATTCAGTACAAACAGCGGAACTGACAATGTGCTATCGCACAATTAAACATCATAAGTCAATTTCACTGCAGTGCACTACCAGGTTAAACTCTAACATTTTTAATGATTTCAGAACAGCATAAAAAAAGTGACAATGGGCAGAACTAAAGCAACAGCAATATTAAAGCCCATGTTAGCTCCTGATACTACCAAACAATTATGTGCTGATTGAGCAAAGACACACCATTTTGGTATTGTGACCGACGCAAAGTTTCCCGTTGATTGTTCAGTACTTTGGTTCTAAAAATGGTATGACTATAAAAGTGCTTAAACTGGGTTCCTTAAAAAGAAAAACTGCCTCTAAAATAAGCAGTCACTGTGCTGATGCACTAGAACAATACTGATAAACGTAAAAGCATCGCGTTCTGTGCTGACAGTGCAAATACGATTTTGGTGGAGTAGACGAGCTGGTACGAACAATTAAGTTCACACAATAACGAAGACCTTCTCAGTGATGGCTGTCATGCTCACATACTTCATAATCCGATAAAGACAGCAGCTGACACCATTAAACACAGGTATTACACATACGTGAAACATTAATAGTTTCTGCTCTTCTCAGCTGAAGGATAACATTAGTATGGCATAACTTATATTCTTTCCTCGGATAAGCTGTCTGAAAACAACATTCTTAGATCTCAGGATATGTCTGCTGTTCCTTATCAGTAATTAGTGACGGTACTCGAGTAGCTTTTCTTTTTTCAGTGTGGGGAAAATGTCCCGCTTTTTTCCTTTACAGAATCTGGCAACCCTACCTAAGTGAAAGGAGTTGTATTTCGTATACGGGAAGCGTGGGTTTGTAATACTGGAGCGATTTAAACATAGAAATATAAAAATATACAAAATAATTTTTAATTTATTTATAAAAACAGCCGTTGATGCCACTGAAGTTAGGACATGTGAAATCTTTACTGCAGTATTGATACCACTGTCTTATATATATATATATATCACTTTTGCGAGGTCTTATTTTATAATTAACCTTTTCTTCACTTCTAGCAAATTGATTTTCTACAACATGTAGTGAAAGTAGGCAGGTGAGAAGTAAAGCTTAAATCTTGACTGAACACAAAACAAACTTGGAAAATCACGTGTTATAAAGCCCTACATAAACCAGATCACTGACAAACAAAACATTCATGTCAACTACAAAACGTGGCATGATTTGTTCGTATACTGTATCGTAGGAGCTATACGTCATGGTAAGATGTGTAAAATGCCACGTCACGCATCCTCCTAAGACTGCAAGCTTACTCACCGACTGTACAATCATGACACTTGACCCCAAGAGCCTGACGGAGAGGCTGAACCTCATCTCCAGATACTGCGAATGACAGTACAAGATGATAGCGAATTAATATTTCAAATTTTGTGTTAGCTTTTTCATAAAGTAAAGACACGCTTTGAATTAATAACACAGCTAGGCGGGACAAAAGATGTACTATACTAATACAGACACGTGTTTATAATTCAACACGAACCCGTCACTCACAGTGAATTAGGGTTCCCCCCCCCCTCCTCTGAATCCCCTGGTGTACCGCTGGGTTATCTCCCTACCACCGTCTATAAACTCTGCTACCAAAAGTCTCACAATGATCTCTAGCAAACTGCTTGCAATGTCCAGTAAATGGAAGAATTCAACTTTTGTCAATGGGAGCAATCTTTTCAGCCGCAAGAAGCCGGTGACCTCATGATGGTTGACGGCACTTCTTGACAGGTCGTCCCTTTGACTTACGCTATGCAGGATCTGTGAGGAGTTCAGCTCTCCATATATCACGCTGTGCATGATCTGTGAGAAGTTCGACTCTTCATATATCACGCTGTGCATGATCTGTGAGAAGTTCGACTCTTCATATATCACGCTGTGCATGATCTGTGAGAAGTTCGACTCTCCATATATCACGCTGTGCAGGAGCTGTGAGAAGTTCGACTCTCCATATATCACGCTGTGCAGGATCTGTGAGGAGTTCAACTCTCCATATATCACGCTGTGCAGGAGCTGTGAGGAGTTCGACTCTCCATATATCACGCTGTGCAGGATCTGTGAGTAGTTCGAGTCTCCATATATCACGCTGTGCAGGATCTGTGAGGAGTTCGAGTCTCTATATATCTTGCGTCTCTTGCTACTCATGTTCAAACTTGTGTCATCTTCTGGCATCTCTCTATACTCTGCTACACGAACTTATGATCTCATCCTTTCATTTCAAGAGTCTAGAGTAAGTTAGAACAACTTCAGCAAAACATTTTTTTCCTTTTCCACAGCCAATACAAAGCATGAAGCTAGACAGCATCTCAGCAAAACATCTGTCACATTCAACAAAAACATATGTCACACCAAAACCATCCTCTAAGACGAAAATAAACAGGCAGTAAATAAACAGACTTACCTGGAAAACACTGGTAATACCAAGTCTATAGAAGAAAGGGATGAATATGACGCCAGCTCCCAGCATGGAAAACAACATGGCAACCGTCATATACATAAACATCGTGTTGTAGTTGTAGACCTCTGCAAAAATGGCTACAGTTTATAAATCTGTGCACAAGGAATGCTTTAGCTGTGAACGTCTTTAAAACATGTTCTAAACGTCTGTCAATAGAATGTTTCATTCATTCATTCATTTGCATGTCCCTTGCGGAACTTTGCCTCCCAAACAGCACTCCTGTTGGCCTCTCGGTTGTGAGCAAGATGGCCTGCTGCTGCTGCGTCCATCAATAGAATGTTAAAGTTGTAAATTTATAAAAAGAAAAAAAAAGCAGTTGTAAATCTTTATCTTGTCTTGTCTTGTGCTATCTCCCTGTAATTTCGAGCTGGTGTTCTTTGCAGCCGATGCTGTGAAGTTGCTGAGGTACAAAATCGAATCGACGTTGGGAGCAGGTTATGGTTGCTATTTTTTCAGTCTCGGAGTACATCTAAAAAGCAGGGATGTGCAATACTTCTTTAGCAGACTCCACCACCATGGGGACTATGGAGATCCCTGTCCCGTTAGGCAGGCTAGGCCTGTTACTGGGGGTACCAACGGAGAGCTATGGTTCGCTAAATAGCATATCAGCTATGGTTCGTTAACCCTGGCGATAGCATATCAGCTATGGTTCGTTAACCCTGGCGATAGCATATCAGCTATGGTTCGTTAACCCTGGCGATAGCATATCAGCTATGGTTCGTTAACCCTGGCGATAGCATATCAGCTATGGTTGACTAACCCTGGCGATAGCATATCAGCTATGGTTCGCTAAACCTGGCGATAGCATATCAGCTATGGTTGACTAACCCTGACGATAGCAAATCAGCTATGGTTCATTAACCCTGGCGATAGCATATCATCTATGGTTCACTAAACCTGGCGGTAACATATCAGCTATGGTTCATTAACCCTGACTCTAGCATATCTCTATACTCTGCTACACGAACTTATGATCTCATCCTTTCATTTGAAGAGTCTAGAGTAAGTTAGAACAACTTCAGCAAAACATTTTTTCCTTTTCCACAGCCAATACAAAGCATGAAGCTAGACAACATCTCAGCGAAAACATCTGTCACATTCAGAAAAAAACATCTGTCACATTCAACAAAACATCTGTCACATTCAACAAAACATCTGTCACATTCAACAAAACATCTGTCACATTCAACAAAACATCTGTCACATTCAACAAAAACATCTGTCACACCAAAACCATCCTCTAAGATGAAAATAAACAGGCAGTAAATAAACAGACTTACCTGGAAAACACTGGTAATACCAAGTCTATAGAAGAAAGGGATGAATATGATGCCAGCTCCCAGCATGGAAAACAACATGGCAACCGTCATATACATAAACATCGTGTTGTAGTTGTAGACCTCTGCAAAAATGGCTACAGTTTATAAATCTGTGCACAAGGAATGCTTTAGCTGTGAACGTCTTTAAAACATGTTCTAAACGTCTGTCAATAGAATGTTTCATTCATTCATTCATTTGCATGTCCCTTGCGGAACTTTGCCTCCCAAACAGCACTCCTGTTGGCCTCTCGGTTGTGAGCAAGATGGCCTGCTGCTGCTGCGTCCATCAATAGAATGTTAAAGTTGTAAATTTATAAAAAGAAGAAAAAGCAGTTGTAAATCTTTATCTTGTCTTGTCTTGTGCTATCTCCCTGTAATTTCGAGCTGGTGTTCTTTGCAGCCGATGATGTGAAGTTGCTGAGGTACAAAATCGAATCGACGTTGGGAGCAGGTTATGGTTGCTATTTTTTCAGTCTCGGAGTACATCTAAAAAGCAGGGATGTGCAATACTTCTTTAGCAGACTCCACCACCCTGGGGACTATGGAGATCCCTGTCCTGTTAGGCAGGCTAGGCCTGTTACTGCGGGTACCAACGGAGAGCTATGGTTCGCTACATAGCATATCAGCTATGGTTCGCTAAATAGCATATCAGCTATGGTTCGCTAAATAGCATATCAGCTATGGTTCGCTAAACCTGGCGATAGCATATCAGCTATGGTTCGCTAAATAGCATATCAGCTATGGTTCGTTAACCCTGGCGATAGCATATCATCTATGGTTCACTAAACCTGGCGATAACATATCAGCTATGGTTCATTAACCCTGACTCTAGCATATCAGCTATGGTTCACTAACCCTGACGCTAGCAAACCAGCTATGGTTCACTAACCCTGGCGACAGCATATGAACTATGGTTCACTAAACCTGGCGATAACATATCAGCTATGGTTCACTAACGCTGAGGCTAGCATATCAGCTATGGTTGACTAACCCTGGCGATAGCATATCAGCTATGGTTCACTAAACCTGGCGATAGCATATCAGCTATGGTTCACTAACGCTGACGATAGCATATCAGCTATGGTTGACTAACCCTGGCGATAGCATATCAACTATGGTTCACTAACGCTGACGATAGCATATCAGCTATGGTTCACTAACGCTGACGCTAGCATATCAGCTATTGGTTGCTAACCCTGACGCTAGCATATCAGCTATGGTTCACTAACGCTGACAATAGCATATAAGCTATGGTTCACTAACGCTGACGCTAGCATATCAGCTATGGTTCACTAACGCTGACGCTAGCATATCAGCTATTGGTTGCTAACCCTGACGCTAGCATATCAGCTATGGTTTGCTAACCCTGACACTAGCATATCAGCTATGGTTCACTAACGCTGGCGATGGCATATCAGCTATGGTTCGCTAACCCTGACGCTAGCATATCAGCTATGGTTCGCTGACCATGACGCTAGCATATCAGCTATGGTTCACTAACCCTAGCGATAGCATATCAGCTATGGTTCGCTGATTGCCTCATCGGACAGCGTTTTCACCGCTGTAAGTCTTTACATACAAAAATGTTACATCTGTAAAGCTCTTTAAATATTAACTGCCCACCTGTAACACAGAAACATCTTATAATCCTACATAATAATAATATATTGTAGCTGAAGTAATATATGTTGACAGTTTCACACATTAGCAGCGCATCTCAGCTACCCGGCTCATAATTTCACACTTTTCATAAAGCGTGTCTCAGTTACTTGGCTCATAAATTCACACTTTTCATAAAGCGTGTCTCAGCTACCTGGCTCATAATTTCACACTTTTCATAAAGCGTGTCTCAGCTACTTGGCTCATAATTTCACACTTTTCATAAAGCGTGTCTCAGCTACTTGGCTCATAATTTCACACTTTTCATAAAGCGTGTCTCAGCTACTTGGCTCATAATTTCACACTTTTCACAAAGCGTGTCTCAGCTACTTGGCTCATAATTTCACACTTTTCACAAAGCGTGTCTCAGCTACTTGGCTCATAATTTCACACTTTTCACAAAGCGTGTCTCAGTTACTTGGCTCATAATTTCACACTTTTCACAAAGCATACTTCAGCTACCTGGCTCATAATTTCACATTTTTCATAAAGCACACCTCATCTACCTGGCTCATAATTTCACACTTTTCATAAAGCGTGTGGGCAAAAATAAAAGTAAAATTAAGAAAAGCCAAAATCGGAGAACACAGAAAGATACATTTTGATACAAGAAAACTGAAAGACCAGCAAACAGGAAATGAATTCTCAATAGTACTTAAAAACCGTTTCAGTGTCCTACAAGACGAAGCAGAAATGTCCATACTAGAGTTCAGTAAAACACTACAGGAAACAGCAAAAGAGGTGCTGGGATATCAGAAACGGAGAAAAGAGGAATAGATAAGCAAGACCACATGGGAAAAGATAGAGCAAAGAAAAGAAATCAAGAAAAAATTACTGAACACCAAATCACAACGGCTTAAAGAACAAGTTCTAAGTAATTATGCGCAAAAAGACAAATAAGTGAAGGAATCATGCCGTCAAGATAAACGTCAATACTATGACAACTTAGCAGAAACAGCAGAGAAAGCAGCATATACAAATGACATGAAAACCATATATAAAATCACAAAGCAGATGACAGGTAACTTCAACACAAGATGTGAAAGTGCAGTAAGGACACAAAATGGACAACTGGTCAGTGGAGAAAGAGAAAAAATTGAAAGATGGAGGGAACACTTTAACACCCTACTAAACAGAACACAAGCAGCACAAACAATAGACATACCTGAAGCAAAAACGGAACTAAACATCAATACAGGACCAATAATAATAAGTGAAGTAAAGGAGGCAATAAAGAAGCTGAAATCAGACAGGGCACCAGGTGAAGATGAAGTGACTGCTGAGATGTTGAAAGCAGAAGAAACAGAAACACCAAAACAACTTTGCCGGATATTACAACAAATTTGAGATCTAGAAAAAGCCCCAGAGGAGTGGAAAACTGTGCTTATAGTAAAACTACCAAAGAAAGGTGACCTCAGAGATTGCGGGAACTGGAGAGGCATTACCCTACTGCCACTCACCAGTAAAGTATTTTGCAGAATAATCATCAACAGAATTGTACCAACACTTGAGGAAAAACTTCGGAAAGAGCAGGCAGGATTTAGGAAAGGAAGATCATGCATAGACCACATATTTGTACTTAGACAAATATTAGAACAGGCAAATGAGTGGCATAGCACAACATATGCATTATTCATAGATTTTGAGAAAGCCTTTGACAGTGTCAACAGAGATGCACTGTGGAAAATCCTAAGATGGCATGGCCTCCCCCATAAGATAGTTAATGTAATCAAAGCCCTATACGAGGGTTTTCAGTGCAAAGTTATCTGTGGAGAACATACCTCCAGCAGCTTTAGGGTACAAACAGGGGTGAAGCAGGGATGTGTACTATCACCAACATTATTTATCTTGGCAGTAGACTGGTTAATGAAGGAGGCAACAACAGACAAACGAAGAGGATTATAATGGACCCTTGACACAGTGCTGGAGGACCTTGACTTTGCGGACGACATTTGTCTATTATCAAGCAGTCACAAAGATATGCAAGATAAAATAAACAAGCTAACTCAGAATGCAAACAACATAGGACTAAAGATCAACGTAGGAAAGACAAAGTTAATGAAGCAAAATGTGAACAACAGAAATGTACTCAGAGTAGATAATAAATTAGTGGAGGAGGTCAACGAATTTGTATACCTTGGCAGCAGAGTAGTAGAAAATGGAGACAGCACAGAGGACATCAACAGCAGACTTACTAGAGCAAACCAGGCTTTTGCAATGCTGCAGAATATATGGAAATAAAAAAAAAACTAAGCATAAGTATGAAAATCAGGATATTTAAGAGTAATGTTCTAAGTGTACTACTCTATGGAAGTGAATGCTGGAAAATCACCAAAACCATAGAAAACAAGTTGAATTCTTTCCAGACTAAATGTTTACGAAGAATTAGAAAGATATTTTGGCCAAACACCATAAGAAATAACATCTTATTGGCAGAAATGCAGATGAAGCCATTGACAACAATTATTGAGGAAAGACGATGGCGATGGTTGGGACATGTGCTCCGAATGACTGACAACTCACTACCAAAAATAGCACTAAGATGGACACCACAGGGGAACAGAAGTAAGGGTAGACCAAAAGACACATGGAGAAGAACAACAGAAAGGATGTTGAGCAATAGAGGGCTCACCTGGGCAAGAGCAGAAAAAAAGGCGAAGGACAGGCATTTGTGGAAAACCCTTGCGGAAGCCCCATGTGCCCTGGGCACTTAAGGTTCAGAGAGAGAGAGAGAGAGAGAGAGAGAGAGAGAGAGAGATAAAGCGTGTCTCAGCTACTTGGCTCATAATTTCACACTTTTCTCACTTATGGTTGAAATATTTCATGCGAGTGAATTTCAAACAATTAAAATAAGCACAATACAATCACTGAGTGACGAACACTAAAAAATGTTGTATGACCTAAAATATAACTGTAAACATCTACAACAAAAGAATTTTGTGCAGCAGACATAATTCTGTAGTAACAGTTGTAAACATCTCCACAAACAAACAAACAAACAAACAAACAAACAAAAAAGAGTGGTGGGGTAGAGTTTAAAGCTCAGAAAAATACAACAATACTACAGCTTAAAAAAAATATCATAGTGTTTTTGTAGATGTCTGAAACATCAAGTTTATTTTCTGGCTACAAACTTGCGCAGCACAAAAGACAGTTCTGAAGGTTTATTGCCCTCAAGATGTTTTGCTTACGTAAATCCTACAACGAAAAAAAACAACCTACTACTAAACACTACAACGAAATATAAAATGTAATCCTGTCTATTAAATAACAGTTCAAGATAAAGCTTTTCCAGAAGACAAGAAAACGTTATTTAAAAGAGCTGACCAAATATCGCGGGAAAACAAGACAACCAAACTAACTGGAACGCCAAGAAAAGCACAAAAAGGAAACAAATAACGCCATCGCCAAAGGCCTTTCGACAAGGGAGGTAATGACAAAAATTCAGGATCATTGACTATGAACTCAGGACAAGTTCATAGGTGTTATTTCTTTATGAAACATAGGTGCCAGTACTCCGTAGCACTAGTGAGAACTTTACCGACGGAGGGCGACAGCAATAGGAACAGGATCTACTGTATTCAGCCAGACAAGTCACTCTGATAACGATTCGGCTGGGAAAATACCAGAAAGAAAAAACAAAAAGATTATTGAAATAAAAAATAGGATCTGACTGATAAAGCTTTTTTTTAGGGGGGGGGGGATATAAAATTAGGCATGTTCAAGATGGAAAGCACCAAGAAGTAAAAAAGAAGGCAGGTCAGGTGACAGATGACACAAAGAAGAGTGAAGAAAAGAGTGTTACACAGAGGAGTGAAACCTGGCATGAAAAGAGTGTTATATAGAAGAGTGAAACCTGACATGAAAAGAGTGTTATATAGAAGAGTGAAACCTGATATAAAAAGAGCGTTACACAATCAAAACGCGTGTTACACAATCACTTGTTACTATTGAACTGATTAAATAATGAATTAACTGACTAACCTCTTGCCAGAGCTATTACATGTATGATTTAATCACATTATAACTGACAATTTAACTGACTTCCCAATGAATGGATAATTTAGTTAGCAGATGATTATTTGGTCGAATTCACAGATTCATTCTGGTAATTTAATAAGACACTTTTTGTTACTAAAGTTCTGGACAAAAAGAAATTTTTCTTATTAACCACAATAAGTTCTTTACGAAAAAAAAATCTGATTCGTCTTCAACAACAGTTTTTGAACAGAAGATTTTTATATCTTCAGTTAGAGCAGTCGAAACGAGCATTTACCCCCCCCCCCCCCTCAAAGCACTCAATGAAACTGTGGAATGTAAAGACAACAAAAAGAGTGTCTAACACAACCAGAGGCAGAAAGGAAGCCAATTAAACCATCAGAAAACAAGAACCATCACTCTGTAGTGAGAACGAGAGGGCTTGGACAATATAAACATCATAACAACAGGAAAGATAAATGGGAAGAGAGGCAGGAGAAGACCCAGAGAGGAACAAAATGATGGAAAGTTGAACGCGATGACACAATAAAAAGCCACCAACTGAGCTAATGAAAAATATCAAGGACCGAGATCTGTGGAGGAACACGACGGCCAACGCCTTATCTGTACGACACCTGATGATGATGACATTAAAATTAAAAAGCTGAAGTAGAAAAGAATAAGGTACCGGAACAAATACATTAAATATTACCTGCTGGATTGCCCAAGATGGTCAAGGCTGATAAGAACGTGACTGTAAGGGACATGGCGACTGGAAACACTGACATTGATCTGTGGATTCAGTGTCATTATCATAGTCAGCATTATCAGTCATTATCAGTCATCATCATCATCATCATCATCATCATCATCATCATCAAACTGTGACAGTCCTAGTAAAGCAACATAGTTTTGGCAATGCTTGTAGAGATATAAGAGTTATAAGTATGGCTGTGGTGTACAAAACAGGAGGTTAAAATATAAGATGACTATCTTGGTAAATATCTGTTAATATAAGATGACTGGGGCCGGCTAGCGTAGTGGTTAGAGCACTCGTCTAGCAACCAAAAATGGTCGAGGGTTCGAATCCCCAGCTGAGCGGGATTTTTTTTCCGACCAATACGGCCCCGAGGTCGACCCAGCCTCGTAAAATGGGTACCAGAGAAAATCTGGGAAGTAAAGGCAGCGAGGAAAGGAACTGGTCACCCTACCTCATACGCTGATGACCCAGCATAATGAGGTCTCTAACGCTTCACCCCCTACGGCATTTGCTATGGGACTATCTTTACTTTTTACTTATAAGATGACTATCTTGGTAAATATCTGTTAATATAAGATGACTATCTTGGTAAATATCTGTTAATATAAGATGACTATCTTGGTAAATATCTGTTAACATAAGATATATGTCTTGGTAAATATCTGTTAATATAAGATCACTTCTTCTTCTTATATCCTTCCCGTGCCGTTAAACGTCACATAGGGCTCGCAAAGTAATTCGCCAATTTTAAAATCACTACCTTGGTAGATATCTGTTAATATAAGATCACTATCTTTGTAAATATCTGTTAATAATATAAGATCACTACCTTGGTAAATATCTGTTAATATAAGATCACTACCTTGGTAAATATCTGTTAATATAAGATCACTACCTTGGTAAATATCTGTTAATATAAGATCACTACCTTGGTAAATATCTGTTAATATAAGATCATTACCTTGGTAAATATCTGTTAAGAGAAAACGTTTAAACTGAAAAAATACAATTTCAGACGTCATGAATTTGACACTGAGCATACAAAAGATATTAAATTTTATTATTTTTGTGTATATTTTTTAAAGAATAAAAATAAATTCTCTGACGCCATGATAAGCTAAAAACTAAATTTTCTCTGGATTTCCCCAAATCTGACTTTTCATCTTCTTGTCACACCCCACGACCTATTTTCTGTTGTAACAGCCAAACTGTCATCTCCGGGTCCGTGATTTAGGGCACACATTTCCTGCGTCCTGGTTCATGTCTTCATCCGCAAGCTGTCTCAAACATCAACATTTTATCTCCTTCATCCGTATACTTTCTAAAACATCAACATTTTATCTCCTTCATCCACATACTTTCTAAAACATCAGCATTTTATCTCCTTCATCCGCATACTTTCTCAAACATTACCACTTTATCTCCTTCATCCTCATACTTTCTCAAACTACAAGATTTAACCTCCTTTATCCTCATACTTTCTCAAACATCAACATTTTACCTCCTTCATCCTCATACTTCCTTAAACATCAACATTTTATCTCCTTCATCCGCATACTGTCTCAGATATTAACACTTTATCTCCTTCATACGCATACAGTCTCAAACACTGACGTTTATCTCAGGTACCGGTTTCTTATTTTGGAACTTTTATGTGATGAAATATTTCACGACTTTGCTATTTACATTATTTAAAACAATACCAACAATAATACGCTGATATTAATTGTTGACACTACTACTTTCTTTCCTTCGTGCTCAGCCACGCGTGTCCTGACAGAACCTATACCACGTGTTTGGAATTCTTTGGTCCGCTTTTCCCTGACCTTGACCTCTCAGCAGTGACGTTAACGAACATGCTGCAAGGGTTAACAGACTGTTTTAATCCTTGCCTGCCTAAGTGTGTGCGTTGAACTGAACACTTAAAACTATCATGTGCAATTTGAGAATGCATGCATGGTTGACGCCAGAAAGTGGCTTTTAAAATAACACCATCGTAAGAAAATGCTTCATTCCTTTAGAAACATACACACATACACACCACATACACAAAGAAAACAAGGTTCTGAAACACAAGCTCACATATACACATGCACACAAACATAAACGCTGCAAAGAAAATATACCAAAGGAGACACGTAACAAACAATAAATCCCACAGTAATGTAACATAGGAGAAATAATTAAGCAGCAAAGAATAAATAAATACAGTAGGTATGACAATATATAAAGATGACAGCAAATATATATTAAAACCGAAATGTAACAAAAAAGACACTGCTAAATAAGAAAAAGACACGGTATATGTGAGGTAACATAACAAAGAAGACGGAAATAAAACAAAAAGACACAATACAACATATAACAAAGTAACTTACCTTCCACCAAGCAAATACTCTGTCGTGTTCTCTTTATTCTGCATCTTGTCCTTAACAGCGTAATACAGACCAATGGCCGCCGACAAGCCGAGGAGAATGCCGAACACAACATAATCTACAGTAGTGAATTCTGGAATTTTGCCGGTCTCAAAGCTGTAACCACGTCCCATTTTTGTTCAGACAAAGTCTCTACTTCCTAAGACGGGCGTTGTGTCTTCGCTGCTGATCGTCCAACCCGTGGGGTCAGTCTACAGGATGTGTATACCCACAGGAGGTCAGCTCAGTTTCCGGTAATAACACTGGAAAGTAGCAACACCTGGAGACACATTTGTTGTTGTTGTTGTTGTTATTTTTTAAACTGCTACAAACAAGAACCGTACAAGAAACAGTCAAAACAAAACCAAGGGCGTAAAAGAAAAAATGGCGTATACAAACACGAGACATCAAACTCCAACGTCAGTAGACAAACCAGCAATAAGTTCATCAAAATAAGCGAGGAAAATGACAAGTAAAAGGAAGACACGTAGCTGGATAACAAGTAGAGAAAGTTGTTGAGAGAGACTAATGGACTGATTGATTGATGGTGCTTTACTTGGAAAGGGTGAAGAATCTGGCAAGCTGACCTGTCTGACATTCTGCCCTTTGTCTCTCATCATTCACTCTTGAGAGAGCGAGAGAGAACGAGAGAGCGTGAAAGAGAGAGCAGAGAGACAACAAGAGGAACAGCAAGAGAGAGAGAGAGAGAGAGAGAGAGAGAGGAGATTGATTGATTGATCTTTATTTCCAAAGGATTAAAAACTAGGCACGCAGGCCCGTCTGACATTCTATCCTTTATCATACAACTTTCACTCTGTTCCGGACATTCTACAAATATCCTGCTCATATAACAAACATAACTAACATTGGAAAGCTGAGAGACATCAAATAAAATATAACATTACATTTCGCTCTTATCCATGCACTCAGTGCAGAAAGTAACTACATACATATATAAATGACTGTCTACAAAGAAACATTTTGATATTATTCAGAATAAACAATTAACTGAGACAGAAAGAGAAAGGAGAGAGCCAGAGAGAGAGAGAGAGAAAGAGAGAGAGAGACAGACAGACAGACAGACAGACAGACAGACAGACAGACAGACAGACAGATAGATAGATAGATAGATAGATAGATATAGATAGATAGATAGATAGATAGATAGATAGATAGATAGATAGATATAGATAGATAGATAGATGAAAGCCTCTGGACAGAAAACCTGGTAAGGAAAAAACTTAATCCAGTCTGTTGCATATCTGGACTCTTCTTAAAGATCAGATTTGTAGAGAAGCATGGCCCCTAACGCCTACCGGCACGGCACATGATAGTGATGATAATTAAAGAAGTATAGCCGTAGCGACTTTTGGTTGTTTAACGGTTACTAAAAATAACATTCACGTCATATATTCCCGTTACATTTAACAGCCAACAGCTAACACAAGCATAGCCAGCACATTCAGAATGAGACAGACAGGCAGGCAGGCATGCAATGTGATATGTGGAATTAGGCAGACACTGATAAATGCAATGAGACAGACAGACAGACAGACAGACAGACAGACAGACAGACAGGCAGGCACTGTGATATGTGGAATAAGACAGACAGGCAGGCAGTCACGGTGATATGTGGAATAAGACAGACAGGCAGACACTGTGATAAGTAGAAGGAGACAGACAGGCAGGCAGGCACTGTGATAAATGGAATGAGACAGACAGACAGGCAGACACTGTGGTAAATGTAATGAGACAGACAGACAGGCACTGTGATACGTGGAATGAGACAGACAGACAGACAGGCACTGTGATAAGTGGAATGAGACAGGCAGGCAGGCAGGCAGGCAGGCACTGTGATAAGTGGAATCAGACAGACAGACAGGCAGGCAGGCAGACAGGCAGGCAGGCAGACAGGCAGACAGACACGGTGATAAGCGGAAAAAGAAAACTAAGCCAGTTTAAAAATCACATTTGTGGAACAGAAGCAACAGTTTCATAAAGTAACAAAGCTTACTGTATAACTTAAACTGTATTTTCATCACATTTTCCTGTAGCACAGCTTCATTGAAGGAACTTGTAAAAAAAAAAAGAAAGAAACTTCGGTTTATGAAATACGCCTCCTATCTGAAATATAATAAAAGAATTTTTTTTTTAAACTCGAAAGGAATCGCCGAAAAAAGTGACCAAGTAAATGACTTACCCTGTCAAACAGAAAGATCTTTTCGCAAGAAAAAAAAAGGTAAGCATTTATCTAGCGCTGGAGTTTCAGCGATATTTGTTTCAGCCGTAGAATCGCAGCAGTAACCAGCAGTAGAATTCACCCAAACAGTGACCAGCAGTACAGTTCAAACAGCAACCAGCGGCATAGTTCACCAAACAGCAACCAACAACATAGTTCACCAAACAGCAACCAACAACATAGTTCACCAAACAGCAACCAACAACATAGTTCACCAAACAGCAACCAACAACATAGTTCACCAAACAGCAACCAACAACATAGTTCACCAAACAGCAACCAACAACATAGTTCACCAAACAGCAACCAACAACATAGTTCACCAAACAGCAACCAACAACATAGTTCACCAAACAGCAACCAACAACAGAGTTCACCAAACACCAACCAGCGGTTAAGTTAATCAAACATCTTAGAACAACTAGCTACTCTCACATCTTCAGACTGAACATCCTGTATAAAAATGACTCACACTCGTGGCTTCGTCAAGAAATCCTTCACGCAGTGACACCACGCGGGGCTCTGTTCGGCTCAGAGAGGAGCCAAGCAAATCACTTCATCTCAACACAGAACAAGCTCGTGAACTAAGCAACGGAACATTGGCCAACATGTCTGGACGCACGAACTTACTGTGTCACACAAACCTGCACAAGGAAGAGACGACACCGAAAGAAACTGAAATGCAACAGGCACAAGAAACAGCATGTTTGATCTCATTAATCAAAGAAACTTTCAAGCCAAAAGTTCACCCGCCACGCTGTTGTCAGCAGCTGTGATTAATCACTGGAACATCTAATCTAACGTTTCTCAGACTGTTACAAGTTTACTATGCGCTGGATTTTCTGCATCTATAATGTTGTCTTATAACACAAGTGACCTTCGTGAAACATGTGCCTGTCACACAGAGCACGCGCGTCACGTGATCGGATTTATGACGCTGACCAGGCTCGTGCAGCGCCAGATCTGGCCTTGGTTAGTTATACTGACACCCCCCCCTCCCCATATAAACACTCAAGTTTTTCCCTCAATCATAATCATCATCATCATCATCATCATCATCATCATCAAATCATCATCATCATATCATCATCATCAGCTGCCGTGCCGACTGGCGTTGGCTATTATGCTTCTCCAGAGTACCCGATCCTTCATGCAGGCCATCAGCTCAGTTGGTGATCTCCTCTCACACCATCCCGTCAGACTGTCTAGTATCATTTCTCTTGGTCTTCCTCTTGATCTTCTTCCTTCTATTTTTCCTGTTGTTATAATATTTTCAATGCCCCCTCTTCTCATTGCATGTCCTATGAAAGTACATTGTCTCTCTCTTATCTTTTTGACAAGGTTTTTTGTCTCTCCAGCTCTTCTCATACATTCTTCATTAGTTATTTTTGCTGTCCAGGGGATTCGCAACATTCTTCTAATAAACCACATTTCTGCTGCTTCCAATGATTTTTGTGCAGACTTGCCTATTGTCCATGATTCACTTCCATATAACAAGATAGATTCAATATAGCATTTTAGGACTTGTTTTCCCACATTCACTGATAAGGATGTGTTGGATAATATATTTCTCATTCTCTGAAATGCAGTCTTTGCTTGGCCTATTCTGTTCCTAATTTCTGTTCTGCATTTCCCATCTGAAGTTATTACTGCTCCAAGGTATTTGAATTTCTGACCTGATTTAGAATAGTTCCGTTTAATTTTATACTGCATGCTGGTGGATTCTGTTTCTTAGATATAATCATAGTTTCTGTCTTTTTTGTGTTTAAAGTAAGGCCTTTCTGTTCACTTTCTTTAGCGACTTTATCCAAGAGATTTTGCAGGTCTTGTTGGTTCTCAGCTATCAGTACTGTGTCGTCAGCATACCGAAGGTTGTTAATATTGTATCCTCCAATTTTTATGCCTGGTTCTGTAGTGACTGTTCTTAGAATATTCTCGCTGTACAGAGAAAAAAGGTCTGGAGATAGTACACATCTTTGTCGCACCCCTTGTTTTATAGGTTGATATTTTCCAATTCTATTTTCAACTCGAATTACTGCTTCTTGCTGCCAGTATGGATGTTTTACAATACTCAGGTCTTTGCCCTCTATGTTTATGTCTTCAAGCATTTTAATAATTTCATTACGTTTCACCTTGTCGAATGCCTTGGTGTAATCAATGAAGCATAAGTAGAGATCTTTCTGTACTTCTAAAGCTCTTTCTGTTAGTGTTCGTAAAGCACAAATGGCATTGTGTGTTCCCTTTCCTTCAACAAATCCAAACTGTTCATCTGCTATTTCCATTTTTATCTTCCTCGTTGTTCTTCTCATAATAATTCTCAGAAGTAGCTTCGTTATGTGATATGAGAGGCTGATAGTCCGGTGGTCATCAGCTTCCTTTGCACCTGGTTTCTTTGGTAGTGCTATAAACGTGGGTTTAATCAGGTCACTGGGAATATGACCACTGTTGTAAATGTCATTCAGTAACTTGGTTATTATTTTTATTCCTATCTCCTCTAGCGCCTCTATTTCTTCTATTGTTATATTATCAGGCCCAGTCGTTTTCCTTTCTTCATGTGTTTGATGGCATCTATGATTTCATCTTCAAGTATTGGTGGTCCATCACAGTTTTCAGTATCTGGTGTTAATTCTGGTCTTTCTCCTCCATATAGCTCACCGATATACTCTGTCCACCTGTCCACAATGTCTTCTTTTCCCCATTAACATTTTACCTTCTTTTGATTTCAGGCATCCTGTGATATATTTTGTCTTCCTGCCTGTGAGTTCACTAATTCATTTGTGCATGTTTTTGCTGTCTTTATTATGGGAGTTCTCTATCTGTCTGCACTGTTCATTTAACCACACTTCCTTTGCTTCTCTCCATTTATTTTTAGAGGCTTGTTTTTTCGGTGGTAAACAGTTTGGTGGATAGAATCTATTAACACTGCCCATTGTTCCTCTATACTATTTATCTTTGCTACTGCATTGTATCTATTTGTTATAATAACTTTGTATTGTTCTCGCAGTTCTTGGTCATTTTTAAGGAGTTCTGTATTCAGTTTGATGTTTCTCACTTTTCTGCATGCTTTCTTTAGCTTTATTCTAACTTTTCCACACAATGGGTCGTGGTCACTATTGCAGTCAGCTCCTGGCATGGTTTTTGTTGTCAGTAATGCGTTGCGGAATCGTTTGTTGATTAATATGTAGTCTATCTGGTTAAAAGTCTTTTTGTCTGGGCTGCACCATATTTTTCTCAGCTATATCGAACCCCCTATAAAAACACTCAAGTTTGTCCCTAATATGAAAAGACGGAGAACAACGGGGGGTGGGGGGGGGGCCCTCGTACCCGATGGTACAACCCCACTTTCTCTCTCTATCTCTCTCTCACTCTCTCTCACTCTCTCTCCCTCTCACTCTCTCTCATTCTCTCTCCCTCTCTCTCTCTCTCTCTCCCTCTCTCTCCCTCTCCCTCCCTTCTCTATTTCAGTTTGCACACTAGCGCAAGGTCGCTGGAAGTTTGAGGGCCACAGAAATCTTACACAACCAAGAGCAATGGCAGATCTGAAAGCACATTCACGTCAAAAGAAAGTCGACTGAGACTGACATGCGTCGTAGGGGAGACGGCTTTCCTTTCACTCTGTTCCAAACATTCTACGAATCACAGGTCATAAAATGAACGAAAATGATTTTTTTTTCATAACGGAACTATAAAAATGAATGAATCAGCTACAGCAGATAGATGACTGTTTTACATGCAACACAGTACACAAACAAGGCTGATTTTACTTAACTGAAGCAGGTGTATAATCCGGATATCACAAACTGCACCGATTTATCTGACCTTTGTAGGCGACAAGGAAGGAAACTGAAATATTTGCGTCGAAACTTTAGCATTCCCCCTTCCTCGAGCTGTTCCGCTGATAACTTGTTTTTGTACTTTAACGGAGATAGTCAACATCGCTTTTACTGCGAATAACAAAGATAAGGAAAAGGGGAAATAATCCACAAAATTCTCGTGTCGCCAACGAACACAATCTCGGACACAACCATGAGATAACGCGTGACAGTGCGAGACCGCACTAGTTACATTTTTCTCCTCTTGTTTGCATCAGTTCTTGGGAATGGAAGCTTTACAGTATGCTCCACTCAGTACACTGCATGATGATGATGTCTTGTGAACACTATGAAACAAGAGTCACAAAATCACATTCATCATCATCATCTGCCGTGCCGACTGGCGTTGGCTATTATGCTTCTCCAGAGTACGCGATCCTTCATGCAGGCCATCAGCTCAGTTGGTGATCTCCTCTCACACCATCCCGTCAGACTGTCTAGTATCATTTCTCTTGGTCTTCCTCTTGATCTTCTTCCTTTTATTTTTCCTGTTGTTATAATATTTTCAATGCCCCTTCTTCTCATTGCATGTCCTATGAAAGTACATTGTCTCTCTCTTATCTTTTTGACAAGGTTTTTTGTCTCTCCAGCTCTTCTCATACATTCTTCATTAGTTATTTTTGCTGTCCAGGGGATTCGCAACATTCTTCTAATAAACCACATTTCTGCTGCTTCCAATGATTTTTGTGCAGACTTGCCTATTGTCCATGATTCACTTCCATATAACAAGATAGGTTCAATATAGCATTTTAGGACTCGTTTTCTAACATTCATTGATAAAGATGTGTTAGCTAATATGTTTCTCATTCTCTGAAATGCAGTTTTTGCTTGGCCTATTCTGTTCATAATTTCTGTTCTGCATTTCCAATCTGAAGTTATTACTGCTCCAAGGTATTTGAATTTCTGCACCTGCTTTAGAATAGTTCCGTTTAATTTAATACTGCATGCTGGTGGATTCTGTTTCTTAGATATAATCATAGTCTCTGTCTTTTTGATGTTCAAAGTAAGGCCTTTCTGTTCACTTTCTTTGGCGACTTTATCCAAGAGATTTTGCAGGTCTTGTTGGTTCTCAGCTATCAGTACTGTGTCGTCAGCATACCGAAGGTTGTTAATATTGTATCCTCCAATTTTTATGCCTGGTTCTGTGATGATTATTCTTAGAATATTCTCGCTATACAGAGAAAAAAGGTCTGGAGATAGTACACATCCTTGTCGCACCCCTTGTTTTATAGGTTGATATTTTCCAATTCTATTTTCAACTCGAACTGCTGCTTCTTGCTGCCAGTATAGATGTTTTACAATCCTCAGGTCTTTGCCGTCTATATTGATGTCTTCAAGCATTTTAATAATTTCATTATGTTTCACCTTGTCAAATGCCTTGGTGTAATCAATGAAGCATAAGTAGAGATCTTTCTGTACTTCTAAAGCTCTTTCTGTTAGTGTTCGTAAAGCACAAATGGCATTGTGTGTTCCCTTTCCTTCAATAAATCCAAACTGTTCATCTGCTATTTCCATTTTTATCTTTTTCCTTGTTCTTCTCATAATTATTCTCATAAGTATCTTCGTTATGTGACATGAGAGGCTGATAGTCCGGTGGTCGTCACATTCCTTTGCACCTGGTTTCTTTGGTAGTACTATAAACGTGGATTTAATCAGGTCACTGGGAATATAACCACTGTTGTAAATGTCATTCAGTAACTTGGTTATTATTTTTATTCCTGTCTCCTCTAGTGCCTCTATTTCTTCTATTGTTATATTATCAGGCCCAGTCGCTTTTCCTTTCTTCATGTGTTTGATGGCATCTATGATTTCATCTTCAAGTATTGGTGGTCCCTCACAGTTTTCAGTATCTGGTGTTAATTCCGGTCTTTCTCCTCCATATAGCTCACCGATATACTCTGTACAAAATCACATTAAAATATTTATAATAAACATAACCGCAATGATTTATCTAGAGAAGTGACCTGTTTTCAATTTTGAATTTTGAATCTCCAAAGAAAAAGGAAGAAGTATAATAATTTTTTTCGTTCTTCTCATTTCTTCTTCTTCTAAAGTCAATCAATTTGCATACCTTGGTTACATAGACCAGGATGGTGATACCAGAAAGAAAGTTAGAACTGCAAAAGCAGATTCGATCTTCAAGAATATTGAGAACATATGGCATACAAAAGTTATAAGCACAAAAATCAAGTTAAGACTATTCAATTCAAATGTAATATCCACCTTCATTTATGCATGCGAAAGCTGGAAAACAACTAAAGAAATAGAAAAGAAATTAGACTCTTTTGAAAGCATATGCTTAAGGAAAATACTCGGCATCAAGTGGAATGAATTCAAGAACAATGCAGAGATAAGACAGATGACTGAACAAGAACCAGTCTCATGGGTGATCAGGAAAAGGAGATGGACAAATGTTGGTCATTTGGTGAAAAGAAATGATCAGAGAATCCCAAAACAAGCTATAAAGCGGAACACAACAGGCCAAAGAAAAAGAGGCAGACCGCGGGAAACTCTGAAGAGGACATTGTAAAGAGAAGCCAAATTAACAGGTATAAAATCCTTTGATGAGGTTGAAAGACTCGCAGAAGACAGGAAAAATTGACGAACTACTTTACGAGCCCTATGTGACGTTTAACTGCACGGGAAGGATGTAAGATATAAGGTAAGATATATGCTGGTCTCTCATGGCGAAGATCAGGGGTTCAAATCCGGCCGGAAGTACCCCAGTAACCCAGCTGTAGAAATGGGTACCCGGCTTCTTCTGGAGTTGGGGAAGGAAAGGCGGCCAGGCGTGATACTGACCATATCGCCCTCTAGTGTGCTGACTGGTCAAGGAAAATATGAGCACTTACACCATATTCCTATGTGCCTCTAAGGCATTAAAGGATTACCTTTACCATATATATATATATATATTTTAGCAGAGTTGTTGGGGTGGGGTGGGGTGGGAAGATTTTTTTAAAACTTGCGATAAAATGGAGGGTCAAAGTAAAGGGAGAAAAAGGGAAGAATGAAGCATGCATGTTTTTTTAAAAGGAAAGGTTTATTTATAAAAGTGCTAAAATTTATTTATATATTTGCTAAAATGTGCCTCCTGCAGTAATAAATTATCTTCTCCTGAGAACATGGTGAGCTCTCTCACATACAGAGATACAAAGAGATATGATGGGAGACAACACAAAGCGAGAGACTGACCACATCAAGCTGTAACTCACTCACGTGACCTGTGCTATTGTTAAACGTAAATTTAACTAATGGTGAAGTCAGGATAGTAGAAGTAACCCAGAGTTTTTTCTGATTACATTAGAGCTACGAACTTTTATTCTGTTGTCATAATTTAGAAGCTTTTGTATCGTATCGGATAGGGAGAGGATTACAGTGAACTGTTAAAGAAACAGAACGAACCCAAGAAACGAACTCGTTAGTAGGTTCCACCACAATACAGCAGGCTCCATCACAACACAGCAAGCTCCACCACAATACAGCAGGCTCCATCACAACACAGCAAGCTCCACCACAATACAGCAGGCTCCATCACAACACAGCAAGCTCCATCACAATACAGCAGGCTCCATCACAACACAGCAAGCTCCACCACAATACAGCAGGCTCCATCACAATACAGCAGGCTCCATCACAATACAGCAAGCTCCACCACAATACAGTAGGCTCCACCACAATACAGCAGGCTCCACCACAATACAGTAGGCTCCATCACAACACAGCAGGCTCCACCACAATACAGTAGGCTCCACCACAATACAGCAGGCTCCATCACAATATAGCAAGCTCCACCACAATACAGTAGGCTCCACCGCAATACAGACTACAGCAAACCCTTCCTGTTAGTCAGGAACAACAAACAGCCTGTTATAAGTGGCACAGCAAACCCTTCATGTCAGTCAGAAACGACAAACAGCCTGTTATAAGTGGCACAGCAAACTCTTCATGTCAGTCAGAAACGACAAACAGCCTGTTACAAGTGGCACAGCAAGCAACCTCCTATAAATGGCGCCACGAAAAAGTTGCTAGTCTTGGCCAGTTCTGATTCTCAGGTACTGATAACCATGCTCTTACTACTGCGATAGACAGAGAGACGGACTGATGGACAGACAGACAAACAGGCAGGTAGGTAAGCAGGCAGACAAATACATAAACAGACAGAAAGTATATACATTAACGTATTAGCCATGAATGACAAACATGAAACACTCTATATAATTTCAATAACAAGATTTTTGTCACAGGAGAGAAAGACAATCAGAGAACGCACTAATGACTGGCAATACTTTATCCACTAAACAGTTAACAGCAACAGCACTAAAACAGTTAACAGCAACAACAGTGAAACAGTTAACAGAAAACATTAGCGACTGACATACTGTGTTTGCGAAACAGATAGAAAACTGCAGCACTTTGTCGATGAAACGGGTAACAGAAAACAGCAAAAGAGTGAATGAGAATAAAGAAACAGAAAAACACTGACACAAAATGAGAAGACTAGACCAACAAAGAAGTAGAATCCACAAATGAGAAGACTAGACCAACAAAGAAACATGATCCACAAATGAGAAGACTAGACCAACACAGAAACAAATTCCCTGCAACAAATATAACTCACCCAACAATGAAAGAAAAAGAAAGAATGATTTTAATCAAAGTTTAATAAGATCGCTGATAATATCATTAGATAAATGATATATGACATGATATCAGACTACATGGAAGCTATAATGATGAAGCATATACTATCATTCTGCATTCGTCTGCTTAAACATAGCTTTTATTTTTTTTTTTCTTATCTGTATATTTACAACGTGTAGAATTGGGATGTTGGACTTCAAAACTGGAGGTAGCTAAGAATTAACAAGATCAGTTTGTTTGGTAATTTGTTTTCTAGTCTGGCTCCCAATGGGTTTTGGATGATCGAGAGTCCAAGTACCTGGCTACTGGTCTCTGGTAACTAGTGCTGACTGTTGTAACAACTGGTGTTGTCTGTTGTTACCTGTGTAGATTGTTGCAAATAGTGCTGCTGTTGCAACTACTGCTGTTATAACTAGTGCTGTAGTTATTAGTCGTAGCAGCTAGTGCTCGGTGGTCTTGAGGTCTGTCATCTGTTTTTACGTAGTCGGTACGTTTTGTTCTGTTGTGGGATTTAGTAAGGACTTTTTTTCCGTTTCATTTCGTTTGACGCTTCAATTACACACAAAATGCACGCAACTCATTCAGGTAGAATTAACTATCTAAAGTGCAGAACACAGAAAAAGAATGAATTACATCAGCACTCTCTCTCTCTCTCTCTCTCTCTCTCTCTATATATATATATATATATATATATATATATATATATATATATATATATATAAACTATATGTTCAAGAATTCATTTCTCATTTTTATATTAGACAACACACAAAAAGACCTGTTTCAGTATTATATAAAACAAACACATGCACTCCATTAATGCTGTTCGGTGAAGAAATCAAACTTATAAACAGGTTCCCTCTCCCCTTCCGGAATATTTAATTTAAAAAAAAGTTTTGTCTTTCTAATTCAGATCTTGTCTTTGGTGCTACATCAGTATGTTGTTTGTCCCTCGCTTTCTCCTCAAGCGCCACGTCATGTCTCATAAAACCTAAAGCATAATGTGCAGACATACAAACATGCTCCGTGGGGTTGTCAAGTAACACAGACGACTAGGAAAGTGAACAATCACAACTATTTATCCACAGCAAACACAAAACAAGCGAAGTGACCTTAAGCTCTTTATAAACAGAAATTGCAGTAAAGCGAATCCAGTTTTGTCCGTTTAGAAGAAATAATAATATGCACAGAAATATGAATTTATATGAATTCATTAATATGCTGGTCGCAATGAAATGACTCCCAAACATGTTTTACAATCAATAAGGTCCGTCATTCTGTACGGTGCACTTAACACAATTATGTTCAAATTCATTGAAAGGTTGTAAAATTCGTAGTAATTTTACTGCGATGAGTGGGGTCCGTAAGAGTAGCTAAAACTATATTACTTTTATACGGGGTCGATATCAATAGCTGAGACTTGATTGCTCTTTTCATGACGATAACTCCGAAGCATATTATGTGGCATATATCAGACGTTTGATTACGGATTTAATATCTGTAGCAGAGACTGGGTCTCTATATCGCCGCCAAAGTCTGGAGAAAAGTGTACACTTAACCTCTTCTTCTTCTTCTTCGTTCGCACTGTCTGTCTATATCTGCAGTCCTGTCTCTTGGATAAATTTCACTGTTTTTTGTAACTCATGTATGGAACCGTAGAGCTTATCTTCTTTAGTGGTTTCACTGGGCCAGTAATTATTTCTCAGTGTCTCATAGTTGGTGCAGTTCTGGAGGATATGTTCCACAGTTTGGGGCACCTGGGCACATGTACATAGATTAGTAGTACCAACCTTAAACTTTGTATACATATGACTTCGGAGTCGGCTGTGTCCTGTTCGGAGACGGAAGATGGTGACTTGTTCCTTTCTGTTTAGCATGTGATAGTCATCATGTGGTGGTGTTTGTGGCTTCCTGTAGGTTTTTATCATGCTTTTCTTCTGATTATAGGTGATTGGTATATCTGGTTGCTCCATTTCAGAGCCCTCTTTGGCCAGATGGTCAGCTTTCTCATTGCCTGGTATCCCACAGTGGGAGGGAATCCATTGCAAAATGACTCCATGTTGTAAGCCAATTTTTGACAAGGCATCTTTAAGGTCTGGTAGTTTGTTGCACTGAAGTGCTTCCAGTACTGATCTTGCATCTGTGAGAATTACTACAGGACATGTATCAATTCTGGAGTCTGATAGTTTTTCAACTGCAGCAATAATTGCCCTAACTTCTGCATCAAAGTTGTTGCAGTATTTACCAGTGGGTATGGAAATCTTGTCAATGGTGTTGTTTGGATATTCAATATATGCTCCTGCCCCTCCATTCTTTATGGCATTATGTGCAGATCCATCTGTATACACACGTATCCAGGTGTCACATGGATATTTGTCATCTAGAACACTAAGTGTGGCTGTTGATCTTACAAGACTGCTCTGCATCTCACCATTCTGCACACCTTTCACTTCAGTCTGAATAGTCATTTGTGTATAATCTGCTTCTTTCCATGGTGTATGCTCTGGTACAGATGATAATGGAGCGACTACAGTTGGAAGGTCAGGTATCAGCTTACGCATACGCTTGGCCTGATGAATGAAGCTGCTTCTTTTAAGCCGTCCTAATGCCAAGTTATTGAATCTCTCCTTCAGGGGATGGCTTACAGAGCTAAGGAATTTTTCTCCCATGGTCATGACCTTTGTGTCTCTACGTTCCTTTAGCGGTTGAACACCAACTATTTTCTGCATTTCTACTATTGGTGTGGACCTCATGGCACCTGTGATAATCCGTAGTGACTGATTTTGAATACACTTAACCTGATTTGGGGTTCCATTTTTAGCATGACCTACCACAAAGAAAAAGCTTATTTTGTACATGCAAACCTTATTTTGGTAAGGCTGGTTGTAAACTTTACGGCACGGGCGACTTGCTGATATCACACAAACCAATCGTCTCTCGTATTATCTCCCATGGTGGTCCCTCTAACGGCCACTATAAACTTTACCTTAATTAGTACCAATAAAACGTTAAGTTAACAGAACACGTGCCACTGAGACACGCAGAAAATATTTCACATACTCTCATGGCAAGTCACTTTTTTTGACTGGTCCGATGACAAATTCCTGGCTCCACTTCAACATATTTGCTGACATGGATCCGTTTTTGTCCATGTTATTGCAATATTTTGTTTGTTCTCAGGGAAAAAAGGGACAAAAACTGACTATTGTGTTAACTACATCCTGTCTGATGTAGAAAATTGGATTAAAAAAATTATCTTCCTTTTATTATTCTGACTGGTCTGGAAAAGTGAACCAACATCAACATCATTAGGTGCCGTGATGGTAGGTGGCCATGCTTCTTCACAGATCTCGATACTTGACATTTTCCATCAGCTTATCTGATGACTTCATTGTGTCATCGCCTTGACATTTTCTATCAGTTTATTTGATGACTTCATTGTGTCATCGCCTTGACATTTTCTATCAGTTTATTTGATGACTTCATTGTGTCATCGCCTTGACATTTTCTATCAGTTTATTTGATGACTTCATTGTGTCATCGCCTTGACATTTTCTATCAGTTTATTTGATGACTTCATTGTGTCATCGCCTTAGACTGTTCATGATTTTTTTTTCTGTTAGGTTCATCCGCGTGTCCCCCTCCCCTTTCTTTCCAGTTGTTATGACGTCTTCAAGCCCCCCCCCCTTATGCCCAATAAATGATGACTGTCGTTTTCTTACAGATTGGCTCCGCTTGAAAGCGTTTGCTATTGTCAGACATTACTTTCTGCCATCTTAACTGTTTCTTGTATTCTCAGCATCTCTGTTGCCTCAAGTGATCTTTCCGTGGATCTGTTGTTGTTGTGTTCTATTATGATCATTACTTTCACCTTGTTTTAAGCTCACTCGCAGAGATAGACAACTTTGCGGAAAGAAACCCACCCTAAAGCCCCGACCGTTTTAGCTTTCGTTATATCGTGATTACAAAAAATCACACTGGGCAAAATCATCGTCATTACCACAGTAAAAGAGAATTTCCTTCAAATCGTTGTCTATTAAAATGCAGGCGCATGCATTTCATCAGTGACATTATCTTGCTGAAATCTGTACGTGACATTATCTTGCTGAAGTCTGTACGTGACATTTTTATCCAAATACTTCACTCCTTAAAATATTCCATTTTTTTTCTCAAATCATTTTACTATACCTCTGATCTTTTACATTTCATGTTACATTCCTAATACACTGAAATATTATTTGTTACATGCCTAAGTCACTGAAATATTTCATGTTACATTCCTAAGACAATGAAATATTTCATGTTACATTCCTAAAGACAATGAAATATTTAAAACAAAATCTGAGAGTTTCTTCGTGTATGTAAAGAATATACGTTAATGTGTCCTAAGATAATAATAATAATAATAATGTAAGAGATAAGTTGGGAATTTTTTTAAAAACAGAATTTAGGTCACAGTATGTGCACAACTAAAGACAAGTTCTGAGGTAGTTCATGTGATATTTTCTTATATAAATGTAGAGGGTGACTACAGTCTAACTTCTGCTAATCAGTGATACTTCATACAATCTTTTCTGGAACAAACAGCAGTTTTTTTGCTAGTATTTCAGCGGAAACAAAAGCTGAAACTGAAACAAATATTGGAAGCGTGTCCTGAAAATGCATCTAGAACAACTGCCCAAAAGGACAAATATAACCTACCTTATCTGAAGAGACTAGATTTGTGAAACTTTTACCAAGTACCTCCAAGCACAACCTGGACTGTGATAATAGCTGCAGAAAAAGAGTGAATGTTGTTGGCCTCACTAGCAAAACGTACAGAACAACCACGAGGGCGCACTAACAGAACGTACGTACGTAACAACCAGTTACACAAACACCGACTGAAATATACCGCACTACACATACCACATCCGGGAGGTAAAATTAGAAATTCATTTGCATTAGGGATTCCCCCAAACACTCCGCCTCCTTCTCCCCGTAACCTAAGAGTGATTTTGAAAATGTTTTTAAATTCATAGATAAGTGGAATTAATGAAAGGGGGTGGGGGCGGCGCACGAAGCACGTGAAAATGTTTTACATGCCTTCCACGAGACAAGTGACGTAAAAAAGACACACAAGCAGTAGAACACAGTGCTGCATGGTTAACCCTAAACAAAGAGAGAGTAGACGGGAAATTTTGACGTGAGAAAGAAAAGCGACTTGAGTCATGGACTCCGGTAGTCACGAGAGAACAGCGCATTAATAAACTTCGCTATCTTGCACCACGAAACAAAAGGTGTTTGATAGCTAAGCCGTCGATGCCAGTCTGGTCAAAAGATGGCGACACTCTGATAGGAAACGTGAACATAATACAGAAAATCCGTCGCTTACATTCAGTTTCCCCGCAGCTATCAAATCTGAAACCATAACCTGAAACTACCTTTATGTAAAAACTATTCGTTTATTTGTTGGGTTATTGTTGCACAGTACACACTAGACATTTGCAGGAATGTATATCATGAGTGTATGTTTGTGTCTCAAAAATTTACTGCCTGCCGGAGACTAAATCGAAGGGACGCAATTTCTGTGTCATTTCCCCTTCCTGGTGTCATGATTTTCCACCAGACAGTCAGTGATGGTTCCGCTAACAAATACCTTTTATTTTGCGGGTGAAGGATAGCGAAGTTTATTAATGCGCTGATCTCTCATTCTACTGAAGACGGTTGTTCAAGTCCCAGGCAAATTCTCGTCATTTTTCTTTCACTCGATTAAAAGTGCGCTGCCTGTGATGTTTCCAGGACTAACCAGACGTTACTGTGTTCTATTACTTGACTGTAAGTAACCTTTCTTGTTTCCCATTTGTAAAAAAAAATGTATCTAACAAAGACATTGTAATGTATCATACTGTACACTGAAACAAACATATACAACATACTCATCCTTGCTCAGTGCTCTTCATTAAAAGAGGTAAAATTTGTTTGATGAATAAGATCAAACTGAGTCAATTCAATAACGTTCACTCACACATCGTGCAAGTACTGTATGACACTGCAAGTACTGTAAGGAATTGAAAGTACTGTAAGACATTGGAAGTACTGTAAGACATTGGAAGCACTGTAAGACACTGGAAGTACCTTAAGACATTGTAAGACACTGCAAGTACTGTAAGACACTGATGTGACACTGGAAGTACTGTAAAACAGTGTAGTATCATACTTTTTGAATTTGACATAACCAGTCAGTTCAATGTGGCGAACAATATCTTTCTTTTTTCTTTTTTGTGACAGGTTTAAAAAAACCCATCACATTTTTTTGTTTGTAAATACAGGAAAAAAAACTATAAAAGCTAAAAATGAATCACTGAGGAAAAAAACAAACTTTACAGAAAAACATTTCATTATTGTCTATCTTTCTTCAACAGTGTATCCCACACATATAAGTTTGTGAAAATCATGACACACAAAGCTAAAGCAAGCACTGGCCATTTTAAATACTCTTACAAAATGTGACTGGTATATAGGAGCCATGATATTTGACCAGATTTGGCATCAGCGCCTAAGGAAGACAGGAAGGGGGAGAGGGGAAGATTGGGAAGCATAGAAGGGAAAATGGGGAGGGAAAGGGTAGAGGGGAAGACAGGGAGGGGAGAGGGGGAATACAGGGAGGGGAGAGGGGAAGACAGGTAGGGCTAGAGGCAAAGACAGGGAGGGGTAGAAGGGAAGATGGAAGTGGGGAAGATGAGAGTGGAGAGGGAAGACAGGTAGGGGAGTGGAAAACACTGAGGGGAAGAGGGAAAGAGGAAGACAGGGAACAGTAGGTGGTAATATGGGGAATGGTAGAGAGGAAGATAGGGAAAGGGGAGAATGTCACTAACTAGGGCAGAAAACTGTCTATTTGATACCGCAGTAGTGCAGCACAGCATGAATGAATCTTGAAAAATAATTCTCGAAGCACTTTAAATATGACAGGAGGAAAGTGTAACAGAATGATTGTGACTCAAGCTATACACTCTGGCAGGACAAGTAACTGTCTGCCTATGAGAGGGCAACACACTACAAACTTGGCCACCTTGCATCTCTTGTTTTCATTTTGCTGAACTTCTACTTATTCCATACTAAGATTGTTTTGCAGTTTTTCTTCCACAAACATTTAGGTATACTGCTCTTACCAGAATGAACGTATTTCTCTGGGTGCAGTTTGTATCAGACAGAGGTTTGCATACCAAATTCTTCTCTCTTAGTTCGTCCAATCTTTCTAATTTGGCCAATTACACAGTATGTCTCACATCCTGGCCTGCTCCAGTTCACCATATTTGTTTAAAAATCTGGCATATATGTCCCTGTTGTCCGCACATCAACTGATTCTCAGTAATTTACAGTCAGCAAACATCCACTGATTCTTGGAAACTTTCAGTCTGCAGACATCCACTTGCTTAAAAATGTCTTCAATATTAAACAAAAATACTATTATTATCTTGGATTTAGATTTTAAAAATACTGTCCAACTTTACACCATGTACAAGAACACGGCATACTAATCTACTATAAAGGTTTCTTTTCTGAAAAGAAAATATGAAATAATCTTGTTTCTTAACAACTGCTGGAAACATGATGTTATGAGGCACTGAAAAGAGAAAACACTAGATAAATGATGGTAGGTGAATTTAAAAAAAAACACTCAATATATTCTGTTGGTTGAGGGAATAAAGAAAACATTAGACTGCTACCTACTGAAGAACAAATAAAACATACTAGTGGCTACAGGGGGGAAAAAAAAAGAGAGAAAACATTAGCTACAGGAAAAAAAAAGAAAACAAACAGCTGGCTACAGGAGAAAAAATGGAAAACATGTTGATTATGGGAAAACAAACAGCATCAAATTTGACTTAAGGAAGAAAATCTTACACATTTTTGATCATGTAAATCACACTGTATTAATGAATATGGTCAGTTTATAGGAATAATTCAAACTTGAAAATGAACAATTATGATGAAATCTACCATTAAAAAAACATTGTTAGTTTGACTATTTCAAAGTTTGCATGTGCATAAAGACTCACATACAATAAAAAATCAGAGTTATAAATGTCTCCTACATAAAAAAAAAAAATTAGAATCGGTGTTAACTCTTTCACTGAAACTAATAGCTTGCCACACACTCATTTATACATTTCTCATTTGACACTGCTTGAATAGAATATGGATGTGGACATGCATATAATGCAGGTAATATGTGAATCCAACATTATCAAGTTTCTTAGAACAGAAAGGATTTCTTATTACAGCATGTCCTCACATACAAGGACTGTGTTACAAATATATATACCAGTAAATAGTTTCAGCATTAATTTAGCAAATCTTCCCAGCGCAGATGGAGATCATTTGTTTGTTTGTTTCTTAGCTAAGCAGCCTGCTGACAGCTGGGATATATAAGTAGGATTTCCACATCAATGCAGCAAATACTTTATTTATTAAGGGGACATTACTTGTTTCTACTATAAGCTTCTATCAGGAGTTATCCACACAAACTTTTAAAATCCTTTTCTTTGCCAGTTTTTTCATGTAAAACAAAAAAAAGCGACATGATATTATTGTGTTATTTTTCTAGCATAAAAATCGTGAATTATTTGGAGTATGCTACAGGCAGCTTAAAAAAATGTAGGTGAATTATTTGACCTCTTCTAAATTAAGCTACTAAGGAAGATTTTTAAAATGGCAACAGTGACACAATAATTCTGAGGTTAAGACAACGATCTTATGATAATACAACCTTTACATTTCACTACCAATAACAGTCATTTTGAGCACAAGACAGGCTGCGTAAGAAACAGTGAAAACTTAGTCATGACCAAACTTCAGATATACAGCAATAAACAAAGCATTTGGCAATATATTGCATCAGCACCCAAAAACAAAACAAAACTGATATCCATGTAATACAAGAGAAAATATAATATAAAACTATGTGTCACACTAAAATAGAGTATTGAGATATATTCATGTTACAATAATAATGAAACCATTACAAATTTGGCTTTGGCCTATATGTAAAGAAAATGGACAACTAACTTGACATCATTTTTATTTTCCTGATATAAATGCCTTAATCTCTGAACATATTCAGAATAACAAATAAACTGAATTAATGCACAAACAGTAGAAAATTGCATAAAAGATTATGAACCCCCCCCCCCCCCAAAAAAAAAAAAAAAACAAATGAAAAGAAACATGAATACTAAGTCTAGAGAAAAACAGAAATGCATTCCCAGTTTCTTCCAAAAGATTGGACTTTGCTTTAGGTAGAAATAATAGGATCTTTTTCTGATCTGCTATAAACAGAATGAGTAAATAAAGGTTTTCACAAAGCCAGCAAATGTGCATATAAAAACAATGTGTTAGCCAGGAAAAAAAAAATGAATATGTGAAGGAAGACAGGAGAGCCTTGTGTGTAGGGTGGGAGAGGGAGGACCATTAGAAGAAAAACCTGAGACAAATTTACACCTGGTGATTAGAAAGTCAGAAGTCAAACCTGAATATCAGAACTGTGTGACTCCTAAAGACTGCACAATTTATCAGTTCAATAAATATTGATGTCAGAGGCTAGAACCATGGAATGCAGAATAAAGGCCCAACTAATCATATAATGAATAACAACAAAAGATACCTTAGAACTTTGCAAATGCTCAGGAATAAAATACACTGAAGAGGAATACTAGATGAAAATACAAAATAGCAAACGTGGCATAATTTTGATAATTATCATAAAATGTTTTAAAAACTTTGACTGGAATTGAAAAAAAAAAAAAAACCATCTTCATTGTCCCAGAATTACACTAGAAAATCTAGCTATATTTTATGCAAAGCAACCCCCCCCCCCCCCCCCACATTGGAAAATGTTCAGGGTGACTGAACAGAAGACACCTCCTCTAACAATAAAATCAAAAGAAAAAAAGCTTTGGAACATGACGCTCTGATGAGAGGAGGCGTGAATGTGATGATGAGGATGAGAAAATATGAAGTCTACCTTCAAGCAGATGGATGCCAACGATCAACACAGACAATGGCCACAACCTCTGAGAAAGAAAGAAGATACAGCACAAAAGTATGAATTTTTCAAGCAGATTTATACAAGAAGACAAAGATGCCTAAGACTAATAAATGAAGAATGTTTCTTGTTTTATCCACTTGTGGACAAGATCAAGGTGGAGGCTGACAGAACTTTAAAAAGAACAGTAATGGGGAAAAACAAAAGGAGACAGAATGAAGAAAATGCTTAATTATGACATTTTCCATCTGCAAAGAAGACTTTGTAATTTGTGCGATCCAACAAGGCAAAGTCTTGTAACATTTACACCTATAGAAATGGCATCTTCTGACAAACATATAGCAGTTGAAGAGACAAAAATAGAAAAATTTCTCACATTAAATTGTACTCAGTGATCCTGTATGTTTCAAATAAAAAAAAAACAAATCAAACAAAAGTTGATGGAGCTTGTATATTGCTTACAAAAGCCTGTTTTTGTGCAACTTTCCCACATATCTTTACACACAATGTACAGCCTTTCTGAAGTAAATATCATACTAAATCTATAAAATGTCAACAATGATAATAATGAATGAATCCACCACACCATTTTCATTAAAAAATATCATGCAGTCAATATCAAAATGAAAAACTAACCCAGCAAACATGTACCTACATCTCCAAGTCAGAGGCACGCATATTTATAGATAATAAAGGAACTACAGAAAAATATTTAGACTGACTATTTCATGCAGAGACTGAATCTAAGGACTTGCTCATAAATTTTACTTCAATTCATTCATGATAATTTTTTAAAAGACCATTCACATGTGAAAGATTACAAAAAAAAAAAAAAAACAACAAAAAACACTGGAATGAATAGCTGGCAAACAAATCTCTGAGATACACAACTACTGCTGAATCCTAATACTTTCTCTATTTAAAAAAAAAAAAATTCTGATGAAGATCCATAGAGATGTTCAGGAGGGAACCCTCCCTCCCCCCTCCTCCCAAGCAGCAGCTTCTGTCTGGAGCTAAATAGCAGACAGAGGAAACTACTCTAATTCAGAAGGTTAGCAAGAAGTAAAAGAAAAAGCTGTGATATACAAATTTCATAGCCATTTAACACATTTCACTTGCAAACAGTGAAACATTCATCTGAACAGCCTTGTGAGACATGGAAATGACAGCAAAATATTCTGTAGATGGATGTAATTTTTGGCAAACAGGAAAAGATGACTAGTCATGGAATCTCCCATCTATACACAGGGTTTGAAAATTAAAAAAAAAATACTGATCAATCTTTATTTCTAAACTACTAATCTCTCAAATATAAAATATTGATCAATCAAATCTAAATTACTGATCTCTTAATGTAGCCACAGATATTAGATATATAAACTACTATTCATTTTAAACTAACTTATTGGCCTCTCAAATGCAAACTTTGTACTTTTTATCTGATATAAAATGTACCAGTAATCATGTGGTCAAAATATTGGTTGTTTTTCTTACATCCTGGCAGAACTCCTAAATACCACTGTTTGTAGTACAACTGTCACCACAGATATCTGTGACAACACATTTACTACAACTAGTGTCCTGTCTTCTCTTTTTTTTTCTCCTTCCATCTCTACACCAGCATTCATATAATAGTATCTAAAAAACCGTATCTGTTTCCATCACATCTCAAGCTCATCAGGTCACAGTTGTACATTTGTAATTGCCATCTGTGTTTTATTTCAACAATTTGTCTTTACAACTAAAAATTGTCCATATAGTGTTAAAAAACAATATATATATATATTAATACTTAAAATAATGCCATATAGGCAATATATATAAATGTCAATTTAACTGATCAAAAGTTCAATAAATCACCTCTAGCCCAGAACCAAAAATAATCTCAGCAACACTTTACATAACAGATTTGCAATATGCATGACAATGTTGACAGCAGAGATTTGTTAGAGATATGACAATGTAGACAGCAGAAATTTGCTAAAGACATGACAATGTTGACAGCA
Organism: Achatina immaculata; assembly: GCA_009760885.1. Taxonomy (NCBI): domain Eukaryota; kingdom Metazoa; phylum Mollusca; class Gastropoda; order Stylommatophora; family Achatinidae; genus Lissachatina; species Lissachatina immaculata. The sequence goes on along the minus strand of CM019719.1, from coordinate 60,756,626 downwards.
GAGATTTGTTAGAGATATGACAATGTAGACAGCAGAAATTTGCTAAAGACATGACAATGATGATAGCAGAGATTTGTTAGAGACATAACAATGTAGACAGCAAAGATTCACTACAGACACAACAATGTAGATCTTAGATTGCTATAGACATGCCAATATTGACAGCAGAGATTTGTTGTAGACATGACACTGTTGACAGTAGAGATTTTCTACAGACATGATAATGTAGACCTCAGATTGCTATAGACATGACAATGTAGACAGCAGAGATATGTTGTAGACAAGATGTAAACAGAGGAGAATTTGTTACAGACATGACAATGTGGGCAGCAGAGATATGTTGTAGACAAGATGTAAACAGAGGAGAACTTGTTACAGACATGACAATGTAGGCAGCAGAGATATGTTGTAGACAAGATGTAAACAGAGGAGAATTTGTTACAGACATGACAATGTAGGCAGCAGAGATATGTTGTAGACAAGATGTAAACAGAGGAGAACTTGTTACAGACAAGACAATGTAGACAGCAGAGATATGTTGTAGACAAGATGTAAACAGAGGAGAATTTGTTACAGACATGACAATGTAGGCAGCAGAGATATGTTGTAGACAAGATGTAAACAGAGGAGAACTTGTTACAGACATGACAATGTAGGCAGCAGAGATATGTTGTAGACAAGGTGTAAACAGAGGAGAATTTGTTACAGACATGACAATGTAGGCAGCAGAGATATGTTGTAGACAAGATGTAAACAGAGGAGAACTTGTTACAGACATGAAAATAAAATCTGCAAATTTTGCCTGGGAAATGGTGGAGTTTTTGTTTGTAATATAAAATTATTGAGAGTGGAGATTTATACAGTGCAGCCATTGTTGTTGGAGTTTAGCAAGTTCCACTGAGGAGGACTGGCAAAATAATCTTAAGCTAAAAGCTCCCGGCATCTTCGTAGCTACTTTCTAATTGTGCTCAAAACGAAAGGTTTGTGCAGAATTTTTAAACATCTGTTTTCATAAGGTAGCAGGCAATAATTTGAACACAAAAAATGTCGGCATAAAGTTAGCTTCAGATTAATTCATTGTTTGATAATAATGAACATCAGAAACATGATGATGAAGATTTACTATAAAAATATAACACATGTGACTATCAAAAACAAATGGTTCCCTTTGTAAAAATAACGAACTGTCAAACAAGTCTACATTCTGACAGCTGACATTTAGCAAACTTGATCTGGTTTAACAGGAAAAGGAAAACGGTAAAAGTAAGGCACAAGAAATATATTTTGAATAAACTCTCATGGATTAAACAGTTTAGCAAACTCAGACAACAAAAAAATGTGACAAATACAAGTTACAACTATCATATTTTCTTCAGTAAAAAAGTTCTCACTAGTGAAAATAAATGTACCTAAAGCTTAAAACTATAGTTATAAACATGACTTCCTCCATGATATTTCTATAAACATGACTTCATCAATGATATTTCTAGCTTTTGGTCTTTATTTTAGATAAATGAAGTGTAAAAGTGTTACTTATTATTTTGTGCAAACATTCACTAAATAAATATGACATGCAGTAATAACATTAGGTGTAGATGTTTAAATGAAACAGTCCCTATATGTATACATATGTAGCTAGTGGTCATTCTTTTGTTTTACAAATCCAAATTTAAGGAGGAAAATAGTCATTTACAACATGCACCATGTTTGTCCAATACTGTCATCAAAGACATGTACCATATTTATCCAATGCTGTTATAAAGACAAGTACCATGTTTACTCAGTGTTGTCATTAAAGACAAGTACCATGTTTACTCAATGTTGTCATTAAAGACAAGTACCATGTTTACTCAGTGTTGTCATTAAAGACATGCAACATGCTTATCAAATGTCATCATCAAAGACATGTACCATGTTTATCAAATGTTGTCATCAAAGACATGCATCAAGTTCAACCTTCATAACTTTTAAACAAAAATTCTATCTGGAAATTTATTCTATGTTGATGTGGTTATGGCAGGCATTTTGAAAAAGAAAAAAAAATCACTGCAAATTATAAAGCAATGACAGAAAAAAATTCTTAAAACAACCAAATCTCCTCCTCGCTTCTCTCCGTTTAGTGGTTTTGATATGTCATTCTGGCCAGTTTTCAATCCTGTTTACTGCAATTTATAGAGGAAACAACAGATCACTTTATACAAAACTTTCTATAAGATTCATGCTCCAGCAACTGTGAATAAGATAGCAAAACAAAAAACAGCTAGTCTGAATATTAGAGATTTCCTCTCACTATGTCAGTGTTGAATGAATATAGATTGTTAATGTGAGTTTTAGACATTTTAACTGTGGATGCTCAGACATTTTTAATATAAAAAATGCATGACCCATAAAATATTCAACACGATTCCTTGATGATTTTAATGAAATAAAAATAATAACAGAAATAATAATAATAATAATTGGAAACACGATTTAAAAAAAACAGAATAAAAATTTAATGAAATACATAGTTTTTTGTCAGTTTAGAGAACATTTTGCATTAATAACCGAAAATGTAAAAACAAGAAATGTCACATTCACAACATATTTTTCCACGCAGCTCTTGTATTTATAGTCTGATGTACAGTTTCTGAGTATTCTAGGGGTTATGTAGCTGCATAAAGCACTCCAAATCAATGTCTCATTTTCACTTTTGTCACACACTTCATATTCACATAAAACATGCCCAATGTTTAGTCAGAAAACAAAGAATAAGTTTGTATAAAAATAACTGAGGAACAAGAAAGGATAAATACCTAATATATGTATTAATCTCATACATCAGAATAATTCTGGAAAGAATAATTGCTGCAGAAAGCAGGAACGCCACCAAAAAAAAAAAACACCTTTAACAAAGAAGTAACAAAGGAATAATGATTCTCCAAAACAAAGTAAAATAACATTTAAAAATAAAAAGGTTTTAGAATCCATAGAAAAAAAAAGGTCTGTGAATGTGAGTAGAAATAAAATAGAAAGACACAGCAGGCAAACTAGGAATGCATGTGTTGAATGTTAGAGCGCATTTTCGCTTTTCCTGTCCTGGAATAGGTCTGAATAGTCAGGTGGGTCCACAACTTGGCCACATGGACCCTGCAGTTTCTCTTGGCCAGAGATAGTAATTGGATTCTCCTGAAAATACAGTGAAATCAGTTACCGTCGTTGCTACATGTTTGGGTAAAATTAAAAACATATATAAAACTTCAAACTTAATGAAACAATATTTTCCATTAAAAAAAGTATACGACATGCCCCTCTTTTGATCTCCCAGGAACATGTGGGAAGCAGCCTGTTCTAACTCTAAGTACAGATAAAAGCCTGTTCTAACTGTAAGTACATACAAAAGCCTGTAAGTACAGACAAAAGCCTGTTCTAACTCTAAGTACAGACAAAAGCCTCTTCTAACTCTGAGTACAGACAAAAGCCTGTTCTAAGTACAGACAAAAACCTCTTCTAAGTACAGACAAAAGCCTGTTCTAACTCTAAGTACAGACAAAAGCCTGTTCTAACTCTAGTACAGACAAAAGCCTGTTCTAACTCTAAGTACAGACAAAAGCCTGTTCTAACTCTAGTACAGACAAAAGCCTATTCTAACTCTAAGTACAGACAAAAGTCTGTTCTGAGTACAGATAAAAGCCTGTTCTAACTCTAACACACAATAATTAGTGTATAAGTATACAACTATACACAAACCACTGCAGTAAAGCAGTGATACCAAAATGTATAAACAAGGATAAAAAGTAGAAGTTGCTTTATTACTTAACGATTACAAAGTTGTGACATTTCAGCGTGAGCTTTAATCATACAAAAACATACAGGATGAAGAAATAGAGAGAGAAGATAAACTACAGATTCATGTTAATGCTATTAAAAAAAAAATTTAATAATGAATAGAACAATTAGATGTAACTGTAAGATATGGCTTGTCTGACGCTGTGTGTCAGAAATGAGCATGGTAAGGTATAGAGACTGTTTAAATGGAGACCTGTGATGTGTGGTCGGTGGGTTGTAACTGGGGGGAGGGGTGCTAGGTGGGGAAACCGTGGAGGGGAGAGAGAGTGATACAGTGTTAACCTAGACAGGAGAAGGTGAAATAGATGATATAGTTAGGGTAGAGGGGTTGTAATATGATGCTGTGAGGAGGTTCTGAACTATGTGTAACAAGTGAGAAGAGAGTGGAGCTTAATAGAGAGGGATTATAATTGCTGAAGAGAAGGATGTTAGGTGTAGCTGAATAGAGAGTTTAACCCATGTGGTTCCAGCGTCCTGTGATCCTGAATGTAGCGGTTCTCAAGCGCTAGATGGCTTCTGTCATCTGTGTGACATTGTTTGATGGCTGTTGCCCAAAAATCAGATTTGCCTCTGTGGTTGGGGCCACTGAAATGATTTGGGACTGGTTTTGAAGCATGCTGGGTGATATCGTACAGATATTTCTGCATGCAGTCCCCTAATCTGAGACCAGTCTCACCAATATACGTTATCCTGCATCTTTTGCATATGATGACATATATCACATTACGGGACTCGCATGTGAATCCCTCTTGAAGAGTGAGGATAGTTTTGGGAAAGGTGATCGTTTTCATTTCCCAGACTACAGAGCAGGTAATGCAGTGGGGGGGGCGGTTACATTTTCTGGTACCAACAAAAACTCCTGGGGTTAACCCAGCCTCAAGAAAAAATGGGTACCAGGGTTAATGCTCTGGGCTGGGAAGGAAGAGGAATGACACCACTATCTATGGAGTTGGTGCTGATGGCAATGCTATTCAGCAGTTTCTGGTCAACCACTGACTAGGTAGCAGAGCACTTGTGGTTTGACCATATGCAGTGATGCTAGTTCACAACTCATACCTTTATCTTTCTTCTTACATCATTCCTGTGCCGTTAAACGTTACACAGGGTTCGCGTAGTTTTTTGCCAAGATTTCCTGTTCTCTGTGAGTCTTTCAACTTCATCAACGGATGTTATGCCCACTAAACTGGCTTCTCTTAACAATGTCCTCTTTAGAGTTTCACGTGGTTGACCTCTTTTTTTTTCGGCCTGTTGTGCTCCACTTGTAGCTTGTTTTAGTATTCTTTGATTGTTTCTTTTCATCATATGACCTACATATGTCCATCTTTTTTTTCTGACTACCCATGAGACAGGTTGTTGTTTGCTCATCTGTCTTATCTCTGCATTGTTCTTGAATTTGTTCCACTTTATACCAAGTATTTTCCTTAGGCATTTGTTTTCAAAAGAGTCTAATTTCTTGTCTATTTCTTTAGTCGATTTCCAGCTTGCCTTCATCTTTACTGACCCCCCCCCCAAAAAAAAAAGCCGAAAAACACTGGAATTGCTTCATCCTTAATTCATCGTATGCCTCGGGCAAAAACGCAGATGTTCCGTTTGTGCCAAACAAAATTTGCTAACCATGCTTCAAAGAGGACAAAGAAGAGTCAATGGACATGCAGAAATAAAACATTTACAATAAAAAGTTACACTGGTTTTTAATGAAACAAAGCATGGGTTACAAATGCAACTCTTGGTAGCAAAAGGGTATACCGGAAGACTTGCAATCTTCATCTGAGGCATATGATGAATTAAAGCAAATTATTAGAAAATAAAACTGCATTTATAAAATATTTCCATTATTTATCCATGTCTCAATATTTAATTCAAAATGTTAATGACTTGACTATGATAGAAGAAAAAAAAAAGGCTGATTCTGCACAATCAACAAAATGAATCAGCAAGTCTCAAAACTGTTAATGATTTCCTTGACAACTCATACTGGAAACAAACCTTATGAAATTTGACAAGATTGATGAGAGACTCATGAACAGTCTGATCAGCACCAAAGAACTGGTATCCCAATTCTGAAGCATCAATTAAGAAGTGCTTAAACCGGTTTGAGTCCTTCAGGGATAGAGTGTAGCCCCACACCCTCTCACTCACTCGGATTAGAAAAGAGCCATTTTCCTTCCCATCAAGCATTCTTTCAGATTCAACCCGGTTGATAATACCTAGAACATAGAGAAAAACACTTACTTCAGTAATTTAAACAATCAGGAACAAAATATTTCATTACTTTTAATTATTCCAAATCAATTTCTTAACTAATCCATGACAACATAAATTCTATACACAACAAATACAAGAGACAAACTGGAACAAAGAAACGACTAACAGATTTACGTACACTGTTACTAAAGCAAGAGTCACATGTGCTTGCATATGAACAATTAAAACAAAGTTCACATGAACTGGTATGTCACTCACCATGAAACCACTCTGCAATTTTACCAGTAGCGGGATCTATCACTGCTCCCTTATCCTTTTCCTCTTTCTGGAACCAGTTGATGATCATATCCCGATTTTTTGGTCTCAGCGGCCGTGGTTTTTTGCTTGTGATACCTGGAGCGCTAGTCACCATCAGATGTTTTCTAATAATAAAGATAAACTTATGTAACAAAACACTGAATCTATGGTATGATGTATTTAAAGAAAGCTTTGATTTTCTGACATACACTGCAAAGAAAAAATAAAACTACACATACAATATCTCTCTTAATTTCACAGAAGAGGCTGTTTATAAATTAACTCTGTGCAACTTTATGGCCTACAAATACGAGAGGCAAAATATTATACTTATATTAAATTATACACAATGGTATTGTTTCAGACAGCTGTGTTTTCTTTTTTTAATTTAGTGCTGTATCTTTCATCCTTGCCATGTTGTTAAATGTCACATAGGGCTCGCATAGTATTTTGCCAAGTTTTCCTGTTTTTGGAGAGTTTTTCAACCTCAACAAGGGATTTTATGCCTATTAATTTGGCCTCTCTTAACTCTTAAAGTTTCACGTGTCGACGTCTTTTTCTTCGGCCTGTTGTGTTTCACGTGATAGCATGTTGTGGGATTCTCTGACTGTTTCTTCTCATCACGTGACCAACAAATATCCATCTCCTTTTTCTGATCACCCATGAGATAGGTTGTTCGCTCATCTGCCTTATTTCTGTGTTGTTCTTAACTCTTTTGATACTGAGCCGCCCTTTAAGTCCAGTTCCGGTTTAGGGTTTTTACCCACGCCACCCTTTAAGTCCATGATGTTTTGTTTCGTTTACACGTGAAAGAGACTTTTCATTAAACGGTATCTGCGCATGGCACAATTTGCCTTAACTTCCGCCCACGCTGTGTGAAGGTAGACATTGTTGTTCCAAGTCTTTTTTGTGTGTTTTCCAGGCTGTTTTTTGAGACCGGTAAGAAAAATGAACACGCCCACCGACTCAACCAATGTGACTGCATGTTTTTCAGGTAGTGGCAGACCTGTTAGGGACAGTGCACAGGCTGCTTTAAATTTATTTAAGATCACAGGTGACGGCAAGGACATAACTTTTGACACTAAGGGACCTATAAAGGAACCTGTAAAGACTGTAGTTTATTCCAGTGACAGCGAAAGTGATATGGATTTAGAAACTGATAGTGAAAGTGACAACCGCCCCTCCACTAGCTCTAGCACTGTAGCTGGACAGACTGACAGGACATCTACTTCACATTTGAAACGACCAAGAAGTAGTGTAACTGGGACTCAGACAGCAACTGACAATAGCGATAGTGATTCTGATTTTGAAAATGACAGTGAAAGTGAAAATGACTCTGACAACCGCCCCTCTACTAGCTCTAGTACTGTAGCTGGACAGACTAACAGGACATGTACTCCACAGGTCAAACGATCAAGAACTAGTGTAACAGTGGCTCAGACAGCAACTAACATTGAAGATTCTAACTGGAGAGAAGCACAGGTGAATGAAGAGCTAGGAACTCCTAGCAGCAATGATCCTGCTAGTGGTATTCTGTTAGATGCTGGCTGTGACTGGACACTGCTGGGGTTTTTCCTTGCACTATTCACAGTTGATGTTATTGACAGTCTCATATCCAGCATAAATACTTATGCTGATATGAAACTTAGCAAAACAGTTGATGGTAGTAAAGCTTCTGGATGGACATCTATTGGCCGCTATGAAATGTACAAGTTCATGGCAACTATGATATCTATGAGCATGCAACCTAAACCGAAAATCAGTGACTATTGGAACACCACAGGGCATCTGCATACACCATTTTTTAGCCAGATGTTTTCTAGGAATCAATTTCAGATGATATACGGCACTATGCTGCATGCCAGTGAAGTTGATAGCGAAGGTAAACCCAAAATTGAACCTTTTGTCCAACAGCTGCTGGCATCTTTTCAGGCAGCCTTTTACCCTTTCAAAGACCTAAGTGTAGATGAAATGGTAATTGGCTACAAGGGACGCTGGTGTCACAAGCAATATAACGCTAGCAAGCCAGCCAAATATCACATCAAGACATTTGGTCTTTGTGACGCCGTCACAGGTTATGTGTTCAACCTGCTGATATATTTTGGGAAGCAAACCTCCTATGACCCTGCCACTGCTGACAGTCCAAGTCAAGCTGTAAAAATTTTTCAGACACTTCTGCAGCCAGTGAAGGCTTTTCATCATATTTTTGCAGACAGGTATTATACCAGTCTTGCTCTGGTTGAATATCTGCTATCGAAAGGTCACAACTACACTGGGACCTTGAACATCAGGCGCACTGGTTTTCCTGCACAGGTGAAGACTCAGAAAGTTCTGGAGAATCAGCCTATTTACCATGTCAGAGATGATGGTAAGATACTCTGTGTTTCCTGGACAAACAAAAAGGCAAAGAAGCCTGTCCATGTGTTGTAACTATTACTCTTACAGAAGGATTTCAAGAGGTCCAGAAACCAGAGATCATTCACACATATAACATGTGTATGAATGGATGTGACAGAGCTGACCAAAAGGTTTCATACTATGGCATGCATTCTAGAAAGACAATAAAGTGGTGGAACAAAATATTCAACTGGATTTTCGAAATTGCACAGGTGAATGCTCATACTTTATATGTGCTTTCAGAGAACCCTGCCAAGAATAACAAATCGCTGCACTTTTTCAAGAACCAGCTTATTAAAGGTTTGAGATCCTTGGCAGGCAGCAGCTTCATTCATGAAGTTAGTATGCCTGCTCCCAGGCAAACGGGACCAGTACCTCATCCTCCAGTCTCAGAACGCCACATTGGCAATCACCTGATTGACATGAAGGAGACCCGTAAACAGTGTGTATACTGTATGAGCCAAGGCAAGGTGGTCCGCACCTTTTACTACTGCACTAAGTGCTCGGACGGACCTCATCTGTGTCCTAAGCAATGTTTTAGGAAGTATCATGAGTCACGTTGAGCATGATACCACAGCAGTGTAGCACAAATACTTTATTTGCTTGTGCTTTCTACATTTACTGTCTGAGCCACCCTTTACATCTCTGTCTAACCTGACAATTTTTATTCTATAAGTCACTGATTCCTTGACGGGGGACAGCAGGCGACTAGTTTTTTTTTCCCCTGTAGTGTACATATTGATAAATGAATTTTTTTTACTGTTTTATCATGTAAATATGACATTGTGTGTACAGACCACATAGTTACAGTTTTATATTTTTTATTGTTTTTTTTTCATGCATGTTGTGTACATAATGACAGTTGTATACTGTGTCTTGTTGTTGTTGTGTTTATGCATGGGCAAGAAGTAATGCCATGTAAATAACATTTGATATTTGCAATGCAAAATATTTCAAACTTGGATGTGATGTATATTCAGTTGGATTTTATTCAGACTGATGGTAAGTAGAACATATGTTTTTTCTAAGTGATTTTTTTTTCCTAGGTGCTCACAAACTTTTCTATTTTTCTCACTTGTTCCTTTTTTTTTTCTTTCAAATATCTGCATTTTTAAATCCTCATTCATTTCCACTTATTTTGATATGTGTTACACTTATGTTGATCACAGATTTAGTTCTTTACAATGACTTTTAGAAATGTAAACCAATTTATCTCCCCCCAATTTTTTCCGGTGCTCACAAACTTTTCTATTTTTCTCACTTGTTCCTTTTTTTTAAAAAAATATCTACATTTCTGAAATCCTCATTCATTTCCACTTATTTTGATATATGATACACTTATGTTGAGTGTACAATTATTTTGTTAGAATGACTTTTATAAAGGTACCCCCTAAATATCGCAACACCCGCTCGTTATTTCAACGTCCGTGTCGGGACGAACGTAACATCTGCGTTTTTTTACGCGGTATCGAAAAAGTTAAATTCATTCCACTTTATACAGAGTATTTTCCTTAGGCATTTGTTTTCAAAGGAGTATAATTTGTTGTCTGTTTCTTTAGTTGTTTTCCAGCTTTATAGGACCAAAACAAATATCCTAATGCTGAATTTTTCTTTTGTCTATCTCCTTCCTCATACACCTTTCTGTGTTTAAGGGGACAAACAGGTGTCTTGACAGGACTTGGTAACTTACTTCATAAAGTGGGATATTTAACGTGTCTCCTCCCTCCATCTCTTGCATGTATGGCTGTTTCACTGTTTCCTATACTTCCTAGCATGAATATTTTCTGTGTTCAAGTGTCTGGTAGTAGTTTGTGTAATGTGGCTAAACCATTTATTTCTGGAGGTAGTGTAATACTGGTATTGTGCCAACCTTTGCCCTGATAGTGTCATTTCTTTTTTGGTATCTTCTCATTACATTTAGTATCTTCCTTAAACATCTCATTTCTGTCATGATGATTTTCCTTTTGCTTTTAGCTGTAAGTGTCAATATTTGACACTGACAGCATAGAACTCGGAGGAAAAATGTTTTGTACTGTGCTCTGTATTTTTCAGTAAAGGTATCATTTGTCCAATATCCTGATTTGCTTTATTGCATCTGTTAAAGAATCCTAAAACAAGCTATCAAGTGGTCAATTTTTAGACCCTTCAAGTATCCCCGCTGCATGCCAACGATCGAAATTTCGATCATGGTTTGTTTCAATAAAAGAACCAGTCTAATATTTAGATTGTACATATTTCGTCCATGTTTCTGGCGACATTTTTCAAAATGGTGAAAGAGTCCTTAGATACGAGCGATGCCGAACGAGAAAAAGGAAGAGAAACATGGAAAATTTTCAATTTCTGATGATGTATATAGGGGTATGGACATGGCCTGTGACCACCCCACTGCTCTTGAATGTATCCTAAGTAGATCTAGACATATTTGGATGACTGGAGAAGTAGTTAGGAGGTTATTTCAGACATTAATTTAGTGAGAGTGCAACATAGAATCAGAATATGAAATCGACAAGTAGATCTACACATCTCAGATAGTGAGTAGTGCAGATCTAGACCTAGCCAATGGTGAGCTGGGCACAATCAGTGTCTAAAAACATCACGTTACTTCTTTTTTCCTAAAAAATCTGCATTTATGAAATTTTCATACATTTAGTTATACTCTGAAACATAATAAGTACACTGAAGTACATGTAAATACTGTTTTCCATTCCATTTTACAACTATACCCCCTAACATATCAAGACCCGTGCTTTTACTCTGGTAAGCAACTGAACGGCCGCTTTTCTTCCCGTGGCACGGGAAGAGTTAAGAGAACAGAACAAGGAGCTAAACAGATCAAACAAATAAAAATAATTTTATAATTTTGTGCAAAATGGCACTTACAAGCACAATCTTATTTTACAAAAAGTAATGGAAGATTAGTTTCACGGGGGTTAATGAAAGGATGTTTGTTCTGGTTGAAATCTTATCTCAGTGGCAAGGTATATTCATGCAGTGCTTACTTCGGAGGAAGTGGAGGCTTGTTGCTTGCACCAGCCTGACCTCCAGGAACAACTCCAACTGCCTGTATCTGTTCCAGTGATTTTCTTAATGATTCTCTGTACTCTGTTCTGGCTTGACGGGCCTTCTCTCTCATCTGAATGTCTGCCTCTCTGGCTTTCTTCTCTAAGAAGAGTGGGGAAAAAAAAAAGATTTTAAAATTATCATTAAGATTTTTTCAAAAATGCTCTTACGGCCATGTTTGCCATTACAGGAGGAGATCAAACTCTAAGTACAGTTCATTACTACAAACATGTTACAAGAAAAATAGACATGTTTACATCACTTTAAAATACTAACAGAATGCAAATCAGTAAACTGTAAGGAAATTAATCACAAAATATAAATCAAAACACATTAAATGACAATAAAAAAAAAAACAAAAAAAAAAAACAAACATCTTACATCCTTCATGTGCCATTAAACATCACATAGGGCTCAGATAGATGTTTGCCAAGTTTTCCTGTTCTCGGTGAGTCTTTCACCTTCATCAAGGGATGTTATGCCCATTAAACTAAAAACTAAACTAAATTTTCAATGGCATATAAAAATGTAAATACATATATGCACACCCACATAAATACATATTAGGTACAGTGCTGTAATTATAACTGAAGTACTGTATTATAAATGATATATGTACAGTGTAGCACTGTATGACTGGAAGTGCCATCACAATTAATAAACACAATGCATATGGCCTGATTTGGCCATTTTCTCAGTTTTTCCTGTTGGATTTCAGCCATAAATATGAATGGCTGTAAGTTTCAGAATGACTGTATACCTAAAAACATTGCCAAAACATTTTTCCTAACTGAACTGTTTGTTAATGTAAGAAAATTCTGGCCATCATATGTCGGATTTCAGTTTAATGTACCAAATATAAAGAGCCTAGTAAAAAAAAAAAAAGCACAGAAGATGCGTTTTTTATATGATCCATATCCCACCTTGCTCTTGCCAGCTTGTTTCCACCTCTCTCTGGCCTTCCAGTGCCTGTTTCTCAAGTTCTTCGCGTTTTCTCTGTAAAGTTGAGAATATCTCGCTGCTCCTTTTTTCTCTCATGGTGTTAGCAATTTCCCGGGATCTTCTCTTTGCCTTTTTCTCTTGTTCCTACATAATTAAGAAGAATATGGAAATGGATTAATTTAGTAATGACAGAAAGAAAAGGGCAAATACAATATGACATTAAGCTTCACATTCATTCATTCAATCATCTAATGTTTAGTCAACTCAACAAAAGATATAGATATCTTGTTTATAACATTACAATTTAAAACTGCAAAATAGACAAAAACTGAGAATATTTGTAAAGTATACATGACAAATTTTTCCAGCAGTCACCAATAAAGAAAGCAAAAAAGTTGCTTAGAAATGTCAAGGACTAAGATTTGTGAAGGCGTATGACCACGCACGCCACTGGGCATGGCACATGATGATGATGATCGCTAGGACTGGGAAGAACCTGTGAAAGACTGTTGCATGAAAAGTAACTGTGAGTAGGGGCTCTGCAGTACATGATGAGGAAACGTATGCCAAAACTGAAGATAGAAGACACAAATGTAATGAGACTGAACCTTGCAACACATTGCCTGTTATTATTGTGGTCAATTATGTCAATCAAATATTGGTAGAATCAGTCACAAGAGGAACAGCCAAACAAAATGAAGACTGGTAACTTCCACAAGTAGCTAACATTTATCTGCTTTAAAATCAACTTTTAAAATGTAAAAAACATTATTTTGTAATTTCTTATCTTATATCCTTCCCGTGCCATTAAACGTCACATAGGGCTCGCAAAGTAGTTCGCCAATTTTTCCTGTCCTCTGCGAGTCTTTCAAAGGATTTTATGCCTGTTAATTTGGCCTCTCTTAACAGTGTCCTCTTCAGAGTTTCACGCGGTCTGCCTCTTTTTCTTCAGCCTGTTGTGTTCCACTTGATAGCTTGTTTTGGGATTCTCTGATCATTTCTTCTCATCAAGTGACCAACATATGTCCATCTCCTTTTCCTGATCACCCATGGAACTGGTTGTTGTTCAGTCATCTGTCTTATCTCTGCATTGTTCTTGAATTCATTCCACTTGATGTCGAGTATTTTCCTTAGGCATTTGTTTTCAAAAGAGTCTAATTTCTTTTCTATTTCTTTAGCTGTTTTCCAGCCTTCGCATGCATAAATGAGGGTGGATATTACATTCTTTGTAATTTAAGTGCTACAAAAACAAACACATATATATCCCAGCATCCTCACATGTGTGAAGAGTTTCTATGTATATATCTACTTCCTGATCTATTTTAATGTTTCTGTTACAACAACTTTTAATGTTTCACAAATGCATTTAACTGTCTATATCAGTGGTTCCCAACTGGTGGTTCATGGACCCCCAGGGGCCTGCAGAACCTGCCTTGTAGGCCGTGACAAAAATTCAAGATCCTTTTATTTTTACCCATCATTTTCTGTGTATTTTTTTTTCTTAGCTACATCATCATTTTGAAAGTTCACCAAGTTTTACTGTGCTTTTTTAGCATAGTGTAGTGTTTACTCATTAAAGGTCATTCACATTTTCAAAAAAAACTTTCTTTGTATTTAAAGCATACAGATAAAAAAACTTTTCGGAGTCCATGGCCTGTAAACAGAAGGGGTTCATGGACTTTTGCTAATTGGGAACCACTGGTCCATATAATTTCAAAACTTCAGCTATTGTAAGTCAGGTAAACAACAAAATGTTGCTTAACCTCCTTAGCTTTACATCTCCAGTGAGGAAGAAAAAAACATGCCAAAAACACTGCTTTGATGCCATGATGGCCCTGCCCAATAACTGATATTATATAAGGAATTCCCATAATTATTTTTAGAAGCCTGACCTCATTTCATTCTCAACATGGCAGCACAGTACTACTACAAATGTCCAGGCTTAACACCGTTATAACCAGTGTTAACCCAGGACTAACAATTTTGCCATGGAAAACCTGGCCTTTACAATACATGGGATTAACACTAAGGAGGTTAAGAAGTACTGCAAAAACAAAGTGATGATGATTTTCAAGCATAAAGATGAAAAAAAAAAAAAGGTTAGTCGTGGATCTCATCCACTTGTCAATGCTCAAATGAAAATGAAATACAAGGGAGGCAAATAGAAGCAAAGCCTGAAACATGCCACATCTAACAGAGTACAATGTAAAACATCACACATCTAACAGAGTACACTGTAAAATATCACACATCTAACAGAGTACACTGTAAAACATCACACATCTAACAGAGTACACTGTAAAACATAACACATGTAGATAACATAAAAAATTAATTTCTTTGGATGATGACTGGAAAAAGTGATTAACCAAGATTTAGCAGTTATAACACATCACTGCAACATTTGCAGGTCACAAGATGCTAAACAAACTAAAGATACAGCAATCTTTTTTGGCAGTGGGAAGATCACTCATGCAGAAATGTCCATTAAGATTACGACAGTCTATGACAGCACAGGAAAAAAATCTCATGGCAAACAACTAAAACAATTGCTATAAATCTGGCCTCCATTTGCATGCTGCTGTAAGGAGCACTGACTATTAGGACTTCATTATTTTCAAAGAAAGCTTGCACACAACACAACTGAAAATAAAATAAGTAGACATCTAAATGTTTTGCACAGTTAAAGATATTCAACTTTTCAGGTAAGCTACTGACACAGAAATGGGCAAGCAGCAGATTCATGCATACCAACCGACAGAAAAGGGGAGTTAAGAATTGGTGAAGACGATACCACAGTTTCCTGATTCTCTGATGGTACAGTAATGGTCAGCTATTTTGAGAAATGGGTGAAAAAGGTCATGTAAATATTCTTGAAGTAGCATTCTTGATGAAAGTAAGTGCCATTCTGTATAATCTCTGACAGAATTATGGTTCTTGTTTAGCTTCAAAATAATGAAAAAAAAATTCACAGCCAACTCAAAAACCTCAGCATTTGTCTTATTTGTTAATATGCTTTGATGTAAAATAGTTTGTTATTTAGAGTTTATAATATTTCAGAATTGTCCTATTTGTAAGCCTATATTTTTTCATTATTAATAAAATTGTATACATTAAAATCTTCATTACAAATCTGAAATAGATTTTACTAACAGCCCAAAATAAAACACTAAAGACATGTTAACACATTTTGTATTTTATTAACTGCTACTATGAACTACTCTAGCTGTTAAACAATGGAGGAAAAAAAAAATCACAGTAGCTATTTTTAGTTCTGTGTGACCTAGCTTCAGCAAGTGGAAAATGTCAGTGGGTCTGGACCAATGTTATTTTTATCTCATGAGACATGAGGAGTTTTCGGTTCTGTACATCTGTTTGTTGTGTTTCAGACTTATATTATGTGCTACACTCACATTTCATGATCATGCTCAATTTAGTATATTACAAAATGTTTCTTATACCCTGGCCCGAAAACAAATTATTATAGAAACTCACAGAAATTTGTTACAAACTGCAATATTGAAAACAAAAAGTAAATTATGTTGTTCTGACAGCGTATAAGATGATAAGAGGGCTTATACCCAGTCAGGAACATTGACTGGATGGCAAGAACGAAAAAGCTGAAAATAAATGCAGACTGGGTGAAAGACTCTCTGCTTCAATCATCTCATTTAGTGGAATTATGTCCCAGAACAACTTTTTATTACTTTTGAGAATGTTGAATTTCTCAGACAAAAGTACTGATGCTTGCTGAGATTGATTTTTCAGAGACATTTCCCACAAACAACAGAATCATCAACATCAAAGTAAAAGAAACCACTGGGAAAGTCTGCTGTGTGTGTCAAAAAAAAAAAAAAAGAAAAGATAAACAAGATATGTCTGAAGACTGCAGTGTTATACTGCGCATTCTGGAACATTCCATATTAAAAAAAATATTTTAAAAACTGTTTTCTTTCTTTTTTTTTCATTTTATGTGAAATTCATTCACTGAAGAAGTTCTAATTAGTAATATGTGATTTGGGGGAGGGGGAATAATCACAAACAGTTGTTTAAGTCTTAGATTTTCAGACAACACAACAACAACAAAAAAATATTCAGCATGGTAGGGAGAGAAGGAAAGGAATGCCCTCAAGCGGAAGTATGTGCTGCAGTGGGTCACGGCATGTGAAGTAAACATGGCAGCGAAAAGGTTAACAACCAGTTGACTAGTTTTAGCAAATAACTTAGTTTTTATACACTTTTCACAAGCCTCTTCAGTTGTGTAATTTTTTTCTCTAATGATTTCTTCTCTTTAATATTTTTCCATACGTGAAATATAAAACTAAAATCAGATTCACCTCCAGAAATTCTGCTCGTGCTTTCTGCCACAGCAAACCACAAGTCACAAGACAAGTAACAAATGTTTGTTTTCCTTACTTGTTATACATCAAAAAGTTTGGCCCATCTCTTCCTTTCCTTTTTCCCTTATCCTGTATGCATTTGTAGGATTAAGACAACAAAGTGTAATAATTGTGCAGTTCTTTAATGAAGATATGTATATATAAATTCTGTGTGTTGTATAAAAATGTACACATGCATGAATAAACCATATCTACAAATGATAACTCTTTTCATTACCTCAATTGCCGTGAGACGTCTTTTTTCTTCTTCTTCTCTTTCTTTCTTTTCAAGTTTCAGTTTCTCTTCTGCCAAATGAGCTTCCTTAATTGACTGATACAGCGCTGCTTCCTCTTGCTTGCGTCTGAGCACAACACAAATATACAAGTATATCTTCCTCTTACTTATGTCTAAGTACAACACAAATATATGAGTATATCTTCCTCTTACTTATGTCTATGTACAACACAAATATACGAGTATATCTTCCTCTTACTTATGTCTAATTACAACACAAATATACGAGTATATCTTCCTCTTGTTTGCGTCTAAGCACAACACAAATATACGAGTATATCCTCCTCTTACTTATGTCCAAGTACAACACAAATATATGAGTATATCTTCCTCTTACTTATGTCTAATTACAACACAAATATACGAGTATATCTTCCTCTTGTTTGCGTCTAAGCACAACACAAATATACGAGTATATCCTCCTCTTACTTATGTCCAAGTACAACACAAATATACGAGTATATCCTCCTCTTACTTATGTCCAAGTACAACACAAATATACGAGTATATCCTCCTCTTACTTATGTCCAAGTACAACACAAATATACGAGTATATCCTCCTCTTACTTATGTCCAAGTACAACACAAATATACAAATATAACTCCCTCCTGCTTGCATCTAAGTAAGACAGAAATACAAGTATACACATGATCAGATTCATGTGGTTATTATTCTGAAGTCTGATGGGTTTCAGTTTAATGTTTCAAGTAAGCTATGCACTGTATGATTATAAAAGTACAACACTGCACAGAAGGTCACTGCTATAAAAGTGCAGCATTTTTATAGTCCTGATTCATCTAATTTATCAAAGAGTGGGTCAGATCAATCTATATTGATACATCTAATTTATCAAAGAGTGGGTCAGATTAATCTATACTGACTCAGCTAAATTTATCAGAGTGAATCAGATCAGTCTATAATACCTCAGTTAAATCTATTGAGTTAGATAAACCTAAACTGACTAGCATCTGTCTCTTGTTTTCATATTTACTATTTGCTACCTTAGCCAAACAGTATTTTTTATATAGAGAATTCAGATCTGTCCCTAATACAAATAGAGGACAAACATAAACAAGGTAGGACAAATTACATAATGATGAAGAGAAAGCTTCAGAAACACATTTACATGTGTCAAAGAACTTTGATATGTTTTCTTGCAGGCTAGGTCCAGAAATATGGAAAATAACTGGATTCATATCTTTAGAATTTTGTGTGGTTTAAAATAATCACTGTATAAAAATAATGCTATAACAAAAGTTTTTTTCACGCTATTCTGAACAAACTTAGGGCAGTTTTCACACATGTCAAGCAAGACAACTTACTTCAATTCTGCATCACGGTCTTCTTTTTCCTTGATGATTCTCTGTCTTTCCTCTTCCATTTTTCTATGAAATTCTTCCTCTTCTTTAAGTCTGCCACAGAAATATGTTAACAAATAACTCCAAAAAAACAATTTAGCTGTTTCTATAAAACTAAATACAATCTTTAACTCTTTCCGTGCCCAAGAATAAAACGCGGATGTTCCCGTTCGTGCCACACAAAAAGCGTGGGTCCTGATCTGTATAGTGGGTATAGTAAAATGGAATGGAAAACAGTATTTACATGTACTTCCGTGTACTTATTATGTTTCAAAGTATAACTAAATGTATGAAAATTTCATAAATGCAGAGTTGTTTTAGGAAAAAAGAAGTAATATGGTGTTTTTAGACAATAACTGTGCCCAGCTTACCATCGGCTAGGTCTAGATATGCACTACTTACCATCTGAGATGTCTAGATCTACTTGTCGATCTCGTATTGTGATTCGAGGTTGCATTCTCGCTAAATTAATGTCTGAAATAACATACTAACTATTTCTACAGTTGTCTAATATGTCTAAATCTACTTAGGATACATTCAAGAGCAGTGGGGTGGTCACAGGCCATGTCCATACCCCTATCTATATCATCAAAAACTGAAAAATTTCGATGTTTCTCTTCCTTTTTCTCACTCGGCATCGCTCGTAACTAAGGACTCTTCCACCATTTTGAAAAGTGTCTCCGAAAACGCGAACGAAATATGTACAATCTAAATGTTACACAGGTTGGTTTTATTGAAACAAATGAATTGTCACTATAATGACTATGGCACGCAACCCAGTAACTGGAAATTCTTACTATAGTGACTATGGCACAGGAAGAGTTAATCTTAAAAATCCACTTATTCTTTACATCTGAACTTAATAACAGAGGTAGAAAAAAAGTGTGAGATTGCTAATTTCTAATTTTTATGTCACATCTAAAATGTAACTTCTTGCATCCTTCCCATGCCATTAAATGTCAAATATGACTCGCATGGTAGTTGGCCAAGTTTTTTTTTTTCGGAAAGCTTTTCAACCTCATCAATGGATTTTATGCTTATTAATTCAGCCTCTCTTAACAATGTCCCCTTCAGAGTTTCACATGGTCAACCTTTTCTTTGGCCTGTTGTGTTCCACTTAATAGCTTGTTTTGAGATTCTCTGACTGTTTCTTCTCATCATGTGGCCGATATATGTCCATCTTCTTTTTCTGATCACCAATGAAACAGGTTGCTGTTTACTCATCTGCCTTATATCTGCATTGTTCTTGAATTCATTTCACTTTATACTGAGTATTTTCCTTAGGTATTTGTTTTCAACATAAGTCTAATTTGTTTTCTAGCATGTAACTAGCATCACACAAATATAGTAAAGCTGGAAGATGGCAGCTGCTTGGGGTTTTTTTTATTTAATGGAATCTTCTAGTAGTAGCCAAGAACTAGAAGCAAGTTCATGGAAGCCAAAGATATTGGTCATGAGCTTACACCATGACAAACTCTGATCAAATGGGCCTGATAAGTGTCATTTCAGCTTTCATTGATGCTAGTTACCATCTCAGTCTACATAGTGTTTGTACTTAACTATTTTAACATCACATTAGTTCTAAAACATATTTTATAAAAATGATACTAATTTTTCTGAAGTCTGTGACCAGCTGGTGAAGATGGAAGATTAATGAGCTTTTATGTCCATTCTCATTATTCCAATTAAAAATAAAGCACAGATAGAATGGCAAAACCTGACTAACATGAACAATGCATATAAGAATGGAACAGATACATTTATATTTTATGCTCTACAACAAGATAAGAAAAATGTGAGAATGCACCACACTGTGCACTGTGCTCTTATCTTTTCTGACAAGACCAGATTCAGATGCTCACCTCAGAGCCTCAGCTTCAGCTTCTGCGAGCTTTAAGGCTGTTTCCTTGGCCTCAGCCTCGAGTATCTGCTCTATAGATTTGTCATTTGGATGATCTCCCATGACCCATACCCATTCACACCCATCTCTGCCTTTCAGGAAGTCAACTCTTTTCTTACCTAAAGTTTAACAAAAATAGTTCAATGATTTCTACAATAAGCAACAATGAAAAATGTACACTTTGCTGTAAGGACATATTTTTACACTTTACTCTGAATACTACAATACTGAGAACTTTGCTCCTCTGACCAATTCTGATGATGATTGCAAGGACAAATGTCAAAGCTTCTCTAAGAGTATCTAGGTCAAGTAGTGACTGCTGGACTGGACAGTTTCATGGGTAATTTGTTATGCTTTTAAAGAATGAATAAATGTTATATAAAACACATCACACGAAGATAAAAAAAAAAGAACATGTATATAGTGATTATCTGACAGTGATATTTTCTGAGAAAGTTTGGACATACTTCTGGTACAAGATGGACATGAACATTTCTCAGTCTTGATGCTAATGTTAATGTGGATACAGACATAAATAAAACTGAGAAGAAAGAAATATCTGACCATAAATGATAACGTTGGTCCAGTGCTGACTAGACGGTTATGTCATGGAATGTTTGGGTTTTGTTCACTTTCTCCCAGTGTTTATGGTTACAAAAGAAATTTACAGCACAACGTGATTTACGTGCGTGGTGTGGTTACGTCTAGTAAAAACACTGACACAGCTGATTATCATGGCTTTTCATCATGTACCAGATTACGCAGAAGAAAATACTCTCCTGGGTGAATTGAAATGCTAGATTTGCCAGTTTGTTCCACAAATGCTGGAGACCTCCATATTGATCTCAACCTCATCTATCAGGCTGTTGTGACACAGTCTGTTACCAGAGGCTGATGATATAAGGTGAAATAGCTTTGATCAGGCATGGTGTATCAGTTCAGGCATCAATTTGTAATTTGTATACTTGTATTAAATCAAGTGTGTGGGAAGAATGAAAGATGGAGGGCAGAATGTAAGACGGACCTGAGTGCCCAATTCTTTACCTTTTAAAAATAAAGATCATTCATTCATTCATCCAATGCTGACATCTGCTACAGATTTTACATAGAAGGTCATTAAAACAGAGAAACAGCTGAAAAATCAAAATCTATGGAAAAAAAATTTTTTTTTACTTAAAAAAAAAAGAAATTAAGAAAAATATTAAGATTAATCAAGATTAACTAAGAAAAAAAATCACAAGAACTGGAACAGACAAAGACAAGTTGCCTGAACGTGATGATAAAAGAATAACTAATGAAAATAATGTCACTTTATTGTCAAACTACAAAAATATATATAAAAATATCAATGCAATATTAACATTTTCTGACATTTTCTAATGCATCTGATCTATTTTCTTGCAACAACATACCAATGTTAGATGGTTTCTTGGGCTTCTTCCTTTCTTCTTCTTCTAACTGTTCTTCCCGGACCTTCCACCGTCGAACTTGCTCCTTCATCAACAATATTATCATACTTTCAGTTAATATTCATTTAAAAATATTTATTTTAAGAAAATAGTGTGACATTAAAACTAAAATCACATACTCAGACACATTTATATTACAAATATTAAATAAAATGTAAAGTAGTATGAGTGTAACAGGAATGACAGAAAAGCAGTTTTTTTATGTTGAAAGAATAAAATGGCAAACTATATGTGCAAACATGAAACAGATAATTATTGAAATAAAGTGACTTTATCACCTGAAATGAAAGCATATCTTATGGCACATTTTGTGCTTTATGGAATGAATTATAAAAATCAGCTCTGAGTTGTATCTCAAAGATTAGAAAGCCTGATTTGGTGAAAATAAACCAACAGGCCATGAAAAAATTGAACTCAAAAGCATGGTAATATGAAAGTAATCTTCTCTTGAATATTTAATAGTCACAGCTGCAAACTAATGTTGCTTTATTTGTATTAGCACATTTGAAAACAATATCACATCACTGCCGAAACTGTAAGAGCGCATGAATTGACTTCAGTTTCTTTTTTTTCCCCCAGATTCCATGGTTTATGAGTTCTCATTCTTTTCCCTTGTGACAGGCAGTGGAATGTACAGGTCTTTTCAGTTATTATGTATCACCCATATGGTCTGTTTCTAACATAAATGCATACAGATAAGTCCACAAGCGGTCTGATCTCATTCTGTGAAGGATTTCTCCATGGCACGTGTGCTCTCTAGCAAGAACCATGACAGGAGATTATGACTGATATTTGATCCCACATTTTTAAATTAAGGTTGACCGAGAGACCTTGTTCCCAATGACTCTGTGAATCTTACGCCAGGTGATTCCAAAGGTCTTCCAGAGAAGGGAGTTACTGTAGTTGGCCTTGCATGGTTTTATCTCCCTGTCTACTGCAGTGACACGTTACGGTCAGCGATCTGCAATCACTCTGTATACAGTTGTGTAGCATATCTTGTTTGCAGCCTATTTGTCTCTATCTGGGATTAGGATTTGGCAGATGAACATACTAGGCCTTTCTGGTCACCACTGGTCAGTGGTCCATTTACTGCTGTTTAAGTTGAACACAAACTTTGGCTTACACACAACCAAAATGATGAAATTGGAGCAGCTGAGTCTAAAAATATTAAAACTCAAGTGCTTTCCATGAATCAAGACTGAGAGGTCTTTGATGAATGTGAACAGAACATTTTGTGAAGACATCAACAGGTGGTCCAGTTAAAGCTGTTGAGATATTGTCCTGTTATGGAAGTGGTGTTTCAGTTATAATCTATGAAAAGAGATTTACATACTTAGAAGATAGTGCACTGATCATTTGTTAAGCAGGTTGGTATAAATTGTACAATAGTTTCACCATGGAAAAATAACCGAAAGAATAAATTTATGAGAAAGATCAGGATGAATAAAAGAAATTTCCGACAAATGTGTCAATGGTATAATATGATGATGGTGGCAAGTGAACTAAGTCATGACCACTGGAAATGAATAGATGGATGAGTATAAAACTGTGGGATGAATGAGAAAAGATGTGCTGCAGTGATAGGAAAACATGAAGATACCATTGAAGTTCAAGCCTAAAGTTATATATTAAGTAATAAAAGTCAACTGGACACAAAATGCATAAAAATAAACAGGGAAAAAAATAACTTATCACAAAATAAATATAATAAATCACTATGAATGACCTGCTTTTCCAGGCTTAAAGGAAATGACAATATCATTTCTTATACTTAACTGCAGATTATGTAAAAGAACTGAAACAGATTAACAATAAAATGAATCTAAAGTGTAGTATGGGATAGCTTCACCATTTATGGATAATTTATTACCTGTCTCATTTTGTAAAAGAGCACCTGCTTCTGATCTTCAGACAATTCCTCCAGAAGTTCCGGATCAATGTACATTTTATCCAGGATCTGTTGTAACATCTTGACCTTTTATTTTATCCTTGCAGTCACACAGTGAAGATCTTTTTTTTTTTTTTGTATCCCAGATGACTTCAGAAATATTTTACTGTCATATGACCTAAAAAACAAATGTTACGTCTTCACTGTAAATCACAGCCTTTTCATTTAAAATGTTACTGCTGGCTCATAACTTTGTTATCATTCAGTTATAATTTACCGCTGGCTCATAACTTTGTTATCATTCTGTCAGAAGTTAGGAATCTCTTCGTTTTAGTCACATAAATAGCCAAACTGCTTCATCTGTGGACAGAAAAACAAGAAAAATCAGAAGAAAGTTGGTATTTGTAGGAATGGTAAAATGGAATTATTATAGAGAAATCAAATATCCTACAGTCCCTCTTTCATTCACAAACCATGTAACCCTTTCTTTGACAAAACTTCAAACATACATCTTGTGAAATTCTCTCTAAGTTGTCACAAGTGTAATAAAATAACTCCCTTTTGATATTTTGTATTTTATATATAATGTATGTTTGTTACATAAGAAAGACTTCTAACTAGACTAAGTAAAACAACAATCCTCTGTTATAAGAAAGTCTGCTAACTAGACTTAGTAATACAACAAGCCTCTGCTACAAGAAAGTCTGCTACCTAGAATTAGTAAACAACAAGCCTCTGTTACAAGAAAGTCTGCTACCTAGAATTAGTAAACAACAAGCCTCTGTTACAAGAAAGTCTGCTAACTAGAATTTGCAAAACAACAAGCCTCTGCTACAAGAAAGTCTGCTAACTAGAATTAGTAAAACAACAAGCCTCTGTTATAAGAAAGTCTGCTAACTAGAATTAGCAAAACAACAAGCCTCTGTTATAAGAAAGTCTGCTAACTAGAATTAGCAAAACAACAAGCCTCTGCTACCTAGAATTTGCAAAACAACAAGCCTCTGTTACACAAAAGTCTGCTACCTAAAATTAGCAAAACAACAAGCCTCTGTTACAAGAAAGTCTGCAACCTAGAATTAGCAAAACAACAAGCCTCTGTTACAAGAAAATCTGCAACCTAGAATTAGCAAAACAACAAGCCTCTGTTACAAGAAAGTCTGCTAACTAGAATTAGCAAAACAACAAGCCTCTGTTACAAGAAAGTCTGCAACCTAGAATTAGCAAAACAACAAGCCTCTGTTACAAGAAAGTCTGCTAACTAGAATTAGCAAAACAACAAGCCTCTGCTACAAGAAAGTCTGCTTAAAGAATTAGCAATACAACAAGCCTCTTACAAGAAAGTTTGCTAACTAAAATCAGTAAAATAGATCAATGTGAAAGAGCTCAAGCAGTATAAGCTTATATTCATACAATAATAAATAAACAATAACTTCATGAATATAGATAATTTTAATAAATTTATATTTGCAAAATTATTTACAAAGCAAAACCGTGTCAAATTCGTCACACCCAGCAAAATGAGCACAAATTCTTTAAGAACAAATCATCACACGGCTATCCTTGCTATACATCTCTACTGTCATTGTGAAACTGGACTACATTCGTGACTACTCACTGATAATCCAGATGAAAACTGCAGTAAATGTCTGTCTCGTTTCGATTTCAAAGATAACCTGGAATATGTCACATAGCATGCAGGAGATGAAATAAAGGACGACAAAATTAAGTCATATTCCGTGACATAAATCAATTGTTCTTGTTTCTTTGTTTCAACACTTACTGTATCCATTGCTGGTACTTCGTGTTAGCCTTGGTGACATGGACAAACAGTATCAAATCCTCCACGTCTTGTAAGCTGCCAGTTCCTTTCTTTATGATTCTAGAATATCTCATGTATATCCACGAGGTTAAATGACGAAAATGAATACCGACTGCTGCGGTTACCCTCGCTTCCTCCTCGGCGATGAAAAGGAAGTACAATGTGTTAATGTCAGAGGTCATAGGTCACTATTAATTATGCGCGGACCTCTCGTGTGACCTACCAATTGTGAAGTGCTGCACTTCTAAATCAAAAGTGTTTTCCCAATTACTGGGGTGGGGCTTCGGCTATTAGACTAAGCTTCTTTCAGGGCTGGCGGTATGTGCCGCAGCATCACATGACACCCACTCCATTGTTTGTAGATTATATAGCTTGCCACAGCACAAGACCCCGATGTGTTGTAATAAAGGCAGACAATTGTCTTCACGTTCTGAGGTAACAATACATCCACCAGAACGTTGTGTTGAGTTATCCAGCTATCCTTAATTCTGTGTTACGAAAAGAGGTGAAATTGTGGTTGTGGTTGGGGGAGGGGGAAGTTCAATATTGCATAAATGAGAAAATGAATTTTGTTTTCATATCAACGATACAAACGGTGTCCCAACACCCAAAAACAGTGCTTAGGGCACACTACCGTCTGCCCCACCTTGGTTACTACTTGAAAATGTAAATAGCTCGAATAAAATAATGAAAATTTTAGGAAGCCGAGCTAGTGTAGTGGATTAGACACTCGCTTGCCGACCAGACGTCCCGGTTTCGATTTCCACTCACCACAGCAGCTCGCAAACTCCCGGGAGGTCACTCAGCCTCGGGCTACCAGGAAGAGGAATGACGCCGCTAGCTACGGAGTTCGTGCAGATGGCGACGCTAGTCGGCAGTTTCTGTCGTATAGCTTGGCTATGCAGAAAGAACTGAAGAGAACAGGCAAACAAGAAATGAAGGAAACAAGACCAAGAGGTAGACCAAGACAGAGATGTAAAGACAACATAGAAGAGGATATAAAGGAAACTGGAGAGAGAAGATTAGAGAGGAATGGAGGTGAACTTTATCTGCAGCAATGATCTTGGAAAGCTGTAATAATAATAAGAGGCTCACCAGAAAGCTCAGACATATTCAATTATATATATATATAATCAATCAGCCGATTACCCGGCGTTGCTCGGGAATTTATTAATTATTAATACTCCGGAGTGTATTGTGTATTTTAGATCGCCATGTTTATCCCACACTGGCTCGGCCCCACAAGGGTTCACCCAAGAAATATATATAGTATAGTTAATATATATATCAACAATACAGGATTTTCATGGAATAAAGTGACCTAAAGCCCCTAGTACCCCACTAGTAAGGGCTTACCTGTAACATATACTTCCCCGTCTCCTGGTGTATACCCTGTCTCTGGTGTATATAGATTGGCCCCCTCCTCCTCTATAGCAGGACACTGTCTATGGTGAAGAACACAAAACAGGCAGCAAAACAGAGAAGTACCTCCCCTCCCCCTTTCAGGCATTGGACTGAAAGCTCTCTACGTAAGGAAGGAAGGAATGGGTCTCTGGGTCATGTGGGTCTCTGGGTCATGAATTCCAGAAGTCTGAGAACTAAAAGTCTGAGAACTAATGATTGATGATTGTCAAATGAAACATTTGGAGAGTTGAGTGTGACTAAGGCCTGCATGAAGGATTGGGTACTCTGGAGAAGCATAATAGCCAACGCCAGTCGGCACAGCACATGATGATGATGATGATGATCATGTCTTGTCCCAGTGATTTTATATCTTTCTCTGATATCAGTGTGTTGTTATTTCAGATTAAATCTTTGCAGCTGTCTGAGCCAAAGAAAGACCTTACTTTGAACATCAAAAAGACAGAGACTATGGTTATATCTAAGAAACAGAATCTGCCAAAATGCAGTGTAAAATTAAATGGAACTATTCTAAAGCAGGTGCAGAAATTCAAATACCATGGAGCAGTAATAACTTCAGATGGGAAATGCAGAACAGAAATTAGGAACAGAATAAGCCAAGCAAAGACTGAATTTCAGAGAATGAGAAACATATTATCCAACATATCTTTATCAATGAATGTTAGAAAATGAGTCCTAAAATGCTATATTGAACCTATCTTATTATATGGAAATGAATCATGGACAACAGGCAGGTCTGCACAAAAGTCATTTATAAGCAACAGAAATGTGGTTTATTAGAAGAATGTTGCAAATTCCCTGGACAGCAAAAATAACTAATGGAGAATGTTTGAGAAGTGTTGGAGATACAAAAAAAATCTTCTCAAAAAATAAGAGAGAGACAATGTACTTTTATAGGGCATACAGTGAGAGGAGGGGGCATTGAAAATATTATAACAACAGGAAAAATAGAGGGAAGAAGAGCCAGAGGAAGATCAAGAGAAATGATACTGGACAGTCTGACGAAATAATGTGAGAGGAGATCACTGAGTTAATGGCCTGTATGAAGGATCATGTACTCTCTCTCTCTCTCTCTCTCTCTCTGAACCTTAAGTGCCCAGGGCACATGGGGCTTCCACAAGGGTTTTCCACAAATGCCTGTCCTTCGCCTTTTTTCTGCTCTTGCCCAGGTGAGCCCTCTATTGTTCAAAATCCTTTCTGTTGTTCTTCTCCATGTCTCTTTTGGTCTACCCTTACTTCTGCTCCCCTGTGGTGTCCATCTTAGTGCTATTTTTGGTAGTGAGTTGTCAGTCATTCGGAGCACATGTCCCAACCATCGCCATCGTCTTTCCTCAATAATTGTTGTCAGTGGTTTCATCTGCATTTCTGCTAATAAGATGTTATTTCTTATGGTGTTTGGCCAAAATATTTTTCTAATTCTTCGTAAACATTTAGTCTGGAAAGAATTCAACTTGTTTTCTATGGTTTTGGTGATTTTCCAGCATTCACTTCCATAGAGTAGTACACTTAGAACATTACTCTTAAATATCCTGATTTTTATATTTATGCTTAGTTTATTTGATTTCCATATATTCTGCAGCATTGCAAAAGCCTGGTTTGCTCTAGTAAGTCTGCTGTTGATGTCATCTGTGCTGTCTCCATTTTCTACTACTCTGCTGCCAAGGTATACAAATTCGTTGACCTCCTCCACTAACTTGTTATCTACTCTGAGTACATTTCTGTTGTTCACATTTTGCTTCATTAACTTTGTCTTTCCTACATTGATCTTTAGTCCTATATTGTTTGCATTCTGAGTTAGCTTGTTTATTTTATCTTGCATATCTTTGTGACTGCTTGATAACAGACAAATGTCGTCCGCAAAGTCAAGGTCCTCCAGCACTGTGTCAAGGGTCCATTGTAATCCTCTGCGTTTGTCTGATGTTGCCTCCTTCATTAACCAGTCTACTGCCAAGATAAATAATGTTGGTGATAGTACACATCCCTTTTTCACTCCTGTTTGTACCCTAAAGCTGCTCGAGGTATGTTCTCCACAGATAACTTTGGACTGAAAACCCTCGTATAGGGCTTTGATTACATTTACTATTTTATGGGGGAGGCCATGCCATCTTAGGATTTTCCACAGTGCATCTCTGTTGACACTGTCAAAGGCTTTCTCAAAATCTATGAATAATGCATATGTTGTACTATGCCACTCATTTGCCTGTTCTAATATTTAAGTACAAATATGTGGTCTATGCATGATCTTCCTTTCCTAAATCCTGCCTGCTCTTTCCGAAGTTTTTCCTCAAGTGTTGGTACAATTCTGTTGATGATTATTCTGCAAAATACTTTACTGGTGAGTGGCAGTAGGGTAATGCCTCTCCAGTTCCCGCAATCTCTGAGGTCACCCTTCTTTGGTAGTTTTACTATAAGATCAGTTTTCCACTCCTCTGGGGCTTTTTCTAAATCCCAAATTTGTTGTAATATCTGGCAAAGTTGTTTTGGTGTTTCTATTTCTTCTGCTTTCAACATCTCAGCAGTCACTTCATCTTCACCTGGTGCCCTGTCTGATTTTAGCTTCTTTATCGCCTCCTTTACTTCATTTATTGTTATTGGTCCTGTATTGATGTTTAGTTCCGTTTTTGCTTCAGGTATGTCTATTGTTTGTGCTCCTTGTGTTCTGTTTAGTAGGGTATTAAAGTGTTCCCTCCATCTTTCAATTTTTTCTCTTTCTCCACTGACCAGTTGTCCATTTTGTGTTCTTACTGCACTTTCACATCTTGTGTTGAAGTTACCTGTCATCTGCTTTGTGATTTTATATATGGTTTTCATGTCATTTGTATATGCTGCTTTCTCTGCTGTTTCTGCTAAGTTGTCATAATATTGACGTTTATCTTGACGACATGATTCCTTCACTTCTTTGTCTTTTTGTGCATAATTACTTAAAACTCGTTCTTTAAGCCGTTGTGATTTGGTGTTCAGTAATTTTCCCTTGATTTCTTTTCTTTGCTCTATCTTTTCCCATGTGGTCTCGCTTATCCATTCCTCTTTTCTCCTTTTCCGATATCCCAGCACCTCTTTTGCTGTTTCCTGTAGTGTTTTATTGAACTCTAATATGGACATTTCTGCTTCGTCTTGTAGGACACTGAAGTGGTTCTTAAGTACTATTGAGAATTCATTTCTTGTTTGCTGGTCTATCAGTTTTCTTGTATCAAAATGTAACTTTCTGTGATCTCCGATTTTGGATTTCCTTAATTTTAGTTTTATTTTTGCTACCAGAAGGTTGTGATCACTTCCTACATCTGCTCCTTTCCTTACTCGCACATCTTGTAGTGACCGTTTCCACTTGTTGTTAATTAGTATGTGATCAGTTTGGTTTTCTGTGGTTTTATCTGGTGACCTCCAAGTCACCTTATGGATGTTTTTGTGTTGGAAAATTGTCCCTCCGATGGTCATCATGTTTTCTTCACAGAAACTGCACAGTCTTTCTCTATTTTCATTTATTTCTCCGATTCCTTCTCTTCCCATGATTCTTCTTCTATCTTCATTTCCTTCACCTACTTTTGCATTGAAGTCGCCCAAGATGAGTAGCATATCATGCTTGGGTATTGTTTCTACTGTTGCTTGGAGGCTGTTGTAAAAATCTTCTTTTAATTCCTCTTCAGCTGCTTCTGTTGGTGCATAACAAACTATAATAGACAGCTTCGTGAATCTTGAGTTGAACCGTGCATATAATAATCTCTCATTTATTGGGGTCCATTTCAGCAATGCTCTTGATGCTTCTTTTGTTATAATCAATGCTACTTCTCCTTCACGAAGATCTTCTTTACCTGACCATATTATTGTATCTTCTGTGTGCTGTGTTGTTAATTTCCTTCTGCCTTGTCCTGTCCATCTTGCTTCTTGTATTCCTAGTATGTCTAGTTTATATCTGTGCATTTCCTTGATGGTTTGTGCTAGTTTTCCAGTCTGGTTTAGTGTTCTTACATTCCAGCTGCCTATTTGCATCTTATGTTTCGGTTCCAGGAGGTCTACAGTCGGGCTGGGGACTTCCAGTGGCTGGCTTTCATCCACAACCTTCATGGGCTCAGTTTCCTGATACGCATTTCTCCTTCCACCTGCATTTGCTTTTTCCCTTGCTTCCGTTTCTGTAGCAGTCTGATAGTTTTTTTACCAGATAGGGTTGCTGGCCCTATGCTGAACCCTCCTTAGTTGCCTTTTACGATCATGCATGGTAGGGTACAGTGGTCCTATTCTTTGCAGATCCCGGGTACCACACGGGGGATCATGTACTCTGGAGAAGCATAATAGCCAACGCCAGTCAGCACAGCACTTGATGATGATGAGCTGTCTGAACACCAATAGAATAATAATAGATAATAATAAAAAAAAGAACAACTTTATTCAATAACGTTAAAAAAAATATTCAGGAGGAAGTAATGGGAAAAGAAGGTGTAAATTTACATGTACACTATGTAACACATAAGAAAGAGAAAATCAAAGGATAGCTACTCCTGACTTGTCTGAAGCTATGTCAGACAGACTGTGGTTGTAAAATGTAAATCCTTTTATGTGGAGCTGTGGGTTGTGATACCAGTTCAATTACTTAGTAAAGAGGAGAATGGAGGAAGGGAGCAGGAAGAGAGGTATAAAATGGCTGTCAAGTCCATATAAAGATAGGCAGAATATAGGCGAGGGTCTTAGAATATATGGGTGAAGGAAAGAGTCAATGAGAGCTTGGAAGTAAGAGTATGAGGCATTCAGATTATGAATATGGAACAGTGTAAGGTTAGGTGAAGCTGAATTTTGAGTCAGCCAGTGTGGTTCCAAAGTCCCATATTAATGTATGAAGTAGTTTTCCAGGCCAGGCAACATCTGGAGCTGCAAGCTGCAAGTTGAGTCTGAGACACTGTTCTACACCTTGAAGTTGAGCCTAAGTTGAATCTATAAAGCAGCTTGAGTTGTACTCAGATCTGAGTCAATCAACTTGAATCACACATGAGTATGAGTTGATTGATTTGAATCTACTTCTCTGGGATTTGCATGTGAAACCTTCATGGAGTGTAAGGATAGTTTTGGGGAAGGTAATCAGTTCTGTTTCCCAGACAATAAAAGGTGACACACAATAAAAATACAACTAGGTTTCCAGACATGAAGGTAGTTTTAATGGTTTAAACTGAATAAAAAAAATGATTAAAAAAAAAAAATTAAACTTGCAGACATTCGGTGGTGGGTGCTTATATAAAATAATAGGTATAAGACAGTAGAACAAGATTACATTTGACAAAACAAATCTTTCTTTAGTTTTTGAAGATTTTCTCTCGTCTAAATCAAGTTGTTCTTCTCATGCTGTAAAATTAAAATCTCCTTAGGATGTCTTTTACCTCATCTATCCACCTAATTCTGGGTTATCCCCTGCTACTGGTCACATCCGCTGTAAGATCAGTTCAAGTTTCTCTTTAATGATGAACAATCTACCATTTACTTGCCAGATTTCACATGAATACGAGGCAGAAACTGACCTGGTGGAGCTTGTTCCTACTAGGCAAGCCACAGTTCCATTGACTTGTGACCTCAAGACACACTTTACCAGTCTGCTGCACTAGGAGATTTAGACTGACTGCATGTACTAAAGTTTTGAGCAGATTACTAATTTTCTGTGTTTCCCTCACAAGAAAGCCTCGATGTCAAAACAGAATAAGGGGAACAAACAGTCTATAGTTTCAGTAATGACAACTACAGCTGCCTAGCATAAAGATAGAGATATTCTTGACTACACCAGAAAGTAAATACTCCAAGAGATGATCCAAAGAGAGTTCATGACAGGAACAGAAAACACAAAACTAAAGTAAAAAAAATGACAGGCCTCATTCATTCGTTCATTTGCATGTCCCTTGCGGAACTTTGCCTCCCAAACAGCACTCCTAGAAGAAAAAAATATAGCCAAGGACCAGAAATCTTGAGAATGAAGACCTTATTTCACTACAAAAGAGGGGTAGAAATTTACTTGGAGATTGGCAAATGAAGCTCAAGACTGATAGATTCTACAGTTGCATATCAATGACATTATAGTTATGTATGAAATGACACCACAGTTATATATGAAATGACACTACAGTTATGTATGAAATGACACTACAGTTATGTATGAAATAAACATTACAGTTTTGTATGAACCAGACACTACAGTCATTTATGAAACAGACACCACAGTCATATATGAAACAGACACTACAGTCATGTATAAAATGACACTGCAGTTGTATGTGAAACACACTACAGTTATGTATGAAATGACACTGAAATTGTGTATGAAACAAACACTACAGTTATGTATGAAATGACATTGAAATTGTATATGAAACAGACACTACAGTTATGTATGAAATGACACTGAAAGTGTATATGAAACTGACACTGCAGATATGTATGAAATGACACTGAAATTGTGTATGAAACAGACACTACAGTTATGTATGAAATGACACTGAAATTGTGTATTCTACTTCTTCTTCTTCTGCGTTCGAGGTTGTTGGTCATTTCAGATCCTGATCCTTGTTGACATGGCAAAGCCCACAGTTGTGCATGAATTAGACGCAGTAGTATTCCTATGTTATGACAAAATGAAATTTCAACAATCAGAGCAAGAATGTCAGACATTCAAGAAGAAAGAAACATACACAAAACAAACGTCAGACCAGGATTATTCAGGGCTGTAATTAATATCGTTCGCAACAGGATAAAGAAAAAAAAGTTGCTGCCATGAACAGAGATGTTGACTAAGGCAAATGATAATGACATATATATATATATATCCTAAATCAGCTTTGAATTCACAGTGAATAAAAAGAATGAATTAAGTGGATAATGATTTTAATAAAAAGTTGAAAGATAGACAGAGATCATAAACTTTCTTTCTCATGGAAATGTAAGAGTTAAACATTTCTCACAGTTCAAACAAAAAACTTTGCCAATGAACAGTTCCTGCAGTTAAATCGCAGCTTATAAAAATATAAAAACATACCAGTCAAAATCAGATAAAACAGAAAATGTTATCAGTGATCAAACAATCAAAATGTGAACACATGATAGATTAAAAAACAGAAAACATTAAACGGTGATTATACAAAATTAAAGTGCAGGTTAATTAAAATAAAATCTCAGTCTCAATAATTCACAAAATGCATCAAGGTCTCCAAACCTGGGGTAAATGAAACCTAAGGGACCTGCAGGACACTGTCCGAGTTTTCCCAGAGTTTGAGGAATAAATAAATAAAAATACTCAAATACGGTGAAGCGACAAACTAAAACTGTAAGTATATATCAGATGTACTGCAGACATGTGAGCTACAGTGATGAAAGCAACATATATAAGAAGCCATTTTTGTCAAATTGTTGCATGATTGCATTAAAATTGCTGACGATTTGAATGGCAAATTTTAGGGATCTTTCTTTCATAAAGAAGTATTAAGATCATTACAATACACTAAATATAAAGGAAGGATTTTTTGATTGCTAGAATACAAAGGATTACAGGATCATAAGAACAAACATAGGATTTCACTAGAATACAGAAAAATTATGAGATCATTATAATACACAGAAGATTATAAGATTGTTAGAATACAGACAGAATTATAAAATCACAACAATACATTTTCCAGCCTGCATTTGTATCACATAAAGCTGTGATAAATACTTTATAAAACATTAAAATTGGTCCCTTGGTACTTCAGTGGATTGTATTTTTGTACATTTCACAAACAACACCTTTCATATTTCTGTTAAAAATTCCATGCTATTCATCTGCATTTCTACATAATTCAAATTTTCTTCTAATTCTCTCTCTCTCTCTCTCTCTCCTCTCTCTCTCTCTCTCTCTCTCTGGCTGCAACAATTCTATTAATATATATTAATTTGTTCATTAATTTGACTATATAATAATATGAACATAACTTATTTCACATGTATTTAATTACTGAATGTTACTGAATATGTGCATAAGGGGCGGAATGTAAGTTTTGTCATTTTAAATTTTACTCATGCTCATTATGTAATTAATGTACTTGTACTAAACTGAATGTTTCTGATAGAGTGAAAGTTGAGAGATGAAGAGCTGAATTTTAGACAGGTCTACATGCCCAATTTTTCACCATTTTGAAATAAAATTCACTTGTTTGTTCTTATTTGGAGTGGACTAGATGATATGAAGAGCTTGTTGTGTGAAAATCTTCATATTTTTGTTTGTTTTCTTGAAAAAAAATTTTAACAATGGATTTTAAATCCTAAGTTTATTAAGTATATATTAA
Organism: Achatina immaculata; assembly: GCA_009760885.1. NCBI lineage: Eukaryota > Metazoa > Mollusca > Gastropoda > Stylommatophora > Achatinidae > Lissachatina > Lissachatina immaculata. The sequence continues at coordinate 60,721,078 of CM019719.1, read as the reverse complement.
AGGTAAAGTTAATCCTGTCATGCCTTAGAGGCACTTAAGGATATGATGTTAGTGCCGATATGTTCCTTGACCTGTCAGCACACTAGAGGGTGATATGGTCAGTATCACGCCTGGCTGCCTTTCCTTCCTCAACTCCAGAAGAAGTCGGGTACCCATTTCTACAGCTGGGTGATTGGGGTGTCAGGCTGGATTTGAATCCCCGGCCTTCACCATGAGAGACTAGTGCACTAACCACTCCGCCACTCAGATGCCCTAGTATATATTACCTATTAGAAATGTCACTGGCATTTTCGCAGTTTGAACACTAATTATCCATTTTTTGTATGCTAACCGTTAAATTTGTAAATAACTGAAAAAAATTTAAAAGAAAAAGAACATGAATTGTCACAAAATATAGTTTTCAATCCTCTACAGCCATTACTTTCAGGTCCACAGAATCTAGGTCAATGAGATCATAAACATCTTCTTGCTCTTTCTCAGGAGGGACTCTCCTTTGGTAAATTTCATTCTCATAAATACATACTACGCTTGGTTCTTTTTCTGGGTGCTTGCTCACATGCCTAAAAATAGACAGGATAAGTGTGACACTAGACAACAACATCACATCAACAATGATAAAGCAAACATCCAATATTTCTTCTGTTACTGATTCATAATTACAGATAAGAGAGTTATTTTTGTGAACATAGATTAACAAATTCCTGTATAATCAACCAATGATTATTTTATTCTTAAAGAATGAAAAGAGTCATTTAAAAGTATTGAGATTCTTAATGTTAAAACTATTTAATAAAAAAAGTAGGAGAAGCTTTAATGAGCACACAGTTGTGACATTTCACTTTGCTCCTTAATTACACAAAAACATACAGAACAAAGAAAAAGAGAAAGAAGAAAAATATAAGTTCAAATTTCACATGAATGCTTTACAGCAAACAGAAATGGAAAAAATAGAATAAATGGAGCACTTAGCTATGACTTGTGAGAAGCTGCATCCAGGAGTGCATTTTATTACATTAAATTCATGCTGATGAGTGTGTAAAGATTGTAATGATAGCTCTAGGTTGTTTTCACAAAATTCTTAAACATCAGTGCTTAAATATGCTTACCGAACAGTGACCAGGGTAGTCCATGTACATAACACAGCAAGAAAGAAAACTACTGCCACTACAATCCCAATGATTAATTTGTCATCTGTAATATAAAAACAGAGTTTTTTTTTTCAGTCTGATTAGTGCATGTGTATGTGACAGTGTTAATCTTTAGATAGTTAGAACGAACTATTATATTCACACTTTGTACACATCTACAGATGGTCTAGTCTCCTTACAATATCCCTGTTAGCGTGTAATGACTGCAAAATTTGTCCTGTGTTATTTTATCATTTTTTCAGTGCTTTCAGTTATTAACCCATTGAGTTGAAACTCAGTTTTAACTAAGTAAACTCAGATCCTCTTTATCTCATCAATTTTGATCTCATTTATGTTACGTTATGCTAGGTTAAGTTAATTTAGGACCATCTTTGCTCTCAGGATAAGTCTATGGTTCTGATGCCCCACATAAAATGTCCCACAGTAAACAAAAAGTGTGACAGTGCCAATTTATATACTGGGCTACTGGCCAATAGTTCTCCTCATGCCTCACCACATAGTACTCCTGACTCTCATCCTAAGGAAAGATGGTGTGTCTCAGTATGTGTAAAAGTCTTCTGTCCTGCAAACTTTCAAGAGTTTGTTAATAATGTCTGTTTAATCCATATATATTAATGGATCTTCAGTATTTTGCAGAACCAAACTGAAAGTATTTTGACTACAATTACTGTCATTTTTCAGTTGCAGAAATACAACCAGAGTACAAGTGTTTTATAACCTGCTGTGCTTTGTCACACTTTTTGATTTGAGTGAGATCACAAATCACCACAGATAACAAGTCAAACAATTAATGCTAACATTAGCTTCTAAATATATATATATATATATATATATATATTATATATATATATATATATATATATATATATATATTGGGAAAAAGAAAAAGAGGAAGACCGAAACGAAGATGGCTGCAAGACATCGTTGATGATCTGGAAATGGATGCAGCAGCAGCAGGCCATCTTGCTCACAACCGAGAGGCCTACAGGAGTGCTGTTTGGGAGGCAAAGTTCCGCAAGGGACATGCAAAGGAATGAATGAATGAATATATATATATATATATATATATATGTATGTATATCTTTTCATTTGCTTCAAAGCATATTTTTCACATATTAAAAGCAGCAATGTATTCTAATGACATTTATAAACTATATGATAAGAAAATTACTCCTAAACATCCATCACCTTCAAAGTATGCCACTATGCTTCACTAGACAGTTTCAGTAAGTGTTTAGTCAGTTGTGTGTGTTTTCCTTGCAGAACTTATAGGCCTCTTGGTTGTAAGCAAGATGGCCTGCTGCTGATGCGTCCATTTGCAGATCATCAACAATGTCTTGCAGCCATCTTCACCTTGGTCTTCCTCCCTTTCTTTTTCCTATTATGTACCCTTCCAAAACTGTCTTTTCGCATGACATTTAATATGTCCAAAATATTTAAGTTTTCTCTGTTTAATCTTCTTTACTAACCAACCTTCTTCAATATTAAGTTCTTGAGGTATGGATATATCTGTTCTTTTTTGTGTCTATGATATTTGAAGAACTCTTCTGTAGCATTTACATTCAAAGGCATTTATATGTTTCTCAGCTGTTTTGTTAAGTGTCCAGGTCTCACAGGCATATGTTGCAATGGGAAAGATGCATGCCTTTAAAAATCTTATTTTTGTAGCTGTCTGATTCTTTAGTTGTTTTATTTTTTGAAGAGCAACAGATGTCCTCCTTTTAATTTCCCTCATTGTTCAGTAAGTGTTCACACACACAGCAAATCTCTCTGTTGTTATTAATTTCTATGCAGTTAAATTAATTGTCATACTAATAACTGTAAGCAACCTTACAACACACCAGACAATTCCTTATTCAATCTTCCTCGAACTGCAAGCCAGTGCCTGGAAGGTGATGAGGCACAGCATTGTGTCAGCTTGGGAATTTTTTTCAATCAATGAGTGCAGCTAAAAAGCAGAGCATGTGCAATACTTCTTTAGTAGACTCCACCACTATGGGAACTAGGTGATCCTGCCCTGTTAGCCAGGCTAGACCTGTTCTGGAGGTACCAATGAAGAGGTGGGACAGGGTCTTGGTCAGTTATGGTTTGCCAACCCTGACAATGGCACGTCAGCTATGGGTCACCAATTGTAAAACAGACAGTGTTGCAGATGCAAAATGTAATAAAGGAGTATAATTTAAACTTACATCAGATAATGTGTGTTCAAGACACATTTTTAAAAGAAATAATGTCCCTTGGAAAAAAATGTGTTTGTGAAAGGAAAAAAAAACCTGCACTTCACATACACAAAAAAGTGAAATTTTTTGCACTTAACAACCATCAAAATAATGCTCCTGTCCCTTCAGTCTGCCTCTTCATCATTATGCCACTTTGTTAATTGCACTATAGTTTGTTAATTGCACTATCTCTTTAAAATGTGGTCAAAATCTCAAAATGTGAGTTACTGCAGAAAAGAGATAAGGATTAGAATAATGTAACATTACTGATACACTAACATTACTTCAGTAACACAGTATTTACAATACAAAACAAATCTGATTTTCTGGTAACAGCCATCAAACAATGTCACACAGATGTCACAAGCCACCTGGTGCTTGAGAACTGCTGCATTCAAAATTATGGGATGCTGGAGCCACATGGGTTAGCTACACTTAACATTCTCTTCAATCATTATAGTATCTCTCCACTAAGCTCCACCCCTTCTTACTTGTCAAACCTCCTCACAACATCACTTTGCAACCCCTCTTCCCTAATCACCTATTTCAACTTCTCCTGGCTAGGCCAACATTGTATCACTCTCTCTCCCCTCCCCGGTTCCCCATCCACCACCCCCAGTTACAACCCATCGACCACATATCACAGGTCTCCATTTACTCGTTCTACTAAATTCATTCCTGACACACACCGCCAGACAAGCCACACCTTACAATTTACAGCTAAGTACTCTGTTTAATTTTTAAATTTTAAAATATTTTTTTTATAGTATTCATGTGAATCTATAGTTTATCTCCTCTCTCTATTTCTTCATTCTGTATGTTTTTGTATGATTAAGGCTCACGCTGAAACGTCACAACTTTATAGTCATTAAGTAATAAAGCTGTTCCTACATTTTTCCTAGTTTATACATTCTAGTATTTACAATATGTACAGATGATGAGTACATTGTTCTATTTAGGTATAAAGTACAAACAAAAGAGATAAGTTAACTTTCAATTATTTTGAATAAATCTACAGTCAGTGACAGCAACTACAAGAACACCTCAGTCCTCACCATAAACTGACACACTCTCAGGGGGCATGAAAGCTGTGGTAATTTGAAGCTCATACACATCATCATAAGCCCAGTCAAAATAATCCATGTAATCCAGAGGATCTGCCATACAGTCATTCCGAGATGTCGAGCCAAGGCCAGATGTATTAAGGCCTGAGTAAAGATAGTAAAATAAAAAGTTTTAAAAAGTTTTTATGATTAAAATCTGCTGAGAAATAAACACAATAAAAGCTTATCATTGGCAAACCAAAAAAAAGCTTATTAATGGTATCATAAAACAAAAAAAGCATATTAATGGTATCATAAAACAAAAAAAGCATATTAATGATATCATAAAAAAAAGCTTATTAATGGTATCATAAAACAAAAAAAGCTTATAAATGGTATCATAAAACAAAAAAAGCTTATTAATGGTATCATAAAACAAAAAAAGCTTATTAATGGTATCATAAAACAAAAAAAGCTTATTGTTTGTGTCATTAACTCTTCCTGTGTCACAGGCAAAAAACGCAGATGTTCCCATTTGTGCCACACAAAAAGCGTGGATCTTTATATGGGTTATAGTGGGAAAAGTGAATGTAACAAAATATTTCCACTTTATACGTATTATGCATCGAAATAGCTATAAATGTAGGATTTCATAAATGAAGAGTTTTTTTAGGAAAAAAATAGTAGTGTGATGATTATAGCTGATAACTGTGTACTGCTTACCATCAGCCATGCCTAGATGTACACTATTTACCATCGGCAATGTCTAGATCTACTTAGATTTTCATCCGATCTCATCATGTGGTGGCATTATCACTAAAATAATGTCTGAAATAACCTTCTAACTACTTCTCCAATCCATTTAATAGGTCTAAATCTACTTGGGGTACATTCAGGAACAGTGGTCTGGTCGTAGGACATGTCCTTATGCCCCAGAAATCACAATAAATATTGAAATTTCTCAATTAAAAACATTGATTTCACTCGGTTGTTGCAGGTATAGACAGACAATGCGAACGAAGAAGAAGAAGAAGACTCGGTTGTTAGCCATGCTTTGGATTGAACTATGAAAGGTCACCAGACACGCGCAGATAAATCATTACAATCAAAAGCTGCAATGAACAAACCTTGATATAATGAAGTAATTAATAAAGCTCTTCCTACTTTTTTTCCAAGTTGATACATCTTGCTATAACGAGGACGGCAGTAACTTGACTAACCGGAAGACCTCGCTATAGCTAGTCTATCACTTGAATCATTAAACAAGTTTAATATTTGTGTTACTAAACAAAAATAGAACAGGTTATCATTAAAAACACAATGTATCATTTATCACAGTTGTATGGCTGAGGTATTTCTGCTAAATAAAATGATATTTTACAAAGTGAGGAAAGTAAATTTAAACTTTCAGACATTTTTATTATCATCATTTGTCATTTGGATCAGTTTGGAATTTTCATTATTTTTTTTTCTTAAAGCTTTCATAATTTGTTTCATGTCTCCTATGTCTTCCATATCAGCTGTCTTTTCATATTCTGGCAATCTACATGTGAACACAGCAGTTGCAGATCTGTTCTGCTAGTATCCTAAATCCTGTATAGATATACAAACCTTCTTGGCACTGGATACATGAACTCATCCTGGCCAGATCCTGATAAAATCCTTTGCTGCAAAAATGACATGAGCCATTGCCATCAGAGTAAGATCCCGCAGGACAATCCACTGCAACAGAGAACAAGATAATAGTTAATGGACTTTTGTACCAAAAGCTTTCTTGAGGAAATATTATAAACTGCATTGTACGAATGAAAAACTGTCCACATCTACTGTTGATATGAGTTTTAAGAAATACAATGACTGAGATATGATGAGAAACAAGTTCACACAATTAAAGACTAATTAACATTTTTTTGGATACTTGTACAAACAAGAATCTTGAGAACATATGGCATTCAAAAGTTATAAGCACAAAAGATTATTCAATTCAAATGTAATATCCACCCTCATTTATGCATGCAAAAGCTGGAAATCAACTAAAGAAATAGACAAGAAATTAGACTCTTTTAAAAACAAATGCCTAAGGAAAATATTCGGTATAAAGTGGAATGAAATAAAAAACAGAGATCAGACAGATGAGCAAAAAAAGCCTGTCTCATGGTTGATCAGAAAAAAAAGATGGACATATGTCGGTCATGTGATGAGAAGAAACAATCAGAGAATCTCCAAACAAACTATCAAATGGAATACAACAGGCCAAAGAAAAAGAGGTTGACCACATGAAACTCTAAAGAGGACATTGTTAAGAGAAGCCAATTCAGTGGGCATAACATCCCTTGATGAGATTGAAAAATTGGCTGAAGACAGGATATCTTGGTGAACAACACAGGAAGGATGAAAGATGTAAGATAAGCAACAAGTTTCTCAAACAGGACAAGGAAGGCTAAGAAAGAATTACGTCAAATAACAGAATTTTCTTTCACTGAGGCAAAACTTGTAACCACATGTATGTTATACTCCAACATACTGGCTTTTATTAACCAAAATGCCTATACAACTTGTTACTAAGCATGCAAATTTTATAATTAACTGACCACAAACTCCATTCATGTATCCTGAGCCATCATGGCAGATCACTTCCATCTTTGCTGATTTGACTTCTCCTGTGTATAATGTACCACTAACACTGGCCTTAGCAATTTGCACATACTGATTCATCAGCTGCAGTGTCATATTCTCAATCAAGAATAGTCGGTTCATCTGTGCATTAAGTTCCTCTTCTGTTAATAATATTAAAATTACAAACAGTGAATTTACACATAAATAACAAAGTATGACAAATGATCAGTTTTAACATACAAAATGCATGCCAACTGATCTGCAACATGAATAACAAAAATACGTTAATATATTAACAAAATCTAACTTCATTACTATCATCAGTACTTTATAGGAAACATAAGTATCCTGTTTCTATGCTGTATTCTACTAATATGTCATTGCTTACCCTCAGAATCAAAGAAACATAACTACTGTTCTATTCTACAATTATGCTAACAAATCCTTTTACTTTTATTAATGACCTGAATGTAAAAATAAGTAGTCAAGTGAACTGGGTAGTTATAAAAAAGCAGTGATACCTGCCATCATGCTCTAGCAAAGTGAACTGGGTAGTTATAAAAAAGCAGTGATACCTGCCATCATGTTCCAGCCAAGTGAACTGGGTAGTTATAAAAAAGCAGTGATACCTGCCATCATGCTCCAGCCAAGTGAACTGGGTAGTTATAGAAAAGTAGTGATGCTTGCCATCATGCTCCAGCCAAGTGAACTGGGTAGTTACAGAAAAGCAGTGATGTCTGCCATCATGCTCCAGTCAAGTCAGCTATAAAGTTTGGTATCTGATTCATTTAATCAGGCAAAACTTCATATGATCTCCAGAAATGTATCTCTGTAAGATGTGCAAACATTGCCCACATATCTGTCAGTGCTTTACAAGTATAAACATGCTCACATTACAGGTATAAACATGCTCTTATTAAAAACTTTCCCAATATCTATTTGATGTAGACTACATGCCTCCATGAATCATAAAACTTAGAAGTTATTTTAGACTGCTCTTACAGGCACCAAATACAGTTAATTGTTTACTCTGAATAGTCTTGAAATTTTTGTTTAGTAGATAGTCATTTATATATATATGTAGTTACTTCTGTACTGAGTGAATGGATAAGAGCGAAATGTAAATGTTATATTTTATTTTATGTCTCTCAGCTTCAATGTTAATTATGTTTGTTACATGAACAGCATATTTGTAGAATGTCTGGAATAGAGTGAAAGATGTATGATAAAGGGCAGAATGTCAGACGGACCTGCATGCCAAATTCTTAACACTTTTGAAATAAAGATCAATCAATCTTTATATATAATAAAATTTATAGATATCATCTAGATGTGTTGGGTATCAGCGAAAAGCGATGACCAGAAGCAGGGAAAAGAATGGTGGAAAACCGTAAGTTAATAATATATTCCGGCAGAGATGATGGGAAATACCAAGAAGGAGTGGGTATAATTATGTCATTTGTGGCAGCAAACAGCCTTTCAGAATGGGAACCAGTGAACAGTCATATGATAAGAGCACGATACAAAATAAGGCACGGAAGAATAACAATCATACAATGCTATGCACCCACGAATGATGCAGATGATGAAATAAAAGATGACTTCTATTACCAACTACAACAACTTATCAACAAAGTACCTAAACATGACATCTTAATTTTCATGGGAGTCTTCAACGCCAAGGTAGGAAAAGATAACACAGATGTTGAAAAAGTAACGGGGAAAGAAGGAATTGATACAATAAATCAGAATGGAGAAAGATTAATTGAACTATATCTAACAGAGGGCATGGTCATTGGAGGAACAATATTTCCACACAAAGAAATACATAAAACAACATGGATATCTCCAGATGATAGAACTAGAAACCAGATAGATCATTTTTGTATTAGAAAACAATTCAGAACATCTCTTATAGATGTAAGAGCATATAGGGATGCAGATGTCAACAGTGACCACAACTTGTGTATAGGGAAGATAAGACTTAAACTGAAAAGCCAACACAAGAAAGCAATACTCAGAAAGATAAATAGTCACAGCCTACAAGAAGAAAATACCAACAGTGATTTCAGTCTGGAACTTACCAATCATTTTGCAGCACTCAGCAAGGTAAACGAGACGGATATAGATGAATTATGGAAATCATACAGCACAGCCATAATCACAGCAGTAAAAACAAGTGTAGGACTGCAATCAACAAGCAGAAAATCCTGGATAATCATACATGAAAGATGAGCACCCAAATTAGCCATGTTGAATGTAAAGACAGATCTTGGAAAAGTTTTGGCAAAAGCAACATACAAAGAACTAGACAATAAAGTAAAAAGTTCAGCTAGAAGAGACAAAAGAGAATATATGGACAATGTGGCAAAAGAAGCAGAAAATGCAACAAAAACAGGAGACAGCAAAACTCTGTATAATATACAGAAGAAGCTAACAGGTGCTATTACCTCCAGAGAAAGACCATCTTTAGTAAAACAGGCAACCTAATAACATCAATTAAAGACCAAAAGCAAAAATGGGCCGAACACTTCCAAGAAATATTTAACTGACCACACCCAAATAAATTAATAAATCTTGAAACTGATTTACCAGTCCCACAACTAAATGTCAACCTAGATGAAGTTACACTGAATGAAACTGAAACAGCAGTGAATCTGATGCTAACAACAAAGCTGCAGGTGAAGATGAAATAACAGTAAAAATGTTAAAAGCTGTTAACAGTGACAACATGAGCCAACTACAGAGAATGTTTAATAAAATCTGGAAAGAAGAAAAGTCCCTTCTAAATGGAAACAAGGAATCATTGTTAAAATACCTAAAAAAGGCAACCTCAGTGACTGCAATAACTGGAGGGGCATAACCTTACTATCAGTTGTGTCAAAGGTGCTTTGTAAAGTGATTCTGAATAGAATAAAGGATGTAGTGGATGCTGCACTAAGAGAAGAACAGGCAGGATTTTGAAAAGGGAGAAGCTGTCTTGACCAGATCTTTACTCTGAGAATAATACTTGAAGAACATATTGAAAAGCAAAAACCATTAATCCTGAACTTTATAGACTTTAAAAAGGGATCTGATAGCGTACACAGAGATTCATTGTGGAGAATTTTAAGACTATAAGGAATACCACCTAAAATTGTCAACATCATTAAAGATCTCTACAACGGATATGTTTGTGCAGTCAAGACAGAAGAAGGAATGAGCGAATGGCTTCAGACTGAAACAGGCGTGAAACAGGATGTATATTATCTCCCTCGTTTTTTTTTAATTGCTATAGACTTTATAATGAAAACATGCTGTCCTGGTAAAATGGGCATTGATTGGGTACATGGGACCCAAATAGAAGATCTTGATTTTGCTGATGACATAATTCTTATCAGTAACAATGTGAAATTGATGCAGGAAAAAAACAGATTCCCTGTCTTCCTTGGCTAGCAAAATAGGTCTTGAAATTAACAAAGACAAAACAAAAATGTTGAAATTTCTCATTAATCAAGAAGGAAAAATATACATAGAAGGAACAGTTGTTGATGAAGCAAACCAGTTTGCATAGTTTGGCAGCTACATAGACCAGGGTGGTGACACCAGGAAGGAAGTCAGAATCAGAATTGCAAAATCAGCATTGTCCTTCAAAAATCTTGAGAGCATATGGAATTCAAAAGTTATAACCACAAAAACCAAGTTAAGATTATTCAATTCAAATGTGATATCCACCCTCATTTATGCATGTGAAAGCTGGAAATCGACTAAAGAAACAGACAAGAAATTAGACTCTTTTGAAAACGAATGCCTGAGGAAAATACTTAGTATAAAGTGGAACGAATTCAAGAACAACGCAGAGATAATACAGATGAGCAAACAACAACCTGTCTCATGGGTGATCAGAAAAAGGAGATGGACATATGTCAGTTATATGATGAGAAGAAACTATCAGAGAATCCCCAAACAAGCTATCAAGTGGAACACAACAGGCCAAAGAAAGAGAGGTTGACCACATGAAACTCTAAAGAGAACATTGTTAAGAGAGGCCATTTCAGTGGGTGTAACATTCCTTGATGAGATTGAAAAACTTGCCAAAGACAGGAAATCTTGGCAAACTACCATGTGGGCCCTATGTGACGTTTATCGGCATGGGAAGGATGTAAGATGTAAGATAAATATATTCATCCATTTGCTTTAACACCTACTATTCTTGTCTACTGTACAAAAACCATACTAGCATAACAAAGTTCATTTAATTCCCAAATTAAAGATTGACCTTCTGGGGCTTGTATATGCTCATACAATCATGCAGCAAGCTTGTAAGTCATCAATGTCACATGTACATTCACACTAATATTTCCTCATTCCTCCTCAGATATTCATATGGTATTTCTCACAAAGATCACAAACTACATCATCATCATCATCATGGTCATCATCATCAGTCCTCAGTACTTAAAGCATCAACAAAAGTTCCCCAGTTAATCCTGTCTTGAATAAGTTGATACCACAAACCATGTATTTCTCATTACCTTTAATTCTTCCTATATTGTGTGTCTCCATGTTCCTAACAGCTTTTTTTTTTCTTGAGGTTGCCAAGTTAAAGTAGTACAGGTGTGTCTTGTTTTTTCTTCTTGAGGTTGTCAAGTCAAAGTAGTACAGGTGTGTCTTGTTTTTTTTTTCTTGAGGTTGCCAAGTCAAAGCAGTACAGGTGTGTTTTGTTTTTTTCTTCTTGAGGTTGCCAAGTTAAAGTAGTACAGGTGTGTCTTGTTTTTTCTTCTTGAGGCTGTCAAGTCAAAGTAGTACAGGTGTGTCTTGTTTTTTCTTCTTGAGGTTGTCAAGTCAAAGTAGTACAGGTGTGTCTTATTTTTTCTTCTTGAGGTTGCCAAGTCAAAGTAGTACAGGTGTGTCTTGTTTTTTCTTCTTGAGGTTGCCAAGTCAAAGTAGTACAGGTGTGTCTTGTTTTTTCTTCTTGAGGTTGCCAAGTTAAAGCAGTACAGGTGTGTCTTGTTTTTTCTTCTTGAGGTTGCCAAGTCAAAGCAGTACAGGTGTGTCTTGTTTTTTCTTCTTGAGGTTGTCAAGTCAAAGTAGTGCAGGTGTGTCTTGTTTTTTCTTCTTGAGGTTGTCAAGTCAAAGTAGTACAGGTCTGTCTTGTTTTTTCTTCTTGAGGTTGCCAAGTCAAAGTAGTACAGGTGTGTCTTGTTTTTTCTTCTTGAGGTTGTCAAGTCAAATTAGTACAGGTGTGTCTTGTTTTTTCTTCTTGAGGTTGCCAAGTCAAAGTAGTACAGGTGTGTCTTGTTTTTTCTTCTTGAGGTTGCCAAGTCAAAGTAGTACAGGTGTGTCTTGTTTTTTCTTCTTGAGGTTGTCAAGTCAAATTAGTACAGGTGTGTCTTGTTTTTTCTTCTTGAGGTTGCCAAGTCAAAGTAGTACAGGTGTGTCTTGTTTTTTCTTCTTGAGGTTGTCAAGTCAAAGCAGTACAGGTGTGTCTTGTTTTTTCTTCTTGAGGTTGCCAAGTCAAAGTAGTACAGGTGTGTCTTGTTTTTTCCACTCACAGTACTCATCCCAGCCATTTTTTATCTTCGTATGTTGACCTCTTTAGTAATGTTCTCAACGACCTTTCATTTGGTTATTTCCTCATTAACTAAATATTTGGAAACAATGACCTATAACTGAAGTACTCAGTCATTTGCATGTCCCTTGCGGAACTTTGCCTCCCTAACAGCTCTCCTGTAGGCCTCTCGGTTGTAAACAAGATGCCTCACTGCTGATGCATCCATTCGCAGATAATCAATGATGTCTTACAGCCATCTTCGCCTTGGTCTTCCTCTCTTTCTTTTTCTCATTGTAGACCCTTCCAAGACTATCTTCTCTAAATTCTCATGACATTTAATATGTCTGTAATATTTCAGTTTTCTCTGTTTAATCCTCTTTACTAGCCAACCTTAAGTTCTTGTAGTATGGATATATTTGTTCTTTTTTTTGTGTCCATATTTGAAGGACTGTTCTGTAGCATTTACATTCAAAGGCATTTATGTGTTTCTCAGCTGTTTTGTTAAGTGTCCAGGTCTCACAGGCTAGCAATCTGAAACCACAGTAAAGCGATTCCGCACAGCGTTGTGTGGTTAGCATTTAAAAAATGGATGACTAAGCACTTTAGACACGAGAGAAAAGAATATGGTGAGAGAATTACCTGAGACTTGACCACAGACTGCATTAGAGTGAGCAGATGCCTAGCCATGAGAAACAATGCACTGTCCATTTAGTCATCATATTCATCATGGCCAATGACTGCTTGCCTTGCTGAAGTCTGTGGTTAGAGTCCTCTGTAATTCTCTTGTCATTATTCCTTCTCTCAAATCTAAAGTGTTTTGTCTCCTATTTTTAAAATGTTAAATATACAACAAACATACATCAAACAATGCTAAATCATTTTACTGTGTGAAAGCTTCATTGTTTCTCATCTGAAAAATTAGTTTGAAACCAGTGCATTGTTACTTTGTGCAGTTTAGTATCTTTATGTTAATAAATTGTAAAATTTATCAATTTAGTTACTTTAATAAATTTTAAAAAACTGTTTTATTATCAGTTCTACTTCTGCAGAATTTTCCAATAGACCACTGAATAATTTCATAACGGACTTACCTGTGAGGAATCTAAGATATGAAAGGTGCTCATGAGACATTTTTAATCAACCACACATGAGAAAAACTGGCACAAGAGACTTAAGAGTGACTATGCCTGGAGCAGCTGCAACACTTGTGAAGAAAACAAGGATTAAACTGGAAAAAGAAGAAAGATCCGAGTGTAAACAGGCTGGGGCTTGGGCTTGGGCTTGGGCTGAGACTTGGGCTGCAGCTGGGGCTTGGGCTTGGTCTTGGGCTTGGGCTTGGGCTGGAGCTGGGGCTTGGGCTTGGTCTTGGGCTGAGACTTGGGCTGGAGCTGGGGCTTGGGCTTGGTCTTGGGCTTGGGCTTGGGCTTGGGCTGGAGCTGGGGCTTGGGCTTGGTCTTGGGCTGAGACTTGGGCTGCAGCTGGGGCTTGGGCTTGGTCTTGGGCTTGGGCTGGAGCTGGGGCTTGGGCTTGGTCTTGGGCTGAGACTTGGGCTGCAGCTGGGGCTTGGGCTTGGTCTTGGGCTTGGGCTTGGGCTGGAGCTGGGGCTTGGGCTTGGTCTTGGGCTGAGACTTGGGCTGCAGCTGGGGCTTGGGCTTGGTCTTGGGCTTGGGCTGGAGCTGGGGCTTGGGCTTGGTCTTGGGCTGAGGCTTGGGCTGGAGCTGGGGCTTGGGCTGGAGCTGGGGCTTGGGCTTGGTCTTGGGCTGAGACTTGGGCTGGAGCTGGGGCTTGGGCTTGGTCTTGGGCTGAGACTTGGGCTGCAGCTGGGGCTTGGGCTTGGTCTTGGGCTGAGGCTTGGGCTGGAGCTGGGGCTTGGGCTTGGTCTTGGGCTGGGGCTTGGGCTTGGGCTGAGGCTTGGGCTGAGGCTTGGGCTGAGGCTTGGGCTGGGGCTTGGGCTTGGGTTGGGGCTGGGGCTTGAACTGAAGCTGGGGCTGTTGCTGGGGCTTGGGCTGAAGCTGGGGCTTGGGCTGGGGCTGGGGCTTGGACTTGGGCTGGGGCTGGGGCTGGGGCTTGGGCTTGGGCTGTTGCTTGGGCTTGGGCTTGGGCTTGGGCCTGGGCTGAAGCTGGGGCTTGGGCTTGGGCTGGGGCTTGGGCTGGGGCTGTTGCTTGGGCTTGGGCTTGGGCTGTTGCTTGGGCTTGGGCTTGGGCTTGGGCCTGGGCTGAAGCTGGGGCTTGGGCTTGGGCTGGGGCTTTGGCTGGAGCTGGGGCTGGAGCTAGGTGCTGAAATGTGGCTCATTATGCTGTTATTACTACTGATAAATCTATTGGGCACAGCTAGTAGAACAATTTGTAAGAGAAATTTCTCAGAAAAATGATGACAGCCATTACTGGCATATTATATCCACTAATTTGATTACATCTTGCTAGAGACTTATAACATGTGACTGAGAATGGAAATGAGTGGAAAAAAATCCAACAATTTACAGACCTCTGAGAGTCATGACCCATGCAGGCTATCCCCTTAGAGTGTCAGGAATTTAAAACACTTATCTGGATGAGTAACACATAAATAGTTTTTTTTATATAAATATATACAAATTACACTTATAAATATACACAAAGTCACTACAGTAAATATTGTGACAACAAAATGTTAAGTCTAGTTAAAACAAAAGTAGGAAGAGCTTTATTAGTTAATGAGCACACATTTGCAATACTTTGGTTTACACCTTAATCACACAAAAACATACAGGGCAAAGAAACATAAAAAGAATAAAAAATGCAAATTAAAATGAATGATACACAATAAATAAAAAATGAAAAAAAAAATAACAGTAAAAAAGGAAGCACTTAGTTGTGGCATCACACCAGACAATAACACTAACCACATGCCTGTCAGTGCATGAAAGATATAAATATGCTCACATTTAACAAGTTTTCATTTAAACCTTGACAATAATTCACCACACATGCTCTCAAATACAGCTTCTTGGAACAAGAATACATGAACTAAAGAATTTTGTTTTAAAGTGTTAATAGTTTAATACTGAACCTGTACTCTGTGTCCTCTTTCCACACGCAAGATTGATCTTAACGTCTTTGTTACAGTCACCGTTTTTCACACATGAGATGGTTTGCTCTAGATTGTTGTTGACTGAGTTTTTGAAGTCAGAAACAGGTGGTGGATCACTGCAGTCAATGTTGTCAAACTGAATGTTCACTTCAGTCCTCTGAGAGGCTGGTATTTTAACATCTGAAAGTTTGACAGTAAAATAAAAAAAAAAGATACGCAGTGCAGTGGCACACAATAATTAGTCTATAAGTATATAACTATACACGAAGCACTGCAGTAAAGCTGTGATATCAGAATGTATAAAGTACATTTATGCTAGTTTATACACAGTACAGTGATTCTAACTTCAAGAGAAATGAGTGCTCATCACTCCCTCTAACAAATGATGTGTAACATCAGAGGTCACCAAAAACTGTTTGGACAACAAAAATTATCATATTAAATAAAACATTTTTATACTAATTCAAAACAAAATATTATGACATTTTAGTCTGTAATAAATTTTGAGAACAAAATATCTTAAAGTCTTAATATAAAAGTGTATGTAAACATTTCAGAATGCTTTGTAACATGAACAAAAACAGGCTTTGGTAACACACAACCAGACTAGAGACAATTTATAATTTCTAAGTTAATCATAAATCTCTTGATATGACAAACATGTTTGATTGATTGATTCTCATCCTTCTGTGAAGCATAAAGGGCTTTACATCCTCAAATATCAACAAACATATCACTGAATGTTGTTCCTTCTTCATACACTGCTCTGTGAGAGCTTATTTCTGGAAACTAGTGCACATGTTAAAGAGGTTTGTGCATGGTTCCAACATGACACTTCAAAAATGCAAAAGTTTCTAACCATATTACTAGAATTTGATTTTTTTTTCAGCATATATGCTCATACATATTTTTTTTTTTGCAACACACTTTCAACTTTTTTAATGATGTCTTTATCTTAGTACAGATATGCTTAAGAAAAATATTACATTTAACTTCATTAAAGAATTTAAATAATTTTTTTACCTGTACATGTAGGAAGTCTCCCTGTTGGGTTGTCCCTATTCTGATGGGACCAAGTGTAGTTTGTTAAGCGTCCACATCTGAACTCATTGAGCTCATCTGGCAACATCACCATACCAGGCTTGCATGTGATGCTACAGTTTTTCATGTCATTTTTCTTATCATAGACACATGTAAAAGTTTTATGAGGTGTGTCCATGGTCAGTTCTCTACACACTGAAAGAAACACATACACAAAAAGAGAATAATACAGTTTAGAAAAAAAACATTTTAAATCTACAGAAAATTCTTCTAAATATACAAAAAAAATTATCTTTGAAAAATTCTGCTGCATAAGATCTATAAATTTAGAAAAAAATTCAAAATGTTACTTATAAAGATATTTTTTTTTTTATTAATAATACAGCGCAAGCAAGTCTAAATCTTGCTCTTTAAAAAACACTCTAGATCAAGTAGTAGACAGCTGTAGCATAGTTATGTTATGCCATCCTTCACTAGATGTATGTGTGTGGAGGCACATCAGCCAATTTGGAAATATGATGTTAGCAGACCAGATCAAATATGGCTGCTCCCTTTAAAGTATGCATGAGAGAAGAACAGCACGCAGTTACTTGTTTCTTGGGATTCTGATATTTTGAAGCTGAAGGAGATGACTTTCTATGATGTTTAGTCACTGGAGATGAATGCTGAATACACTACTTCCAGTGAGAGACAAAGTGAACCACCAGGGAACAGCCACATTCTTTCTCACCAAAACCAAATAAGTTCTGTACAACTCTGTCAGCTGGAAAAGTGATGTTCACACTCTTCTGGAGTTGTAAAGGCCCAATCCTAGAGCATTACATGCCAAAAGAAACCATTATCAACAGCATACTGTGATCTATTTGAGAACCACCTTTAACCTGCAGTCAGGTCACACTGTAATGGTTTGCTCAGTTTTGGTGTGTTGTTATGGCTTGATAATGCAAAGCCTTATACAGCATGTGCAACAGCTCAACAAATTATGAATCTGTGTCTGGAGTGTCTTTCACATCCTGTATATTCACCAAACCTTACACCATGAGATTGATAATTATCATATATTCAGCTTCTCAAGAAGGTGTTAGGTGGAAAAATAGGTTCAATACAGATGATGAGATTAAAGAAGATATGCACAGTTGCCTACAGGATCAGTCAAAGATTTTCTTTCTCGAGGAATCAAAGCATTAGTGAAGCAGAGACAGACCTACTTAGTGGGGACTATGTTGAATGATAAGGAGTTTTCAATCACATTTGTACATTTTTACTGCTTGACTCACCCTTGTATATATTCTCATATATAGCACAAAAATGACAGTTGTGTGTTACAAAATGCAGCTTGAAACAATCATCGGTTATAACAAATGTGTTCTGGAGAGTCACTGCAACATGCAGGAGTAAACTGAACAAGCAGTTTCTCAGGATTTGCTATGAACGCAGAAAGTGTCAGTCTGTACTCATAGATCTGGATGTAGTGGTACAGGCTTTAAGAGGAAGATAATGGTAATTTAATTTTCATAGCATTTGTTTGTACAAATAATTAATGTTAGCTGAGAAAACATTAACCTGCATTAAATGAAACAATTATCTCTCTTTCTATTGAAATACAAACCTGGACACACATGAGAGTTACAAATTCTTCTTTCTACAGCCTGACTCCTGTCACATTCTCTTCCTCCATTAGAAGGCAGTGGACTGTCACATACACGACTTCTCCTTGAAGATCCACCACCACATGTCATGCTGCACTGTGACCACTCTGACCACTGTCCATATTTGCCATTCACTGTACACAAATTTTTCTTTTAGATTCTTACAAATGTATATGAAATCAGAACCACAAAGACTTCAGTCATGTTAACATTATTGGCGTGTTTTGTCTAAGAAGACAGTTGTAAAGCAGGCAGATATCAGCTGTTGTCCTATCCTGCTTTGCCTGGGGAATTGGCATTGAGAAAGTTCCCTGCCCTTTTCCTCTTACTCCTCCCCTTGATGATTCCTTCTTAACTGTGTCATTTCAGCTCCAAAGAAGGACAAGGAAAATACATCAGAAAATCTAGCAGATATGTAGAGAAATGTAGCAGATATGTAGAGAAATGTAGCAGATATGTAGAGAAATGTAGCAGATATGTAGAGAAATGTAGCAGATATGTAGAGAAATGTAGCAGATGAGAGGTTGCTATAGAACCTTGTCAGCAAATGTCTTAAGGTGCCTCCTCTAGATTTTGCTTTGGGAATATGGGGAGGGGGAGTATCCCATAGCCTATGACTCTCCTGAGCCAACAATATGGCAGTGGGTTTCACTTGAATGAGTGGTACTGCTTCCTGTCATACAGCAGAAGGCAAACCCAACCAGACACGAGTGATAATCATATATGGATCGTAATTGTGCCATAATGACATATAATAAACAAACATGGATAAACCTGATACAATGATGATTCTACTAAAGAATGAAAGTATGGCATGTGGTTTCCCTCACTATGTAAGGCTTTTTCCCATCTGAATTTTGTCTAAAAAGATTAACCAGCATGGCAGAATGGATTATCTGTTTCAATCAATTCAAAAATTCACAGAGAACCTCTATATTTAGAGGTCTTCTCTTGAGAGAAACATTTCTGACCAAGTAGCGCAGGAAAAGAAAAACAAAATATCAACCAGCATGGTATACCACATTAAAACTTGGCTGAACACGCTAAATGACCTACATTTTTAATGTAAGTTTATTTATGATCATGATATGTACTTACAAAAAAATATTTGCTATGTTAAATTTGAAGCACCAGATTCAAAATAGCCAACATTATGTAAAGATTTAGTCCTATTTTTATATTTCCCTGCTCTCCTTTTCCTCTTACTCCTCCCCTTGATGATTCCTTCTTCTTCTCCATCCATCTGTTTAGCTTCTTATTTAGATGCTGCTGCAGCATCTACCTCAGTGCATGAACTCCGCTGCACCGGCAACGGTTCTGTAAATTAAAAGACAAATCCATGGCAATATTGTACTACAGGAAAGGAACAAAACATTCACTCTGGCAGAATCTTCATGCCAGAAAAGAGGCTTAACTAGCTGCCTGATACCGCCTCACTAGCATCAGAGTGCCTCGACATTAGCAACTGCACTCCTTGCAGCTATTCAGCCCCTCAGCATGCCAAGAATGCTTTGGACTTAGGTTTCAGACACATTTTTTTTATAAATGCCACCACGGCTACGCCAACCTCCCCTATGTCGGTAACAGGTATCTTGCCACTGCTCACCACACTTATGTTTGTATGTTTTCAGTACGGTAAAGCAATAGAGCAAACCAAGGGGCTAAACAGCACAGTATATCACCACACCAGCAGATCCTGAAAACAAAACACCCCCCCCCTCCCCCCGACATGAGAGAAAGAGAAAGTAAAACAACAAGAGCATCACCCGCCACTCAAATTTTCAAGTCCCAAGTAACTCTCCAGACACCCCAGGTCTCATCACACAGCACTACGCTCTACCACTAGACCATGCTAAAGCTTTGTTTCCATGTTTTCAGCACACAAGCCTTGCTGGATGTGAACTGGAAGGCCCTAGCAGATGGTGGAAGTGATCATCTCCTCTACACTGGGAGAATTAATAAAACTGGAAAATATAGTTACAAAAAGACAGCATATGCATTTAAACATGAGTGCTCAGATGAGCAGGCTCTAGGAAAGATTAGAATGAAAGCCTGGCAAAAGAAAGTAGAGAACAGAGGATTGAGTCAATCACTTTGGTAGATAGAACAAACAGAAAATGCCTGGTGGATCAATAGAGCAAACAGAAAATGGCTGGTGGATCAAGTGGTGACACAAAGATGGCAGAAATCTAGAAGAAATTTCTGCTCCATTCAGCTGAAGAACCGTGGGATGCAACAAACGCATTCAAATCTCTTGTTATGGAATCAAAGGCACGGACAGGGAATAAGTTGATACAAGAAATAACAGCTGAGAAGTCTGTGCATAAATTTTGGCAAGTGCAGAGGAGGATGAGCAACTAGCCTGAGTACAAGGGAATACCAACATAGAGGATGAGAAAGGTAAAGTACTGAGATCTGATGAGCAAAAAGGGAGAGCCGTTTTACCAAAAATATGTCAAACAAATGGATCAGGATAATCTTAAAGAGCACATAATGATCAGAAACACAATATCAAGCTTTGTAGTATAATGGCAAGAAACACAATATCAAGCTTTGTAGTATAATGGCAAGAAACACAATATCAAGCTTTGTACAAACAGAAATCCTGGCAGATGCATCAATAGAAGTGGAGGAGGTAAGACAGACAATTAAGTTTGCTAAAGATGGTGCACCTGGTCCTATTGGCATCCATTAAGGACATCTCAAAGAAGCTGATGTGACAAGGTTGTAAAGCAGATGACAGAAGATTACAACAAGATTTTGAAGACTGACACAATACCCAAGGAATGGCTGTACAGTCACTTGATTCCCTTGCCAAAAATAGGTAAAGACAATACAAAACTGAGTGAATATCGAATTATAACATTACAAAATGTATATGGCAAAGTGACAGAGAGGATTATAGCTGGGTGACTATCAGACTTTCTAGAGACCAGCGGGCTACTATTGAATACATTAGGAAGTTATTGTAAAAAAAAGAGATATAACTAATAACACAGCGATCCTGACATATAATGTACACAGGGATTTCAGAGAAAAGAGGAAACCATAGTTGTGCACTTGATCTTGAGGATGCATACAACAGAGTAGATTATACAACACTGTTGACACTTCTGATGGAGTTTGGGGTAGATGCAAGATTGGTTCGATGGATAGCTTCAGTGCTTTTAAGCTGATCAGTTGCCTTGAGATACAGAACATGGATCTCAGAGCCCAGAACCATTGCAAGGCAGCTGCAAGATTGGTTCGATGGATAGCTTCAGTGCTGTTAAGCCGATCAGTTGCCTTGAGATACAGATCATGGATCTCAGAGCCCAGAACCATTGCAAGCTAGCTGCCTCAGTGGTCTCCCTTGTCTCCTGTGCTATTATTCGATGTATATTCTGCTGGCCTTGTGCTGTTATTTTGGAACCGTGTTGGGCAAACGCTGACCTAGGCTGATAATATATTAACATACGAGCATGGGAGGTGTAGAGAAGAATTAGTCTCAAGGGTACAGAGCACAGTGGATCAGATAACTGGCTGGTGTAAGGATAACAATGCGGTGATAAACCCTGAAAAAGCCAGCATCCTGTGGAGTTCTTTATGTTAACAGAATTGTAAGATCTGAAGTTCTGATCATGAAGTGTCAGGGGCAAGATTTTAAGAGAACACATTTCATGAGATATCTAGGAATCACATTTGACTGATACTTGACTTTTGCACACCATGTGAACGATGTAATAAATAAGACCAAGAAAGCTTTGGAAGCAGTTAGGTTAATGTCTGCAGCAAACTTTCCACAGAACACTTTCTTCTTGCTGATGCAGACGCTGATGATGTCATCACTGAAGTATGGGCTAGACCTACTCATCCTGTCAGAAAGTTTGGTCATGCTAAATCTGTAGCCCTGTTACCCTGATGAAGTCCACCATCTTCTTCAGGCTTGATAGTGAGCCCCACAGCTTTTCTTTCACTTCCTCTTCCTCGGGCCAGATCTGTGCTCACAGGTTTGAGTGGGTTGGATAGGTTTGCAGGATGTGTTCTGGTGTCTGGATCCCAAAGCCACAGGGACACTCTATGTGTGATATTTTGAGGTGATAAAGGTGGCTAAAAAGTGTGCAGTGTCTTGTTCTTACTGAGGATACAATAATGTCAGCATGCAATCTAGATAAGATTCCTCAAGGTGATGATTGGTTACAGTTACAGGACCGATCTCAGCTAACAAAGGCTATTATTATACAGAAGGGCCATGAATGTAGAGACTGAGCACAGGAGGCAGCTGAACTTTGGATGCAAGATTTCATCCAGCATCACCGTGGGTCTTTCAGCATCACCATGGGTCTTCCAGCATCACCATGGGTCTTCCAGCATCACTGTGGGTCTTCCAGCATCACAATGGGTCTTCCAGCATCACCGTGGGTCTTCCAGCATCACTGTGGGTCTTCCAGCATCACTGTGGGTCTTCCAGCATCACCGTGGGTCTTCCAGCATCACTGTGGGTCTTCCAGCATCACTGTGGGTCTTCCGACACAGTAAATATGTCGGCAGATGGCCCAGAGTCTTGGAACAGCAGAAGTGGTTGTGGTTTTGCATCTATCGCAATAGATGAATAGTGACACAGGGTTTGGGAGCCTTTGAAGTCAGCACATCCACATCGAGCATGAGAATGAAAATTAAGGCTGTGTTGGTGGCAATGGAATGGCTAGTTGCCCATGGTGTATGAGGGGTGATTGATAAGTTCTTGGCATAAGGTACAAATACTTGAAACATGCTGTAGACCACTTTCTACTGGCACAAGATGCTGACTTTTACAAAGAAGGGATCTGTATGCTCCAGGATTGCTGGACTAAGTGCATAAACTTGCATGGGGACTATGTTGAGAAATAATCAAAAAAAGTTATCCACAAATAATCCGTTGTATCTTATGCCGAGAACTTATCAATTACCCCTCATAGTTCATGGTGTCACTGTGGCAGAGTATGCTTCGTTAGATTGAGAAAAAATTGCTTTGAAAAGAATGGGTTCATCTGTAAAGCTAATCAAATATAACAAGTCTAACATGGCTTCATGGTCCAGGGCATGCGGGAGTAGATGGCAATAAAGAGACAGATAGACTTGCTGGACAGGTTAAATAAACGGCAGGATAAATTAAATGGCAAGCTAAGATATGGACATGGGAAACATTGCAAAAGCCATATTGGAAAGATTGTAGGAAAATAAAGAGTGGGAACAGAAGAACAATGTAATTGTGAAGTGACTTCTGGATCTAGGACAAATTAAAGGTTCTGGTAGGAAATATGAACTGCATGGCAGAAAATGCAGCATAAAGAACCAACATTTGATGGGAACTATCAGTAGATATACTCTTGGATGGATGCTGTGGCATGTGGTGGAGCATATATGAGACTGTCCTGAATGCAATGATGCTGGAGTCTGATTTTGAACCTTTGAAGTAAAGAGCCTTGCCATTTCATATCAATTTGAATATTAAAAATAAGAAGGTAATGTTACAAAAAAAATCTCCATTATCTAAACTGTCATTAAAACCACAATGGCCATTAAAACCATCACTACCACTACAACAGCCATTAAAACCATCATTACCACTACAACAATCATTAAAACCACCACCACACTACAGCCAGTAATATCGCCACTGCCACAACAGCCAGTAAAACCACCAACACCACAATGATCAATAAAATCAAACTTCTTACCTGGGCAAGTCTTGTTCTTACATGCTTTAAAGATAGTCCTTTCACCCATACATGGCAAGCCACCATTGCTTGGAGGTGGACTGTTACATTCACGACGTCTTTTTGCTGTTCCATTTCCACAAGTTACAGAACATGTCCAGCCTGACCACTCACTCCATCCCCCATCCACTGAAACAACAAAAATGGAAGTTTTGAACAATCCTACTAAAATGGAGTTATGGAGGAAAAAAATCCAGTTTTTTCTTCTTACATCTTACATCCTTCCCATGCTGTTAAATGTCACATAGGGTTTGCATGGTAGTCTGCCAAGTTTTCCTTTTCTTAGCGAGCTGTTCAACCTCACCAAAGGGATTTTATGTCCACTAAACTGGCCTCTCTTTATAATGTCCTTTTTAGAGTTTCACATGGTCAACCTCTTTTTCTTTAGCCTTTTGTTATCAATGTGATAGCTAGTTCTGGAATTCTCTGACTGTTTCTTCTCATCACGTGACTGACATGTGTCCATCTTCTTTTTCTGATCACCCATGAGACAGGTTGTTATTTTGTTCATTTGTCTGATCTCTGTGTTCTTGAATTCATTCAGTTTTTTGCGAAGTATTTTCCCTAGGCATTTGTTTTTGAAAGAGACTAATTTCTTGCTTGTTTCTTTAGTTGTTTTCCAGCTTTCACATGCATAAATGAGACTGGATATTACATTTAAATTGAATAATCTTAACTTGGTTTTTGTGCTTATAACTTTTGAATGCCATTTGTTCTCAAGATTTTTGAAGGTCAATGATGCTTTTGCAATTCTAAATCTAACTTCCTTTCTGGTGTCACCATCCTGGTCTATGTAGCTGCCGAGGTATGCAAAATGGTTTACTTCCTCAACAGCTGTTCTTTCTACATATATTTTTCCTTCGTGATTAATGAGAATTTTTTTTTTTCCCTTGTTAATTTCAAGTCCTATTTTACTAGCCAATGAAGACAGAGCATCTGTTTTTTCTTGCATCGATTTCACATTGTCACTGATAAGTCTTTTCACACATATCATTTTCAATTTAATTACAATTTTGTGACAAGAACATGAGACCTTAACTTTTCAAATCCTTATGAAAATCATGACACTCCATATTTTTTACACTTACAGGATCTACAACTTACAATAAATGTTTCACAGATCATAAAATTATTATAATAAAGACTTGATAGCAATGCAAATCAGAAACTTATTATAAGTTTGAAAGTTGGGAACTTACCAGCACATGATTTTTCTTCACAATCCTGGTATTCTGTTCCACTTCCTGGACAGTCTTCTCCATACTTGTCAGGTCTAGGATTATTGCATTCTCGAACTCTTGAAATCTTCCCTGAACCACAAGTGACTGAGCATGGTCCCCACTCTCCCCACATGCCCCAGTTCCCATTTACTGAAAGGAAAGAAATTATTTTCTAATTTTTTTAAACAAATTACTTTACAAATAATGGCTCTCCTGGGGACAATTGTGTTAAGAACACATTTATCTTAATAAGGTCCTTAAACTCTGACCTACTTCTGTAGCCCATTAACCTGTAGCAGTCAACATTAATTGTAATTGTTATTTTTGTAAAATGTAATGTCAGGTTGGTGACATGGAGATCACCAGTGGGGATGAGGAAAATCTGGTGTGAAATCAATGAATCCAGGATGTGACAAGCCTATGGGTCTCTACAACAATGGCAATCAGAATTAGGCAAACAAAACAGAGCCAGCAGTCTATAGGTGGTGGGGAATGGATATCGGTGAAGCATTTATCAGATTCCTCATCCCAAAGTCGGAGTGTCCCCGTGGAACTGTCTCAAAGCTGTTGGGCCTGATGTGGAGAAGAGGCTTAAGTACAGCCACAAGAGACTGGAAAACAAAGTTTTGACCAGGCCAGCCTACGCCACTGTCTTCATGGCAGCCCAAGCAAGATCACAGCCTGCTCTAGCAAGGAAAGATGGTGAAATTGGAGGTACCCAGCTAGAAGGTGCATTGCAAAAATCAGGATACCAAGCATTATCGATAAAAATGCATATGAAGAAGACAAATAATGGTTAGAAACTATTTCATTTCACAGGCATTGATAACAGTGAACACAAGAAATTTTGCTCAATTTTTTTCTCCAGCTGTGACATAAATGTGTGAATGTGACTGTCATAGTGTTTATATGTATTGTTAAATATGTTGATTAGAGGTTGAATATGAAAGTTTTGTCATGTTAAATCTTTCTCATGCTTTTTTTTCTATTATTAGTTGTACTGTCTGAAAGTTGAATGGTGAATGCAAAATGTCTGAGCAGTGGTACAGGCTAACTAGTTTGGCCTGTATAATGGAGGAGGGGATTCGTCTGTCTTCTAAAGTATGTAGTTTGGCATTTTCTAGGAGCCAGTGAGCTCAGTCTGACAGTTGATGACCAGAGAACTCAGACTTGCAGCCACATCATCTTCCTCATAGACAGCAAGTCTATCATACAAAGGCTGCTGCTGACCAAAGAGCACCAAGAAAAAGACACTGGGCAAATGCTGTGCACACTCTCACAGGAAAAAGCATTTGTAGTCCAATGGATTCCATCACCCTGTGGTCTGCTGGGAATGAAGAGATGGACAGACTTGCCAAATCTGACAGCAGACAACCACAACATCAACACCTTGTCTCATTCAGTGAAATCAAAACTATAATCAAGCATCAATACAAGAAGCTATGGACTGATCAGCATAACCCACCATCTAAAGATCAGATATCACAACTTTACCATCAAGAACAAATAACCATCTTCAGAATATGCATGGGACACAGCTGATTTCAAGCAAATTTGTATTGCCTCTGCTTGTCACATACCCCATGACTGCACATGCAAAACAGGCACCCACTCTCCAGAACATGCTATGCAGCTCTGTCCCTTCTACCAAGGAGCCTGAATCCAGCTCTGGCCACAGGGAGCTACACTGGAAGACAAGCTCTGGCCACAGGGAGCTACACTGGAAGACAAGCTCTGGCCACAGGGAGCTACACTGGAAGACAAGCTCTGGCCACATGGAGCTACACTGGAAGACAAGCTCTGGCCACATGGAGCTACACTGGAAGACAAGCTCTGGCCACAGGGAGCTACACTGGAAGACAAGCTCTGGCCACAGGGAGCTACACTGGAAGACAAGCTCTGGCCACAGGGCTACACTGGAAGACAAGCTCTGGCCACAGGGAGCTACACTGGAAGACAAGCTCTGGCCACATGGAGCTACACTGGAAGACAAGCTCTGGCCACAGGGAGCTACACTGGAAGACAAGCTCTGGCCACAGGGAGCTACACTGGAAGACAAGCTCTGGCCACAGGGAGCTACACTGGAAGACAAGCTCTGGCCACAGGGAGCTACACTGGAAGACAAGCTCTGGCCACAGGGAGCTACACTGGAAGACAAGCTCTGGCCACAGGGAGCTACACTGGAAGACAAGCTCTGGCCACAGGGAGCTACACTGGAAGACTACAGGGAGCTACACTGGAAGACAAGCTCTGGCCACAGGGAGCTACACTGGAAGACAAGCTCTGGCCACAGGGAGCTACACTGGAAGACAAGCTCTGGCCACAGGGAGCTACACTGGAAGACAAGCTCTGGCCACAGGGAGCTACACTGGAAGACAAGCTCTGGCCACAGGGAGCTACACTGGAAGACAAGCTCTGGCCACAGGGAGCTACACTGGAAGACAAGCTCTGGCCACAGGGAGCTACACTGGAAGACAAGCTCTGGCCACAGGGAGCTACACTGGAAGACAAGCTCTGGCCACAGGGAGCTACACTGGAAGACAAGCTCTGGCCACAGGGAGCTACACTGGAAGACAAGTTCTGGCCACAGTGAGCTACACTGGAAGACAAGCTCTGGCCACAGTGAGCTACACTGGAAGACAAGCTCTGGCCACAGTGAGCTACACTGGAAGACAAGCTCTGGCCACAGTGAGCTACACTGGAAGCCAGACTTTGGGCTGCAAAGCATGACCTCCAAGAGACTGCACAATTTATCTTGACAATACAGATGCCTGAAGCTAGAACCATCGAACACAGAATAAGATGGCTATAATGAATGGTTCACAGAGCGACAAAGTAAATCATGATAACTTTTATTACTCCAAACACTCCAAATTATTTATCCAAGGAATAGTGATTATAGGCATGTTTTCCAGTATTCAGTCATAGCCATCACTCTTATTCCAGGGCCAAAATATAACTTCCCTTTTTCTTATGTCTGTTTCCCCCGCCAAGCTCTTGTGAACTCTGAGCATTTATTTACTAAGTCCTGTAAACACTACAGCTATATCTGCATGCCCAATTCTTCACTCGTTACAAAATATAGTTCATCAGTTTATTTGTTCTTAACTTTTTTTTACTGACTTATAAACAAGAAAGCACCTCAGTATTTCTAATAAAAATTTTAATGCTGAATGTGTTAAGATAAACAACAGAATTACATTTGTTAGCATTGGATGAAGATTAAAATTTCCCATGTTCTCAGTATCCAGCTTTTACAAATTTATTTCATCTCACTCAACTGAATTCCTTTATTTAAAAAAAAAAAGATATACTTCATGACTGTCTGGTACTAAGACCTGTAACTAACCAATTTTCTCTTGGCAAAAAGCTCCCTTGTATCCTGCAGCACACGCACACGTGTATGATCTCTCTCTTGGATCGTTCACACAGTGTGACCATTCAGGACATTTATGATCAAGACAAAAATCTGGCACCACTTGACAAGTTTCACCTGACCAAGGCTCATCACAGACACAGATATACTGGCCCGGTTCATCTATGCACGTACCAAACTCACCACAAGGTATTTCCAAGCAATCATCAATATCTTCACAAGAATAAAACAGAAAAAAAATATAATCATTGCATAATGTAGTCCCATCTGCAGAACAGCATTTATGACAGGAAAAAAATCATTCTCGTGACTGAGAAATTTTTCAAAGACAATATAAATATATGATAAATTACATTACTTATAGTGACATTCAATGAAGGCTATTTGCATTATAATAAACAGTTCTAAAGCAAGTAGATTTTATCTGCATTTGAAAGTTTCACAAACTCTATTTGTTCAGTGATTTTTCTCATGGTTGATTCCACTAATATTTGACTGGTTTTAGTAACCTAAGTAACAAGAAATCTATTTGCTATGAGCCCTAGTGTTTGTATACTATCCAGTTAAGTACAGCTATTGATAATAAATATGTAATTGTTTATACTATTCAGTTAAGTACAGCTATTGATAATAAATATGTAATTGTTTATACTATTCGGTAAAGTACAGCTACTGATAATAAATATGTAATTGTTTATACTATTCGGTAAAGTACAGCGACTGATAATAAATATGTAATTGTTTCTTAACATATAAATGTTGTGCTGACTGCAAGTATAAAACAATAGACCAATACAACAGAAGACTCCATCAGTCATTTATGACAAGAGAGTGATGTGCTGTTGGAGCATGGTCATTCTTTAGTGTGTCTGCCATTTCTGTCTTTGTCTTTTTACTTTTGTTAAATATAGGAGTTTCTACATCTTTAAATCACAATGCTGGGATTCATGCTATTCTCTTATAAGATGCTGGTTATACAAATATCTTTAGGATGCAACCAGTATCTGTTCTGTGGACATGATCAAGCAAGTGTTGTCTGTTCTGAGGACATGATCAAGCAAGTGTTGTCTGTTCTGAGGACATGATCAAGCAAGTGTTGTCTGTTCTGAGGACATGATCAAGCAAGTGTTGTCTGTTCTGAGGACATGATCAAGCAAGTGTTGTCTGTTCTGAGGACATGATCAAGCAAGTGTTGTCTGTTCTGTGGACATGATCATGCAAGTGTTGTCTGTTCTGTGGACATTATCATGCAAGTGTTGTCTGTTCTGTGGACATGATCAAGCAAGTATTGTTTGTTCTGTGGACATGATCATGCAAATGTTGTCTGTTCTGTGGACATGATCATGCAAGTGTTATCTGTTCTGTGGACATGATCATGCAAGTGTTGTCTGTTCTGTGGACATGATTAAGCAAGTGTTGTCTGTTCTATGGACATGATCAACCAAGTGTTGTCTCTTCTGCTAAGTAGATCAAGCAAGTGTTGTCTCTTCCGCTAAGTAGATCAAGCAAGTGTTGTCTGTTCTACTAAGTAAATCAAGTAAGTGTCTGTTCTGCTAAGTAGAGTATACTTGAGCTGAGAAGCACTTTAGCACCCACATTTATTTCATTTCCATGAATCATGGTCTTGTCCTGTCCTTCTTCATCTACCGTTAGGTGTAGAAGTGAAGTGCAATTGTCTCCCAATGGTTCGCCTGCTGGCTTCGAACTTTGAGATGTTCAGGGACTCTGCTATACCATCAGTCCATCGTTTGCATGGACGGCCCCTTCCTCTGCCTTTGTGTGGTCTCTGAGGTACACACTCTGCTGGTAGTTGTGACACATGATCGAACCATTTTATTTGCTGTTTTTTAAAATAGTTCAGAACCGGTTCAACTCCTACTTTATTTCTAATGACATCATTTCTGATTCTGTCCATTCTTGATATTCCAAGAATTCTTCTCAGGAATCTCATTTTAGTTTTTGTAATTTTCCTTTTGTTTTTTTGCTGTCAGCGTCCATAGCTGGCATTGGTAGCACAAAGTTGGTATGAAGTATGTCTTATAGATAAGGAACAATTTTTTATAAATAGGAAACTACGAGGTTTTGGTATGGTAAAGTAAAAGAACAAATATTGTAGGATTAAACCTCAAAAAAATCGTAGACGATTTTTTTGAGGTTTAATCCTACAATATTTGTTCTCTTACTTTGTCTTGTAGATAGTTCTTTTGGTTTTCAGTGAGACATGCTTATTGTTTAGTATGAGAGCCATTTGCTCGATAAGCTGGATCACTTTGTTACATCTGTTTTTGATCTCTATGTTCTTTTTTGACATGATCTTTCAAATTCTAAATTTTCATGATATAAATTACAATAATAAACTTATCCATCAAAAGTACTTATTTTATAATATGTATTTCTATGAGCTATAAGTAAGTTTATCTGCAACAATATTTTCAAAGAGACTAACAATATTGCTTCTTCTCAAAATCATACCATAACACGCTTACATCTTACATCCTTCCCATGCCGCTAAATGTCACATAGGGCCCGCATGGTAGTTCGCCAAGATTTCCTGTCTTCAGTTAGTTTTTTAACCTCATCAAGGGATGTCATGCCCACTGAACTGGCCCCTCTTAACAATGTCCTCTTTAGAGTTTCATGTGGTTGACTTCTTTTTCTTCAGCCTGTTGTGTTCCACTTGATAGCTTGTTTTGGAATCCTCTGATTGTTTCTGCTCATCACATGACTGACATATGTCCATCTTATAAACTTGCAATATAATCAATTGAGCATAATACACTACAGCTTTATTTTTAACTTTTTCCATTCACGCCAGCCCTGAAAGGCAGGTTCTGGTATATATTTCTCCCTTCAACACAACCCTATAAGTTTTCGGACTTTCTTTCATTGAAAACAGGATGTAACTTTTCATTTAACCAGTCAGAGCTCTTCTGAATCCATAGTTAAACTAGTGTTTAAGCACTCCTGATAAAGGAGCCATATTGGATATAAAGATAGGAGGGTAAAAATGCAAGTATTTTTTTTATAATCGAGTGGTAGAATGGTCACATCGATCGACAAGACCTATCTTATTATATGTGTTTCTCGTAGCTGTAGACCTGTTAGATTTATTGGATGTCACAAACATCCATAAATATTGATTTTACTGTGTTGAAATTTGAATGACTAGGTATTCTATATTAGATTATGACACAAGTAAGGTAAGTTAAAGAAGATTTTACTGCTCAGCCCTAACTTTTTTTTTTTTTTAGCGCCAAAAAATCATTCCATCGTTTCACACCAGTTGTGTTTTTTTTCTTTTGTTTTTTTTAATGACAAATAACTTCATTTATGGAATCTTCATTCATTTCCACTTATTTTAATGTGTGGTACACAAGTGGTGATCATGGAATTAATTGAATTAATTCGGTACAATAACTTTTATGCAGGAATCCCTCCCCCCTCCCAAAAATGTCTGCATCGAAAGGAACATAAGGAACGTTTTTGGACATAACGTGAATGGAAAGAGTTAAGTCAGTATTGTAAAGAAGAAATATGTGTGCATAATTATTCCTGGACTCACATACTTACAGCCATACAAACTGGCTCATACAAAATGAGATGTAAACATAAATAGCAACATTTTAAAATTTTGTTTCTATCAGCTATTTACTACATGTAATACCATTTTATATGTCTCTATGTATATGTGTTTGTGATTAATAATAATAATAATAATAATGCAAATCACATGATGTTGCTGACCTGTACATACCATCACAGGTGCTGGGACTGACCAATGTTGTATCAACTTCCCTGACAATCAGAATGTTGTTCTCCACTAGTTTCTTACTAGATACTGAAAACTCTAGCACCTGCTCTCTGCTCAATGCTGAGGCTGTCATCTGGACACCAGTGATGACAATGGCTACAAAATGAAACAGTAGAATTGAATCCCTCTTGGAACAGTTATACCTTAATAATAAGAATAATAATAACAATAACAATGTTAGAATGCAGAAGAAAGTTAGAGTAAATATGAAGGAAATCATGGACAGAGCTCATAAAATACTGCTAGTATGAAAATATATTAATGGAACAAAAATAGTTTTTAAAAGTTAATAAATTTGAAATAATATTATCTGCAAGGACTAACATTAGGACAGTATGTTAGATTTACTGAAGAATAAAATGTTTTTTTTACAAGAGGTCAAGTCACTTACACTGAATTGAGACTGATGGTGAAAACAAGAATGTTCCAAGTTTCAGATCTCTTACTTGAAAATTTAATGTCTCCACCTCTTTGCCTTGAACATACAAAATGGTTCTTCCCCTGGTACATACAAAGGCAACATGGTACCACTTCCTGTCAGGATTGGGAAAGCAAAATTTTCACATGGAAAATTAAGATTTTTATTTCCATCAAATTCTTAATACCGGCAATGAATACAAAATTAATATTTAAATGTAAAATACTAGAGAGCTGCCGAATAATAGATTAATTTACTGAAGATGCTAGTGGTAATTAACTGTATAAATGACAAGTTTGTGACCTTTGACTTTGTGAATCTAATTAATATACGAGGGTTGATTGATAAGTTCTCGGCATAAGGTACAACAGATTATTTGTGGACAACTTTTTGGGGTTATTTCTCAACATAGTCCCCTTGCAAGTTTATGCACTTAGTCCAGCAATCCAGGAGCACACGGATACCTTCTTTGTAAAAGTCAGCATCTTGTGCCAGTATAAAGTGGTCTACAGCATGAATGACATCATCATCTGAAGCAAATTTGTGACCACTGAGCTCCTTTTTTGAGTTTGATAGACAGGTAATAGTTTGAAGGGGCTAAATCTGGGGAATAAGGAGGATGTTCAAGAAGCTGGAATCTGCATTCATGAATGACAGCTACTGCCACCACCGATTTGTGAACTGAAGCATTGTCTTGATGAAAGATGACTCCTCTCGTAATTTCCCTCGACGCTTTTCATTTAGTTTGACCCACAGTCATTCACAAGATTAATGTAATAGGCCCTGGTGACCGTTCTGCCCTTTTGAACATAGTCTACCAATAGCACACCTTCTGAATCCCAAAAGATGGAAGCCATCACTTTGCCTGTAGACAGAACCACCTTTGCTTTCTTTGGAGGTGGGGATCCATGATGTTTCCACTACTTTGACTGTTCTTTGGTTTCTGGTTGAAAATGATGGACCTAAGTCTTATCCATAATCAAAAATTGCTGAAGAAAACTGTTCAGGATCTGCAGAAAAATGGCCAAGATTGTCTCTCGACAAGTTGAGATGCTGTCATTTGTGATCAGTTCCAAGAAGTTTTGAGACCCATCGAGCAGAGACTTTTGTCATTTGAAGATCATTGTGAATAATGGTATGAACACTTTCCTAGGAGATGCCCAACTCAGTAGCAATGTACCGCTCAGTTAGTCGTCGATCCTCCATTATCATGTCATGGATTCTGCCAATGGCTTTATCGGTGGTTACCGTTCTTGGTCTTCCTGGACAGGGATCATCTTCCAGACTTTCCCTTCCATGTTTTAATTGAGCTGCCCATTTCTTCACTGTGCTATAAGAAGGGGCACTCTCCCCTATAGTCTCCACCATATCCTTATTGATCCCTTCAATGATAAGCCCTTGACGCAGAGGTAGCGAATGACTGCTTGATGAGAAATTGTATCCATTTTCTAAATTTCTACCACCCCTTACCACTTCAGTAGCCTGTAAAAAAAATTGGTTGCAGTTAATTTCTTGAAACTTTGTGTTTAATCTTACATTAACTTGATCTACAAATGCACCTAATATCAACTGTGTGTTGCAAGTATTTGTACCTTATGCCAAGAACTTATCAATCATCCCTCATATCATGGATTTAAATGACAACAAAATGATCTACCCTGGAACATTGTCAAATTTGTAAAGTGAGCAATATAAAAAGTTAAAATGTATAAAATAGGAAGAAAAAGTAGGAATAGCCTTATTACTTAATGAGTACACAGTTGTGACATTTCAGCGTGAGCCTTAATCATACAAAAACACACAGGACAAAGAAATGGAGATAAAATATAAATGTGTGATACACAGCGTCGGACAAGCCACATCTTCTTACAAGTGCTCTATTCATTTTTTTTTTAGCATAGCAGTCATGTGAATTTATATTTTATCTCCTGTCTGTTTCTTCATCCTGTATGTTTTTGTATGATTAAGGCTCATGCCGAAACGTCACAACTGTGTACTCGTTAAGTAATAAAGCTGCTCCTACTTTTTTTTTTCCTAGTTTATAAATTTTGGTATCACAGCTTTACTGCAATGGCTGGTTCTAAGGACTGCAGACGCGCCACAAACAGCCTCTGGCAATCAAGTCCAGCTCCTGGCCTTCCCGTGGCAGAACTGTTTAAACTGACAGGAGAAGGGGCGAGGGCGAATATCTGGCGCCTGAAAACCAGATACTTAGGGTAGATGAGTGGCACGTTTGGTAGCTCATCTGCCGCTGTTGGCGAGATCTTCAGCTGCCGTGAGTGGAGCGGTGCTCCTCCCGGCCAATGAAGAAATTTGCAAATGAGGTTGCCGCGCAGCATCACTGCAGAAAAGGTGGTAGAAAGGATAAAGCGAAGCAAACAGTCAAATCACGGCACCTCTGGTCTGGAAGTCGGCCACGTCCTGAGTGCAGTCATATCGGGTGAAATGCATGAACCGGCTTGTCCCAGAGGTTAAGACACTGCTGGCGAGACTCTTCAAATGCCGCGCGTGAAGTGAAGCTCCTCCCGGTTAAGGAAGTAAATGCGGAAAAGAAATAAAGGTTACTGTGCGGCGCCGATGGGAAAAGGTGGTGGAAAGTGAAGTTTAACCGGTATGTCCAGTAGTATCGCTACGAGAGCTATACCACGGCACCTCTGCTCTAGAGGCTGCCCACGTCCGAAATACACCTACACTGGTGAAATATGCCTAAACCGGCACACACCAGGGGTGGAACTCAATGGCTAGACATGTCATGCCACCTCCGCTCTAGAGGTCGGTAATGCCTGATAAACACCCATACTGGTGAATTTTGCCTAAACCGTCTCATACCAGGGGTGAATCTTGAAGGCTATGCATGTCACAGTACCTCTGCCCTAGAGGTCGGTCCCGTCCCAAACACGCCCATACTGGGATAATGCCTAAACCAGCTCAACCCAGGGGTAGAAGTCACTAGTGGCGAGGATTCGTCCTCCTGGACAAAAGCTCCATCCTGGTCACAACTAGGAAGGGTAGCGGCCACGACCACAAAATGCTGAAGTCGGAGACACTGGACCAGGGAAGTCTAGACAGGCAACCACCTCTCACCCGGCGGGGATGTTTGAGTATCCTAATCATGCTGAGGTTTTCCGGTGAGAAAGTCCAACCCTGGACTGGATGAGCAGCCACCTCTCACCCGGCGGTGATACACGGGTATCTCACAACACGTCGAGGTTTTCCGGTGAGAAAGTCCAACTCTGGCCTGGGTGGGCTACTGCCTCTCACTCAGCGGGGATGCACTGATATCCTAAACACGTCGAGGTCTTCCGGTGAGAAAGTCCAACCCTAGACTAAACTGGTGCAATGAAAACCATGGTGTCACGCAATCCCACTTCCGAGACCCACCAAGAATACAGGCTAAAGCACTGTGATACTCTGAACCCCTTGTGGTCCTTTCGTGGATCTCGTGTGGTCTATTTTGGACCACACAGGGGACCACGGGACCTAACGAGGACCACAGGCGTGAATTCAGTAGGTTCACAGTGCGGTTTTTGGTGGTAGAAGTGAACGAAGAAGAAGAAGAAGGCTGCAGTGGCTCTGTGTATAGTTATATATTCATACATTAATTATTGTGTGCTACTAAATATAAAAAGTCCTACATCTTATACATATTGGTACTTTATTACATATTAATGTATTTGAGACATGTCTTAATCTACTGTTAAGCGTGAGAGCAGTGATATGTTTAGTTCACTCCTTTCTCAGAATGGTTACTGGTGATTCACTTTGATGTGCTCATCAAAACCTGGCACAAAAAATGGAGTTTGGCTTCTCTTGGAGTTGGGGAAGGAAAAGCAGTCAGATGTTGTATCATTTCTTGTGTGCCAAAGGGTCAGTGAACTAATGGGCACTAAAAAATATGTCAGTATGTTTCTTGGTGGCATGATACAGGGCTCATTTTATCTGTTACTATGGTCTCTGTAGATTATATTAGATTATGTCTAAAACACATCTTATAGAAAGAGCAAATGATAGATCATTGTGGAAATCAGTGATGACCAATGGCTGATTGACATGGACCAGAGAGAGAGAGAGAGAGAGAGAGAGAGAGAGTCTCTGTGGGAAGGTCCTGTCTGGGGATGGTCCAGTTGGTGCATTGCTCTGGGGCCCAGATAGTTTTGTTTTAAGGGTGGACCCAGAGGGTTTCTGAAGGGGGGGGGGGAGATAAGTTTTGCATCATTTACAAAATTTATCTGAGGCCCCCCTGCTGGGATATACATGTTCATTTTCTTTTTTACCATAGTCTCTGCTGGGATAATCACAGGCTTTGGTGAACTTGTTGTTTACCATAGTCTCTGAAGGGACAATCACAGGCTTTGGTGAACTTGTTGAAAAATTCTTTGTGTATACATCCTTTTCTCAGGTGCTCATGGCTACGAAGGAAAAGCTCTATTTCTTTCTTCATGTTTGATACTGTAAATTTTGCTTCAATATTCTGTGCTGTGCCAGGAAAAGTTTTTCAGGACAGAAGAGCAAACTGCTTCATGAATAAGCAATCACATTTTGAGCTCATTAACAAAAGTGCAGTTCTGTATTAATTCTAAATTTCATGAATTCTGAATCTTCAATAAAATTTTATGTCTTACACCGAAGCTGTCATTAAAACAATCAATAAATGCAACAAAACTGCCATGTTGAATTCAGCATTACAGATTTAGAAGCAGAAGAACTGAACGTATTTTTGTAAACTGTAATATAGAAACTATCACTAAGACAGCTCTTACCTTACGCTCTGAATCTTCAGTGAAGCATGGAGTGTGACAAATAACTGACCACCACCAAGCAAGAAGTATGCAGATCCTGTTTTTGTCAGATTAGAGTCCAATGTGAAAGTCAGGATCATCTTGTAATTGGTGGAAACAGGATGTACCCACATCATAAAGGTAAAGCTTTCAGGATTAGGGTCTGACAGGTGAACAAGAAGTTGGGATGCCTCCTTGCTCATTCTGATGTTGTAAACTGTATGACAGTTTCATTAATAACATTTAGAAACATTTCTGAAGCAAGAAATTTCTATGACAGACAATATTTTTAAACACGCACAGCAAAAAAAATGTACTTTTATCCTTATTTTTTTCTCTCATGTTTCTGAAATATCTATTAGGGTATAGTCTTGGGACTGATATTTTATGTATTATTCTAGTTTCCATATCCTTTGGACTGATATTTTATGTATTATTCTAGTTCCATATCCTTGGGACTGATATTTTATATTATATTGTAGTTTCTGTTCATGAACTGACAACAGTGCATGCAATGTAATATAATATAACTTACCCTGCAGGCCAGTATTCTCTACTGCTGAAGTAGCTTTCCTAAACATTACATATAAACACAGGAGGGCCGTGAATGTCAAGACTGGGCATGGGGGCAGTTGAACTTTGGGTTAAAAATCTCATCCAGCATCCCCATGGGTCTTCCAACATGGTCATTTATACAGATGGCTCAGTGACTTAAAACAGCAGAAGTGGTTGGGGTTTTGTTGTCTACTAAATCAGAAGCAAAGTGGCTCAGGGTTTGGGAGATTCTGAAGTCACCACATGAAGCATGCAAATGGAAATTGAAGCTGTCGATGGCAATGGAATGGTTAGTTGCCCATGATGTGGTTAGAGGTGCCACTGTGATGGATTCACAAAGCATGCTTCATAAGACTGAGAAAAAATTGCTTGACAAGAATGGGTTCATCTGTTAGCCAGTCAGCTTTGACAAGCCTAACATGGCTTTACCGTCCCAGGGCATGTGGGAGTACATGACAATGAAGTGTCAGATAGACTTGCTGGTGAGGCTAAAATAAATGGCAGACTGACAATGGACATTGCTAAGGCAATTTGGAAAGACTATGGGAAAATGAAGAGTAGGGATGGAAAAACAATGTAGCTGTTAAGAGACTGCTGGAGCTAGCAGGAATCCAAACTGAGTGGCAGAAAATGAATCATAAAGAACCAACACTTGATGGCAACTATTAGCAAACATACTTCTGGATGCTGCACATTGCTGTAGACCATATTCAGTGAAGCCAGAGTCTGAATTCTTAACCTTGTACCTTTCCTAAACACAAATGTGGCAAGTATCCAGTTGTACAGCAGGGTACCAGTTAGTAGGTCTCCAACTTAAACCCATTACATAATAGGACAATTCACAATTGACTGAATAGTTTCTACCTTTGTTATCCTTATAAGCTATAAAATGTGTTGCAAAGAACTATTTTCAGTCTCAAAGTACAGAACATTTACTGTAATGTGAATGCATCTCTAATAATAACACTCTGAGGAAACCTGACACCAGCATAGCAAGACAAGCACTGACATGGAATCCTCAAGGAAATAGAAAATGAAGAAGGCCTAGACTTACTTGGAGAAGAGAAAATATGACAGTGCTCAGAGACGAGGGATGCACATGGAAGGAAGCAGAGAATAATTCCAAGGACAGGGATGACTGGAGAGCCTTTATCCGTGACCTATCTTCTCAAGGGTACATGACTGGGTACATGGGACCCAGTTGGAAGATCTTGATTTTGCAGGTGACATAACTCTTATCAGTGACAAGGTGAAATCAATGCAAGTAAAAACAGATACCCTGGCTTCAATGACTTGTTATATAATAATGAAACTTCTCATTAACCATGAAGGACAAATATACATAGAAAGGACAGATGTTGAAGAAGTACACCATTTTGTATATCTCAGCAGCTACATAAACCAGGATGGTGACACCAGAAGGGAAGTTAGAATATGAACTGCAAAAGCAGCATCGATCTTCAAGAATCTTGAGAACATATGACATACAAAAGTTATAAGCACAAAAACCATGATAAGATTACTCAATTCAAATGTGTTATCCACCCTCATTTATGCATGTGAAAGCTGGAAACAACTAAAGAAATAGACAAGATATTAGACTCTTTCAAAAACAAATGCCTAAGGAAAATTCTCTGTATAAAGTGGAATGAATTCAAGAACAACACAAAGATCAGACAGATGAGCAAACAACAACCTGTCTCATGGGTGATCAGAAAAAGAAGATGGACATATGTCGGTCATGTGATGAGAAGAAATAATCAGAGGATCCCCAAACAAGCTGTCAAGTGGAACACAACAGACTGAAGAAAAAGAGGTTGACTACATGAAACTCTAAAGAGGACATTGTTAAGAGAGGCCAGTTCAGTGGGCATAACATCCCTTGATGAGATTGAAAACCTCGCCGGAGACAGGAAATCTTGGCAAGCTACCATTATATTTATTTGTGTGTCCTTTATCATGTAATGTATTTTAAAATTCTGGCATTATAGTACTAAGTTGTTTTAATCTGACATGCCACTACATCACTCAGTAAAAAAAGAACAAGCACTGATTTTTGTTATTTATATAAAACTAGAGCTAAAAAAAAGGCTGCCAATGAATTTAACAGATAGCATCCATATAATAGCAGGTTTGCTGAAAAGTTAAAGTTAACAGGATCTGTAGAAGATAAACCATCCACGATCATTCAAGGAATTCCACTACCACTGATGGAATGACTACAGTTCTTGCTTGTTACATCAGAAATCCTAAACACGTATGCTTGGCTACACTAATAAGGCTAGAATGTTAAAAAACAGTCTCAAGATTTTTCTTAGGAGTTTGGACTTCTGGTAAATCATTTATGTAATAAAGCTACATGTAATATTATTTCTATATTAATTCTTCAGTACGCCCTTTATTGTTATATGATACACAGAAGTGTCCTTGCTGAAACATCCACTTTATCAGTGTTAACAAGCATGCATGTCCATGCAAATGACACTGCACTGTGAATTATACATTTTTAATACATCATTAAAGCATTTATAAGGTAAGGGTAAAGGTAACCCTGTCATGCCTTACAGGCACATATGGTGTTAGTGCCCATATTTTCCTTGACCTATCAGCACACTAGAGGGTGGTATAGTCAGTATCACACCTGGCCACCTTTCCTTCCCCAACTCCAGAAGAAGTCAGGTACCCATTTCTACAGCTTGGTGACTGGGGTGGCTCCGGCCGGATTTGAACCCCCGACCTTCACCATGAGAGACCAGCGCACTAACCACTACGACACTCAGACACCAAAAGCATTTATAATATATACTAAAATGATGATTGTACAATGAGATACTGTGAAACTAATAAATTATTAGTGTCCCCATGTATAAGCTGAAGAAAACATTTACATTCAAGAATTTAAAATCATGAATTAAAACAATAAAAAGGGAACACCTACACTGACAATCAAGTTTTGAGGCAGACCCTTCAGATGCAGTTGTCATGCCAAATGGACACAGTTCACAGTGTGTCATGCTTAGTTTAGCCTGATAACTGCCTCGCGGGCAAGCCTGACATGGCTGCATGCCTGTTGAGGAAGTTTCTCCTGGTTTGCACAAAACTGAAACATTTCAAAACAATAAAATTTAAGTATTTCGATTTTTATTTTGCTTTCTAGAATGAGATTCGTAGATTTAGATTTTATTTTTATATCCTGTCATCAGACGAATTCCAAATGACCTTTGACACAGAAGAACAAAATTCCATTATCACCCTTATTTCATGGATTAAGTTGGTAATGTTGTGGGTTCAAAGTTCGCTGAACAAGACAAAATCACATATTTGAGCCAGATGAGGCCTATCCACCCACCCACCCACACCCCCCCCCCCCCCCCCCAAAAAAAAAACAACTGATGCACAAAGGTAAAATCATAAATGCAGTCAAGCAAATCATCCATACAAACAGCAGAGAGAGCTGACTAAACAGATGGGAAATGGGGAAGACATAAAGAGAGGTCTTCAAATATATGACAAACTGCAGTATAACATGAGCAATTTGAAAATGAAGGAATGGCTATCATACATAGGCTATAACCAGGACTGATGTTGATAAGGAATTACACAAACAGAACTGGCATTATCCATACTGTGTAAGATACCCACATGAAACTGTAAACTTCTACTTGTTTGGTTATTGAGCCACTCATAGCATTAAAACAGTTTTTCCTCACCAGTAAAATATGACTTTATGAAGCCACTTTATGGTATTGCATTGAAGCATACGAATCTACAAACAGCTGAATCTGTAGCAACATTCTCATTACAATGTTTATGATTTTATGTTGTACTGTATATACAATATAAAAGTAAGTTTAATCTGCTGTACTACTAGACTGTTCTTAAACAGTGCAGAAATGCAAACAGAGATTAATGTAAAGAAGATAAACATTCTGGGGATAATAATAAGGAAATTAAACTCACCTATGCACTGGTGTTCAGACACTGAACGTGGGTCTCTGGTCATTGTGCCACTTGGACATTGTGTGCAAGAGAAGGAAACTTCATTACCTTGATATGTCCCAAGAGGACATGCGATGCATGATTTTGTGGTGCTTTCATAATAGTAACCTTCACCACAGCCAGCTGTGTAAAATAATTTGTTACAGATTTGACAACCAACAGAAAAAAAGAAAAGATATTTTCCATGTAATTAGACTAGTTAACTTCTAACTCCTCTCTGAATCAGTGCATGTTCGACAATGGAAAGAAATTAAGCAATTCTGCACCATGATAATGAATCTATGGACCCATGATGTGATGTATTCTAAAAAGGCAGCTCTTCAATTCATCACTAACAGATGACATGTTGAGAGAGAACTTATGAATCTCATGACATTATGAGTGTTTTTCTTTAGTGTAGCTTTTCTTCTCAACATTGTTTGAAAATTTAGTTCATTTTGTGTTCCAGGAATTTAGCCAAACAGAATAAGAATGCAGCTCGGCTTTGGTGAGGTCTGATAGTATGACACTGTTAAAGTCCTCTGTATGCTAACAGAGATTCAGTACACACTCAGGATATGTGAATCCTTTTTCTCTCACATAAAGTGAACACGTTAACTAGGCTAACCAATCAGAAACATGCATACAGAAAAAGACTAAAAATGTATGATAAAAAACTGTTTGAGATGAACTCAGAAATATTAAATTTTCAGCTACTTATTTCTTGCAAGTGTATAACTTTATAAAGACAATTTCTGATAGAGAATTTCTGTACTGAATCAGGGACATAATAATATTAAATTTTAAAAAAACTAGCAAAATGACTCATTTCAAAAGGTAATACAAAGTATGGCACACCAGACTGAAGAACACACTATCATAGACTTACAGAAGAATCAGGTTTGCTGTAGTAAAGCATAATGGAATTCAGAATGGTGTACCATAGACTAACTGATTGAAGGATAATTTACTAATGGTAAAAATATCCTTACCACAGAAAAAAAATAATGGAATTCAGAATGGTGTACCATAGACTAACTGATTGAAGGATAATTTACTAATGGTAAAAATATCCTTACCACAGAAAAAAAATAATGGAATTCAGAACGGTGTACCATAGACTAATTGATTGAAGGATAATTTACTAATGATAAAAATATCCTTACCACAGGACATGGTCCTATAGTCCAGCAGTGTTCCTGGGTCACATTCATAGAATGGGAGTGCATTACCAAAACCTCTAAAATTTCCAACTTCAGGCAGATTAAAGCGATCCTCGGTTGTTTCTAGAATCAAGATAGAACTGATTTGTTCTACCACTGAGTTATAGAACTCCATGGTTTCAAGTGTGCTTGCTTTGTCCTTAAAAGTTCCGATGTAGATTTCTACAACAAACTGTAGAAGTAACATTAAAGTATTTTACTGTCTGTATGTAGGAAAGCTTTGGCAACATCATTTTATTCTTGTAATACAATATAAGCATTATCAACTGTTTAATTATAATAACTCGGTACAGACTGATCTACCTCTTTATGATTTTAAGTAAAATTCAGATTTGTGCTATTTCTTCTTTGGAAACAAATATTAATAGTAACATAGCAATGTTATTTTATTCATTGCTTTATATAAACCTATAAACTATAAATAATATATTCAATTGCTATTGTTATTGTAATATTTCTTATTAGAAACACCAAAGACTGCACAAATATAAAACAATAAAAGCAGTTTTGTTTCTAATAATCATTATAATTATCATCAATTCATAACTAAAAGCTCACTACTAACATGAAATGAAAAAAAAAAAAGA
This sequence comes from Achatina immaculata, assembly GCA_009760885.1. Taxonomy (NCBI): domain Eukaryota; kingdom Metazoa; phylum Mollusca; class Gastropoda; order Stylommatophora; family Achatinidae; genus Lissachatina; species Lissachatina immaculata. The sequence goes on along the minus strand of CM019719.1, from coordinate 60,677,075 downwards.
ATTCTTATGCAAGAACATAGAAAAGTTCATGGGAAATGGCTGTGCCATCTAACAGAATATCATTCACTCAACAAGTCTACAATGATGAAAAAATATCATCAAACTGGTCTTTCATTTTGCTTACCTCATTCATCACATGGCCACCTTCCATTTTCAATTATCCAGACTTTCTGTAATACAAATGACTGTCACACTATTTACAGTGCATCTCAGTCCTCCAGTGCACGCATCTTTGAATGTTGATGATAATACTGCTCCAGTCAACTTCTTCTTGATTTCTGTATTGTTTTCATAACAACTTGATCCACTGTAATGAAAGCTGGGTCTTGCCAAAACTCTCTTTGCCTTGCGTCTTGCTTCATTAGAAGAAAAAAAATCAAACAATTTAAAATATATTGTAAATGCCTTAAAGTGCACATAACAGAAAGAAACAAAATATTCAAGCTTTAAAAATGAGGAAAACGAAATCCCAAATAAAAAGACTCTTTGGAAAAAAGGTGCCATTTCAAAAATTTCTCTTCCCGCACCACAGAAAAAAAATGCAGACGTTCCCATCCGTGCCACACAAAAAGCATGGGTCTTGATACATATAGGGGGTATAGTTTAAAAGTGAATGTACAAAGTATTTCCACTTTAAAAGTGTACATATTATGCATGAAAATAGTTGTAAATGTAAGAAGATTTCATAAATGAAGAGTTTTTAGGAAAAAACCCCCCGGGAACAACTGTGTTAAGAGCACACTTATCTTAACATAGTGTTTGTGAGACAGGGAACATAGATCTGTTTGCTTAAAAACTCTGACCTACTTCTGTAGCCCAGAAACTTGTAGCAATCAACACTAATTGTAACTGTTATTTTTGTAAAATGTAATGTCAGGTTGGTGGACGGATGGGGACATGGAGATCTCTGGCGGGGATGAGTGAAGCCTGGTGTGAAACCAATGAATCCAGGACGTGACAAGCCTATAGGTCTTTACAACAATGGCTATCAGAATGATGTAAACAAAACAGAGCCAGCAGACTATAGGTGGCAGGGAATGGATATCGTTGAAGCACTCATCAGATTCCTCATCTCAAAGTCAGAGTGTCCTTGTGGAACTGTCTCCAAACCATCTGACATGGAGAAGGGACTTACATACAGCCACCAGAGGCTGGAAAACAAAGTTTTGGCCAGGCCAGCCACATTGTCTTCATGGCAGTCCGAGCAAGACCACAGTCTGCCCTAGCAAGGAAAGGTGCTGAAGTCGGAGTTACCCAGCCAAAAGGTGCATCGCAAAAATCAAGGTAACACGCATTATCGCTAATGAATGTCTCTATCTGCAGTATTAAAACATGGTGCTTGCCCTGTGAAGACTAACCAGGCAGGTGCAGTGCCGGGCCCCCTGCCTCAAAAGGGTCCACCCAATGCTACTGGAGGTCCTCTCAGTTCGTCTTGTGGAGTCAGGAGACATGAGAGTAGAGCTACTGGCCAAAAAATACAACGGAAGAAAACAGCCAAAAAGCAAGAGCTTAAAATAATGCAGTGGAATGCTGAGGGTGTCAGCAGTGTTAGAGATGGCTATAGCAAAAAGGTGGAACTAGAGAACATACTTTTTGCAGAGCAGGTAAGTATATGCTGCATACAGGAGACACACCTAACCAAAGATGCCGCCTTCAAAATCAGAGGCTACCAGTGTTTTAGATCAGACCGACAGGACAGAAGAAAAGGAGGAGTACTCACACTTGTTAAGAATAACATCAGCGCATGTCAGGTGGGAGTGTTCATGGAAGGAGCCGAATATCAGATGATCCATCTAAAAAGTAGTAATACAGATTTCCACCTCCTTAACTATTACTGTCCTAATGACCGCCCACTTGCTTTAGAAACAATCCCACACAAAGAGAGACTGATGGTCTGTGGCGATTTTAACAGCCATTCCCAGAGCTGGGGCTATGACCACATAGACAAGAGAGGAGAGGAAGTTGAGAGCTGGCAGGATGATAATGGACTTCTCCTGATCAACCAGCCAATGGATCCCCCAACATTTTACTCAAGGGCTTGGCGTACAACCTCAACACCAGATCTGGCATTCCACTCTCCAGATCTGAAGTGGAACATTACACGTGAAGTTGGAAAACAACTTGGAGGTAGCGACCATCGACCAGTCTTCCTGACAATAGAAAATGAACTCCTTAACACCAGTAGCCCTCTCCCCAGATGGAACTATAAAAAAGCAAACTGGACAATGTACAGACATCGTACAGGTATCCTGGTGGGACAGCTGTCCACAGAAGGTAAGGATATTAACAGCATAGTGAAGGAATTCAATGCTTGTATCCTTCAAGCCGCTCGTGAAACCATTCCCAGAGGAGCTCGCAGGGACTATAAACCATACTGGTCTAGTGAGCTGGGAAAACACCATGATGACGTGGAAGCAGCTCGAAAGAAAGCAGAAAATAGACCAGGTCAAGAACACCACAATAATTACCAACATTCTAAGACCAAATTTCAGACAGCCAAGCTGCAAGCCAGACGGGAAAGTTGGAGAGAGAAAACAGAGTCCCTAAACTTTGAAAAGGATGGAAGGAAACTGTGGAAACTAATCAAACAGTTAAATGATGAGAGTACTGGAGGAAGTACAAAGATTACACTAATAGAGGATGGGAAAACTCTTACAGGTAAGCAGGTAGCAGATCACTTTGCTCGCATGTTTGCACAGGACTGCAACATTGATATCCATCCAGAGAAAGAGCGTGCAGTGCGCACTGACCCACAGAAAGAAGAGGAACAAGTCAGAAAAGTGGAGGTCATGGATGCACCAATCACATGCAGCGAGTTAGACCTAGCAGTCAGTAAACTGAAACCAAGGAAATCACCAGGACCAGATGGAGTGTCCAATGAAATGATCAAGAACCTGGGAATGGCAGCAATGGGAAAGCTGTTGGATATTTTCAATATGTGCTGGAGCACAGGTAAGTTACCTCAAATCTGGAAGGAAGCAAGCATGGTACCACTGCTAAAGCCAGGGAAAAACAGTGATACTGCCTCCAGCTACAGGCCAATCAGTCTCACTAGCTGCCTATGCAAAATGATGGAACACATCATTGACCTGAAGCTAAAATGGTACCTAGAAAGTGAAAACCTTCTCGTTCCACAACAAGCAGGTTTTAGGCAGTACTACAGTACGGAAGATCAAGTGACCTATCTCTCTCAAGAGATTGAGGATGCATTCCAAGAGAAAAACCTTGTACTAGCAGCATGGATAGACCTAAAGAAAGCCTTTGATAAAGTATGGAAAAAAGGTCTGCTGTGGAAACTAAGAAACTGCAATGTGAATGGAAGACTGTACAACTGGATAAAGTCCTATTTACACAATAGAAGAGCTAGAGTAGTAATGGATGGTCACAAAAGCCAGAAAGTACTTCTGCGACACGGTGTACCACAAGGAGGAGTCCTTTCGCCTACACTATTCTTTGTATTCATTAATGACCTGGTCAAGGAACTTCCCTATGGAATCAAAGCAGCACTGTATGCAGATGATCTGGTCATGTGGTGTACAGATGAATATGCGACAGTTGCTACACAGAGACTCCAAAGAGCAGCAGACATCTTGACATCATGGACAAACAAATGGTGTGTAAGTATCAACACAGAGAAATCAAGTACCACTCTGTTCACTGTCTCATCTAAACAGAAAGCAGGTAAGATCTTTGTAAATGAAATATCCTTAAGGATGGACAACCAACCCACTTACTTAGGAGTGACTCTTGACTCAAAACTGACTTGGAAGCAACACATCAACAGTGCAGAAGCAAAAGCCAGAAGAAAACTAGCCATATTAAGAAAATTAAGTGGAACCACATGGGGAGCTAGTGAAAGAATCCTCAAGAATGTATATCAGCAAAGTATTCTACCACATTTAGAATATGGCTCAACATCTTGGTGCACAGCATCAAACACTACGCTGCATAATCTAGACAAGGTTCAAAATCAGTCACTACGGATTATCACAGGTGCCATGAGGTCCACACCAATAGTAGAAATACAGAAAATAGTTGGTGTTCAAGCGCTAAAGGAACGTAGAGACACAAAGGTCATGACCATGGGAGAGAAATTCCTTAGCTCTGTAAGCCATCCCCTGAAGGAGAGATTCAATAACTTGGCATTAAGCCGGCTTAAAAGGAGCAGCTTCATTCACCAGGCCAAGCGTATGCGTAAGCTGATACCTAACCTTCCAACTCTAGTCGCTCCATTATCATCTGTACCAGAGCATACACCATGGAAAGAAGCAGATTATACACAAATAACTATTCAGACTGAAGTGAAAGGTGTGCAGAATGGTGAGATGCAAAGCAGCCTTGTAAGGTCAACAGCCACACTTAGTGTGCTAGATGACAAATATCCATGTGACACCTGGATACGTGTGTATACAGATGGATCTGCACATAATGCCATAAAGAATGGAGGGGCAGGAGCATATATTGAATATCCAAACAACACCATTGACAAGATTTCCATACCCACTGGAAAATACTGCAACAACTTTGATGCAGAAGTTAGGGCAATTATTGCTGCAGTTGAAAAACTATCAGACTCCAGAATTGATACATGTCCTGTAGTAATTCTCACAGATGCAAGATCAGTACTGGAAGCTCTTCAGTGCAACAAACTACCAGACCTTAAGGATGCCTTGTCAAAAATTGGCTTACAACACGGAGTCACTTTGCAACGGATTCCCTCCCACTGTGGGATACCAGGCAATGAGAAAGCTGACCGTCTGGCCAAAGAGGGCACTGAAATGGAGCAACCAGACATACTGATCACCTATAATCAGAAGAAAAGCATGATAAAAACCTACAGGAAGCCACAAACACCACCACATGATGACTATCACATGCTAAACAGAAAGGAACAAGTCACCATCTTCCGTCTCCGAACAGGACACACCCGACTCCGAAGTCATATGTATACAAAGTTTAAGGTTGGTACTACTAATCTATGTACATGTGCCCAGGTGCCCCAAACTGTGGAACATATCCTCCAGAACTGCACCAACTATGAAACACTGAGAAATAATTACTGGCCCAGTGAAACCACTAAAGAAGATAAGCTTTACGGTTCCATACATGAATTACAAAAAACAGTGAAATTTATCCAAGAGACAGGACTGCAGGTATAGACAGACAATGCGAACGAAGAAGAAGAAGAAGAAGAAGGAAAAAAAATAGTTTGTGTGATGATTTTAGCTGATAACTGTGTACTGCTTACCATCGGCGATTCCCAGTTCTACTTAAATTTTCACCCAATCTCGTCATGTGGTGGCATTCTCATGAAAATAATGTCTGAAATAACCTTCTAACTACTTCTCCAGTCCATTTAATAGGTCTAGATTACTTGGGGTACATTTAGGAACAGTGTTTTGGTCACAGGACATGTCCTTATGCCTTTGAAATCACAATAAATATGGAAATTTTTCAATTAAAAACATCACTTTCACTCGGTTGTTAGCCACGCTTTGGATTGAACTATGAAAGGTCACCAGACATGCGCAGATAAATCATGTACAATAAAAAGTTTTACAATGGATTTACTCTGCAACGAAACAAACCTTGCTATAATATGGGTGGCAATCACTAGACTAACCAGAAGACCTTGCTATAGCGTAGATGGCAGGGAAAGTGTGGAGCAAAACAATTTTAAACATTTTATCTGGAAATTAAGATTTTCTTAAAAAAGTATGAAGTCTGTCTTGACAGGAAAAAACATTATTAACATCTTCTGTTTCATTTCTTAGCTTTGTAGACAGAACATAATTTTCTTATCACAAAAACTTTACAAATTTTGTAAATTATACATCGTATAGTTCTAAATTATAAATGTCCTGAAACTGAACAGACTACTCTGGTTGGGCCATGTAGAAAGAATGGAAGAGAACAGACAAATGAAAATTATGTATGCACAAGAGATGAGGGAAACAAGACCAAGGGGTAGACCAAGACAGAGATGGAAAGACAACATAGAAGAGGATATAAAAGAAATTGGTGTAACCAGCTTAAGAGAGATGATTAGGAATAGAGAGGAAATGAAGTGAACTTTATCTGCAGCAATGAGTTTTAATGGCTTAGAAAACTGAAGAAGAAGATACAGTAGTTCTAAATAAATTTGGTGCAGCAAAGGTTTAACTAATCACTTACGTAAACAGTCTGGCATATATCCTCCATCGGTCCACTGTCCATTGTTCTGCAAACACATATACATATCTGATGCTGTTTTTGGGTACATATAATTGTCATTACATGTAACAATGCACTGCTGGCTTCCACCACCATGAATTGAGTCACAAGTTACTGCACCATTTTTTGGCTCCTTCAGTTTTGGGCAAATGTCAGCTGAAACATAAATGTTTGTAATTAGAATGAAATTTATATATTTTTTTTCTGTTTAATTATCCTTTTAAAAGTCTATTTTACTAAAAATGTTCAGGGTAGTTTACTGCAATTAAAAATGAAATATTTATTAACCCTAAAAAGTTAGAAATAATATCAGCAATTTCACAGCTTTCCCTTACAATTCTTAAGAACACTGCCAGTGTTTACTGAAAAAGAAATGATGATTCAGTCCAAAAGTTTATTTAAAGATACATAAATGCTACAAGGAAATATTATTTGTACAATTCATCATCATCATCATCAGGTGCCGTGCCGACTGGCGTTGGCTATTATGCTTCTCCAGAGTACACGATCCTCCATGCAGGCCATCAGCTCAGTTAGTGATCTCCTCTCACACCATCCCATCAGACTGTCCAGTAACATTTCTCTTGGTCCTCCTCTTGATTCTCTTCCCTCTACCTTACCCGTTATAATATTTTAAATGTCCCTTCCTCTCACTGCATGTCCCATGAAACTACATTGTCTCTCTCTTATCCTTTTGACAAGATACTTTGTCTCTCCAGCTCTTCCCATACATTCCTCACTAGTTATTTTTGCTGTCCAGGGGATTCACAACACTGCTCTAATAAACCACATTTCCACTGCCTGCAATGACTTCCGTGCAGACCTTGTACAATTCACACATTCATATTGAAGGTTTTTAAAATGCAACTTACGTTTACAGAATGGTGCTATGTTGCCCTGCCATGTCCAATTGAGCCTGTTATCAGACTTGTCACATGTAATTGTCTGAGCTCCCTGCAATCTATTTCCATCAGAACATCTCAAAAAGCAAGTTGCTCCAAAAACATACTTATCTGGACAGTCATATAACATAAGTTTTCCACTGTTGTCAAAGTTTGGCTCATCACATGAAGTATCTGAAACAAAATGTTAATATCTGCCTGAAACAAAATGTTAATATCTGTCTGAAACAAAATGTTAATATCTGTCTGAAACAAAATGTTAATATCTGTTTGAAACAAAATGTTAATATCTCCCTGAAACAAAATGTTAATATCTGTCTGAAACAAAATGTTAATATCTGTTTGAAACAAAATGTTAATATCTGTTTGAAACAAAATGTTAATATCTGTTTGAAACAAAATGTTAATATCTGTCTGAAACAAAATGTTAATATCTGTCTGAAACAAAATGTTATTCTGTATTTAGTGATGTTTTCTAAATTATAAAATGTGAGATGATACACCTGGTACACAGTGATGTGAGAATGATACACAACTCAGTGATGCGTGAGAATGATACATATCTGAACGATATGCAAGACTGTAAAATTACACAAGCAATTTATTGTTATTAAGCAAAATTTTGCCACATCTATGACAAAACAAGAATGTAAATGGAAGCAATGTGTCTAAGACTAGCAGTAATTTTTCACATGAACTGAAGTAAGGAGCAGTGATGACTATGGCAATGTGATGGAACTGATACCAAAATCAGAAAATGATGACTATGCCAATGTGATGGTACTGATACTAAAGTCAGAAAATCAAGAAAGATTCCTAAGAGACTGTCCCTCCTCTCCAATGATGCTCCTGGTAACAAAATAAGCCTGGTTTATGGGGCACAGGTAGCTCATACCATGGTCCCCTTGGTGTTAGAACCTGCTGAGAAGCTATGTTTTTTTGGGTTTATTCTAGATATTCTAATCAGCCACCATAACCCACTCCCAGTTCATTATGATGCTCATGATTCAACACTTTCACCGTGTCTGCTGCTACAAACATCCTGCTCACAGCTGGAAGGATTCACGCCAGTGACAACATGAGTCCAAATAAAAAAGAAAGTTGTAATGTCTGATTAGCTGAGAAATGAATAACTTGTCTGAAGGGGAAGGACTCTGTCATTTGCTGATGATATTCTAATGTTTTGACAGTGGAGAGACAGATAGCAGACTGCCAAACCCATTGTAGCGCAAACTTTTATTGTATTTCCTTCCTGATGTGACATTTCTAATGTCCTTGTCAACCATACAAAAGCATCAATGACATGGTTCTCACTGAACAACCATACTATTAACACTGATATGCCTGTTGTGAGATTGGGTGGTGAGGATGTAACAAGCACCAACTTGATGACATACTTTGGAGTGAAGTTTGATTGCAGTCTGTTTTTCAAAGAACATATTGACCACATAATAACAAAAGCTCACAAAAATCTATCAGCAATGAAGGTCATGTTGGCTGCCAACATTGAGCAGAAACTACTAATACTTCCGTACTAGGGGGCTGGTCCTTGCACCTATTGAGTACTCCCTAGTCATCCTCACTATCAGCTTTGCATAGATTGAAAAACTCAAAATGTGTAAAAAGAAGCCTTGCACACTATCATGGGGTGTAAAAGAGACAATTTCTGTATAGCAGTGAGATACCTCCTTTATCTCTCAATCATGAATTACAGGATCAAGATCTGGAGGGTGCATTCATACCTCAAGATAAATGCAGACAAGGTGCCCCATTTGCACCAAAAGGTCCTCAAAGAAAAGGGTGACAGACTGAAGAGGGGTAAATCATGAATAGGTCATCCGGATGTTATCAAGCAAGTCTACGAATTTAACAAAATCAACCCTGGCTGTGTCTCCAGTATTCAGGGGCACCTTCTCTTGCATTGTCCTCTTTTATAAGAGGAGCAGGGAGCAGAATCCACTTGCTGTGAATGCAGAGATCAACGTCCTCATTAGTGAAAACTCCAATAAGACAGATGCTATTATTTACACAGTTGGGTACAATGTACAATGCATGGGCATTCACAGCATGCTCAGTGGGCAGAACAATCCAAGAAGCCAGTGGTGCCTTTGCTATGACCACAAACAGCATGATGATGGAGGTGATGATGGTGACAAAAGCATTCGAGTGGGGGTCACAGTACTATGGCAGTGTCTGCATACTAAATGATTCAATGATCCGGAGGATTGAGGCAGGTTCTGAAAACAGGCAGTAGCTTGAGTCACTGCAAAAATCAATGATTCACTGAATCACTTTCATCTATGCCCCTAGGCATGAAGGCATCTAGAGGAATGAGAGAGCTGATAGGCTGGCCAGCTCTGCCATCGTTGCAGATGGATAACCACTGGATTGAGCTGATATTGTTAACACGCTCAGAAAGATAGGCAGAGTGGAGGACTTTAAAAACAGCAAATCCACATCAATGCTTAGACTGGAAGGACCTGGAGTACAGACTGGCATGGCTAAGAATAAGAGGCATACTGGACACATGAGGGGACTTGTCAGTCAACATAGGATGGGCACTATCAGCCACAAGACGCTGATGGATATGTTGACGGGGGATTTGAACACCTATGGGCATATCTGGAGTGCATTGATGATGATCCAGATCATAAATCATAAACAATATTAGAGATGTATCTCATAAATGTGAAACTATTATATCAGTCATTTGCATGTCTCTTGTGGAACTTTGCCTCCCTAACAGCTCTCCTGTAGGCCTATGGGTTGTAAACAAGATGCCCTGCTGCTGATGCAACCATTCACAGATCATCAACGATGTCTTGCAGCCATCTTCACCTTGGTCTTCCTCTCTTTTTCCAAACATGTGGCCTTTCAAGACTGTCTTCTCAAATTCTCATGACATTTAATATATCCAAAATATTTAAGTTTTCTCTGTTTAATCCTCTTTACTAGTCAATCTTCTTCAATATTAAGTTCCTGTAGTACATATATATTTGTTCTTTTTTATGTCCATAATATTTGAAGAACTCTTCTGTAGCATTTACATTCAAAGGCATTTTTGTGTTTCTCTCAGCTGTTTTGTTAAGTTTCCAGGTCTCACAGGCATATGTTGCGATGAGAAAGATGCATGCATGCCCTTAAAAATCTTGTTTTTGTAGTTCTGTCTGTTCCTCTCCACAGCTTCTTCAGTTGTTTTACTTTTTGAACAGCGAAGGATGTCCTCCTTTTAATTTCCCTCATTGTATCTCCATTATTACTTAGTCATGATCCAAGATATTCAAAACTCTCCACCTCTTCCAATTTTTCCTCACTGATACATATTTCAGCTGCCTTATTTGTTTTATCTGTTGTCATCAATTTAGTTTTCTTTGTGCTAAGATAAAGGTTTTGCTCTTCACTGTTACGTACATTCCACTAAAAAACAGAGTTTTGGTTTTTAAAAATAGCTATCTAACAACAAAGTAAGAAAAAAAATCTTGCCTTTCCAAAAGATAAATGCTGTAACAAAAAAAAAACAAACCAAATAATCACTAACTTTATTTACTTACTTTCAACAGTGATAAAAAACTGACAAATGGCTTGATTTCCTGTAACATCGAGTGCTGTGACAGTAACATTAGTAAGTCCCAAATCAAATTCAGATCCAGATGGAGGCTCTGCTTGGACAATTACTGTTTGACCAGAGTTGTCTGTGACATCTGGAAGTTCATATGTCACATTAGCTGTCCTTCCAAGTTGACCAGCAGGGACTCTCATGTCAGCTGGGCAGCCATCAGGGAATATTGGAGCTTGAATGTCTGGGAAATAAGACATTTGTTCAAAGTGCTAAATCTAACTATGGTTTTACAGGTATTCATTTATTTTAAAAGTTCTTCAATATCATCTTCAAAGATGTAAGGAAATTTATTTCTTCTAGAGTTTACATCATTTTTGATAAGTTCTGCTTTTTTTCAGCTAGCCTAGTTTTGAACTTCTGTCTTCCACTTTTTGAAAGAAATTACATACTGTACCTCAGGTGTTTATCTAAAATACATTTTTATTTCAATTTCCACTTGTCTCTATGTTGGAATCTCTTGGGATATTTAGAGAAGGACTTCTTTGTCGTCTGGTCTCTCTCAAGGTTCATATTATAATATTTTACATTTCTATATTCCTTTCTTGTTTGTCCAATCCATATTGATAATATCTATGTTGATATTCACTTCTTGGATTATCTATACTGTTTTTTCATCTTCAGACATAATTCTGAAGTTCCAACAATCAATTCTAGCAATGTTTTTTTAGGGGGTCAAGAGAGATGAAGTTGGTGCTGGATTCACAAATAGTATAAAGATGTTATAAAAAGTAACCAGATATAGTAGTACCTATGACAAAACTACAATACATGAGAAGTTGAAAAAAAGGGCAATATCTTTTCTAGTGCTGAATGTTCTGGTGATTGTCCACTGTATGAAAGTTACATACCTATGCAAGATCCTGCAGGTGTCCAACTACCATCAATGTTGCAAGTGACTGTAAGAGGTGATATGAATTTATACCCATCATTACACACAAGGGAACATCTGTCTTGATATCCTTGTCCATGAGGACAATCATAATGTCCTCCAGCAATGGATGGTAATCCAAAACATGGCCTGCCTACAAAGAAGCAACATTTGCTAACTGAAATATCTATTCAAACATTACAGTTTCACTAAGCACTTACTTATTTTTCACACATTCTGACTTGTCAATGTATTTATTTTTCATGTATTCTGGTTTGCAAATGTACTTATTTTTCATGTTTTCTGGCTTGTCAATTAGACATTCAAAGTCAACATACTGTTCACCATTTATAAAAAGCATTTATAAATGGATGTAAGTGGTTTAAATACTATTCAGTGAATTAAAAAAAAACTGGTTTTCATGCTGACTTCTACATTGTGTTATAAATTTTAATGCTGTTTGATTAACTGTACATTAATCTACATAGCGGTTTGATGAGCTATGCATCAATCTATATGGCTGTATGAATGTATTTTTTGATAATTTAAATCCTATTTCAGTAGAGATCCGCTGATTTAAAGAAACATTTTCTACCAAACTAAACTGGCAATCTAGTTTACACAGTAAAGGTAAAATGAGTTTATACATAAATGATATTCACATGCAAAATCTGTCTTCCATACAAATTAGCATAAAGCACAACATAAAGACCTTTGCATTTTGCAGGTTTTCCACTCCATATTCCATTTTCTTGACATATTCTCTTAGCATCTCCTTCTAGCTCGTAGCCCTGGAAACACACCGCACTGCACTCAGACCCATAGACATTGTCAAAGGAACATGTGACATTTGCAAAGTCTGGGGTGCTCTCAGAAGCATTGCATTTTATCACTGTTAAAAAACAATTTTTATGAGCAGATTAAGAAAAATGAGACAAGTAATAACAGAATTTTGTTCATAGAAAGTAAGATAACTATCTTTTATGTGAATATAAAAACGAATGGATTTAAAGAGGTTTTAAAACACTTAATGAATTGGTTCTAATAATGTCTAGTCAACTCTTACAGAAGCATCATGTTTTAACCTAAAACATCTGTGTAACAGCTATTGTTAAAACATAAAACTATCACCAAAATACCTACCTTGCACATCAACAGTCATGTGACAGAAACCTCTGAGACCAGCTGTGTCAACCCCTGTGAAAGTCACCCTGTGGGTTCCTACTGTCAAGTTGACTCCAGACTCAGGTTCACTTGTTACTCTCACATTCTGACCAGAATTATCAGAGGCATGTGGCATTTCCCATGTTACATTAGCATGGGTCTGATGAGGTCGAACTCTCACCAGGAAGGTCTTGTTGCAGTGCACAGTAGGTGGCATCACATCTTGAGGAAAAGATTTTTGAATGCTTCAGCCTCATTCCATGTTAGAAATATGAATCATCATTGGCATGTAAAAACTGAACTTGATGTAATGAATCATCAAAAGTAAGTAATTAAATATTGAACTTCAGGGAACACAAAAAGTTACAAACTAAATACCAAGAACTCTGAGAAAATAATCATTAGCTGTCATGTCAGTATGTGTGAAAGATTAATCTGATAAATCCTTAAGGTCTAAGGATTATTTTCTTCCCTCACTGTTAAATACTGACAGTTGTATGGAAGTAATAAATCCATCCATCCATCCAAGTCTTCAGGTGCAGACTGACAAACTACCACCATCTAGCATGATAAGGAGTGTGGCTCTTGTAAGGCAGCAACAAATCCTTTTCACTTCACATGGTCCACAGTCTGTTTCTCACAAGCTCTGTAATCTGTCTTTCAATGATGCCCAACTATTTCATGCTGTAATAAAAGAAAGTCACCAACTGTGCTGATAGAAAATAGCAATGACCAAGATCTATGGAGAAGCATGACCATCAGCACCTAGCAGCATGGCACATGATGATGATATCCATCTTAGCATCAATAATTTTTACCAGGATGTCCTACTTTCTTTATTGAGATGCCCAATCATGGCTGCTCTAGTAACGGGGCTGAGGTCTTTTTGGAGTACCTGGTCAGTATTTACATTTGCATGCAGTTATTAATTTTGTCTGACCCAGAAGCTGATAAATGGACTTTGATTACTAATAATAGTTAATGAAGTCCTGTCTCATGGGTGATCAAAAAACAGAAGACGGACATATGTAGGCTATGTGATGAGAAGAAACATTCAGAGAATACCAAAACAAGCTATCAAGTGGAGTACAACAGGCCAAAGAAAAAGAGGCAAACCACGAGAAACTCTTAAGAGGACATTGTTAAGAGAGGCCAAATTAATAGGCAAAAAATTCCTTGATGATGTTGAAAAGCTCACTGAAAACAAGAAAAATTGGCAAACTACCTTGCGAACCCTAAGTGACGTTTAACGGCACGAGAAGGATATAAGATATAAGATAACATAAAAATGGCAATATTACGGGATACATTACCAATGCATTGCCCAGGTGATGTCCACTGCTTGTCTGACTGACAGGTTATGCTGGATGACCCATTTAAATTGTAACCAAGGTCACATAATACACCACATTCAGCATTATATGTGTAATCACTGCAGGACAGTTTTCCTCTCATAACTGGTGAAGGATGGCCACAAGAGTTCTCTGTAAATAGACATGAAGACATATAAATGGACTAATGTTCACAAAAATCATGGTGATGTTGTTTAAAATTTTAATGAGAAAAATATAGAGTCAACAAGCATGGGTCAGATTAAAGATAACTACAAAGCAAAAACGGGAAACCACAGGACATTGTTCTGACATCTTCTTGGCAATAAGAAAATAAAAATCACTTCCAGTGCTAATTCATCAGAAGAAAAAAAAATCACAGGGTATTGTTATTTTTTTTAACATAGCTAAGAATTCATTGTTATAAATGAAGATTTTGTTTTTTTATCTTTTCTGCGGGTCATCTGGCATAGTTAATCAGCCCCATTGTGCCTCTTTATATCTGATGCTCTCAAACTTTTGTATTCAATTTCTTAAGCAATACTGCCTAGTTTTTTATAAGCTTTTTTTCTCTTTTAACTGGTTTTATCTGTTGATACAGAATGTTGGAACACTTTTTTGCCTTGCAATTAATCTAATAGATTTCTCAGTACAAAGTAACAATTGTAACTTTGTGTAATTTTTTTGGCAATGATGGATTGATTGAATTTTACTGACCTGATCTTCATGTCAGAATCAGAGAATCCCCAAACAAGCTATCAAGTGGAACACAACAAGCCAAAGAAAAAGAGGTTGACCACATGAAACTCTAAAGAGGACATTGTTAAGAGAGGCCAGTTTAGTGGGCATAACATCTCTTGATGAGATTGAAAAACTAACTGAAGACAGGAAATCTTGGCGAACTACCCAGCGGGCCCTATGTGACATTTAGCAGCACGGGAAGGATGTAAGATAATATCTTCATGTGATATGATTCAAAAATATTTTATTTCAACAAGCTCTATCTCATATCACTGGTATCAACCATGGGATAAACTTCTTAGCAATACGATTCTCAGCATAATCCATGAATAACTGGCATGTGTCTGTTTCAACATCATGTAAGATGAAACAGTTTTTACAGTCTTTACTTCTTTGTTCCATGGAAGGGATCAGTAATGTTAGTTATAACTTAGGAGCTGAGTCCAGAACATATATGAGCACTCAGTGAGTGCAGACTTAGTAAGCCAGACCTAAGCATTGCATCAGAGCCTTAGTTAGGAGTTTGTTGTGAAAACCTGACAAAAAAAAAATACAGTGGACTTTATTCTGTCAACAGAGTTTCAGATTTAGCAAGACTCTGACTTGAACAACAAAATGACAAAATGACAAAATGACAAAATGAACTGCTATTATTTTACTGTTATTCCTATTATAATGTTATAACCACACCTTTGCACACTGGCTTGCTATTGGTCCAAGTTTGCAGACACTCGGAGTAAGATGAACCAATCAGCTTGTAGCCAGGGTTACACGAATATGTGCATATGCTTCCATAAACTGTGTATGCAGTGCAAGAAACCTCACCATTCATCATGAATGTGTAGAATCTGGAACATCTGTGAACTTAATACAATAACTGTTCATTAAAAACAGCACAATTTTGACAGACAGTATAAAAATCTTGCAGTAAGAAGACAAGAATTCAGTTCATGAAGAATTAGAAAACACAACAGAAAATGGACAGAAAACACCATTCTGACGGTGCCTGACAGGTTCTGGTTTTTGGAACCCCAAAGGTTATGTAAGGTTGGTTTGCCAAGGAAGACTTGCCAGAGAACCTCAATGCAGAGATCAGGAAAGCAGGTCATAGCTGAAACCCTCTAAAAATGCTGTCACAAACAGAAGATGCTCAGTGTGTCACATTAGATTGTACAGGCTGATGGTGCAGATATGTTTAAAAATAGCAATAAATTAATACTTAATAAAAACCTATTGCTCTACTCTGTTATTATCTCCTTAGTAACTTTCTTCTTCCAGTCTAAACACAGCCAACATTCTCAAAAGATTAACTGTACAGTAAGATGTACTGAAGATTAAAAAAAGACTGCTAAAATTTTAGGAATAAATGTCACATCAAAATGTAAGCTATTTCTGGCTATTGTAAGACTAAGGAAAAAATAAGATGTTACCTCCAATGGAAAACTGTGATGTACAGCTCTGAGTCAAGCCTCCGCTGTCTTTGGCTATATAAGATATTTGATAAGTGCCCTCAGAAAAATAATTTCCAGGTTTTTCTCCGCTAGTCATATAGGTACTGTAGAATATTTTCAAAATATAATTGTTTTACTAACAGAGTTATATATGTATGGAAAATATAAGATTGCATTTGTTATCTAAATATATAATCTTCAGTCTCCGTAGAACTGTGAGCTGGTGCTCTTTGCAGCCAGCGTAGTGAAGATATTGAGGCGCTGCACTGTATCAGCTTGGAGCAGGTCATGAAAGCTGTTTTTCCAGTCCCTGCATGCAGCTAAAAGGTATGGATATACTTCTTTATACTTGTTCAATACTTCTTTAGCAGACTCAACCAACATGGGGACTGAGGCAGTTCCTGTCTTTTAGCCAGGCTAGACCTGTTACTGAGGGTAACAAATGTGAGGTGGGACAGGGTCTTGGTCAGCTATGGTTCACTAACCCTGAAATTAGCATATATATATGACGTAGAGAATAATTCCAAGAACAGGGATGACTGGAGAGCCTATGCTCTCAAGGGAGTGAAAAATGATGATGATGATGATGACGATGATGATGATGTATGCATAATATATATTTAGACACTTACAATTAATGCACTAACCAAATGTACAGTTATATCAATTTTGTCATGAAAAACAAATTCTAGCACTGTTGCTGTCATTACATTAAATGTGCACTGGCATAAAGACAACTGAAACTGTGACAGAAAAAGGACAAAACAATACCGAAGCCTAAAAAAAAAAACAGTTTAAAACAAGGATAAAGAATGTCAACAGATTATATAAATACAGCTCATGTACTAAACTGAAAAAAAAAAAATATTTTTACCTAGGCTTTGTTTCAAAATCATCTTTATAGCCTATTGAATAGCATATGTCTGAGAAATGTAGGCATTTTTCTGTCTCAAGATCTTAGCTTCCATAGTTAAAGTATATGTTCTCAGCACCATCATACATATTCCTTCACTCAGAAGGCAGATGCCTGTTTTCAGCTGGATTAGCTGATGTATAATGTGACAGATCTAGTTCCTCTGCTGTAAGAGATCAACTTTCTAAACAATGCTGTAATGTCTTATTTGGTTCTGAGATCAACCACTGCATGGTTGGCTCTATTGCATGGCTAATCACTGATCTGCTCTTATATTTAGTTATGCTCTAAGGCTAACCATTTCTCTAATCTCACATATGATGCTATTCCACAGCTAAACAAGGCACTATTCACACATTTTGTTGTATTCTTGTATCTTATATCCTTCCCATACTGTTAACGTCACATAGGGCTCGCAAAGTAGTTCAATTTTTCCTGTCTTTGGTGAGTCTTTCAACCTCATCAAGGGATTTTATGCCTGTTAATTTGGCCTCTCTTAACAATGTCCTCTTCAGAGTTTCATGCGTCTGCCTCTTTTTCTTTGGGTTGTTGTGTTCCACTTGATAGCTTGTTTTGGGATTCTCTGATCATTTCTTCTCATCAAGTGACCAACATATGACCATCTCCTTCTCCTGATCACCCATGACACTGGTTGTTGTAACTTATATTCTGGACAGTAAAATGAGAGTACAAGAGTTGTTTAGAAAACTATGAAACTTTATTGTTTGAAAGCCTCATTGTTTCTTATTAGAAAAATGTGTATGTTATGGAGAAGGATACCTCAAAAGACCATCTTCTTCATCCCTAGCAACAGCTGGACTCCATGTGACTTTTTTTACACCATGTCCCTTGTCTGGATATATCACTTTCGGGAATGAAGGACATGTGATAGAAGGTCGTGTGTTTTCTATGAAATAAGAGAGTACAATGAGAAAATTATAATATTATTGTAACTCATTTTAAAAGTAAAACTGTTCTGTATGCGACTGAATACAGGAAAGTCATGTGGAAGAAAATAAGATAAAAATCTCTTCATATTTTTTCTATTAGTTTTTGGTACTCATATGTGTGGGACAGTCAGAAATTAAAACTAAGAGATTGTAGATTGAAGGAGTAAATATTCAGAAACATTTAAGTTTGGAAAATGAAGTCTTCTGACAAAGAGAAAGAGGACTTAAAGGAGTAGAGAGAAAAAAAATCCCGGAGCATAGTGCTCTTGCTTTGACAAGCACAGATTTGAGACAGGAAAACATTTTTTTTTAATGAATTTCACTCATCCATCACACTCTAAATTCCTTCTGCATGAATGAAAATGGCTGTAAATAAAGGACTTCATTCTCAGACTGCTTCTACTAGCATTTCAGTTTTAAAATACAATTCAGATAAAATGATCTCATTGGGCATTATAGACTGAGTACTTTACTCGAACAGATGTATGTAGGAGTCAGTTACAGAGCAAACTAAATTATGGTTCCATTTGTTATGAAGTCCAAAAAAACATCATCGTCATCATCATCAATTTTCATCACACTTTATTAAAGTGGAAACAAATACTTTATCCAGCCTGGCCTTGAACACTGCTGTCTCTCATACACTGTAGAGTTCTGCCTGAAAATTTCATTGCTTAATACAGTGGGTCACATTGTCTTCTTTCTTTGTTAAGGGTATAGGTCAGTCCATGTTTACCTCAATCAGCTATTCATATCTGAAGCACAGCCCATAATTTGGCCATCTCTGTGTTAAGATCTTTATCATTTAATCTGCTGTACTATTAATTTTAATTTGTATGATGGTGAATAAAATGAAAGTTAGAAAATACGAATCACACAAAACTTCCATTTAGAACAGGGAAAAAACACTCCTACTTTTCAATATAGTCCTTTTGCTTTTAGATGCATTTGTGCTACCTGTGAACCAGTGCCTGAACTACGGCAAGAAAGAAGCCTTTGTCCTGATTTCTCACCTGCTGGTGCACCACGTCCACTGTGTGCTTGCCCAGGATGTGGGTGACGTGTAAGCTTGTTATACCAAGCTTCATTTTCATAGTTGTAGACCTGAACCTTGTACTATACATGCAGCTGTAGATTTTAGCTTTGTACTATACATGGAGTTGTAGACTTGAGCCTTATACTAAACATGCATTTGTAGACTTGAGCCGTGTGCTGTACATGCATTTGTAGACTTGAGCCTTGTACTGTACATGCATTTGTAGACTTGAGCCTTGAGCTGTACATGCATTTGTAGACTTGAGCCTTCTGCTGTACATGCAGTTGTGGACTTGAGCCTTGTGCTGTACATGGAGTTGTAGACTTGAGCTATGTATATGCATTCATTGTCGCACACCACATATATTTCACGTGTATTTCAGGTGTATGTCCTAGGGCTTCAGACCTTTGACAAACAATACATGGTCATGCTATCTGCTTACTGACGTCATTGACCTTGGTGCTAACAGTTGGAACAGTTGGCACTACTAAGGAATTTCTGTCTGTTCTTTCAGAAATTGTATTCGTATTATATAACTTTCATTTGATTCACCTTCGTATTATCCTCCTTTTCCCATTGTTTAGACATAAATAGATTAAAAAAGGCCTTCTATTTTCTCTGTTTTCCAGATTTATGTTCCAGGCAAACAAATGTAATGCATGCTTCATGAAGTTTTATTTTAGCTTCGAGCCTTTAGATTTTGGATCTTCCAGATATGACGTAGTTTATTTATAGTTAAATTCACTCTCTGCCTGCCTGCCTGTCTGCCTGCCTGCCTGTCTGCCTGCCTGCCTGCCTGCCTACCTACCTACCTACCTACCTACCTACCTACCTACCCACCCACCTACCTACCTATCTGTCTATCTATCTATCTATCCATCCTTGAAATTCTTCACATTAACTACCACCTAGTAATATAATGCTTCCGGGACAGATGAAATTCTGACCGATACAAAGTATTAATTGTATAAGCTTGAATATCCCTTATAATTTGTTATTTATTTCTGTGACTTAAAAATAAATTAAAGGTATTAGCTTATGAATAAGAACAAATTTAAGTAAAAATGTAATGCTGTTAAACCAAATATGCCATAAAGTTCGCTTTTGTTCTTCCGATAACTAGGACTTTGGTGGCAATAACAGAACTTTGAATTTTTGTGGTAAAGCAAATACAAAACATCCAACGTTCTCCTAGACACCATCAGAGTTGCAGTACTGCTACTAATTTCTAACAACTCACGTTTTTTGTGACAAAATAAAGCGCAGTGTAGTATTCCAGTTAAAATGCTGAAGGAGACAAACAAACCAACGTCTCTTCTCTCCCTTGTTGCCACCGATCTTGTTCCTCTGAATACAGAAGCTGGAAAAAACAATTTGTGTGTTAACTGTGTAAGTGTTTTTGGGAATGTTGTTTGTATTTTTTACTAAGTGTGTGTGTGTGTGTGTGTGTGCGTGTTTAACAAGATGGATGCTACGAGTATTACAGATCTTCACTTTTTAACAAAATGACAAGAAACAAACATAATTTAACGCTAAACTGCCACATTCCAACCTGTGTATACCCAGGATTTCCGCACACATTCCATCACAGACAGGTCTCCTCCTTCTGGATCAAGCATACATGTGGTTCCCTCTGGCACACTCTCCTTCGTGACCTCACTACTATTACCAGCAACATCGCACATTGTGACGTCCATTGAGTGCAAGAGGACGCACGATTCTTCAGAACCCTGCGAGTTAGCACATGTAAAATGTTTATTTATCTGTACACTAGCTGCAACATACACACATGCACTTGCACACACATGCACGCACGCACCCATTCTTATCCAAACATCTCTTTAAATCAAGACTGAAAGTCAGGTACTTCGCTAAGAGTGTGTATGATTTTATTTAATGGCAACGAATACCTGGTGTAGCTGGGCGAAGTCAATAGCTCTGTCGCCATTCTCGAGAGCAGACATCGGGCACAAGGTAACCACCTCAGCTAGGATCAGCACTGTCTTCCAGACCAGAACTTGGTCCATGTTACCAACTTCCTGTAACAGAAAGAAGTTGATTTAAAAAATAAATGACAACGGAAAATAGAAAGAGGAAAGTTATGTAAGAAGGTCGGAGGGACAGAAAGAAAAAAAAGGCGTGTCTGTGTAAAAGGGTTAGGGGTGGGAGGATGTGAACGCAGTTGCGTTTATGTAATAATTTTAATGATCCTGCTACTTTCATCGGTTGAAAAGCTGTCTCGTTATGAGCAATAGGGCCCACTTTGTCACTAAGTATTTTTAGCACTTTTCGATCAAAGAGGTAGTTTTGAAACAGGAAGATATCATTTGTTGTGTGTCTTTGAATCATCGCGCTGAACAGCTCCTCTCTTGGCAGATTCTACCAGTGTTGGATTAGTAGTAGCAGCAAGCAATATTTGTGTTGCAAAGTCCAGTTTCCTTGCGCTTGCACATCCTAATTTCAAGTTTAGTCGCTATTTCCTCCCCCAGATGATGGTGCGCCCTTGCGCACGTGACTCTACTTAAATCGGTCTTTTATAAGTTCATCCCAAACCTTGTAGCTGACAGAAGAAATCCCGCATTGATGGCTCTCAGTCTATGACATACAAAACCTGCTTGGAAATACGATTGCACATATTCTTGCTACATGTCCCAGAAATCTTAGTTTTCCACTGCTTAATGTTGCTATCTTCTGATAGAAAGTTAGCTCGCTGCAGAACCTCAGAGTTGGTTACTTTATCTTGCCACTAGATGGTCACTATTCTGTGAGACAGCGAAGTACTTGTATGTTTCAAATCTTTGAAAAAGAACGTTAAGCACACAGGTCTGATAAATCAAAGCCTTTGTCTTCATAGTTAGCCTTCTGTTCCATCCCCTTTTCCATAGTTTATCAAAAGTTGTAGCTGCCTTTCCTATTCGTACATTGATTTCTTCATTTAGGGAGAATGTGTAAGTAACTGTAGATCCAAGATAGCTGAACCTGTCCACTGATTCAAGCAGGTTCCAGTTCACGGTTAGACAGATAAATGAGTGTGGTCACGCCTTCCACAAGAACCGCCGTCTTACATAAACTCTGTCACTAAAGTTTCGGCTTTTCTTGTCCTGACTTTAAAAAAACAAGCTTTGGATTAAATAATGGGCCAACTAAACATAAGCAAATAAAAATGTAGCATGATTGAATTCATAAAATAAGCATGCAGATTAAGTTTATTTCTATTTTATTTCACCTCAAACTACTTGGATGTCTTGTCATCACACTAAACAGCACTTCAAGATTGTATGCAGTCAGTCAGTCAGTCAGTCAGTCAGTCAATTGCATGTCCCATGAGGAACTTTGCCTCCCTAACAGCTCTCCTATAGGCCTCTCGGTTGTAAGCAAGATGCCCTGCTGCTGATGCATCCATTTGCAGTTCATCAACGACGTCTTGCAGCCATTTTCGCCTTGGAAGTGCATAATTTCAGATTCTTTATTGTCCATAAAACTTCATCTATTGTCGGTTCGGGTTCTTTCTCCTCCAATAATAATTCACACTGTTGATTTCTGCTTTCACAGTCGGTTGTTTCATACATTCCTCTGCAATATTCTAGAATTTCCTCTGTCTCTGTCAAGGTATCTCATCACAAATTACATTTAGCTTAGGTGTGACATTTCTCGTCAATATCATCATTTCTTTAAATATTTCACTATTTCTTCCACACTTCTGATGTCCTTCTATTCTTTCACAACAATTTTGTATGTATTGTTTTCTGTCTTTTTATATTTTTTCTTACTTCCTTTGTTAAAGATTTATATTTCTCTTTGTTGCTGTTTGTCACTTCCCATTGCGTTATTAATTTCTCCACGGTGTTTTATCGGTTCTAGTGTGGCTGATGTAATCCATCCATTATTTTGTGTTCTCTTGATTAGAACCATGTCTTTAGCTGTTGTTATTAAGATATCTCTGGCCTGCATAGCCATTTCATCTGGTGTCATCTTCTCCTGTACAGCCATTAGGATTTCGAAACAGTTCTTCACTTCTATACCGTATTGTTCTGGTATTTTTGTAAGATCAAAGCGGAGTGGTCTTGATTCCCTAACTGTCTTTTTTATCTTTATCTTCATGTCTGCTATTAATAACTCATGGTCCATGTCACAATCAGCACCTGGTAAAGTTTTTGCTGACGTTATACTTGATCTCCACCTTCTTTGCACTAAAATGTAATCTATTTGATTTTTAGTTTTCCCACCAGGTGATGTCCATGTGTTAAGTCTTCTTGGATGTTGCTTAAAAAGTATGTTAGCGATCATTAGCTCATTTTCCATGCAAAATGCCATTAGATTGTCACCTGCCTCATTTCTGCGTCCTATGCTAAATTTCCCCACAACATACCTTTCGCCTTCTGCTCTGTATGTATGCAGCACAAACACTAAAATGTATAACACAACATTAAATATACTTTTAAACTGAAAATATCATTGCTGAGCCTTAAATTAACTGTGGATGTAGGTTATAATTTATCATCAAATTTCTTGCCCTCAATATTGATTTACAGTTTTTCATTTCACTATTCAGCTGTGAGAAGGTAATATCATCCAGCAATACTACCATGTAAACTTTATTTTTTTTTTTTTACTAACAGCATATCACATAATTAATATTTTTAAATACAGAAACTATACATATCATGTATTAGTCAGATTAACTCTTTTCTTGATGAAATCATTCCTGCAACATAGGAAACAAATTCAAAAGTAAATCTTCACAAACAAAAGATGAACCAGTCACAAAAGAGTAACAGATTACGCTACAAAATCGTAGTTGTACAAATAGGGTGATGCTGACATTACCTTGCCAAGAGTCAGTCAGTCTATCTCAACTCTACAATTGGCAGTAAATTGTGGTGGCGCCGACAGTCTTTGGTAAAGTGACGAAAAACAAGCACGCGGCAAACAAACAGGAAGGGAAAAAAGCAGGCGGTAAACAAAAGATGCTTTAATTCGCTAATTTAGAACAAAAGGGGGCGCAGGATGTTGAGGGAAGCGGGATCCCCATTCCCCCCACCCCATATTATCAACATCTGAAAAAAACTGCTGACAGGGGCCGGCAACTCTGTATCTTGCCCACCGTGACATGTAATTGTCGCCACACTTTAACATTTGTTTTATTCTCTGATGCTGGCAAGTTCTACAAAATGCTAGTATCTTGACTATCAGTAACAGGGGTTGAGGAGTTGAATGATACTTTATGCATTGTCTAAGCTTTTGTAATTATATTTAAATGTGATAGATGATTAGATAGTTAGCAAGGATCAGCATCTGTGCGCTCAAGACACGTCCTCTTCAATATCTCCATCAGCATACAATAACTGATAACACCGTTATGTGTTGACTAACTTTCTTTCTCGTGCTTTTAATTAGTTATCCATGTTTCGCTATACCAAGTTTCTCTCTTTGCTTTTTCACTCTTGACAAAGATGCTGAAAGTTGTAAGACACACATTTTGTCCGATCCGCTTCTTTTGTAATATTTATGATGTCGGTTCGATCCATTGCCTGTCCATCCTTCACGAATGTAAAGCCAGCCAGTTGATCTACTCTTTCACTCACTTGACGCCTTTTTTATTGTGTGACAATATATGGGTTCCAGTCAGTCTTCTCAATACAGTAATAACAAAGTCTTTGGCGAAACAGTATTAAGAACTTCTATTAATAATATTAATCTTGTTTGAATCTCCAAACTTTGTTAATTAAATGCGCAAAACATTGCTCTAGTGACTCACAGGAAGTATCTCAGATGGTATTGTTATTTCTTCTTTTATGTTGTTTTCTCTCACTCCCAACTCATAGGACCGGGCATCTTCCTAGGTCCAAGCGAAGTGCAGTAATAAGAGCTCCTTGCAAGTCACCTAGGTCCAAGCGAAGTGCAGTAATAAGAGCTCCTTGCAAGTCACCTAGGTCCAAGCGAAGTGCAGTAATAAGAGCTCCTTGCAAGTCACCTAGGTCCAAACGAAGTGCAGTAATAAGAGCTCCTTGCAAGTCACCTAGGTCCAAACGAAGTGCAGTAATAAGAGCTCCTTGCAAGTCACCTAGGTCCAATGGAAGTGCAGTAATAAGAGCTCGCTGCAAGTCACCTAGGTCCAAGGGAAGTGCAGTAATAAGAACTCGCTGCAAGTCACCTAGGTCCAAGGAAAGACAAAGCTCGCCGCTGGTCACCTAGGTCCAAGCGAAGTGAAGTAATCAGAGCTCGCCGCTGGCCACTTAGGTCCAAGGGAAGACAAAATCCCCCTCTGGCCACCTAAGTTCAAGGGAAGACAAAACTCCCCGCTGTTCACCTAGGTCCAAGGGAAGACAAAGCTCGTCGCTAATCAGATGCAAACGAAGCATAGTAACCAGAGATCGTCGATGACATATGACATCAGGATTAAAACTTAAGATCAGGGTCAGCATTCCTGGTCCTCTCAGCCCAAGAAGCAATGTTTCTGTTTCTCTTGACCTCATTCTGCTTTGGGCTCACTGCTTTCACTGGACTTGTTCTAACTCCCTCTGCTTTCACTGACTTGTTATAACTCCCTCTGCTTTCACTGGACTTGTTCTAACTCCCTCTGCTTTCACTGGACTTGTTATAACTCCCTCTGCTTTCACTGGACTTGTTATAACTCCCTCTGCTTTCATTTGACTTGTTCTAACTATCATTGCTTTCACTGGACTTGTTATAACTGCCTCTGCTTTCACTTGACTTGTTATAACTATCACTGCTTTCACTGGACTTGTTATAACTATCACTGCTTTCACTTGACTTGTTATAAATATCACTGCTTTCACTTGACTTGTTATAACTGCCACTGCTTTCACTTGACTTGTTATAACTATCACTGCTTTCACTGGACTTGTTATAACTATCACTGCTTTCACTTGACTTGTTATAACTATCACTGCTTTCACTGGACTTGTTATAACTGCCTCTGCTTTCACTTGAATTGTTCTAATTGCCTCTGCTTTCACTGGATTTGTTATAACTGCCGCTGCTTTCACTGGACTTGTTCTAATTGCCTCTGCTTTCATCACAACCGGCCCTTTTATGTCTCCTACTTCCTCCGGCAGTTGTCATATTTAACTTTTATCCAACAAAAAACTACATCCTACTTCCTCCAGCATTTGTCATATTTAACTTTTAACCAACAAAACACTAGCTCATACTTCCTCCAGCATTTGTCATATTTAACTTTTATCCAGCAAAACACTAGCTCCTACTTCCTCTGACAGTTGTCATATTTAACTTTTAACCAACAAAACACTACCTCCTACTTCCTCCGGCATTTGTCATATTTAACTTTTAGCCAACAAAACACTACCTCCTACTTCCTCTGACAGTTGTCATATTTAACTTTTAGCCAACAAAACACTACCTCCTACTTCCTCCGACAGTTGTCATATTTAACTTTTATCCAACAAAACACTACCTCCTACTTCCTCCGGCAGTTGTCATATTTAACTTTTAGCCAACAAAACACTACCTCCTACTTCCTCTGACAGTTGTCATATTTAACTTTTAGCCAACAAAACACTACCTCCTACTTCCTCTGACAATTGTCATATTTAACTTTTAGCCAACAAAACACTACCTCCTACTTCCTCTGACAATTGTCATATTTAACTTTTAGCCAACAAAACACTACCTCCTACTGTTATGACAGGCATGAAAAATTTACATTTCTAAAGAGAAAACTTTTCATAGTATAAGCTACAGTATTCATTACTAAAATCACACATTCCTGTTATATTACCTTACATGCAATATAATACTAGAGGCCATTATGAGACAACATAAAGTATCTTGGAGATTTTATTAATCGAAATAATAATTTTAAAAAAACCAATCTGAGGAAAACTTATTTCTAAGTATGAGTGAAAGAATAATTTTCATAGTAGTAAAACAAATACAAGTAATAGGTTCCCTTTTGCAGAGAACTTTTTTTATTATTATTCGTACACGTCAAGACTAAATAAGAAATGCCAAGGCGATGATTATGCTGCTTGATTTTTAGCAAATTAATGTGCATGTGTCTCTAATTTAATAAAAAGAAATAAATCTTCCCATGTTTGTTATCAAAATCAGAAAATTAAAAGTTGCACAGGAACCGATGTACAAGTTTGTCTACCGCTGGTATAAATATATAGAGCTCAGTTTCTTAATTATTTAATAATATACTGTTGCATGCCCAGAGCTAGAGACAGGTTTACAGTAAATTAGAGCATTCAGGCTTTTCGCCGAGTGTTTTCTTCCGATATAAATTCCACTTCAATCCGCGAGATTTCGCAGAAATCAGTGACAGAAGATCCGGTTTCCAAAGAGCCAACCAATTAAAAAAAAACCAGTGTACTGTAAAACTGTTTCATGCGGTGCGAGCAGGCTCAGCAAACCATTACCTACAAATCTCCAAGAATACAGTGGTGCTTATTTTGTGTCACAGTTTACAGCTAGGCTGCAGTATCTGCGTCTTTCGGCTCGATACATCCGCCTTCTTTATTGTTTACTTTAAGGACCAGGTTAATTTTCCCCTTTGATCCGTACTCGCTGGCGTCAGGAGCGCTACATGGAGACGGGATACAGTCTTTGTCAGCTTTAGTTCTCAAACCCTGGCATAATCTACTATTGGCTCCTGGCATAATCTACTATTGGCTCCTGGCATAATCTACTACTGGCTCCTGACATAATCAGTCCACTATTGACTCCTGGTATAATATACTACTGGCTCCTGACATAATCAGACTATTATTGGTCCCTGACATAATCAGTCTATTATTGGTCCCTGACATAATCAGTCTATTACTGATTGCTGATATAGTCACTCCACTATTTGTCCCTGACATAATCAGTCCACTATTGACTCCTGGTATAATATACTACTGGCTCCTGACATAATCAGACTATTACCCACTGACATAACCAGTCTACTTTTGGTCCCTGACATAATCAGTCCATTATTATTTCAAGATGCCGGCGGACAAGCGGGTTGTTAATTTTCAAGTAGGACGAAACCCCGCGGCCAGGCCATTACAATCATCCAGGGAAGCCACGTAGAGATGAGGATAAAAGCTGCGGTGGACGCGTTGCAAAATCAGTTATAACCTCGTGACATAATCAGTCCACGTTTAGTCCCTGACAAAATCAGTCAGTCCACTACTGGCACCTGACATAATCAGTCTATTATTGGTCCCTGACATAATCAGTCTATTACTGATTGCTGATATAGTCACTCCACTATTTGTCCCTGACATAATCACTCCACTGTTGTTCTCTGACTATTAGATAAAATCTAAAATTAAGATTCGCGGAAGGATACAGCGTAGAATAACCATAGGCAAGAAAATCTCCCCACATGCATCAACAAATGCGTGTCTTGTTCTCGATCACAAGAAGAAAGTGAAGGCCCAGAAAAAACTAGAAAGCATTTGATTGGTGGAAAAATTTGCCATGAAATGAAATGACTGACCTCAGAAAAGGAAGAAATTTGTTTGAGCCATTCTCTCTCTCTCTCTCTCTCTCTCTCTCTCTTTTCTTCCCCCCCCCCCCCCCCACAACTAGGAGCATGGAAGGATGAATGTAAATCTTCAGTTAGGAGCACGGTAAAATGAATGGAATGCCATGAAAACTGTGGTGTGCATTTGTGCAGATTCTAGTTTTCTATAACATGAAATCTTTTTTTTTTTTTAAAATATCAGACTGTATTACACAGGGAAATCTGGCCAGAGGCGGAAGCAATTTTAGCACTGTTTATATGTAGCTCTTCAGGCTTTTGTGGTGCTAATTGGTGGTGACCTTGCGAGATATGGATCTAGCCGGAAACTATAACAGACTTTCAAAGGGGCAATCGAGTTTGCTGTTGAAGTAAATACATTTTCTGGAAAAATAGCAGCAGTTTTAAGGGAAATTATTGTTTCAGATAACAATATTGCATAAAGAATTGCGCTTCTTGGTGTTAGTTATTTACTTCACAATTTATACTATTTATTTTGATGCAACATGAATTATGTAATGTTTTGGCACGCATCGTTATAAATGAATTTATCTGATTAATGGGAAAAACGTTTTATATTCCAGAGATCTCAGATATCCGAAGAGTTTTTTTTTAAATGAAAGTAGTTTGAAGAGCTCTTCTGTTTCATGTGTGCACAAAACAGACAAGATTATAATGTAAAAAAAGTCAGTTCATTTTCGTTGACTACAGTCCTTTGAATTAGCAACAGAACACAGTATTATATGGTTACAGTCAGTCACAACTAGAAATGGTTACAACTCGACAAAAATCATAGACAAAGCACTTTTAGACATGAGAGAAAGAAAATAATGACAAGATATGGGACTTGAACTATGGACGAATAATCTTCTAGCTACAAGAGAACAATGCATTAATCAGCTTAGCTCTCTCCCACTATTATGTGAGATAAAGAGAGGTAATTCTCTCCTTATTTTTCTTTCTATCACGCCTAAAAGTGTTTTGTCTTTGATTTCTTTTTTCTAGTTTTAATTATATAGTACTGTGTTTTATTACTTCACGTTTTTTTTCCAATTTGTAGAAATTTGTTCCTTTGAATAAAGTGCCATATTTAAGAATAAAAATATGACGATAAATTGTAAGTTCATTCAAATAGTTGAATAATTTTAGCTTCGACATTAACTTGACACAGGAGGTCGGACCAACATCGCAGAGTACATGACAGAATACAACATTAGTGACCCTGACTTGTCGGCACACTAGTTTACATCATGCCTAGTAATCTTATCGGCACACTAGTCTACATCATGTCTAGTAATCTTATTGGCACATTAGTCTACATCATGGCTAGTAGTCTTATCGGCACATTAGTCTACATGATGCCTAGTATTCTTGTCGGCACACTAGTCTACATCATGCTTAGTAATCTTGTTGGCAACACTAGTTTACATCATGCATAGTAATCTTGTCGGCACACTAGTTTACATCATGCATAGTAGTCTTGTCGGCACACTAGTTTACATGATGCCTAGTAGTCTTATCGGCACACTAGTCTACATCATGCATAGTAATCTTGTCGGCACACTAGGTTACATCATGCATAGTAATCTTGTCGGCAGACTAATTTACATCATGCTTATTAGTCTTATCGGCACACTAGTCTACATCATGCTTATTAGTCTTATCGGCACACTAGTCTACATGATGCCTAGTAATCTTGTCGGCACACTAGTCTACATGATGCCTAGTAGTCTTGTCGGCACACTAGTCTACATCATGCTTGGTAGTCTCGTCGGCACACTACGCTACAGTATGCCTAGTATTATTGTCGGAACACTAGGCTACAGTATGCCTACTATTCTTGTCGGCACACTAGGCTACAGTATGCCTAGTAGTCTTGTCGGCACACTAGACTACAGTATGCCTTCTATTCTTGTCGGCACACTAGGCTACAGTATGCCTAGTAGTTTTGTCGGCACACTAGACTATCGTATGCCTACTATTCTTGTCGGCACACTAGTCTACATAATGCCTAGTAGCCTTGTCGGCACACTAGACTACAGTATGCCTACTATTCTTGTCGGCACACTAGTATACATCATGCCTAGTAGTCTTGTCGGCACACTAGGCTACAGTATGCCTACTATTCTTGTCGGCACACTAGACTACAGTATGCCTACTATTCTTGTCGGCACACTAGTCTACATAATGCCTAGTAGTCTTGTCGGCACACTAGTATACATCATGCCTAGTAGTCTTGTCGGCACACTAGACTACAGTATGCCTACTATTCTTGTCGGCACACTCGTCTACATTATGCGAGGTCGCCTTTTATCTTGTAGATTCACAATAACCCACATACTCCATTTTTACAGTTTGGGTGACTGGTTTGCCTCCTACTGGAATCGATCCACGACCTCTGCCATGCCATATGAACGCCAAAACCACTGCTGTATTCAGGCGTTCACTGATGCAGCAGATCAGAACAGCTGCAGGTTCTTGTCCTGGTGTCACACGACGTACGTGACCGTCCTGACGTTGAAGGTTCTCTGAGGTTACTGTGCCTACATGCCAGAAGTTATTTTGTATCCCTGTGTTTTTATGTATATATGTGAATCTGTGTGTGAGCCCTTATTTTGCTTTTCATCGTGCTCACACATTTTTAAGGCAGGTAAATAATAACTGCTTTAGTAAGCTCCAGACAACTGTTGTTTTCTACCTGATGAATATCTACGCCACGACAGTGAGTATCGCAGTCTCTGTTATTTTTAGGTAGAATAGATATTAGATCAAGCGGTTTAAAGTAGAATAAGAAACCTACCCCCCCCCCCCACACACAAAGAAAAAGAATAGATAGAATCCTTGTCCATAGTAATAGATTGTAAATATACGTGTGTATCAGGACGAGACGGCGAAACAGAATAGTAGGTAATATTTC